>CM029648.1:12841728-13441728 GCA_017311315.1 Dendrocalamus latiflorus | reverse complement strand
TAAATCCTTAAGGTCATCCATTCTATTCTACCTACGGTCACGTCTTAGGGTCAACATGCTCTGATACCATCTCTGTCGGGACCCGGAGCAACAACTCCACATCCCTCTGTGTTAATCGCACTATCCCAGGAAAAGCTAGTGCACACAGATTGAACAGTGATACATATCATGCATGATAACCAAACTTTATTATAAAGCAAAAGTACGGGCCTTATGGCCAAGTTTACAATAAGGTGGCTTCATGGCCTAAATAAAAGGAGCAGCCCATCCTGCCTTCCCACAAGGCGAATTGACTGTAAGACGTGGCCTATTCGTCGCAATCCTCAACACAGTCGACGTCGTCGTCCTCTGGCAACAATGTTTATAGCAAGGTGAGTACATAAAGTACTCCACAAGTTACACCAGGAGATATAACAGATTTAATGCATGCATAAGGGATTACAAAGGAAGGCATATTATGGTTTATTTGCATAAACAGCATTATTGAAACAAATACAATAACGTAAGTGCAAAAGCTGAAGTTGATACAATATATAAAAACAAGATTTAACAAAATAATAACGTTAGTGCAGGCAACAACCTAACACTAACCTAACCACGGGTATCCCACCCGGACCATCTTTCCAAAAGTTTCACAAATTTCCATAAACCAAATTTTATTAAAACCAAAGTCTAATCCGTGAAAAACCATACTAAGCATGTCCTTGACCGTGGACACGGCTATCCAGGATAGTTTGTTACTCTGCAGAGGTGTACAACTTTACCCACAAGACATGTCCCCCGTTTTGCCACCGGATTAACACACTTCCTTAGGTGTGCGGCCGAGGAGATCATGACAAAGCTGTTCCAATGTTCCATTACCAAATTAGCTACGCCGCCACTAAGGTTTCACCACAACATGAATCCACATGTTGGAGCCCCCTCTTGTGCCATGTAAGACTTCTCATGGCCTACGCCACGCTCACATTCAGCCTATAGCGAAACTAAAATGGAACTTCACAAATTACTTAGCCAGGTCTGTCCCATACCAGACTTGTGGTAGTACGGTGTGACTTTGTAATAGTATTTCACAGACCGGTCCTTAACTGACTTAGGCACCAACCACATACCCCTTGTGCCTGGCAATCAACATTGTGTCACCAAACAACAATGCATACCAGCAAGCACCCACCACTCTAACCATTAGCCTAAGTCTAAACCAAGTTTTCATATTCCGTTTGAAAATATTTCATAATCATTCTTGACCCACCAAAGTCAAGAACACATTCGAAAACTTTATCATTTTATGTGAAACAATTCTTCCCACCCGAATTATTCTAAGCATGGCTAAGCAATTCCATAAAATGTTCTAGTCAATACTAATGTACCAACTAGGTTTTCATCTATGGTGACAAGGTATGTTCGTTCAATTTCAAGATTGGCCATACACAAAGGAATTGGGTATAACTAGAGTTTAAACCGAATTTAAACTAGATTGAATAAAAGTACGCATGCATATTAATTTAAAAACAACATAATAATTTAAATTACTGGGATCAACATGGTCAAAGGTGTAACTTGCCTTCCTCGAAGTCTTGCTGCGATTCGTCGAAGAAATACTCTCCGGATTCGTCGTAATCTATACGTAAAGAACCAAAAGAAATTCAAACAAAATTCAAATAAAATCCAAAAATTCAAAAAGAGTCCAGAAATGGGTAGTTTAGGATTTTAGAAAAATTTAGAAATTTGAACAAGTTAAATCGGAGTTAAAATGAAGAAGTTATGGCCTTCGGAAGTTCTCATGACCACGGCAAACGTGATCGGGCGGAGCTACGACCACGGCAAATGCGATCGGGCGGAGCTACGACCACGTAGTCGACTTACGACCACATGGAAGGTTTACGACCACGCAGTCGACATACGACCACACAGAAGGTTTACGACTACGCAGGGAAATTACGACTACGGCCACAGACCAGTCTACGACTACGACTACACTGAGAACCTACGACTTCGACTACCAGAGAACCTACGACTTCGACTACCAGAGAACCTACGACTTCGACTACACAGAGAACCTACGACTTCGACTACCAGAGAACTTACGACTTCGACTACACAGAGAACTTACGACTTCGACTACACAGAGAACTTACGACTTCGACTACACAGAGAACCTACGACCACACGGAAGGGTGTTACCTTCGGAAACTGGTCTTTTTTTTGCTTTAAATTTTGAAATAAAATCCAAATAAATCCAATTAAACTCCAGAAAAACAAATAAATTGCAAATAAAATTTTTGGGATGTTACAAGGATAGCGGTACTACCGCTTCATGCGGTAGTTCCGGCGTTGAAACCGCCGTTACTTCCGCTCCGCAAAAACTCTGAAAAACATCCGGAGGAGCTCTCTGGAAAAATCGTTCCACTCACCCTCCGGATCTTCTGAACTCCGGAAGTACCGCTCCGAAAATGCGGTACTATCGCTCTCAGCGGTAGTTCCAGCGTTGAAACAGCCGATACTTCCATTTTTCAGAAAAGCTCACAGTGCATTCACTTCCACTCCTCAAGATTCCTCTATTCTCAACTGTTCCTCTCCTCCTTCATGTGCATTTACACGAAAATGAAACCGTTGCTCTAAAAGACATCACCGTTTGATCTCCCTCTCCCGTCCACCTCCACGCCTATAAAAGAGAGCACCGGGTGCCCCTGCTCACCCTTAGTCACCCCCAAAAATCTCAGGTCCTCTCTCCCTTCCTTCTCCCTACAATCGCCATTTTTCTTTCGTCAACTGAGCAACGTTCCTCAGCCGTTTGTGCCGCATACAGTGGAGTTCCGCTACTTTTGACCATATCACCGGCTTCGCCTTTACGCGTTCTACGTGGTGCTTCCCTTGCCTTCACCGGAGCATCGCCGAAGCACCATGGCCAAACCGCGCCGTCGCTTCTCTCCTCGCTGCGAGTCGACTATGCATGTTACACCATAACCGAGGTGAGCATTGTGTTCTCCACATTCTCCTCTTCGTTTCGCCGCAAACCCCACCTGCTAACTCCTCTTCATTTGCCCGGAATGCCGATGTCAACCCACTGGTCGCTGAATGTCTTCTCCGTCGCGTTCTGCCATCATCCGATGTCCTTTGGCCGAGCCGTTTACATCGTTGAGTTTGCCTCGACGTGTTCTACGTCGTGCTTCCACTGCCATCACCTGAAGATTCCCTGAGTCCTCGTCGACCTTGTCGAGCCAGACACTAAAATCGTGCCTTCGCGCGTACACCTCTTTTTCGGTGAGCGCTTTGATTTTTGTTCACGTCATATCGTGTCCTAGCCTCTAAAAAAATTTTCTAACATTTTGTTTAATTTTTCATGAAGCCAATTGTCAGGAATTGACCTTTCCGCGAAAATGGCCGTTTTTGACTCTGACCTCGATTCGTCGCCTCCAGAAAGCTTTAGCCCATGCCGTAATTTTTCTTAGACTTGCCTTACTGCGTTCTACGCCGTGCTCCCTTTCTTTGCCCCAAAAAGCCTCCACAAATTTTCGCCTCCGACACCTCGCCATGGCCGCCAATGGCATCTCGTGTCCCCCTCTATCCGTTGGTGTTTTCCCCAATCCGTTCACGTCATATCGTGCCAAACCATCCCAGGTAGCTACGTTCCAAGTGGTTTTAGATTCGATTCACCGAGCACCATGATATCAAGTTTTTTCTTTTTCTCTACCGTCGTCGTTCAAACGTTGATTGTATCGTCTCCGTTGAATTTTCAGCTTAGCTAATAATTTTTCTAGCTTCACCATACTGTGTTCTACCCCGTGCTCACCCTACATCTCCACGTTCCATACCCGGTACTATCTCTCTCTAACCTGCTGTTGTCGCTACCGTGCCATCGGTGCCGTTTTTCTCTCACCGCTGGTGATTACCACCGTTCCACGTCGTCGTGCCCACGTCACCACCTTTGCCTAGTTGCCAAGGTCCTATTTTGCCTGTTTGCCAGCCACCTCGCGGCCTACTGACATAGTACTTTTCAAAAAGTAATTCCCGGATGTTGTTATCATTTCATGTGATGTCCAAAACTTCCCGATATTCGTTCTCCCTCATATGACCTCCGAATCCATTGATTATTTCTCCTAAATTCATCTAAAATCACAATCTATCTGCCAGTATATATTTTATAATTTTTAGATTTTATTTGGATTTTATTTGAATTTATTTTGTTTGGTTCTACACGTATAGACTACGACTATTCCGGAGAGTTCAATTTTGATGATTCGCAGCATCAAGTCTTCGAGCAAGGCAAGTTACACCTTTGATCATGTTGCTCCCAGTAATTTAAATTATTTATGTTGTTTTCAAAATTATTATGCATGGTACTTTTATTCAATCTAGTTTAAATTCGATTCAAATTCTAGTTATGCCCATCTCCTTTTCTCCTTTGTATATTGCCAAATTGTATATTGAACCAACATGTCTTGTCACCCTAGATGAAAACCTAGTTAATACATTAGTATTAACTGAGAATTTTATAGAAATGCTTAGCCATGCTTAGAATGATTTAGGTTGGGATACCTTTTCACATAAAATGATAAGCTTTTGAAATATATTCTTGACTTTGGTGAGTCAAGAATGATTATGAAATGTTTCCAAACAAAATATAAAAACTTGGTTTAGACTTAGGCAAATGGTTAGGTGGTGTGGGTGCTTGCTGGCATGCATTGTTGTTTGGTGACACAATGTTGATTGCCAGGCACAAGGGGTTCGTGGTTAGGCCTAAGTCAAGTTAAGGACTGGTCTGTGAGCTACTATTGCAAAGCCCTGTCGTACTACCACAAGTTTGGTATGGGACAGACTTGGCCGAATAATTTGTGAAGTTCCAACTTAATCTCGCTATAGGCTGAATGTGGCACGGCGTAGGCCGTGAGAAGTATCACATGGCACAAGAGGGGGCTCCAACATGTGGATTCATGTTGTGGTGAAACCTTAGTGGCGGCGTGATTATGTTGACAACGGATCATTGTAAAGGCCTTGTCATGATCTCCTGGCCGCATACCTAAGGAAGTGTGTTAATCCGGTGGCAAAAAGGAATGATCATGTCTTGTGGGTAAAGCTGTACAACCTCTGCAGAGTGTATAATCTATCCTGGATAGCCGTACCCACGGTCATGGGCAAGTTGAGTAAAGTTTTTCACAGATTAGACTTTGTTTTTTAAAATGGTTTATGAAAACCTTATGGATGGATAGAATACATATGAGATTTTTTTGGAAAAGATGGTCTGGGTGGGATGTCCGTGGATAGATTGGTGTTTGGTCGGAGCCGGCACTAACGATATTATTTTGTTAAAATCTTGTTTCTATTTATTGTATCAAATTCAGCTTTTGAATCTACTTACAGTATTTACTTCAATTTCGCTTTATGCTCAACTAACCTTATTATGCATTCCTTTGTCAATCCTTATGTATGCATCAACTCTGTTAAACCTCCTAGTGTAACTTGTAGAGTACTTTATGTACTCATGTTGCTCAATTCATCATTTTTCAGAGGACAGCTTCGACTTCGGTGAGGATCAGAACGTATAGGCCGCGTCTTACTGTCGTTTGCCTGTGGGTAGGCTTAGTGGGCTTCTTCCGCTTCGATTTTTTCCTTCCGCTGCTATTATTTAATTTTGGTTTATGAACCATTGATGTAAACTTTGGCCATCAGGTCCATATTCCGTTAAATAAAGTTTATCATTGTGCTTGATATGTATCCATGTTATCGCTGTGTGCACTAGCTGATCTTAGATTAGTGCGATTTACACAGAGATTTTCAGACTTGTTGCTCCGGAATCCAACATCAACCATTACCAAGACAATATGGCCTCCTAGCACGTCGTGGACAAGCACTAGGTTGGCGAGGCAAGGCTCGCTGCTATACAGCACTCGAGGCTGCTCGGGCGTGCGACCGAAACACCGTTCGGTTCATCGCCGTCGTCAATGTTGCGGCAGTGCTGCCGCCGGAGTCAGCAGTGAGGGCGGTGCAGCGTGCGATCGCCACCCGTGGAGTTTCGCGGGAGTTCCTCGCCGAGGATGGCGTGCGACCGAAGCACCCCGAGGTTCCTCGCTGTCGTCGACGTCGCAGCCGAAGTAGGTGATGAGTCGACGCCTCGGACGGCGCATCATGCGACCGCAACACCACGGGGGCTCGTTGTCGCCGGTCGGCGTTTCGGCGGTGCTGCCGTGGATTAGTTTCCCTTTTCCCTTCGCTGGAGATGGACGGCACGGTCTCATGTAGTGATTCAATCATTCGGCCTCTTTTTTTTTCTTGCTTGAGTTTATGGATTTTAGTTGTAACTTATAAATTTTGAATTATTTATAAAAAAAATATAAAATAATAGAAATTTATATGTGATTTTAGTCGGTATAAATAAAGCTATTACAGTATATATATTATAATCAACTTATAGATTTAATCTTGAAAAGTCACTTCATTTAAAAATTAATTATTATAAAAAGTAAAAAGTAAAATTTAAAAGTTGTCCACTCATGTACAGATAGAAACGAGGAAGGAGATAAGGTGGGAATAGAGGGAAGTTAGAGCTTCAAGATTATTGCTACCACGTGTCACCATTGGGCAAAGGTCCAACTTGATGGATGAAACAGACCTGGTATTGTAGCATGTTAATGCTCCTAGTCCCTTGCGTGTCTGTTTCGGTGTCTCGCCTAACTAGGCGCACATGTCGTCGTTGATGAGCGCTTTTGCGTGGGCCCACATGCACACGCCGCACGCAACACGCCAAGCCTCTGCTAGTAACAGGCTGTGCAAGATTAGACGTGTACGTACTAACATACCGAGGCAAACAACTTCAGCTTCGGGCTTCTGTTTCAACTTCAGCTTCTGATTTATTTTTCACTATTTATAAATTTTATTTTTTTTATTTTTTGTTTTTTACGAGCTTTTTTGCCGATTCTTTTCTTTTTTTATATTCGTTCGTATTGTCCATAATAAGCTAACATATTTTTTCTATTTTTAAATTTTTTAAATTTAATTACGCTAAATAAGCCAATTTCAGCTACAATAAAATTTTAGTCGTTACAATATAATTTCAACTATAAATTATAGCTTTTCGGTCCAACCGAGTGGGGCCTTAGCACCGCCCATCATAACGATACAGCGTGTTCGTTTTGTTCTGTTCAGTACTGATCTTCTAAGTTGGTACAAACAAGGATGCCAGTGCAGAATAGCCTCTATTTTTAGTTTTGACGAGAGCCACTAATTAAGTTGGCACTTGGTACGTACGTACGTGCAGATCCCCAACGGATGCGGGAGCTTCCTGGGCCTGATGCAGCTGATCCTGTACGCCATCTACCGGAGCCACAAGGGCGCCCCCGCGCCGGCCGGCAAGGGGGACGCCCCCGCCGTCGACGAGGTGGAAGACGCAAAGAAGGCAGCGGCGAAGGTGGAGATGGCCGGCGCCAAGACCAACAAGGTAGCCAGCCAGGTGTAGGCCGCAGAAGCAATGCATGCACGGGAATATAGCAGCAAAAGGATGCTGCTTGATGAATTTCCAGATGTTAAGCAGATTATTGGCCATGCTTTCATAATTTGTTTCTTGCCTTAGTTGATTTGCCACTCACTGATCTCGGTCTCTTCCCAGAGGCCAACCCAAAGATGTCTGTTAGGAAACCTGAACCTAGACCTGGGACGGAAGTCTTCGCCTATGGTAGATATCTCAACAGTAGACTATAAATAGGAAATCGTACCAGCAGATTTTGTACATATACAATCAGAAAAACAATAAAGAGAGACCAGGAGTTCTCTCTACCTCTCTGTGTTTTTTAATTTATTATTTTGTCTTCTGTGATTGATCTTGTTTCGCATTAAGCAGAGGAATTGATCGGACTGGTCGCCAGCGACGGTTCCTCAACAAGTTATCAGTACGAGTTCGCTCCGATGAATCGAAGGTAAGCATCGAAGCTCTAATAGACTGAATTATCTAGATCGCTCTAAATTTGCAGTTTTCGCTTTCTAGATTAATTTTCTACGGCGCAAATCCCCTCTAATCTACCGTGAGTAGACTTGAAGTCGCCGGCACAATATCGATTAGTAGATTACATCACCGAGTATATGTTGATTGCACTGTAGATTTGAAAAAAAGGAGAAAAAAAAGGAAAATTGCGCACGGACGGCCCTGTACGGGCGTCGTACGCGAAGCCGACGCCGACCTGCCGCCGGTCTATCTCAACCACCGACCATCGGCCTGCAGCTGGTGCCACCCCGCACAGCCGCCTCGGCTCCCGTGCGCGCCGCCCCGCAGCGCGCCCTGCACGACCGGCTCCCGTGGTGCCGCACCGCACGGCTGCCACGGGTCCCGCGCTTGCTGCCCCAAATGGCCGCCCCGAGCCTCTTCGGTTTCCGCGCACGAAGCGCACCGCCTCGACCCACGTGGCCCGCAGCCGCCTTGTCATCCGGCCCCGAGCCCAAAGCCGCTGCGCCGTCACTCGAGCCGGCCCCGCGCCGGAAGCCGATGCGCCATAGCCCGGCCCGGTCCCACCGCCGCGCCGCCGCCCGAACCGGCCTCCCGGGCCGTCGTCGTCGCCACTCGAATGAATAGGGGTAGGGAAACCCTACCCTCCACCCGTGAGTTAAAGCGGCCAAGCGGGCCGAATGGGCCGTTCGGCCGGAAAAGAAAACGGGCCGAAAATAGGCTCAGCTGGAGGGGGCGGCGAAATTGCAAAAAGGCCCTCCTATTTCTAAAAATTATCGAAGAGCCCTTAAATTTTGCATACGAGTCCCAAATTTTGCAGAAAGGTCCTCGTAATGAAAATTACGAATAGGTCCTCAGATTTTAGATGGGTCCTGAATTTTGCAAAAAACCCCTTGGAAAATCAGGAAATTATACAAAATTTTTCTCTGAACCAAAAATTTACGTATAGACCCTCGAAAATTGCAGAATTCACTGAAAATTCATATTCTAGCATAAAAGGGCCTCGGGAATCCGAATTTTGAATTACTTGAAGCATGTTTATTTCTGCCGTTATTATTTTCTGTATTTATTTACTATGTTGGTTAATCGTAATTATTTAAATTGCCTTTAATCCCCGAAATTAGCAATAAAATTTATAGAAAATTCAGGAACATTACGATAATCTTTTGTACCATTTATTTACCAGTAGTAAATTATTTCGTGCACGTTTACTAGCAGTAAACTTATTTACTCATTTCATACACATGTAGATGACTGGCATCACGAACCGAGAGTTCGAGGAGCTGGCCCAGCATGGCCAAAACTATCTGACGTGGGTTTCCGATGTCGAGATAGTGCTTGGAGCTAAGAAGCTCTACGCAGCTATTGAGATTGGCGAAGCGCATGACGCCCAACCCACTCCTGAGGAAAATGATTATGCACTTCATTTTCTCAGGCACCATCTCTGCCTCACTCTCAAGAATGACTACATGACAGAGAAGAGCGCGCTAACACTCTGGACCACACTCAAGAAGCGGTTTGAGAGGCTAAAGTACATCATTCTTTCTCAAGCAGAGCAAGAATGGATCAGACTGAGGTTTGCCGACTTCAAGACGGTCGGGGAGTACAATTCTGCCTTGCACAGGGTTTATACCAATCTTCAACTCTGTGTCAAGCAGATCACAGATGAGAAGAAGATTGAGAACACCCTATCCACCTTCCACCCCAATGCAGTACAATCCGCATGCAACTATCGTCAAGACGGCTACAAGGAGTATGCCAAATTGATTGATATGATGCAGGTTACGGAGGCTCAGGACGAACTTCTCTACAAGAATTACGTCACTCAACCATTTGGGAGCTCCGCTGGCTGTGAAGACAACGTCGGGAGCTATAAGGTGCGAAAGCCCTTGATGAAGAGAAGAGGAAGGAAGGGTAAGACCGCAACCTAGAAAGGCAAGTCAGACGCTCCGAGTGAGAATAAGGCAAGCAAGCCAAAGCGGACTGGCAAGACCTATGGCCAGCAGGACCAAGGCTGCTTCAAGTGTGGAAAGTGGAGGCATTGGTCGCGGATCTGTAAAGAGCCGTAGCATGTCATTGATGCCTTCCAAGCCTAGAAGAAGAAGAATGGCAAAGGTCAGCCTGAAGCCCACTTTGCATCTATTGAGGGGGAGAGTTCTAAGCAGCTGCTCGCGCTGATGGAGGTGGAGACCATCCCGGCAGCAGCACCCCTTTTCGACCTAGAGGCAGCCACCGACATGATTTCTCTCGAAGAGCAGATCACTCCCAAGAAAATAGCAGAAGAAGTCTATGATTTTCTAGCAGATTCAGTCTAATGCATAGAATACATTTAGACTTTAATTGTCATTTATTTTGTGTGACAAGGACAAGTTAGAACTTGCATGGATTGTACTTTAGCATTTATTTCTCGTGATGGTTGGATGATATTTGAATAATTCATTCATTTATTCAGTTTATAATGGCATCATATGTTCTGATATTGAAGTATTTTATTTATGTGTTGATTGCCTTCTAATACATGTTAATAAAATACCTTATATTAGAACACGTGTGGCGCCCTATGAAGGAAGTGTGCTTAGCCGACAAGGCACAACGAATACCATCTTAAGGGAGACGAAGTATTTTCAGTCGATTTGTAAGAATGCTGGCAGCCATACGACAATCGCCGGAAGCGATGCATGTATGATTGGTTCAGGAAGAGGCACAATTATACTCCCCATGGGCACAAATTTGGTCATTGAAGGAGCCTTATGGTACACAGAATCGACTATAACTCTCCTAAGTTTTAAGGATATTTGCGCCAATGGTTTCCACGTTGAGACTGAAGAAGAGTACGGTAGGGAATACTTGCTCATTACGAAGCGCGAAAAGAATGGGAAAGGGTATTAGAAAACTTCTTTCACGAGAAACTGAGCTGTGTTATACCAATATCAAGGCACCTACAGCCTACACTGCCCTGAAGACAGTGTTTAGAAGCTCTGAACTTTTCTGTCTCTAGCATGATAGATTAGGCCACCCAGGCCTTAGAATGATGAGAAATATAATCAACAATTCCCAAAGGTATAATATTAATATAAAGAATTTTTTGAATCACGAAGATTTTTTGTGCCCTGCGTGTGCCACCGAGAGATTAATTACCAGACTCTCCACTCTGAAAGTGAAGGATTGTAACATCCTAAATTTCAAGTTTTCAAAAATATGGAGTTTTTAAAACTTTTCTTGTATTTTACTGGTGTTCAAAATTCCTTTTGAACATTTATTTGAAATTTTTGGAGTTTTTTTTGTGGCAGGCAAAGTAATATGTTAAAAAAATGAAGGGGTAATAAGAGAAATGAAAAAAAATCTAAGCATCTGCACACAAATTAAAGTTAAGTATTAGATAATGACAATAAGAATTTGAATTTCAATTTATCTAGGTAAAAGAAAAATGGCAAAAAGAATAATCCCAACTAAAGTCTCAAAATAATAATAATCGAAGTGCATATTAGGATTCAAATTTTAAATGCCATGCAAACATTAAAATCAGCAGACCCTAATATAAATTAAACTATAAATTAAATTTAAATTGGAAACCCAGATTTTAAAATGAGCCTTTCACCCTTTTCTCACTTTTCTCCTCTCCCCTCTCTCTGCCCAGCGAGCCACTTCCCTACGCAGCGCGCCTGCGCTCCCTTCTCCCGAGCCGTCCCTTCGCCGCTCTCTCTCGCTGCCCTCCTCTGCCCTTTGCGCAGCGCCGCCCGCGTCACCCCTCTGCCACGCACCGACCCGTCCCTCGCCTTGCACCGTCGCGCGCCGAGCCCCACGCCTTCGCGCGCCGAGCCTCGCGCCTCCAGTCCTTGCCCGCCGGTTCTCCACCCCGCCGCCCGGTCCTCCGCGCCTCCCCGCCCCTTAGCGGCCATAAGAAGCCCGCGCCATCCCCCTCTTCTTCCCACCTCCTCATCCTCCTCCTCCCCCATCTTTTCCCCTTTGCTCCACCGTGCGCAGTCCGTCGCCGGCGCCTCTCCGGTGGACCATCCGCCGATTCATTGCAGTGGAGGCAGCGTCTCGGTGTCCCGAACCTTTCCCCGCTGCCAATTGGAGCTGCAGCCTGCCCTAGCTCGCCGGCACCATGCCTCTGCTCGCGCCGCCCATGGCCATCGCCGCCGGCTCTCTCCGGCACCTCCCCGGCTCCAATGGTTGCTCGGTAAGCCTCCTTCCGCCGCTCTTCCACTCATGCGCGCGCTGCCCCCTTCCCTCTCCTCCCCGGCCGCCGGTGCCTCATTCCCCACCCCACTGCCGACCGCCCCGCACCGTCACCCGTTCCTTTCACCGTCGCTCCGGTCAAATCACCGCCACCCTCCTCTTCCCTAACTGCCCTGGAGCCCATTTCACGGGTCGCCGTCACACCCCAGCCGTTCCCTCGCCGGCGACATCTCCTCTTCCCCTATGCTGCCGTCTGCTCTGTTCGGCCGGTGGCTCCGCAGCTAGTTCCCAGCCTACGCCCGCTTTATCAATACCGATTCCCCACTTTTAGTCACGAGACACCGATGGCCATTTGGCTACCCGAGCGCTCTTAAGGATTAGCATTCCCTGAGGTCCCGAGTTCAAGTGAAGCTTCGGCCATATTAGGCCATATTTTTTTGTTTTGCTTCCTTAGCAATTTTAAATAGGAATCAATTAAGAAATAGTCCTAAGAAGCTAAGATAATTAAGTCAAGATCAAATAAAGTTTATATATACCTTAGAATATAAAATAAGGTTCATTAGGACTTAATACTTGATTAATTGCTACATAAGTAATTAATATGGTTTAAATATTTACTTGAGGGCTAATTAGCAATTAAAGGCATTAATAAAATGTGGTTTATTGTATAGTCAAAAAGTAATAAAAATAATACATCCATAGAAGGTACAAATTTATTAGGATATATATGAGCTTAATATATGTCTATGTTTAGTAAAGATGGTCCTTAATTAACATGTAAACATATATGCTCAATATGCAACATGCCACCATTAAACAAACCTCAGTGACATATTTTAATATAGCAGCCCCGGGTCATCAAGATTCAAAATAATCTCACAGACATAAAAATACTCTAAATTGAACATGTAACCATTAACACGAGTAACTAGGGTCACATAAAATGATACATACCAAGCTTTGCTCAGATAGCTAAGTTTAAACTAAAGTTAGAACTAAAGTTAAGCTTAATAGCAGCTAAAGTATAAGTAGGATAAAAATAGTGCCATTAACTAAATCTTAACACTAGCTTTAGTACATAGTATTATTGAGCCTAATTGTATATATATAAGCAAGATGGGACTCGTATAAATAGACACTAATTCAAATTAAACCTAGCCTTGGGATAACTGGAAGTACATTAAATACCATATCATAAAATGCTACAAACATAGACTGTAAGATTAACTCGGTAAGCTAAAAGTTGCAGACATACTTATATATATACATATATATGTATACCATATGTCCTGAAAATTTACGCTCGACAAAATAATACCCAGCTAGACTTGCACCCCGATTCTTAGGTCCAAAGAAATAATAAAAGCGATTATTAATAACAAGATCAAGTCATCGTATTCTACCATCGGCCTTGCCTCAAACCACACGAATCACCCATTAACTCAAAGTAAAACTAAATTAAGTTTATTCGGATTTGTTTGGATCCTTTGAGTTATTTGTTTTTATTTGGATTCAGTCGTTTATCGCTTAATTAGAAATTAGAAGTCGTGAAGACTCATTGGGACAAGCGAGATCAAGATCGAAGTGAAGATAGAGACCAAAAGCTCAACACCATCAAACAAGAAAGCTTTGTGTGAGCTCAAGACCACGGTAAACCGCGCCAGGCGAGTCAATACTTTGATCATGTTGAACCTGTGTTTTCTGCAAATTACTTTGGTTTAAATTATCAAATTGCATGCTGTTATTTTATATGCAAATACATGCTTAATTTAATATTCTAGTTATGTGACTATTGTTTACCTTGAATAATATTACCCCTCCTTCGGAATATTTGAATGTGTGAACCTTGTCGCCCTAGCAAAAATATAATAGTAATATTTCAAAAATAAGTCCCTAATGATATGCTATGCTTAGTACTGCATAGATACTCAGGGGGTGCCGAAATGCCCCAAACATCATTGTCATTTTTAATCATGAGAAGTTGGTTTAGGAAGTCATGGTGGTAATGATTGGTACATTTTGATATGATTATTTTATGCTCCCAAAATCCTCAACTTGCTTAAATATCTGGGCGGATGGTTCGATGGTGTGTGAGTGTGGTGCAGTGGAAGCACAAAGTGGTTAGTGGTAGAACCGCCCAGATACCCCTAAGAACTGAATCTTGTCATGACCTCCTGTGTAAAACAGTACAACCACAAGTCTGTAAAATACAACTTGGCTAAGTAAATTTATCGAAACCCCCGGACTCATCTCACCGGTAGTGGATAGAAGTGGATACGCACGGGCACGGGGGCCCTAAGGGACACCAGTAGAGGGTGAAGTTTTCCCAGCTGTTCTAAGCGTTGCGGGAAGTTGAGAAGCCCGGCTGCGTTAGTAACTACGGGAAAACATCCCGTGCATAGATGGGACCCACCGCAAGTGGGAGAAGCCCATAAAGTGAGATGACAAAAGGAGCTAGATACTTTGAAAAGTCACTGTGATGGTCTGCTCAACCACATGTCTAAGGAATCGTGTGGGGCAATCATGAGTTGATTGTCTCTTGTGGTGAAAGTGTACAAACTCTGCAGAGTTAAAACTATTCGAATAGCCGTGCCCACGGTCAAGGGTGGACATATAGTTCTATTTCAAAAACTTTGTGGGTGGGAATGGAAAAGTGGAGGGCAGCGGAAAGCCCTGATTTGAGTTGTCCTGGTGTCGTCCCAGTGGTAATGTAAGCGGTTATAACGCTGATATGCTAGCATATTGTGCGGATGTCATGAAACGGTGGATGGAATCTGGATCGCTATTATTACTGCATTCTCTTACACATTATGTTTTTGGTTCAAAACTGCTAGGTCTCAAGAAATTTTTATGTATTATATTTCAAATAATGACACTTCTATTCTTACAAAATTAAATATGGAAAGGGTAAATAGAGTCGTAAGTAAAGGAGATGGATGTATATAGTTAAGATATTGGTGGAATCATGTCGATCATAAATAGGAAATGATAGTGAGAATTGTGGGAGAAATAAATTGGTGGAGTCAAAACGAATATATATAGGTCAGATAGATGATTTAAATGATTGTTGGAGAATTAGAGAGTGCAAAAGGGAATTACTGGATTAATTCTTGGAAGAGGTTGGTGATGATGGGATTAATAGGATTTGATCAAATACTAGATAGATGAATTGAATCTTGGGAATTTGGAGGTATGATAATGATTCTTGAGGTATAAACTTAGATCAATAATATTCTTGGTGGATGTATACTAGTGAATCATAGACCCGATCAATGAAATTCTTGGTGGATGTATACTAGTGAATCGTAGGCTTGATTATTGGTATTCTTGGTGGAGGTATAATACTGAAGTAGTTAGAGATGGATAATGAAAAATAAGGTTGGTAATTGGAAGAGCAAATTATGGTTGTGGATTAATAGCAAGAGGATTTGGATTGTTAGGAATTTAGAATACAAAGGATATTGGTGGTTTAATTAAGTGATATTAGATAAATGATGTCACTAGCTGTTTGGAGTTTTAGGCAGCAATTGCTCGGTGGATTATATAGATTATGATACTCACTGTTTGGGGATTTAGGAAGCAATTGATTGGTGGATTGTATAAATGATGTCACTCGCTGTTTGGAGTCTTAGACAACAATCAGTAAGAAAAGTGTGTGTCTTTGGTGGATTAAGTCAATTATGGCAATGGCCGTATGGAGTTTAGGTAGAATTAATAACACTATGATTTAATAATAATAATGCTACCAAAAGCGATTTTTGGCAAATAAAATAACCCGAGCCTCTCCTTTGATAAGCCATGCATACTACTTATTTGCATCATATGTGTTGGCTCGCGAGCATGGTGGTTGTGCTCATATTCGCTTTCCCCACAAATCCAGAATCAGGAATCAAATCGCTACGCTTCAGCAATACTTTTGGATCATGGTCGGTGACGATGTGGACCGGGACTAGTATGGGGAGATCCGAGGTTTGGACGGTAAAGGATGTCATGAGATGGTCGGGCTCATGCTTGGGGCACATGGAGTTTAGAGGTGGATGGTGCGTGGAGAAGCTAGGGAGGTGTGGTCCTGGAGGCTTCGACACGTGATGAGTTGAAAAGTTGGAATTTTTGGAAAACCCGTGTTAGGAAGGGTTTTGGGTCTCTTTGCTATTGGAATTAGATTAGAACTCGTGGGTGTAGGCTCAGCCTATGTTTTGGGCCCTAGACTATAAATAGAGATGAGTTAGGGGCTAATCGTGTGGTTTTTGGAGAAGCTAATTTCGTGCTAGGGTTTAGGGGTGCTTGGAGGACACTTAGTAGCCACCATAATTTGGAAATAAAATTATAGATCTATTCCAAAAAATTTCTGACGGCAGTTGATTACTTTGTGTCGATCTGTGAGAAGCAGCGCCGACGTTTTTTTATCCTCGATACGTGCGCCGTCGCTGATCACAAATCCGTTCCGTCTTTACGTTGTCTACAACAATATAGCAGAGCAGATGCAGCACGTCATTGTACTACTTGAATTGATGACGCGAAAAAAGACGATGAACAGTTCCTACGTTTTTTAATAAAAGTTTGTGAATTTTTTAATTTGCATATATTATTATTTTTCTTTGTTTGGTAATTTCTAAAGGTTCTCCATGCATTGATTTCTATCTATATTTTTTACTTACATATATGAGTTAGTTTTAATTAAAAAATTGATTACGTGATTGAGTGTTAAGCGTATGTTTTCATCTACTGTTATCTAGCGAAGTTTGTTTTTTGGTGCTACAGTGGATTGCTACAGTACCGACCAGTAATGCTATAGTACGATTGAAAAAAATTTCATTCTATTTTTTTGTTATTTCTATTTTTTAGATTGAACGATCAGAAGATAGAAAATTTGAAAAAAGTTTCCGCTGTGCGCTGCATTCATTCACCCCCCTTTGATTGCCATCGACGATCCTACATTTTTGATTGATGTGCTTAACTTTTGGTTGGTTTTGATCTCTTTTTTTCCTCTTGTGATCTTGCTGTGTCAAGAATGTGTAAGAAATAAAGATTATCCTTGGGAATATATTTCCACCCATCTAGACACTTTGATAGCAAGATTCACAAAAAAATCTGGTTTTACTTGACTTTGGCCTCTTTAGTCCATCTCTTAATCCGAGTATTTTTGGTTAGGTTTGTTCTATGTTCTAGCTTGCTATGATATGTGAAAATACGTCTGGAGCTATCTTAGCCATCTTCTACTCATGAGCAAGTTGTATTAACCGTTTGAGGTTTTGGCTCGGTTTTGGTGCAACTTTCCAACAAACTGAAAAAGGTCACAACTTTAACCATAATTTTCATGATCATTTATTAGAATAGGTTTTTCATACCTTAGAGAAGGTCCATACAAAATTTTATATCATTTGGATCTACGGACCAAAAGTTTTCGTGATTTTTATTTTTGAAACTATGCTGAAAATACAATTCATCCTGATTTTACTGTAGCAGAGGTAGTACTGTGATTACTTTAGTGGTAGTACCGCGGTTATTGTACCAAGCGATAGTACAAAAATTACAATGGTGATAGTTCTGATTTTGCTGATTTTCTTGTTTTTTAGTGTCTCGAATTGCTAGTTTTTGTAGTGACCTTCTATCCTAATCTTCATAGTTCTGTAGCTATTGAAGTGAAGAATTTATGAATATTTAGAGGAGAATTAGAAGACACCATTCATCTCTCCCTGTTGCTATATTCGGTTCCCTTCTCCGTGCTTGCTTCTGACACGCACAAAGATGAATATCACTCAACTTTTGATGATGATGATTATACAAACTCTGCCGGTGAAGAATGTACAGATTTGGATGTCAGCATGCTTGAACTGAAATTTGTGCCATCCCCTCCACTTCAAGAACCGGATATATTGACATAATGAAAGGAGTTACGTAGCCAGTATATTGCTCTTGAAGAAGCCAGGCTATGTTCTCCGACAGATTCGGTTCGTGATAGTAGTGAAGACATTGAAACATAATAACATATTCTGGAATGGATTTGGTCACGAAGCAAGCACCAGCCTCACAACAGGATCATGCGGAAGCTGTAGATGAGGTCCCCTCCTGTCGGCATGAAGCACCCCCAACGTCAGAAGCATTCTCAATTCAATCATTGCCTACTGCTCAATGCAATATATCAGTTGTACGTGATCAACTTGAAAAGTCTAAAGTTATAATAAAGTCAAAATCATTAAGTGATGTTGAAAGTTCAAGTTGCATGATCAGAAGTGCAGAAAGAACATATTGTCAAAGGGACCTCTTGTGTGTGGTTGGATCATCGAAATGTTTGAATGCAAGTATGAAGAGGCTGTACAGATCGAGGAATGTCCCTGTCCAGCGACCTCTCCCGTCACTTGTTGGACTTTTGGAATCCGCTAAACGGGTCAAAATGCGACCTAGCTCTAATTATAGCTCGTTGAATTCATGGCGCACCTTACCTTACCTGACCTCTCACCACGATCAGGACCTTCACAAGCCAAGACGTTAACAATTTCTCGTGCAAGGCACTACCTCTCCACATTCATTCTATCCGGGCTTTCCCTTGGAAGTGTTGCGTCCAGTGATTCAAAAAGCGCGGAGTAATAGTCATAAACCTCACGGAACCTGTGAAAGTCAGATGTTTAATGCTCTTTTATGGATTCAGCAACAAAAGTACAAACACAAGAGTTGATGCACAAAATATACAAAGAACCTTGATTACTCTCTAGAGTGGATTTAGAGAATCTATCTTTTGAGATCACTAACCTTGTCAGAAATGGAGCAGTATTGGTAATGCCATCCTGCTCAACCAGGGTCACGAGCTTTCGTTGAAGGCCCTTCACCATACGAAGGAGCTGATCCCTTTCGTTCATAATCGAAACGCTCTCATCAGGAAGGTGGTGCAGCTGGAATGCAAAATTAACAACAAGTGCTTCCCCAGAACAACAATCAAGCATTGCAGGTGTAACATCCTCGATGTTAGCACCCACTGCTCTGAACTCAAAAGATACCCCACAGTCCTCTGCAAGCTTCTCTAGGCGCTTTGGGGTCCGTGCTTCTTCGTTGTTGCTACCAGCACAACTAATGCTTGATTCCGATTCTTTTGATGAGTTTGGAAGCAAAACATTCTTCATGGGATTGGCCCATTCATCACTAATGCTACCTGCCTTGGAAATTTCGAACAAGATATCATCATCGTCATCAAGTAAAGCATGGTCCAGCTCCTGAAGCTTCAGTCTGATCTCATCTTCATCAAACTCTACTTCAAGTTCAGAACTTTGATTATCTGATATAGACTGGGCGTTCTGTTGAGATACATTGGAGACCACTGGTGATTGTTTTGCTTCATCAGAGGAGGAGTTGGACAGATCATCTACAACAGCTGGTGAGCGGCCATCAGCCGTTACATGGTAGGGTGTTAGTGAGGCTTGTTGGTTGTAAAATGAGTTTTGAATTGCAGCAGATGGTGCATCAGTGAAACCCATATGTCCATAGTCCTCAGAATTGTAGGGTTCAGGGCCATAACGGAACAACTGTGTATCAGAGGCAGATCTTCTTGCAGCGAAGTTTGAGTTTGGTGCACCAAATTTATGTATGTAAATATTATCTGTGCAAGTCGTGGACGGGTCTACTTGCCTAACGAAAGACATAACTTTTCTCAAGCACCTCTGGACTGGCTAAGCTAAATATTATGTGGCTTCCATCTAATTTAGAATCACACACTAAACCTTGCCTGAAATAAGAAAAGAGTACATCAACAAACTATGTGAAAAACAATGAGCTGATATACATAAAGCTACCCTTATCTTGCCAGAACAATGTCAATTGTCTAGGTAAATAGACTCAAATCATCTCCTTTTGACTAGTCTACTGGTACAAACTAAATATTCCTTTTTCCCACACATTGTACTTTCTAATAATGGCTTCTTCTTTTTTTGGAAAATTACCAATACTGATAGTAGGAATCACTACATGCTAATATGTAGAAACTAGATAGGCTGCCATTGTCGGGCCCCACGGGCATGTAGAAGTCCTTGTGAGGCCCCACCTGTCAGTTCCTCCAGCCCACTCCTCCCTTCACGCTGATAAAAGCCTCTGTGTGGCTACGCTCTGCTTTCTGCCTCGCACCCCAGCCTCAATTGATGAAACGGCGGCGCTGACTATTCCCCCCCACCTCTACCCCTCACGTCCTCCCCATCCTCCTACGCGTAAGATCTCCGAAACCCCATGCAATTGGTTTCGTTTCCCCATTAATCGAACCGTAGGTGTCGGTCGGGTCGTCTCGCGCTGCGATTTGAGGGTGGTTTTGGCCGATTTGGTGGCCGATCTGAGGGGTGCCTCGTCAGGATTACTATAGCCCCAAGCCACCAATGGGAGGCAACCTGTTATCCGACTATCTTATCTGCATAGCCACAAGCCACCAATAGGAGGCATCCCTTATCCGCCTCTGGCCCTTGGCTGCGCATAAATAACACACTCCCGTCCTCACGACACCACCATACCCACCAAGCGGACGTGAGCGACATGGCAGCATCCCTGCAAATCGCGGCCACCCTGATGCAGCCGGCCAAGATCGGCGGCCGAGCATCTGCCACGCTTCCGTCGCGCCCGTCGTCTCACGTCGCCAGGGCGTTTGGCGTCGACACCGGTGCTGCCAGGATCACGTGCTCTCTGCAGTCTGACCTCAGGGAGGTCGCGAACAAGTGCGCCGTCACCACCAAGCTTGCCGGCTTCGCTCTCGCCACCTTGGCGTTACTTGTCTCAGTATGCGCGATTGCATAGTTGATTTGTTGCCGTGCAGATGGCTATATATGTACGGAGCTAGTCAAGGTGGAGATGAGTGACGTCAAGGGTGCGGTGTGCGTTGTGCAGGGCGCGAGCGCGGAGGGCGTGTCGAAGAGGTTGACCTATGACGAGATCCAGAGCAAGACGTACATGGAGGTGAAGGGGACCGGCACGGCGAACCAGTGCCCGACCATCGATGCTGGCGTGGATTCTTTCCCCTTCAAGCCCGGCAAGTACTACATGAAGAAGTTCTGCCTGGAGCCGACGTCCTTCACCGTCAAGGCCGAGGGCGTGGCCAAGAACGCGCCGCCGGAATTCCAGAAGACCAAGCTCATGACCCGCCTCACCTACACCCTCGACGAAATCGAGGGCCCGCTCGAGGTCGGTGCCGACAGCACCATCAAGTTCGTGGAGAAGGACGGCATCGACTACGCTGCCGTCACCGTGCAGCTGCCGGGAGGCGAGCTCGTACCGTTCCTCTTAATCCGAGGGTTTTTGGTTAGGTTTGTTCTATGTTCTAGCTTGCTATGATATGTGAAAATATGTCTTGAGCTATCTTAGCCATCTTTTATTCATGAGTAAGTTGTATTAACCGTTTGAGGTTTTGGCTCGGTTTTGGTGTAACTTTCCAACAAACTGAAAAAGGTCACAACTTTGACCATAATTTCCATGATCGTTTATTGGAATAGGTTTTTGATACCTTAGAGTAGGTCCATACAAAATTTTGTATCATTTCGATTAAGGGGGAAACGAAACCAATTGCATGGGGTTTAGGAGATCTTACGCGTAGGTGGATGGGGAGGACGCGAGGGGGAGAGGTGGGGAATAGTCAGCGCCGCCGTTTCATCAATTGAGGCTGGGGTGCGAGGCAGAAAGCAGAGTGTAGCCACACACAGAGGCTTTTATCAGCGCAGAGGGAGGAGTGGGCCGGAGGAACTGACAAGTGGGGGCTCACAAGGACTTCTACGTGCCCGTGGGGCCCGACAATGGCAACCTATCTAGTTTCTACATATTAGCATCTAGTGATTCCTACTATCAGTATTGGTGATTTTCCAAAAAAAAAGAAGCCATTATTAGAAAATACAATGTGTGGGGAAAAGGAATATTTAGTTTGTACCAGTAGACTAGTCAAAAGGAGATGATTTGAGTCTATTTACCTAGGCAATTGACAATGTTCTGGCAAGATAAGGGTAGCTTTATGTATATCAGCTCATTGTTTTTCACATAGTTTGTTGATGTACTCTTTTCTTATTTCAGGCAAGATTTAGTGTGTGATTCTGAATTAGATGGAAGCCACATAATATTTAGCTTAGCCAGTCCAGAGGTGCTTGAGAAAAGTTATGTCTTTCGTTAGGCAAGTAGACCCGTCCACGACGTGCACAGATAATATTTACATACATAAATTTGGTGCACCAAACTCAAACTTCGCTGCAAGAAGATCTGCCTCTGATACACAGTTGTTCCGTTATGGCCCTGAACCCTACAATTCTGAGGACTATGGACATATGGGTTTCACTGATGCACCATCTGCTGCAATTCAAAACTCATTTTACAACCAACAAGCCTCACTAACACCCTACCATGTAACGGCTGATGGCCGCTCACCAGCTGTTGTAGATGATCTGTCTAACTCCTCCTCTGATGAAGCAAAACAATCACCAGTGGTCTCCAATGTATCTCAACAGAACGCCCAGTCTATATCAGATAATCAAAGTTCTGAACTTGAAGTAGAGTTTGATGAAGATGAGATCAGACTGAAGCTTCAGGAGCTGGACCATGCTTTACTTGATGACGATGATGATATCTTGTTCGAAATTTCCAAGGCAGGTAGCATTAGTGATGAATGGGCCAATCCCATGAAGAATGTTTTGCTTCCAAACTCATCAAAAGAATCGGAATCAAGCATTAGTTGTGCTGGTAGCAACAACGAAGAAGCACGGACCCCAAAGCGCCTAGAGAAGCTTGCAGAGGACTGTGGGGTATCTTTTGAGTTCAGAGCAGTGGATGTTAACATCGAGGATGTTACACCTGCAATGCTTGATTGTCGTCCTAGGGAAGCACTTGTTGTCAATTTTGCATTCCAGCTACACTACCTTCCTGATGAGAGCGTTTCGATTATGAACGAAAGGGATCAGCTCCTTCGTATGGTGAAGAGCCTTCAACCAAAGTTCGTGACCCTGGTTGAGCAGGATGCCAATACCAATACTGCTCCATTTCTGACAAGGTTAGCGATCTCAAAAGATAGATTCTCTAAATCCACTCTAGAGAGTAATCAAGGTTCTTTGTATATTTTGTGCATCAACTCTTGTGTTTGTACTTTCGTTGCTGAATCCCAAAAATAGCATTAAACATCTGACTTTCACAGGTTCCGTGAGGTTTATGACTATTACTCCGCGCTTTTTGAATCACTGGACGCAACACTTCCAAGGGAAAGCCCGGATATAATGAATGTGGAGAGGCAGTGCCTTGCACGAGAAATTGTTAACATCTTGGCTTGTGAAGGTCCTGATCGTGGTGATAGGTAAGGTAAGGTAAGGTGCGCCATGAATTCAACGAGCTATAATTAGAGCTAGGTTGCATTTTGACCCGTTTAGCGGATTCCAAAAGTCCAACAAGTGACGGGAGAGGTCGCTGGACAGGGACATTCCTCGATCTGTACAGCCTCTTCATACTTGCATTCAAACATTTCGATGATCCAACCACACACAAGAGGTCCCTTTGACAATATGTTCTTTCTGCACTTCTGATCATGCAACTTGAACTTTCAGCAGCACTTAATGATTTTGACTTTATTATAACTTTAGATTTTTAAGTTGATCACGTACAACTAATATATTGCATTGAGCAGTAGGCAATGATTGAATTGAGAATGCTTCTGACGTTGGGGGTGCTTCATGCCGACAGGAGGGGACGTCATCTACAACTTCCGCATGATCCTGTTGTGAGGCTGGTGCTTGCTTCGTGACCAAATCCATTCCAGAATATGTTATTATGTTTCAACGTCTTCACTACTATCACGAACCGAATCTGTTGGAGAACATAGCCTGGCTTCTTCAACAGCAATATACTGGCTACATAACTCCTTTCATTATGTCAATATATCCGGTTCTTGAAGTGGAGGGGATGGCACAAATTTCAGTTCAAGCGTGCTGACATCCAAATCTGTACATTCTTCACCGGTAGAGTTTGTATAATCATCATCATCAAAAGTTGAGTGATATTCATCTGTGTGCATGTCAGAAGCAAGCACGGAGAAGGGCGAGGTGAATGATTGCAGCGCACAGCGGAAACTTTTTTTCAAATTTTCTATCTTCTAATCATTCAATCTAAAAAATAGAAATAACAAAAAAATACAATGAATTTTTTTCAATCGTACTATAGCATTACTGGTCGGTACTGTAGCAATGTACTGTAGCAATTCACTGTAGCACCAAAAAACAAACTTCGCTAGATAACAGTAGATGAAAACATACGCTTAACACTCAATCACGTAATCAATTTTTTTAATTAAAAATAACTCATGTATGTAAGTAAAAAAATATAGATAGAAATCAATGCATGGAGACGCTTTAGAAATTACCAAACAAAGAAAAATAATAATATATGCAAATTAAAAAACTCACAAACTTTTATTAAAAAACGTAGGAACTATTCATCGTCTTTTTTCGCGTCATCAATTCAAGTAGTACAATGACGTGCTGCTTCGAATCTGCTCTGCTATATTGTTGTAGACAACGCAAAGACGGAAAGGATTTGTGATCAGCGACGGCGCACGTATTGAGGATAAAAAAAGTCGGCGCTGCTTCTCACAGATCGACACAAAGTAATCAACTGCCGTCAGAATTTTTTTGGAATAGATCTATAATTTTATTTCCGAATTATGGTGGCTACTAAGTGTCCTCCAAGCACCCCTAAACCCTAGCACGAAATTAGCTTCTCCAAAAACCACACGATTAGCCCCTAACTCATCTCTATTTATAGTCTAGGGCCCAAAACATAGGCTGAGCCTACACCCACGAGTTATAATCTAATTCCAATAGCAAAGAGACCCAAAACCCTTCCTAACACGGGTTTTCCAAAAATTCCAACTTTTCAACTCATCACGTGTCGAAGCCTCCAGGACCACACCTCCCTAGCTTCTCCACGCACCATCCACCTCTAAACTCCATGTGCCCCAACCATGAGCCCGACCATCTCATGACATCCTTTACCGTCCAAATCTCGGATCTCCCCATCCTAGTCCCGGTCCACATCGTCACCGACCATGATCGCCTCCATACTCAACCTGCACATGCAAAGACCAAAGAATATTTTTCTGGCACAAGTTCATCCTAATTTGACCAACATCAGTCCACAGACGACACATGCCTTGTATAACACCGATAAGCAGTATTATAAAATATTCATCATAAATTAATAATTAATAATTATTCATCAATAAAATATCCAAGACCTAACAACATGGTCTAACAAAAAACAAGAGAGACACAAGAGATACAAAATGATTAATGTGTTGCTTACTTGAGAATATGGGTTTTACAGCAACTTTACCTTAGAAGACAAAGAGCACACAAGGCACTCACTTTCAAACCCTAACCCAAAAGATGAGAGCATATGAGATAGATTAGATGGTTAACCTTACATGTCATCATCTCAACCCCTTTTATAGGTGGACAACCAACCACTTATATCTCCAAATAGATCCTATCCACTGTTACAATGGGAGAAACCCGTTAACCCCACATACACGGGTTTTATTCTCACAAGTTCACTTATGCATGTTTTTTAAAGCGCATAAGTGTGCATCCGCTAAGTCGTTAGTCTTGATCCACCTTAATCAAATTAGCTCCACCTTGACATAAACTGCTCTCCAAAGCATCACCCATGTGTCGCGGTTTTGATCCAAGATAGTTTCTGGTATTTTAGTCAAACTACCAAAATAACCTTCCATGACCCGGTTATCACCAACCACTGCAAGCAATCGTCATGCTTGCCACGTGTAGATGCACTACTAGCTCGCCACGCGTCGCCAAGCCTCTCCCATCCCGGTTCTACCGAACCACGGCTCACTTGGCCCGTGCAAGCTACATGGCGTCTTCCCACTGTTCAAACTCGCCTTCAACATTTCTGGCCTTTCTCGTGCCATGCTTGAGCTCATCGTCTCACCCGGCATCCTCGACTGTTCTAGGCCTCAACTCCTCCATTAGCCTAGTCTCGATCCTCACCGTTGACCACGGTTGACTCCAAGCGACTCTGCACAACCAAAGATAAAGAAATCGTTTCCAGGCACAAGTTCTTCACAACTTGACCTATATTAGTCAAGACATGCATGATGCAACCTTAATCCATTGACCCAGGTCATCCCAACTTAGGGCCTGTTTGGGAGAGCTCCACCAGCTCCAGATCCACAAAAAACAGCTCCGCTCCACGAAATTTTACCCAAACGCTCCAGCTCCGCGAAATCTGGATCCACCAAAATCCTGGATCTGAGGGCCAGATCCATGGATTTCATGGAGCTCCTCAAGGGGTGCTTCACCGTGGAGTTGGGTGGTAATTACCCACCAATGCCACTGGTTACACACCCCATCCCACCAAAAGTGGCCATTCCCACCAAAACCTCAATTTCATGGATTTAGAGCTGCTGTACAAGCCAAACACTCCATGGTAGGATCCCAGATCCACGGTGGAGCTGCTCCATGGTGGAGCTGCTGCTCCAGATCCACGTTTTCAGTGGTAGAGCTCTCCCAAACAGGCCCTTAATCCATAACTCAATTCCCCAAACCCCTATTTTCTGGCAAGATCGGAAGTACCGAGCCTAACACACCAGTAGTTCTGCAATGCGGAACTGCCGCCTCCCAAAACGGTACTTTCGCATGATGAAAACCTCACCTAGAGCTCTTTGGAAAAAACATACCGTAACTCCACCTAGTACTTCCACTAAGCGGTACTTCGACACTTATACTTGCGGTACTTCCGTCAATCGGAACTACCGTACTTGTACCCGTGGTACATCCAATTTTTCTAACACTTCCAAAAGACAGCCCAAATCAAATGCAATCTTTGCAAAACCATTTCACTACTCCACAAAACTTGCAATGGTTCATCACAGCAGTATCGGGACATTCTCACATGGTCCTTCATGTCAGGACCCAGATTTCACAATCCGGATTCCTCTGTGATTCCACCGCACTATTCCCTGGATCAGTAGATAGTGCTCACAGATTACAGTTCTGATTAACAAAGTACATATCATGCGGAAGCGTAAATATAATAGTGGACTTACTCATGGGCCGATTAGGCCGAAATCAATAAATTGCAACAGCGAAAGAACGAGCACACAGGTGGGACCTTCAGGACATGCCCACAGGCAGCCAACTGGAGGTTCGCGACCTAGTTCTTGACATCTTCATCTTCTTCGTCATCATGATCCAAAAGTATTGCTGAAGCGTAGTGATTTGATTCCTGATTCTGGATTTTGTGGGGAAAGCGAATATGAGCACAAACCACCGTGCTCGCGAGCCAACACACAGGATGCAATTAAATAGTATGCATGGCTTATCAAAGGAGAGGCTCGGGTTATTTTATTTGCCAAAAATCGCTTTTAGTAGAATTATTATTAGTAAATTATAGTATTATTAATTTTACCTAAACTCCACACGACGATTGCCATAATTGACTTAAACCAACAAAGACACACTTTCCTTACTGATTGCTGTCTAAGACTCCAAACAGCGAGTGACATCATTTACTTAATCCACCGAATATACTCTTTCCAAATTGATTGTTGTCTAAGACTCCAAACAGTGAGTGACATCAATTAATTATTCCACCGATCATACACTTTCTATATTGATTGCTGTCTAAAACTCCAAACAGCATGTGACATCATTTAATTAATCCACCGATCATATACTTTCTATATTGATTGCTGTCTAAAACTCCAAACAGCGAAAGACATCGTTTAATTAATCCACTGATCATATACTTTCCATATTGATTGCTATCTAAAACTCCAAACAGCGGAAGACATCATTTATTTAATCCACCGATCAAACACTTTCTATAATGATTGCTGTCTAAAACTCCAATCAGCGTGTAACATATCTCCAAATACCCAAAAAAATTCAATTGACTCCTCTACTAACCAATTAGTTCTATTAATCCCAACATTACCAACATATCTCAAGACTTTATATTATCTATCTGTATTATAATCCAGTAATTACTATCACGCTCCCTAATTCTCCATAAATCAATTAAATCATCTATCTAGCCTATATATTCGTTTAAACTCCACCAATTTATTTCTCCTAAAATCCACACTATTGTTTCCTATTTATGATCGACATGAATCCACCAATACCTTTATATGTTTAATACAAACACCTATCTCCTCTACTCATAACTCTATGTATTCCTCCTTATATTTCATTTTGTAAGAAGGGAAAACATTTTATCTTTGAAATATGATACATAAAAATTTCCTAAGACCTAGCAGTTTTGAACAAAAACATAATGTGTAGATTATGCAATAATAATAGCGATCCAGATTCCATCCACCGTTACATGGCATCTGCACCATATAGCATCTTTCAGCGTTATAGCCGCTTAACTTACCACTGGGACGACACCCAAGACAATTCAAATCAGGGCTTTCCACTGCCCTCCACTTTTTCCAATCCCATTCATAAAGCATTTTGAAATAGAACTATATCTGGTTAAGTTCCCACGTCCGCCCTTGACCGTGGGCATGGCTATTCGAATAGTTTTGACTCTGCAGAGTTTGTACACTTTCACCACAAGAGACAATCAACTCATTGCCCCACACGATTCCTTAGAGGTGTGGTTGAGCAGACCATCACAGTGACTTTTCAAAGTATCTAGTCCCTTTTCTCATTCACCTTATGGGAAACTGCCCACTTGCGGTGGGTCCCATCTATGCACGATATTTTTCCCCACAGTTACTAACGCAGTCGGGCTTCTCAACTCCCCGCAACGCTTAGAACAGCTGGGAAAACTTCACCCTCCACTGGTGCCCCTTCTGGCCCCCTTGCCATAGCATATCCACTTCTATCCACTACCGGTGAGATGAGTCCGGGGATTTCAATAAATTTATTTAGCCAAGTTGTATTTTACAGACTTGTGGTTGTACTATTTTACACAGGAGGTAATAACAAGATTCAGTCCTTAGTGGTATCTAGACGGTCTACCACTACCCACTTTGTGCTTCCACTGCACCACACTCGCACCCTCGAACCAATCCGCCCAGATAATTAAGCAAGTTGGAGATTTTGGGAGTATAAAATAATCATATCAAATGTACCAGTTATTACCAACATGACTTCCCAAACCAGTTTCTCATGATTAAAAATGACAATGATGCTTGGGGCATTTCAGCGCCCCCTGAGTATCTATGCAGTACTAAGCATAGCATATAATTAGGGACTTATTTTTGAAATATTACTATTATAATTTTTCTAGGGTGACAAGCTTCACATGTTCAAATATTCCAAAGGAGGGGGTAATATTATTCAAGGTAAACAATGGGCATATAACTAGAATCTTAAATTAAACATGTATTTGCATATAAAATAACAGCATGCAATTTGATAATTTAAACCAAAATAATTTGCAGAAAATGTAGGTTCAACATGATCAAAGTATTGACTCGCCTGGCGCGGTTTACCGCAGTCTTGAGTTCACATATTGCTTTCTCATTTTGATGGGCTTGAGCCTTTTGGTCTTTGTCTTCACCTCGATCTTGGCCTCGCTTGATCCATAGAATCTCCAGGACTCCAATTTCTAATTACGCGATAAATGACTGAATCCAAATAAAAGCAAATACTCAAAAGATCCAAATAAATCCGAATAAACTAAATTAGCTTTGTTATGAGTTAATGGGTGATTCGGGTGATCTGAGGCAAGGCCGATGGTAGAATACGATG
Organism: Dendrocalamus latiflorus; assembly: GCA_017311315.1. Taxonomy (NCBI): domain Eukaryota; kingdom Viridiplantae; phylum Streptophyta; class Magnoliopsida; order Poales; family Poaceae; genus Dendrocalamus; species Dendrocalamus latiflorus. The sequence continues at coordinate 13,411,902 of CM029648.1, read as the reverse complement.
ACTTGATCTTTTTACTGATAATCTCTTTTATTATTTTTGTATTTATCAAGGAAGTTCCATGAGTCGGGTTAGACCTATAAATTGGTGTACGAGTTTAGTGGACCATTACTTTATTGAGTGTTAATATTCAGGACATATGATGTCTACATTTAAGTTCTATATTATTATTCATTAAATCTTATATTAAGGTTTAATTTATGGCACATTATCATTTTGCCTATACCTCAACTATAACTAAGCTTAGCTTTATTTTTAATTTTTAATTTATTGATTTGAGCCGAGATTGCTATTCGGGTTCATATTTCAATATTGCTATTTAATAAAATATAACACTGAGATTTATTTAATGGTGGCATGTTAAATATTGGGCATATATGTTTACATGTTAATTAAGGGCCATCTTTATCAAATATGGACATTTATCCAAAGCCACTTCTCCTCATTAATATCTTTAATAAATAGTTAGATTTACCATTCAAATATTAAAGTCACACTAATTATTTATCACGACAACTAATCCGAATTCAAATCACACATAAACTCTCTAATGCCTTATTTAAATTTTATTAGCTTCCACATATTATCCCTAATTTTTCCTAAGTTTGTTCTTTAATTTTAAGATTAGATTTAAAATAAATGCTAAAGGCATACTAATCATACCTACAAGATAATAACTAATCCATGATTAGATATTTATGGTGATCACTAATTAATTGTCATCAGCATCAACTAACCATGTGTGAACATTAACTATGCTTATTTATATCTCAACAAATTTTGCATTAGTTATAATTTATTTTCCCTAATTTTTCCTCATTTTCTCTTTACTGTTATGCTAAATAAAAATTTAACCCAACGGCTGCACTTCGGCGCTGCGGAGCGTGGGCTGGAACGCGGGCGGCCGAAGCGAGCACTGAGCACGGCGCAGCTAGGCAGGAGAGCATGCGGTGTTACCTGTTTAGAAAGGGGGTGGTGTTGCACATGAACCGTGCGGCAGAAGCCCAAAACAGAGGAGGTAGGAGGCGGGTACGGACGGTGGTGTCGGCGGCGAAGGCCGGCCGGAGAGAAGCCAGGGAGGGCCGAAATGGGTTGCCGGAGCTGAGGGGATGCCGTAGGTGGTGACAATGGGAGCCGGGGAGATCCGAGGCGGTCCGGCGGCGGCGGCTTGGGAGGGAGCTGCGGCGCCGGTGGGGTACGAGTGATGGGAGCCCCGGGTGACGGTGGGGGTGAGTTCGCAATCCCTCGGTGACGCTGCGGTGCGGCGGAATTGGCCGGGGACGGCCCCATCCGGCTGATCACCCAACAGCCGAAGGCGAGGAAGAAGAGGGCGGCCGGCGAGCTATGGGGCAAGGGAGTTCAATTATTTGAAGAGGAAGTGAGAGTAGGGAATGGCGGTGCTATCGGGGCTTTGCTGGCTTTTATAGGCGGCGGGAAAGGGGCCGGCAATGGGCGTCTGCCCGAGCGGTCATGTCGGGCGGTGGCGATGGCAGGCGGCGGGGCTGCAGCGGGAATCCTGCACGTGAGAACTCGGGCGTGATGATGGCGCTGCGCGCGTGCTGAGGCCGGGCGGTGTCCAGCGGGATTCAGGGGATTTGCCGCTGCTCGGCGTGGCTCGCGCTGCCGGTCGGGCGTGCGAGGCGACGGAAGCGGGGTTGGGCGCAAGGACGGAGGGAGCCGGCTGGATTCGCGCGACGCGTGGGCACGAGCGCCGAGCGCGTCGTGGGCGGCGACAGGCGCACGCTGCCGCGGGCGCGGCGGGCGTGGCTTTTGACCGAGCGAAGAGGAGAGGCAGGGGGGTCCGACGCAGGGAAGAAAGGAGGAGCGTGGATGCAGGGCCGGGCCCAGTCGGCAGAGGGGAGGAAAGGGGAAAGAGAGAGAAGGGGCCTACATGGAGGTGAGAAGGAAGGGAGAAATGGAGGGGGGAAAACAAGGAAATCTTTTTGAATTTGGATTTGCAAATTTTGAGTTACATTTTTAATTCAGCTATTTCCCTTTTACTAATTTATAAACCATGTTTTGATTTAATGATAAGTTTTTAATTTACTTTCTCGAGGTTTGAACTTTTCGATCTTTGAATAAAACTTTTGATTTAGTGCAACACAATGAATTTTTGGTTCTCCGGGTTAAACACCATTTAAATTATTTTGTATTTATTTATTTGCTCAGCACAAAACTCAGTAAAATCCCAAATAAGATTTTTGAGCCAAAAATTTCGAATGCCAGTAAGATGCAAATAAAAGTTTTAAATTACTCAAAATTTTAAATGTCCAAAATTTAGGATGTTACACTTCACCAATGTTTGGAGAGGATCTCTAAATATCTTCCATAGTGCATCATCAGCTGTCAAGCGGGTCTTGAAACAACATTTCTTTAGATAGCTCAGTTCCATGGCAAAGCATGGTGGAGTTGTTTAAATGACCCATTGGGGCCGCAGAAGTTGCAACACCTGCTCAAGCTCATCATAAGAGGTGTGAATGGAGAAACAAACATGCCATACCCCAAAATCATCCTTCTCAACTTCCATTAGGCTGGGTTTCTGGTTTCAAGCACAGGCATACTACTATGTTGAGGGACGGATAAATAAAGGTTCCGGCTGAAGACTAGCCCTTGCCTCTTCAAGCTTCTTACTCACTCTATCATATAATTGGTGGAATCCAGCTATCTACGGAGTTAATAAAGTAACAACCAATAAATGAGAAAATAAGGAGATACTCTCCATGTGGTACACACCAGCAAAATGATGACATGATTTAAAAACTGTAGTACTCAATATGGGTTACCATCAAACTTCATGTTTATTGTTTTCCAAAACAGACTTAGCTCAAAATTTTGATGCTAACATTTTCTTCAATCATATAGGCGTTCAATAGGTTAGACGGTAACTACTTTACTTCAAAATGACAAAGAAAGATAGCTCAGGTTCCTTGTGTACTATGAATTCATAGTGACTACATTATGGCTTTTGGCTTTTGGGTTGTTCGTACGAGAGATTACAGAGTAACACAAACTCACGTGTGGTTTTTGCCGATATAAATGAAGTCGGTATAGTATATACTACAATTAACTAGTAAACCCTATCTTCAAAAGATGTTCCGTTCAAAAGCTAGTCATTGTAGAAAAGCTGAAAAGTAGCTTTTAGAAGCCGAAAAGAACAAGACCTATAAAAAGTGGATTTTGATAAAAAATATTTTATGGAACTCACTTTGGAGTATCTTATTATTATTATTGTTGTTGTTGTTATTAATATTATTATTATTATTATTATTATTATTATTATTATTATTATTATTATTATTATTAGAGTATACTCAAATAGTTAAACAGATATAACAATACCATTAAGGTGGTATATGAGAACTGATACTATGTACTTCCAAGAGTATGGAATCATTTTCATATACATTATATATATAAGTACTATTCAGTGGCTATGCGTAGAATAAGCGTGCGACCCTGACGACCCAATCAGCCAGCACCCCAACATCCCACCTATTGGAACAATTACTAGCGTTTGTTAATTATGGTAAAGTTACTGACATATGCACATCAAGTTATCATTTGTAATTCATAAAGTTACTTACAGTTCTTACGCACGTTAGACCCACGCACCCCCTCCTCCCTTCGCAAGCGATACCACGTGCCGTTTTTTCTGTGATCTAATGGGGTTGTTAATTAGTTATGAAAAAGTTACTATATCCTGAATATAAAGTTATCATCTATAATTCATCAAGTTACTTACATTTAACAAAGTTATTATCTCATGCACAAAAAATTATCATCTATAATTCTCGAAGTTGCTTACAGTTCTCACATGATAGCTTTCACAATGTAATGTTATGAAAAGTTATCATGTGAAAACTGTAAACAACTTCGAGAATTGTAGATGATAATTTTTTGTACATGAGATAATAACTTTGTTAAAACCCTTTATTTTTGCTACATACCATTTTTCCATACAAGGAGTATATACAAAAATCATGCTATAAAAAGTGGATTTTCATAAAAATATTTCATGGAACTCACTTTGGAGTATCTTATAATAATTATTATTAGAGTATACTCAAATAGTTATACAGATGTAACAATACCATTAAAGCGGTATATGAGAACTAATACTATGTACTTCCAGGAGTATGGAATCATTTTCATATACATTATATATATAAGTACTATTCAGTGGCTACGCGTAGAACAAACATGCGACCCTGACCGACCCAATCAGCCATCACCCCAACACCCACCCCATGGAACGGTTACTAGCGTTTGTTAATTATGGTAAAGGTACTAACATATGCACATCAAGTTATCATCTGTAATTCATGAAGTTAGTTACAGTTCTTAAGTGCGTTAGACCCGCGCACCCCCTCTTCCCTTCGCAAACGGTACCACGTGCCGTTTTTTTTGTGATTTAGTGGGGTTGTTAGTTATGAAAAAAGTTATTATATCCTGAACATAAAGTTATCATCTATAATTCATCAAATTACTTACATTTAACAAAGTTATTATCTCATGCACAAAAAATATATATATGATACTGAAATGGGGCACCATAATGTTTGGGCACCAAGACTCCCTACCTTTGGATAACTTTTAGATGCGTGCAAGTGCAATGATATATAATATATCAGCATAGAAAGTCTCAATCATAGAATCTGGGTACCATGGTGCCCCTGTTATTTATACTATATGTGTGTGTGTGTGTATATATATATATGTGTGTATGTGTGTGTGTATAGTATAAATAACAGGGGCACCATGGTGTCTGGGCACCAAGGCTTTCTACCTTAAGATTGCTTTTAGATGTGTGGTGGTGTGATTAAGACTTTCCATCCATGATTGATTTAGCATGCCTAATATATTATATACCATTGCACTAACACGTATCTAAAAGCAATCCAAAGGCAGGGAGCCTTGGTGCCTAGACACTATGGTGCCCCATTTCAGCGTCCTACACACATATATATATACATACATACACGTACGTACATACATACATATATATATATACACACATGTATATATGTATATATATGTGTGTTTCTCGCCCTACTTTTCCTCTATTCCTTCGTTGGCCCGATCAGCTACAGGAGATTTGGCAGCTTGTGACTTTACATAATGAACAATCCCTTTCCAAACTTGGAATGACTGTCTTTTGATAAAATGCTTGGGACGAGTGGAAAAAACATTAAGGGATTATTTGGAACGTAGGTGAATCTCATAGGAGATATCATAAATAATCCAAAATTCCTTGTTTTTGCTCAAAGGTTAACCCCGCTCATTTCAGCTTAAACTTCTGGCTTATTTTTTACTATTTCTAAATTTCATCTTTTTCTGATTTTTTTTCAGCTTTTTTCAGCTTTTTTGCCGATTCTTTTTTCTGTATTCGTTTGCATTGTCTGTGATGGGCTAATCTGTTTTTTTTTCTTTTTTTAATTTTTTAAATTTAGTTACACCAAATAAACCATCATCAGTTACAGTATAATTTCAGCTAGCTATAGTGTAATTTTAGCCATAAGCTAGTTTATTTCAGTCCAACCGAGCGGCACCTAAATCAATGGAAGCTTTCGTGAACCGCGCTGATGCTACCTGTTGAGTGCTGACTGACACTACCATCAGTAGGGGCTTGCTACAAACTGCTGGCAGCTATGTCTTTTAGCTTTTTTGTGAGACAATTGTACTGTATTGGTTGTTGTTGCCGCACGAAACTGATCCGTACACCAACAAGATAATTGATGGAGAAACAAGAACTACTTTAATCTAGAGACTAAGAAAATAAAGGTACGAAAATAATATTGTGTCGATTGTCTGATTCCTCTTTTGCAATCGGCCTTACCCTTTATATTTATAGGGTGCCTGGTCTATAGCAAATAAAATCGGCATCAAATCAAGATCTATGGCAAGTAAAATCGGCATCAAATAAAACAAATTAATCACACCCGCTAATGCCCGATTTCTTTCCTTGCTTCTCCACTGCCGAATCCTCTGCAGATAACTTCCCATAACGATTCGGTATTCCCAAATTTTCCGACTGCTTCTCGTTATAACTGTCAGAGTTTCCAATTTGTGGTCGAACTCTTTGAGACCACCTTTAGTATGGTCGCAGCCTTCAATATAGTCGTAGGCTTCTTCGTGGTCATAAACCCCAACGTGATCGTAGCCTCCAACGTGGTCGTAGTCTTCAACGTGATCGTAAACTCCACCATGGTCGTAGACTTCAACGTAGTCGTAGACCCCACCGTGATCGTAGACTCCATCGTGGTCGTAAACCCCACTGTGGTCGTAGCCTCCAACGTGGTCGTAGACTCCACCGTGGTCGTAGCGTCCAACGTGGTCGCAGACCCCACCGTGGTCGTAGCCCCCAACGTGGTCGTACACTCCACCGTGGTCGTAGACCCCAACGTGGTCGTAAACCCCACCGTGGTCGTAGCCTCCAACGTGGTCGTAGCCTCCACCATGGTCGTAGCCTCCAACGTGGTCGTAAACCCCACCGTGGTCGTAGCCTCCAACGTGGTCGTAGACTTCACCGTGGTCGTAGACCCCAACGTGGTCGTAAACCTCTCGGGAGACATTCGACCATGCCCAAAGTGGTCGTATACGCCATAACGTGGTCGTGGAGCTATATGGCGGCTGCCGACCACGACCAATGTGATCATAATGACTTTCGACCACGGCCAAAGTGGTCGTAATTCCTTCTGGTGTCCTTCGACTATGGTCAGAATAGTTGTAAACCTCTCAGGAGACATTCGACCATGTCCAAAGTGGTCGCATTCGCCACAACGTGGTCGTAGAGCTTATCCGACCACTCGCTTAACACTTCACACGGTTCTGACCATGGACAGTGTGGTCGTAAATGATTCGATGGGCAGCCGACCACGACCAAAGTGGTCGTAAATAGTTCAATGAGCAACCAAATAGTCAACCGAATTAATAAAACAACAATTCAGCTATTTTGATCATCTAATGCATAAATATGCTAGTGTCATTTTTCACTATCAACACATGCCCCCCTGTTTTTTTTAAGCTTGCTAAAAAAACACTTGCATAACGAAACCAGCTAGAGGCAATAACCTACTCACCTCAAACTTTCTTTGGACGATGGTCTACAACACATCAGCCATAAATAATATTTCTCAGGACGATGACGGGCAAACACCGGCCATATTTTCTCATGCATTTTGCCACACACTTGGATAGTACCTTTTTAAATACTTTCCATTAAGTGCTCTAGGCAATTTTTCTCCATGCAAATTTTGCACAAAATAACTATTTCCAGGAACAATCTCTATAATTTTATACGGACCATCCCAATTTGGAGACCATTTTCCAAACTTATTATCCTTTGTCCCAATTGGTAAAATCATCTTCCATACTAAATCTCCAATTTGAAACGATTTTTCCTTTACCTTCTTATTATAGGCCTTAGCTACTCTTAACTTGTCTTTCTCAATTTCTCTCAAAGCTTTTATCCTCTCATCTGTAACTTCGTCTATTCTATCCATCATTAAGTCATGATACTCCACGGCCGACAAATCATTTTGCCTGGCCAACCTAAGAGCGTCCAGATTCACCTCAACAGGTAAAACGACCTCCTGCCCATATACTAACTCATATGGTGTCACTTTTGTAGCACCATGCTTAGATATACGATGAGCCCATAATGCCTCAGACAGAACCTCATGCCATCTCTTAGGATATTCTTCTATTTTCTTTTTGATAAGTTTAATTAAAATCTTATTACTAGACTCGGCTTGCCCATTAGCCTGAGCATAGTATGGTGAAGAATTAAGCAATTTAATTTTCAACGATTCGGCAAACTCACGTACTTGATGATACACAAAAGACGACCCTTGATCAGTCGTTAAAGTCTGTGGTATGCCGAATCTATGAATAATATGCACCAAGATAAAATCAATTACTTCTTTATGTGTCATGTTTTTAAGAGGAACAGCTTCCGTCCATTTTGTAAAATAATCTGTAGCTACTAAAACAAAACGATGACCTTTAGAAGATGCAGGCTGTATCTGACCGATAAAATCTAAACCCCACCCACGAAACGGCCATGGTTTAATAATAGGGTGCAACACGGCAGCTGGTGCTAATTGTATATCACCAAATTTTTGACAGGACTCACAACCTTTATAATATTTAAAACAATCTTCTAACATAGTCGGCCAATAAAAACCAGCTCGTCTCAACAACCATTTCATCTTATGGGCCGACTGATGTGTGCCACAAATACCTTCATGTACCTCACCCATAGCAATTTTAGATTGGTCTGAACTTAAACACTTTAAAAACAATCCTTCTACAGTTCGGCGATATAATTCTCCATCAAGCAATGTATACTTTAAAGCCTGTCGCCGAATTTTTCTATCTACAGATTTACTGGGATTTTCTAAATAACTAAGTAAAGGTTTTCTCCAGTCATTGAATTCATCCATATTTGACGTTTCTAAAACATCCGAACTGCTGCCTTGCTGTTCGGCCATATAAACAGGAACATTTTTGTGCATCGGTTTTTCTATCACAAATAGCTTACCTCTACTAACATGATAACCAGATGCTTGTTGCGCAAGATCATTAGCTCTAAAATTATCTCCTCTAGATATATGACTGATAGTAAAATCATCTAGGTTTGATACGATCTCTAAACACTTTTCTAAATATCTATTCAATGAACCATCAAGGCACTGATAAATTCCAGAAACTTGCTGCACAACTAATAACGAGTCACCAAAAACTTCTATATTTTTTACTTCCATGGATTCTAAAATTTGCAATCCTAAATAAAGTGCTTCATACTCGGCCTGATTATTAGTACAAAAATATTCCAAACGGATCGATGTTTCAAAAATAGCACCTCTAGGTGAAATTAAGACAATACCAACACCCTGTCCTTCTCTACAGGCCGAGCCATCAAAATATAGCTTCCATGGAGATACAGACAAATAATTAATCAGCTCCATACCATTATCAACTCTATGATCTACAATAAAATATGCTACAATTTGGCCTTTCATGGATTTTAAAGATTCATAAGCCAAATCATATTCTACCAATGCATAAGCCCATTTTCCGATTCTACCACTTAAAATCGGTTGTTGCAACATATACTTAATAACATCGGTCTGACAAGTTACCACACAAGTACTGGACAATAAATAATGCCTTAAACGGGTACAAGCATAATACAAGGATAAACACAATTTTTCAATAAATACATACCTTGTCTCTGCTCCCAGAAGACGCCGGCTCAAATAAGTGATAACAAATTCTTTGCCTTCTACCTCCTGCGTTAATACAGAACCAATAACACCATCTTCCGCAGCAATATATAGCCGAAACGGCGTCCCGGCTTTAGGCGCCCTCAAAACAGGAGGAGTAGACAAATACTTCTTAATTTCATCAAAGGCCCTCTGTTGTTCTGCCCCCCAAGTAAATTCAGTTTCCTTCTTTAACCGAAGTATGGGTGTAAATGCGTCAATTTTCCCAGACAGGTTAGATATAAATCTTCTCAAGTAGTTTATTTTTCCTAAGAATTTTTGCACGTCTCTTTTACATTCTGGCGCCTTTATTCTTTGAATGGCCTCTAATCTAGCAGGATCTATCTCTATTCCCCTCTCATGTATGAGGAATCCTAGAAACTTTCCAGCCGACACGCCAAAAGCGCATTTGAGTGGATTCATTTTTAAACCATACCGACGCATCCTTTCAAATACTAATGTTAAATCGGCCAAATGATGATCCACGTTATCCGATTTAACTACTACATCATCAATATATATTTCTAGTATGATACCGAGTAAGTCATGAAAAATTAAATTCATAGCTCGCTGATACGTAGCGCCAGCATTTTTTAATCCAAATGTCATGACAACCCACTCAAATAAACCTACAAAACCAGGACACCTAAAGGCCGTTTTAGACATATCTTCTTCGGCCATAAAAATTTGATTATAACCAGCATTGCCATCTAAAAAGCTAACAACTCTATGTCCCGAAGCATTATTAATCAACATGTCAGCTATAGGCATGGGATATTCATCTTTTGGAGTAGCTTTATTCAAATCTCTAAAATCAACACAAATGCGTAATTTGCCACTACTCTTCTTCTCAACTGGCACAATGTTGGATATCCATTCGGCATATCGACATGGCCTAATAAAACCAGCTCTCAATAACCGGTCTATTTCCTCTTTAATACGGTCATACATATTAGGATTAAACCTTCTAGGTGGCTGTTTATGAGGCCTAAAACCAGATTTAATGGGCAACCGATGCTCTACTAGATCTCGGCTAAGGCCTGGCATTTCGTGGTACTCCCATGCAAAGCAATCAACATAATTTCTAAGCAACTCAATCATTTTGGCTTTGCAGTCACTCGCCATGTTTTTATTCACAAATGTCGGCCTAGGGATATTACCACTACCTATGTCCACTTCCTCTAATGAATCAGCCGATGTAAAACCATATCCTAATTTTTCTACTTCATCAAAATCATCAATAGCTTCACACATATCGTTCTTACTTGACCGATAGTGCTCTACTCGTTCTGTCAACCAATCCAAACTATGTTCCTTATCCATTTATAACATCATATTGCTAAGCCGGGCTGCACAAGCCGGCTGTACAGACACAGGTACAAAACCATCCTTAGTAACACTAACATAGTCATAATCAGAAAGATCTATGCCTGTCAAACACTGAATATTACCATGCTGCCAATCAGCTGAAGCATCGGCCAAAGCAACATAAGCCGATGTGTCCGCTTGAATGACTTCTATATCATCATCTACCCACTGCACTAAAGTTTGATGCAACGTGGAAGGAATGCAACGATTAGCATGAATCCAGTCACGACCCAATAAAACACTATAATTACCTTGCACGTCGACGACAAAAAAAGCTGCAGGTAAAGTTTTGCTCCCAACAGTAAGCTCCATAGAGATGACGCCTTTGGCTTCAGTCGGTTCGCCGGTAAATCCATTAAGCGTCAAATTAGTCTTCATAAGCTCACTGTCCTCTTTGCCTAATTTCTTAAAAACTGAATATGGCATTAAATTTACAGTAGCTCCACCATCTACAAGCATCCTAGAAATTGGCCTTCCGTTAATATGCCCTTTAACATATAACGGTTTCAAGTGTCGGCACAATTCATCGGGTTTTTCAAAGATAGCTTCTTTAGGACCGAGACACAATTGTGCCACCTCTTCATCAATAGCTCGGAATTCAGAAGGTAGTGTAAAAACCATATTAATATCCATACCTTCCGGAGGTGGAGAGCCATTTTTGACTAGTGGAGACCCCTCATAATCTAACAAATCATGCTCATCATCGCTATTTGTCTGCACTGACTCTTCAATTTTCTTCAGCCTCCATTCTTTCTTAGTGGGTATCATAGGCTTGATCTCATTGAATAAATCATCCCTCATTTTTCCAGCCTGAGCCTCTCTCAATTCTTCTCTACGGAGCCGCTGCAACCTCCTTTTTTGCGAATGTGAGAGCCCTGGTGGACACCACCTGGGCTGCCGTTCCACACCTGCTAACAATGGAAGCTTCTCTTTATTTTCAGGAGCAACCACAATATTTTCGGCACTGTTCTCGGTACTGTTCATCGGTGCAGCATTGTTCACTTCTGAATTTTTACTCGTTTCACCTCCTCCTTTGATGCGGTAAGCTCTTTTTGGAGATTTATCATCTCTCTGGTCACAAAACCGATTATTTTTATTAAATCAGTCATTTCTAGGCCATGCCAACCTGTCAAATACTGGCCTTCTTGGCATTTCCCATCCTGGATAAAATGGCTCAAAAAACACCGGAGTTGGTGGCATCCATGGACCGCAAAAACCCCATGGCGGACAAGGAGAAAAACCACCAGGAGGAGGACCCCATGGCACAGGCAATAGCGGCCTAGGCATAGGATGCGGTGCAGCTGCAGGAAAACTTTCCCATCGATTATCCCAACCACCGAACTCTTGCCTTGGAGGGGATCTTGGTCGCTTCAAATTATAGGGCCGACTAAAACCGCTTTGGCCAGCCTTACCATCTTCATATTTGGCTAGAAGCTCTTTAAATGTAGGCTTCGGCCTCTCAACCCACTTGTTTGTCCTATTCTTTCCCTCATTAATTTTCCAACGACCTACTTCCGGGCTTTTTGGTTTTATCATCCTTGTCCTCCCATTCTCATGCACCCTAGGAGTTGCAGAACCTACTGTAATTTTGATGGACTCATGGCCTTCAGGAGTATTTTCAATTTGGACTGTTCTAACCACACCTCTACTGTCTTCTGTAGGTTCATTACTATCCTCACCAATCACCACATTTTTTCCTACTGTTGATTCGGCCTGTGATGGCCGAACTAGCACCTTCTTATTTTTGAAATCAATCACATTAACTGGAAAAGGTTGAGTGTCTAACTGCATTTTTGAGCTCTCAGCAAACTTCAATCGTCCTTCATTTATGGCCGATTGAACCTGTCGACGAAAAATATTGCAGTCGTTAGTAGCATGAGAATAAGAATTATGCCATTTACAATATGCACGTCTTTTTAATTCTTCAGGAGGTGGTATGACATGTCCAGTGGGCAATTTTATTTGTTTCTCTTGCAATAAATAATCAAAAATTTTATCACATTTAGCAGTATCAAAAGTATATTTTATTTCTTCATGCCGATTTTTCTGTGGAACCGGCCTCAAAGCAGAGCAAACGAATGGTTTAGATTTTGAATCCCATGCCCATTCGGCTACACACATATCCACACTCTCATCATCAGATGACGTGGGGTCATGTTCTACTAAATTAACAGGATGGTTCGTTTTATGCTTTTCACTGGTCCTATGGAAAATTTTAGATTCTCTAGCCCGGCTTTCTTGAGCCAGAGCCTTTTGCAGCACTTGACTTACATCTAAGAAATCCTGCCCTTCTAATTTTTCCTTCAAATGTGAAAGCAACCCAGAAAAGGCTAACTCAGCAAGATCCTTATCAGATATTACTAGATTAAAGCATCGGTTTCTTGTATCTCTAAATCTCCTGATATATTCAACAACAGGTTCATTGTATTTCTGCCTAACCGACGTCAAGTGTGATAATCTCAATTCAGTGTCTCCCGTGTAAAAATATTCATGAAATTTTTGTTCTAACTCAGGCCATGAATGAATAGAATTAGGTGTAAGGGATGTGAACCACGTGAACGCAGTACCAGATAATGATAAAGGAAACAGTCTCAATTTTAAAGCATCGCTAGCACTGGCCTCACCGCATTGTGCAATGAATTGACTAACATGCTCTAAAGTGGTTCTGCCATCATCCCCTGTAAATTTAATAAAATCAGGTACTCTGAATCCACGGGGATATGGAACCGTATCATAGAAATCAGGATACGGCTTTTGATAAGTACGCATTCTACACTTAGGCTCTACCCCAAACGTTTCTCTGAATATATTAGCTACTTGCTCTCTGATATTTTCATGCCTAACAAATGGCTCAGCCATAGGCCGATTATTTGCCACATTAGCTGGCTGTGGCCTAAAAGCATTAGGTTGTGGCATGTCACAAATTTGGGGCTGTGGATAGGGAGTATTAAGCACAGGAGGATTAAAATAAGCTTCTGGTGTTGGCCCATATGGTATTCCTGATCCCTGTGGTGGTATTGGAGGTATACTGTATGCTACAGTTTGATATGGAGGTGCATGCATACTAGTTAAATTTTCAGCAACTCGGCTGTAATTTGGAGCCGAGACGAGCGCATTAGTTGTGACAAACGATGACGTAGCAATATTGGCCGAAGTAGGCATGTGGTTTCAGCCACCATGAGTGTCACTCGATAAACTGTGGTTTCGCGGTGCACCAAATTGTGTAGTAAATGCAGAGGAACCATGTGGTAAATTTTCTTGTTCTACAGAATGACGAAAATTTAAAGCACTAGCATCACTCGTCATAGATTGTTTTTTATTGTGTTCATCCTGGATTTGCAACATCACGGCTCTGATACGACTAGTCAAAACATTATCCATAGCAACACCAACAGTTTGATTAATCATATGAGCAATATCTTCATGAGAAGGAGATATTTTACTTACAGTGTTTTTTACCTCAGGGTTGATGGAGACAGATGGCAGTGCAGTTTCTTTCATAATAACGCCTTGTCTTGTTTTCTGGAAACACGCCAACATCGTCTTCTCATACTCTAACTTGCGTCGCTCGATCTCCTGACGATGTTCTTCCAGCAGCTCATCAAACGTGGGCGTAATGACGTTGTTGGGATCTACCTCAGAACCGTTTGACACCATGGAATGAAGTTCTGACTAGTTTCCTTGTAGATCGCGTGTGATATTGCACCTCTGCTGCTATGTTGCTGCCTTCGGTTACTACGTGCGAAGCAGGCCGGTCGCCCGAGAAGGGTGCAATCGGCTTTTAGCCGATTAGCAGATGGATTCGCCGACGAGATGAAGAAATCGGTCTTTCGGCCGAGTAGATTGATTTCGATGGAGAAGAAGAACCGATTAGAAATCGAATCCCCAGCGGAGTCGCCAATTTTGTTGCCGCACGAAACTGATCTGTACACTAACAAGATAATTGATGGAGAAACAAGAACTACTTTAATCTAGAGACTAAGAAAATAAAGGTACGAAAATAATATTGTGTCGATTGTCTGATTCCTCTTTTGCAATCGGCCTTACCCTTTATATTTATAGGGTGCCTGGTCTATAGCAAATAAAATCGGCATCAAATCAAGATCTATGGCAAGTAAAATCGGCATCAAATAAAACAAATTAATCACACCCGCTAATGCCCGATTTCTTTCCTTGCTTCTCCGCTGCCGAATCCTCTGCAGATAACTTCCCATAACGATTCGGTATTCCCAAATTTTCCGACTGCTTCTCGTTATAACTGTCAGAGTTTCCAATTTGTGGTCGAACTCTTTGAGACCACCTTTAGTATGGTCGCAGCCTTCAATATAGTCGTAGGCTTCTTCGTGGTCATAAACCCCAACGTGATCGTAGCCTCCAACGTGGTCGTAGTCTTCAACGTGATCGTAAACTCCACCATGGTCGTAGACTTCAACGTAGTCGTAGACCCCACCGTGATCGTAGACTCCATCGTGGTCGTAAACCCCACTGTGGTCGTAGCCTCCAACGTGGTCGTAGACTCCACCGTGGTCGTAGCGTCCAACGTGGTCGCAGACCCCACCGTGGTCGTAGCCCCCAACGTGGTCGTACACTCCACCGTGGTCGTAGACCCCAACGTGGTCGTAAACCCCACCGTGGTCGTAGCCTCCAACGTGGTCGTAGCCTCCACCATGGTCGTAGCCTCCAACGTGGTCGTAAACCCCACCGTGGTCGTAGCCTCCAACGTGGTCGTAGACTTCACCGTGGTCGTAGACCCCAACGTGGTCGTAAACCTCTCGGGAGACATTCGACCATGCCCAAAGTGGTCGTATACGCCATAACGTGGTCGTGGAGCTATATGGCGGCTGCCGACCACGACCAATGTGATCATAATGACTTTCGACCACGGCCAAAGTGGTCGTAATTCCTTCTGGTGTCCTTCGACTATGGTCAGAATAGTTGTAAACCTCTCAGGAGACATTCGACCATGTCCAAAGTGGTCGCATTCGCCACAACGTGGTCGTAGAGCTTATCCGACCACTCGCTTAACACTTCACCCGGTTCTGACCATGGACAGTGTGGTCGTAAATGATTCGATGGGCAGCCGACCACGACCAAAGTGGTCGTAAATAGTTCAATGAGCAACCAAATAGTCAACCGAATTAATAAAACAACAATTCGGCTATTTTGATCATCTAATGCATAAATATGCTAGTGTCATTTTTCACTATCAACAGTTGTTAGCTTTTTCTAAATTAAAAAACAATAATAAGAAAAAAAGAAAAATTGAAAAACACCAATATATCTTTTAAGACAATGCAAAGAAATAAGAGAAAAAACAAAAAAAAGGCTAAAAAGCAAAAAAACAAAATTAAGAAATCTAAAAGCTGAAGTTGTCTGGAACGGGACTTAAAGATCCTTTGTACGCCACAAAAACGTGCCTGTATGCGCCCAGCACTGCTAATCTGCCTTGATGCCTGTATCCGCCCAGCACTGCTAATCTGCCTTGTACATCGATGCGGTGATTGATGACGATGCATTCTCTATTAATCGTATTAACTGCCGATGGAGATCGAGATGATGCCGTGGTCGAATGGAAATATGGAATCTAGAGGGAACCACAAAACAACCTTGGGCGTTGATCTGTTAGCTGGAATGACCAAATGATCGCCAATGGTCAATGCATGCTTAAGGTTCTAGAGCACATGGTGCGTACTTTGCAAAATGCCCTTGCTTTGAGGTGTCCCTCTCACGTGGTTGAAAAGCTACTTGAGCTGAACCAACGTCATTATTTACTAGCTACGAAAGCATGGTGGCATGACACGCTAGATATCATATGGACCGAAGCAAGACTCAACAATTCATAAGGGGATTTTCTAAACAAATCAAGGACTTGTATGTATTTTCTGAGAAAGCGACGGGTTTTTATGGGAAAAAAAGGACCTATACGTATTTCTAGGAAAATCACAAGGCTTAATCATATAAAAAGAGGACCTCCCTGAAAAAATCGAGGGCATGTACATAATTTTGAGAAAGCAGAGGGCCTTTTCACGAAAGCGCTGAGGTGGTGGGACCTTTCTGTAAAAATCGAGGACATGTACGCAATTTTGCAAAATCGGAGGTTTTTTTGCAAAAATGCATTACGTAAAAGGAGGGCCTTCTTGAAAAAATTGAGAACCCATACGTAATTTCAGGAAAACGGAGAGCCTTTTCACGAAACTGTTGATGTGGTGGGGCCTTTCTGCAAAACTCGAGGACTTATACGCAATTTTGCAAAACTGGAGGGCTTTTTGCAAAAATACCGACATGGCAGCACTTCCTAGGGGCAATCCCCGGGGAATAATAGCGAAGCATTACGTCGTCACAAGAAAGGAATATATTTGAATGGGATGCTCATTCGGCTTAAAAGTCTAAGCTTCCAGCTTATTTGGTACTGTAGATGTTTTTTTGCACTGTAATTGCTGGTAACTTTTTCAACGTAATTAAATTTAAAAAGAAAAAAATGTTATATCATCATGAACAATATAAAGGAATAAGAAAAAAGAAAAGGTAAAAAAACTAAAAAAGATAAAAAAGCCATTAAAAAGACAATTTTAAAAAGCTAGAAGCTAAAATTCTAATGAGAACTACCACTGCATAGAGCGTCTAAAATAACATTATTAGGTCAAGTCACACTTGAGACATGGGACTGTCGTAGCAATCCAAGAGAAATGGCATTGCTTGTTGTAGAATTCTTGTATTGGAAAATTGAAGAACAGTATAAGATTAAGGTTCGGTTTATATTGATTTCTAAAAACTATTTTTTACAGTAAATAATTTTTGTATAGTACCTAACTTTTAAATATGATGTTTTTTCAAGACAGAATCTACTAGTCAATTATAGTACATACTGTAATGACTTTATTTATATCAGACAAAATCGCACACAAGTTTCTCTTTCTTTGTACGGCTCTCTACAAGCTCTCTATAAGCTGTTACTATTTATAACCTAAAACAAAAAATCATCAGCAAAAGTCAATATGAACGAACAACGCCTCTCATGAAGGTCCTCAAACCAAAACCGCATGTGCGTAGAAATTGGAACCTGGAAAGGGGCTTTCGTTTCAGCTAAGTTGAGAGGTGAGACTGTTGGATTAGCATGGTGATTGGATAGAAAAATGTGATTTCAAGTTCATAACCGTCGTGTAAGTCCCCTGCATGCGACTACGCAAGGCTTGCAATTCTCCAAAGACGAATATGCATAGCTTTCCACTCATCCAGCCAGAAACTTGAGTTGATTTCGTTGTTTCGCAGGTGTTCCATCTAACATGCCAACTTGTAATTGCCGTTGTAAACAACCAAACGACCACAGAGATTAGAGAAGCGAGCAGGATATCACCTGTCTGCCGACCTGAATGCATTGGTTTACATGAAAGCGTAAATGAGAACAGGCATGCACGGTCTGGCTGCCGAGTACTTTTCCCGTTTTTCCACAAGTAGAACCGATTTGGTGCGTTTACAGGAAAGAGAGAGCACCGTGCTCAGCAAAATTAGGTTTAAGGTATTTGAAAAGTAAAAAAAGATAAGCTATGCAACAATGGGTCTATTTTTTTTGGCGGTGGCTTGTGGCTTTTGAACTGTTTGTACGAGAGATTATAGAGTAACAGAAACTCACGTACGGTTTTTGCCGATATAAATGAAGTCGGTAAAGCATGTACTATAATTAACTAGTAGACCCTATCTTGAAAAGATACTCCGTTTAAAAGCTAGTTACTGTAGAAAAATCGAAAAACGGCTTTTAGAAGCTGAAAAGAGCAGGACCAATGATTTCTTTGTTGCTATATTCGTCGGATATCTACGCCATTGGAGCATATTGAGGTACGAGCTCCATTCTCAGGGTTTGGTTGGCTGTGGGATGTGGTACCATGTGCCTCGGTTGTTTTTCGGTGAATGGGATGGTTTAGCATAGAGGGAATATTTCTCAGATTTTTTATCTTATTATCCAAGATGGGATGGTTCAATTCAAGCAATCAAATAACACATAGAGAACATTTTCTATAGGACCATCTCATACATATATCACTTCTGCAAGGAACCAAACCCTTAAGAGTACATGTCTTATACGGCAAGACTCTATTGAAGATAGAATATCATCAGTTAGGATTTGTATTTGATATGGACCATCCATATCTCAGGTACTTGTTGTTCAAGTCACCTTGTAAGTAAGTAATTCCCATAATCCTAAGCGGGTTCTATAAAAAAATCTGATCAAAATTCACTTTTTATAGTATAATGTGTGTATATACTTCTTTTATTTATTTATATATATATATATATATATATATATAAGGGTATATAGCAAAAATAAAAAACTCTGATAAAAATTTTCAACCAAATCGCATTGGAGTATCGTACAATTAGTATTTAAATATATTAAAAATGATAAATAAATATAAAATATTCGTTTAAGTGGTATATTAGAAGTGAGAGAATGTACTCTTAGAAGTACGAAAAATGGAAGTCTTTTTTTACTCCCAAGTATAATTTCTCCCATACCCATAGTATCCATAGTCCAGCAGCCTTGTGATCCCTCTTGTTGATCGGGTTCGTGGGCGTGGGGGACATCCATTAGGAGAATCACCGGTTGAATGGTTTAATTATTCTAACTTAAAATTTATAAATTAGTGCAACTAAACTGGCTAGATACTCAGGACTTCCCTTGTGATACACATGCATGTAACTTACGTACGTTCTCTCTTTCTTTTCTTTGGGAACTGGACGCATCTCTTTACAATGGAGTATGGAGCTCATATGTACTTCTAGTGGGGGTATGGAGTATAGATGTACTTGTATTTGGAGTATGGAGTATATGTACTTGTATTTGGAATATGGACTACATACACTTTAAATTAGATTATTGAGTATACTTTTTTTCAAATCAATCATGTATTTGTATATGGTTTTTTTGAGTTTCTAAGATTGCTTGACGTCGTGCATAAGGATGCTTCGTATCAGGATAAGGTTGAACTATATTGTTCCCTAGTGCATGTGTACATACTCCTTTTTCGTACGTATACATACTCCTTTTTCATACGTATAGATACTACTTTTTTATTGAAGACGGTACATACGACTTTACTATATGTGTATGTACATACTTGTTTTCTTTACGTATAAATACTCCCTTACTCCCTTTTTATATGTGAACGTGTATACTGCCTCATTTTTGTAAGCGTGCATACTCTTTTTGTGTAAGCATGACACCTCTACATGGGAGGATTTTTATAAGCATGGCACCTGTGCATGGGGGTATATGACTCGTTTCCGCTTGAGATATTTATGCACCTCTCCAAAATTAGATTGGATTTCTAGGAGGATGTGTTGATCCTAATTTTCATTATCCTTATAGTAATGAATCAAATTTTCATTGCTATGCTAGTATATACACTTGAGGGAGTATATCAGTCCATTCGGTACATGTTTTTGGGGAGTATGTACATAGTATATCACTGTACATACATGTACTTAGGGAGTATGTAAAATTTCACGTGCTCATAGGTGGATAAGTATGGAGTATTTCCAATGCACCTCCGGCTTCTCTCCATTGCATGCAGCGATGATGCTCTCATGCCGTCCTCGCCCGGCAACTGTACCGATGCCATCGGCGTCTCACTGTAAAGATCATCTTGGGAGCATCCTACACTGCTAACGTGGTGCCATTTGTTGGTCAGGGGTATCGCCAAGCAAGCAATTTGCAATCTCGCAATTAAAATGAGAAAAATCCGATGAGTACACCAAACAAACCGGTAGGCAACCACTACAAGATTAAACCTCCAACACAAAATTCCAAGCAACCAATGGAAGAAACTAACTGAAGATGATAAACTAACCCGATACAGTAATTGGGGGCGGATGGCACCTCACGCTCCCAATCCATTATGGCGGCAGCGGTGGACGGCACGTGCTGCTTGTTCTCAATATGGTATGGTACGTTTAAACAACTGGAAAATAGGGGATTTTTGGTACTCCATCGGGTATATACCCATTAAAAAATTGCTGCCTTGCACCTAAGATACCACTGTGTTAGGACACCATGATATAAAATAGGTATTTTCCTTATGTATCGTGTCCGAAAATTTTTGGAATTTTTTAGATATCGAGTTTAACTAGTTTACTAACTAGTTCAAATAAGTTTGAACTAAAATTCAAATTATAGTTACCTTTTTTATGATAGTTTAATTGTAGGTATGCACTGATTATATATATATAAATCAGCAAAGCATGTGATCTAAATTCGTTCAAAAGCTTTGAATTTGAGTATATTTTTCAAAGGTATGCATTTCATTTGAATTATTATAAATGGATATATATACCCTTAAATTGATATTTTCAAAAAAAAATATACCCAAACTTCTTTGAAAAGAGTCAACCCTTACATGAAACTTTTCACGAAACACGTTGAAACCTCGTTGAAACTTTTCCATGAAATGCAAACCCTGTGAAACCTTATAACCCTAAAACCTCATGAAACCCTATAAAACTGCTGCAGCGTGGGCTAGCAACTTCTGTTTTTAGGGAGCATTGTTTTGGGCTATTGGTGGATATTGCCAATGGTCACCTAGTAACACAGCCCAGGCCAAACCTAGATATGGTCCCAAACACAATGTAACACAGTACAGTAATAGTCAAAAGGAGCAACAGTGGGCGTACTGGAGTCCGAATGGGTCGTGCCTACCGGGTCGGCCCATGAGGAGCGTCGGGCCAAGTCGGCATGGCACAATGGGGCGGGCGGTGCCTAGACCGCCACCTCGGCCCAACATGTCGGCACGCACAGTGGCGAGCCTGGCATGACACGACATGGGCACGACCCGGCATGGCGGCACGTTTGCACACGCTTGGCACAAAAAAGTGAATGTTAGGCACGTTTGGCCTGGGCACGACCCATTTGGCCTATTTAGCATGAGTAACGGTTGATTTTTAAAATTTATAGTCATTTTGTGACCATTTATAAGTTTAAAAATACGAAACAATTTAAAAAATCTCTTTTTTCTATAAATTAGCAGCATACCCCCATTCAGCCACACCCTCACTAGTAGTTTCTTCTTCTATTCTCCTGTGAAGATTTCGATACACTTTGTGATAATTTGGCAAAATTCAAAATAATTTTGCCAAAAATCCCAAAAAATTGAAATCCGGCCTATAGTCAAGAAAAGAGGTAACAATACTAATTTTCATGCACTTATATTGTTCTTATTTTTCTTTATTGTGATATAAAATAAGCAATAGTGTAATTTTCTATTTGCATTTTGCAGTTTTTCATATTTCTCCATGGGAAATTTTGATAATTTTTCTGTGAGTGAATGCGGAGTTGATCCGGAAGAGCTTTCATCCTTTAAGAATGAAACGTCCCCACCTCCGCTTCCACCTCCACCTCAAATGGTAGAGCAGCTCTTGGCTGTATCATTGTCAGGCTCTACCGGTGCCTCTGCGTTAGCAAACACTGGAGCAAAAAGGTCCAGACTCAGCACATCAGACGTGTGGGCAGATTTCGATAAGACAATAAAGCGAGACGTATCCGGAGATCAGGTAAGAGTTGATATTTGCAAAATATATCATTATGAATTGTTTGCAAAGACCTCAAGTGAAATCGGGCACTTGAGACATGCCCGAAGCACTGGAGCAAAAGTTGTAAATGATTTATAGTTTTGCACAAACCATGCTGAATTTTTTTAGCTTTGCCCTATGGGGCTCCATCTTTTGTCTTCTTCACTGCCTACAATAATCTGAGTGGACTTAAGGCGATCTCAGTTGGACAGATATATCTAACTTCTGGCTAAGAGCATCTGTAGTGTATGAAAATAGAGGGTCTTAAGTCACCTTAAGGTCAACCTTATACATTACAGGGGTGACCTTAAGCAGGCTATAAGCAAAAAAGGCTTAAGGCTGGTCCTCAAGCTAAAGACCTGACCACAAGCATTAAAATACAATTTTTCTTTATCTGCCAAGTGGGACTGTCTTAAGACCCCTTTGGTTGTATACACTATGGAGTCAGTCTTAAGGTTTAGATAGGACCCATCTTAGGACCACTTGGGTTATATACACTACAGATACCCTAAGGTGATCAGTACCACGGTAGGCTGACTTTGACTAGGGCTTGGATGCATATGAAACTTTCCTGTCCAATTACCGCTTTATGCAAAATAAAATATATGTCGCAATCATTACCCTTCAATTATTTCCAGCTGTATGGATCCGCAAGCCAACACCTAGTGAGAAAGCAATTGCTGTTAGTACGAATATTGTAGAGAGTGTCTATACAACATTCGACTATTTTTTAGGACAAAAATAGTTAGATTTTGAGCCGTTAGATGGAGATCCAACGCCCTAGATCTAACGTCTCAGATCAATCTGACTGTTTTTGTCCTCAAAAATAGTCGAATGTTGTATAGACATTCCTAATAATGTATTAGTAAAATTGCAGAAGGGAGCACACCTGCAGAAACATATAATAGTCTTCCATTATCTTCTGTTAGTAAGCCTAAATGTTTTTCAGACACTGAAGCAAATGAACATATGCTTGATTTTGTTAACTTACTTATCCTAAAATATCTGCTTGCTTAATGTAGGTATTCATCATTGGACCAGTGGACTAAGTCAGAGGCCGAGGCTATTCTTCGGGCCGAATGCTGAAATTTTAGAGCAACTACCTTTTGTGATACAGGCTTCAACTGCTCTTATCTCACAAAAATGCATGTGGTACTGCCTGCCTTCTGGATCTCTGATCCTTGACATGAAGCAATAAAAATAAAAGAATTGAAGGCAACTTCCCCTATCTTAACTATATCATCCTGCTAAGGTTTCTAAACGTGCAGTAGCATCTCATGATGCGAATGCTTAGCTCTTTTCCTGACTTGTGCTAGTTGGTACATCAAAATCTGGAGGCCTGTTAGATTTCACTGTCTTAAGACTCCACTCTACCTGTGCATTAAACATTGTGATTGATCTAATTCCGGCTCGTTCATCGTCACCTGGTCCAGTGAGCGCCCAGCAGAAGGAACTGGGGGGTGTCCTACCGCCACCGATAGGTCCGTTGCGCGAGATTCAGCTGGGGGGTATTGCCTTGAATGCTAATGGCAACCCGGGACCTGGGAACAAACTGGCTATGCTTTGCCTTAAATCTGGCTAAAGCTCATTGAAGGGAGAAAGATGATCCATCAGCTGGATGCAAAGTCCAGCTTCGGACTTGGCAACCAGCCGGATGGACCCGGTTGACTGCAGACCTTTCAATTTTCTTCACAGATTAAATCCTATCCTGGTGCGCATGTTCTCTCTTTTATCACAAGAAAAAATACAACTTTTACACTAGGATCTAGATCATCGCTGTTTACTCTTCACAGCTAGTAGCATGGAATGCCTGGTAAAGACTGATGAATGCTGTCGGAATATATGTTGCCCAGAATCCATGGACAGTATACCGTGTGGCTGTGAATCTCCCGGCCTTGAAATGGGAAATTCTGTCCGAGAGAATTTCCAGTTCTGCCTCTTGATCCTAGGATGAATGTCGCCGTACTTTCACATCGGGGCGCGAGCTGCGGTGGAGGGTTAGACAATCAACGGATCCCGCCGTCGCGCGTGCGACGGCGACGGTGCCGTCGCCTAGCGCCGGTGCGGATCGGTGGCCCATGTGTGCGTCCGTGTGCGGCCATGTGTGCGTCCGTCGCCTAACTCGCGTACGGCTGAGCGACCGACGGCGACGGCCACGTGATGGCTACGGCGACGGCCGGTGGTCCATGTGTGCGTCCGTCGCCTAACTCGCGTACGGCTGAGCGACCGCCGGCGACGGCGACGGCCACGTGATGGCTACGGCGACGGCCGGTGGTCCAGCCACACGGAAGTTGCCTTGATGTAGTGTGCCCGGGGCGGCGGTCCACTGGCCGGAAAAGGACGCCGCCCTATTTTGCCAACTCGAAACGGTTCCATGTCGATTGCCAGAGGCTTAGCTTAGCCCTACTCATTTTGGTTTAAATTTCTAATTTTTAATTTATTTTTTACTATTTTTAAATTTCATCTTTTTCTGGATTTTTAGCTCTTTTTTTTGAGTTTTTTTGCTGTTCTTTTTTCTCGTATTCGTTTGCATTGTTCATGATAGGTTAATATGTTTTTTCTATTTTTAATTTTTTGTAAATTTAGCTATTCCAAATAAGCCACCATCAACTACAGTGTAATTTTAGTCAGCTATAATACAATTTTAGCCATAAGCCAGCTTATTTCATCTCAAACAAGCAATCGAGCAGCACGTAATTATGACATGTCCTTGTGAAATTGCTTAATTAAATGATGATGTAGTGCTCGGAGTCTATCTGATTATGACCGTATGCTGCAGCTATTATATGTATATATACTACGTGAAACACACAACTTCTTTGTGCACATTCAAGACCTGAACAGCAGATTTAAATGGCCCACTCAATTGGTCTGGAAAAAGATGGTTTATGGCTAAAATTATACTATAACTAGTTAAAATTATATTGTAGTTGATGGTGATTTATTTGGCGTAATTAAATTTAAAAATTTTAAAAATAGAAAAACATGCTAGCCTATCACGGACAATATAAACGAATACGGGAAAAAGAAACAACAACAAAAACTCAAAAAACAAAAAAATGAAATTTAGGAATAGTGAAAAATAAACAAGAATTCAGAAGTTCAAACCAAAATAAGCAGTGACGAAATTTATGAATAGTGTAGTTTGGGACATCCTAGGGACAGTGGCAGAGCTACAGGCCAGAGTGTGGAGGTCAAATAACCTCACAGTTTTTCTTTTCCCAAATGATTTAGGTGTCGCTGGGTTGGGCTACAATAAGCTTGCTTATGGCTAAAATTGCACTATAGCTGATTAAAATTACACTACAGCTAATGGTGGCTTATTTGGCGTAACTAAATTTAAAAAAATGAAAAATAGAAAAAATAGGTTAGTCTATCACAGACAACGTAAACGAATACGGAAAAAAAGAATAAGCAAAAAAACTCAAAAAAGCTAAAAAGTTAAAAAAGAAGAACTTTATAAACAATGAAAAAAAACAGAAGCCAGAAGTTTAATCTGAAATGAGCACAGCCTTACTCTCTTACAAGAAAATTTGCACAAATGAATGCCCTGCTCGTTAGATGGATGGATCTTAGAGCAAGTTTAATAGAAGAGGTGGCTGCCACCTCTAGGACTAGCCAAATAAGCAAAAAGAGTACACGTGGCTTATGGTGGAGGTAGTTAATACAATAAGTTTAGTAGAGGTTACCTCTACTAAATCACTCAAACATTTAATACTTGCATAAATATATCAGAGGCGGCCTAGTCAGCATTATTGTACTTGCTCTAAGAACTAGCATCGCCTCCAAGCTGCCTGTAACTCCTCGTATAATGTGCTAGAGGTCACCTCTTGCATTAGAGGCAGCTTGCCTCTCTCTCCTCTTTTCTCTCTCTTCCACTTAGGATTGTGTTGACGTGGATTTCGCTAGAGGCGACCTAGTCAGCATTATTGTACTTGCTCTTAGGCTACGGTTCGAGTCCCACTCCCACAAACAACACGTTAGATAGTTTTAGGGCCTGTTTGGGAGAGCTCCACCAGCTCCAAATCCACCTAGATCCACCAGATTCACCTGGATCCACCGTGGAGCAGCTTCATCGTGGATCTGGGATTCGTCAAAGTGTTTGGTACAGCTCCACCTCCCTCTCTATCTCACTTCCACCTGGGCCCCACGCGTCAGTGGAGCAGTTCCATTCTTCTTCCTCCCGATGAGGCAGCACGCGCGTAGAGGAGGAGGCGGAGCGGCGGCTGGGGGCGGTGAGGCGGCTGGCCGGAGGCGCGGCGGCCGGCCAGGGGCGGCGCAGCGGCTGGCCGAGGGCGGGCATCCGTGCGACAGCGGGAGGAGGCGGAGCGGCGGCTGGGGGGCGGTGAGGCGGCTGGCATTTTACAACTAGATTAAACCGTTTATACTGTACTGACAAATTTACTAGATGCATTGTTAGAATTTACTGCCACACCAAATAGTGATGCATTTTGGCCATGTGACAGCGGCAATAAAATTGAAAACCACAATTACGACCAGAATTTACTTCCACACATAGTCGTGGCGCACTCATGGCACTACTACAGAAAAGGTCATCACAGACGGTTCGAAAACGTCATCACAGACGGTTTTGTGAGCCGTCTGTATTTATGGGTCAGTGATAATCGAAGGTCATCACAGACGGTTTTCGAACCGTCTGTGATTATGGGCTATCACAGACGGTTTTTACTCAAAACCGTCTGTGATTATTAGCTATCACGGACGGTTTTTGAGTAAAAACCGTCTGTGATATTCCCTTCGACCCATACAAATATTTCTCTTATTGGCTAGCCTCAGGAATGCTAGCCATGCCCTCTGAAACAAGCAGATAATCACAGACAAAAAACATACAATTCACATATCTCATTTGCTTTCAGATACATTTCACAGACATAAAACATCCAATTGACATGGCACTTCATTTCACAAACATAAAGCATGCATCCATTTCGCAAATCGATTAATTGAATTGAAATGAAATATCCAATAACAAATGCACAGTTACAAAAGATCTACACTGCATTTACACTTAGTGATAAGACCAATAAGAAATCATGGTGCGCAGTGGAACCGTCCTCCTGGCTTTATGACTTGAGTCAGCAAAAAGTACGCCAACTCTCCTTGAATCCCTCCAAAATCAGACTGTTTCAATGCAGTTGACGGGATGGACACAGCCTGTCGATAGGAATATCAATGTGCATATATATGTAACGCGATAAGTATGAAGTAATTATGGGAAGAGTGACAAACCTTGCGATTGGTGAGCCTCGAGGGGGTGATATGGACATAGAGAGGGGGTGATGTGCATATCTTAGCACCTACTTTAGTTGCTAATACTATAAACCAAATAGCAAAGTCCCTAAACAAAGTTTTATGAAGCAAATGACACAAACTAGAGTATCCCGTTCATTGAACGGGAATTCTAGAGTGTGTCATTTGCTTCATGCCCCTTGAAGGTCTATGTGGCATATACTATTACTACAAGGTCTCTAAACAAAGTTCTATACGCAGTTCTAGGCGCCTGACGAAATAGTTCATCTTTCCACCCAAATGCTCCATGTATCTTTTGCAACAATCGCAAGATTTCTTTATCTGGGAACCTCATCCACAACATTCTCCACTCCGACAATCCTTCTTTTTCCCGCAAAATTCAAGGCAATTTTATTACAAAAGTGCAAAAAAAAGACATTCACAGATTATTCGGTGAGCAGCCGACATAGCCGACTTCTTCGGTGAGCGACTATCCGTCTGCTTCTTCCCACTTCTTCTCTTCATCTCTGGTCTCTGGATCACGTACGCCAGTAGCGATGATTCTGAATCATCGCTACTGGCGTACGTGATCCAGAGACCAGAGATGAAGAGAAGAAGTGGGAAGAAGCAGACGGATAGTCGCTCACCGAAGAAGTCGGCTATGTCGGCTGCTCACGAAGAATCTGGGAATGTCTTTTTTTTGCACTTTTGTAATAAAATTGCCTTGAATTTAAGAAGGAAAAAGAAGGATTGTGGGAGTGGACATCACATCTCGGCAGTAGTCGGCATATACTATTACTACAAGGTCTCTAAACAAAGTTCTATGAAGTAAATGACACAAACTAGTGTATCCGGTTCATTGAACGGGAACACTCGAGTGTGTCACTTACTTCATGCCCCTTGAAGGTCTATGTGGCATATACACTAGAGTGGTCCTTGATTGGTTAATTTGTGCTCTCAAATTGTAGGGTTGCACAAGATTAATCTTGGCCGTCCCGCTACTAAATGAGGAAGCAAGAAAAGTGAAACATGATAAGATGATGAAGCAAGAAAAGTGAAACATGATGCTCAATGTTAGGAAGAGAGGAGAGGAGTAGAGGGAAGGGGGAGAAGGGAGGGGGTGTTGTGGACAGAGAGAGGGGTTATGTGCCTATACTATATACTATAATACTATATACTGACACAACAAGCAATGTAATATGTACTAATGTAAACTAAGCAACTGCAGTAAATAATGTACCAATGTAGTATGTACCAAATAGCAAACTAATTAAGCTACTGCAGTAAACAATGTACCAAATAGCAAACTAATTAAGCTACTGCAGTAAACAATGTACCAATGTAATATGTACCAAATAGCAAACTAATTAAGCTACTGCAGTAAACAATGTACCAATGTAATATGTACCAAATAGCAAACTAATTAAGCTACTGCAGTAAACAATGTACCAATGTAATATCCAAATAGCAAACTAATTAAGCTACTGCAGTAAACAATGCTCACAATAGCAAACTAATTAATGCTCGGAGGCGGCCGGCGAGGGGCTCGGGGAGGCGGCCGACGAGGGTTCCGAGAGGCGGAGGCGACGACGGGCTCGACGGAGGCGGCCGCCGAGGGGCTCGGGAGGCGGCCGACGAGGGTTCGGGGAGGCGGAGGCGACGACGGGCTCGACGGAGGCGGCCGCCGAGGGGCTCAGGGAGGCGGCCGACGATGGTTCGGGGAGGCGGCCGGCGAGGGGCTCGGGGAGGCGGCCGACGAGGGTTCGGGGAGGCGGAGGCGATGACGGGCTTGAGATTTAATCAGATCTAGAACGAATAACTGGCCTGAAATCGCCTAGCTTCCTCCCGAGTGAAAAAGTGCGCAGCAGTGGCTAGATCTGGATCAAAATGAAGACAGATGCGGTCTGAGCAGCGCAATAAATGCCTTAGTCATTATCACAGACGGTTTTTAATTAAAAACCGTCTGTGATAACCAGCTTATCACAGACGGTTTTTTATAAAAAAAAACCGTCTGTCATAAGCTTCATACCAGAACGCTTCGCACGTGTTTCGATGCCAGAACGCTTCGTGTTTTGGTCGTCTAGTTAACGTCTCTCGATCGTTATACGAAGCGTCTAAATCATTAATGTTTCGATATATGAACCGTCCGTGCTAAAGGTTAAATATGCGTGCCTAATCCAGGTCTCTTCTACGTACGTACAATACAATATACAATACAACATGGCTTCTACTGTTCTTGTGATCATCTCATTCCTCTCATCTGTTCATCAAGAATTGTTCGGTCGGAACCTTACACAGGCGGCCAGCAATTTGCATCTGGAGCAGCTTCTCCGCACCCGCCCTGCTCTCCTTCCCCGACTTTCTTGCATCCGTCAGCTTGACCTGATCCTCCGCCGTCGACGGAGGCGTCTCGCTGCCGCTCAAGAAAGGGAAACAGCCCTCACCCTGGTTCTTCTCCACAATGTGCGCAAAGCGGAAGAAGCTCTGCACGCATTAGAGAGACTGATGGATAGCCTTGCCGATCAAGAAAATACGACAGATTCTGAGGAATCTTTTCATGCTATCCTCTACGACATTATGGATGCTGCTGATCATTTGCCCAGGCTGGAGGAGGAAGTGCTGAGGACAAGGGCAATCTTAGCGGCGTTCGAGAATTTAGCGGCTGATCCTCCAAGTCCCCAAGTCGAAGAAGAAGCGTACGAAGCCCAAAAGATTACAATCTGGGAAACTCTTTACCTGTGCGACTTTTGTAATAAATTTGCCTCTAATTGAAATTAATAAATTTGCCTTTAATTTGTGATCTCTTGTCTCAGTAGTTCTGTAGTTAAGTTATTAGAAGCAATGTGTACTTATATATTAACCTCTGATCTAGAATATGACAGACAAAGGGACATCACAGACGGTTGTTGTTAAAAACCGTCTGTGAACATTCACAGACGGTTCTTAACAACAACCGTCTGTGATAGTCGACACAACACAGACAGTTTTTTTTATTAAAAACCGTCTGTGATAATCCCAGATTATCACAAACGGTTTTTAATAAAAACCGTCTGTGATATTCCAGTATCACAGACTGTTTAGCGGTAAGAACCGTCTGTGATACTCCTTTTTCCCGCCACAAATACCACAGACGGCCTTCAAATTAAAACCGTCTGTAATAGTGTACATTACAGACGGTTTCACAAAACCGTCTGTGATTTGGCGTCTACTATTAGCCTTTCTGTAGTAGTGTGGCCATGTGATGGCAACAGTAAAATAAAACAGAGCGGATAGTTTCCGACCAATCCCGATGAAAACGAATACGGATTGTTTCGGATCGAATTTTCTTCGGATAATTCTTGGATCAGAAACAAATACGGATTTTTTTTGTCAAAAACGAATACGAATACGATAGGTCTGATATCCGGCGAATACGAATATGAATACAGATTATCCGGATAATATGGATTCGGATATCTGAGATTTCAGCCCAACATTGCCCAGCCCGAGCTAGCCTCTCTCGTCTCCCCTGCTACCAGCCTACTAGCAAATATTTATGTTTATTAAAAATAAATTTAGTATTGTTGGTAGATTAAAATTTATACTGATTAAATTGATGTACTGATGTTTAAATCATTTTAATGCAAATTTAAATTCTTAATTAATTTATTTGTCACATGTAAATGGTAGAAATTCATTATAATTATTTAGGACTTTAGAAAAAATTAACACCTGTTTGAAGATTTAAAATATGTACAATGGTATGACTATTGTGGATAAAAATATTTATGCTTATTTAGATTTCATTAATGTTTTGACAAGATAAAGTATTTATGTGTTTTCATTGATTTTGAATGTATAGTTTAAGGGGTTTTCATGTTCCGATAAATATTCATGACCGTATTCGTTTCTATTCATATTTGCTCCGTATCTGTATTCGATATTATTCGTATTTGTATTTATATCCAAGGTATTCGTATCTGCATTCGAGAAAAAAATAAAAATAAATATGATAGAGATATTAACCGTCTATATTTAATATGTTTGTATACCTACGTGAAAGTGTGGGGGCAAGAAGGTCATGGGTTCATGGTCCGTAGCTGGCGCGAGCGGGTGGGACATACTTTTTCCTCACAAAATGTTTAATCCAACAGAACGAGTTTTGCTTATCATAACCTGTGAGTTTTTTTAATAAGAAATTGTTCAAAAAACAGCTCCAAAACTAGAACTACTAGTTTTGATTTCACGTCACCATGCTAAAGATGGAGATGGCAAATTAGAGCTCAATTAAATACTATGCACTTATATAGACAAAATACTACCAAAAGAAGATATGACATTATACACGCTTTTTTAACAGCAACTGCACTTGCACTGCACCCAGCTCTTGGCTCTTTGCCTGTACACACACGAGCTTCTGTTTTTATTATTTTTTATTTGGCTTCCCAACGCTGCAGCACAGCATATATGGCATGCGTGCTTACAATATGTTTCTGTAGTCTGTGCCTGCAAATCTCACTCTTCTGTGTTTCTCCTTGGCTTACTGCTGCAGCTGCTGCTCCTATCTTGAGAAGATGACACTAGCTAGCTCGATGCCTCGATGGCTATGGCCTATACATGGTTGGTTAGGTGTCTTGTTACTTACCACTGTTCAAGACATTCCAAAGCAGTAGCCTCATTCTCCATTGTTGCTTTCCTGTTATCTCATTCAACCAGTGGAAAGCAATGATGCATCAAGCTTGTCCTCTCCTCCTTGTCTAATACTACATTAACTGGTCATTTATTTCATTTCCTACAGTAATCACACGTAGTATATAGTAGTAAAAAAGATAATCAAAACATTGGTCATCGACCTTCGGTAATCTAGATATTTAGTGATCGCATTCCTTATAATAAATAGGAGTTCTTTTTTTTGCGAGGAATAATGGGAGTTCTTGAATGTCGATGAGGCGATGATCTGGTCCAAATGAGCGATAATAATGAGATTACCAATTTCTTGGAGTCTCTTCAACGGAGTTCGTGGATTTTACTTGTGTCATCTCTCCATTTTCATTTTTATGCTCTGGTTCTAACTCAATTGCAAAAATCATTTAGTTTTGATAATTTTCATATAGAATCTAGTACCTAACTCCAAATTGACCTTTTCTTCTCATGAGTAAAACTCGTTAATTTCTTCATAGTGCCTTCAAGAAGGCCATCTCTAGCATCTTGCTCTGGCTCGACCACTACAAGTGGACGATAGAATTTTACTCAGAAATTGTGAAGCATGTGCCTTAAATTGGTCTAAAATAGAGAGCACGAGTCTAAGGGCATGTTCTTTTTGGCTGCGATTTGTGGCTTTTGGTTGCGACTTGTGGCTTTTTGGCTATTTGTACAAGAGATTACAGAGTAACAGAAACTCACATACAATTTTTGCCGATATAAATGAAGTTAGTAAACTATGTACTACAATTAACTAGTAGAACTTATCTTGAAAAAATACTTCGTTTAAAAACTAGTTACTGTAGAAAAGTCGAAAAACAGTTTTTAGAAGCTGAAAAGAACAGGACCTCTATGATCATCTTTGATTGGATCTGAGCCATGAGATGGAGTGGCTAAAACGACTCCCCGTTATATACAGAAGGTCGCAAATTTGATTCAAGCGATGAATTGAGGCCAGGGTTTGCGAAACCAGAATCAGCCCAAAAACCGCTTCATGGTTGGTTACCAGCGATGATAACAGCTTGAAAACGGTCTGAAAATGTGAATTCAAGTTTTGAATTAATTTTTAGAAACCAGTTGAAAACTGGTCAAAGAAGTCGACAACCAGGCAAGGTTTATTTTTCAAATTTAAAAACTTCTATTCATATTTTTCATATTCACCCGGTATGGAAAATCTCGGGGACACTGGGATTTCCGAAGCCACCGGTTATCTGAACCCTAATTAAGTCCACCCTCTCTGCTGCTATATATAGCTCCCCTCGTCGTCTCTCCGAAATATTTATATTCCGTGCCAATTGCCATCGATCAACTTCTATTGGAAAAAAAACACTTGGAAATGGACCAAAATAATGGCGTCATTTGCAATTGAAAAAACATGAAATCAAAATAAAATCTTACTCATCTTTCTCGAGAAAAATCCTAAATTTTCCGTGAAGCCTGCGTTATTCCAGTAATTTACTAACTGAAGATCATAGATTCCAAGACAGCTGGTTGCTACACCGTCCAAAACTCCTGTAACGAAATGACACCATGGAAAGCTCTAGATGCATGTGTCAATGTCACACCCTCTCATACGGCTCACAGGATGGATAGCTCCATTTTTAACAGTGCACTAGCACTATCACATCCTCCTCCCCTTGCGAAGCTAGTGCATGCAATAGCTAGGAATGCTTCACACATACCATAGGCAGCATGTCCTTTTACCCTACACTTATAACTTTTGGTTATTCATAAGACGAAATACAAAAAGATAGAAAATTACGTATAATTTTAGTCAATATAAATAAAGTTATTGTAATGTATACTATAATTAATTTATAGATCTTATCTTAAAAAGACACTCGTCTGAAGCTAGTTAATGTAGAAAACTGCTTTTAGAAGAATAAAAGAAGAGGGCCATAGGATACACACATTAGACCATCTCCAATATTGTATTTTAGCCGGTTCAAATAAGGAAAGAGAAAGTATTGAATCGATTCAATATATTGGAGAGGTCGATTCTAACAAAAAAAATACATAGAACTAGACTCTACTAGAAGTCGATTCAAAGCATTAAACAATTTTTATGAGCATTAAATACTACGTAGAAGAGAATGTGGTTGAGAGAGGATATTATTATTTTGTGGTTTTTTAATATAATATGGGTTCTAGTTATTAGTAAGAATCGATTTAATACATTAGAGGAAAATCAGTTTAGTTTCTAAAATACTTATGTGATATAACTTTAAGTTTACATCAGTTTAATATACTAAAAATGCACTTAAAACACCAGCCAGTGGGGGTAAATTTGCAGCATACATGCATGCATGCATAAAGTGCCCAAAGTTAAAGCTGTCAGTAAAAGTGAAAACCTTTTAGCTCCTCTGGCCAGTACTACTGCGAAGCGATTACTACTAGTTAGAGCAAGTACAATGGTGCTGACTAGGTTGCCTCTAGTGAAATCCACATCAGCACAATCCTAAGTGGAAGAGAGAGAAAAGAAGAGAGAGAAGCAAGCTGCCCCTCATGCAAAAGGTGACCTTTAGCACATTATACGAGGAGAGAGAGATAAACTACCCCTCATGCAAGAGGTGACCCCTGATATATTTATGTAAGTATTAAATGTTTGAGTGCTTTAGTAGAGGTAACCTCTACTCTACTCATTGTATTAGCTACCTCCACATGAGCCACATGTAGTCTTTTTACTTATGTGGCTAGTCCTAGAGGTGGCAGCCACCTCTTCTATTGTACTTGTCCTTAGGAGTAATGCACTACACACATATGCACACATGAATGAATGT
This sequence comes from Dendrocalamus latiflorus, assembly GCA_017311315.1. Classification (NCBI taxonomy): domain Eukaryota; kingdom Viridiplantae; phylum Streptophyta; class Magnoliopsida; order Poales; family Poaceae; genus Dendrocalamus; species Dendrocalamus latiflorus. The sequence goes on along the minus strand of CM029648.1, from coordinate 13,377,002 downwards.
GTTTTCATATGTAGACAAGTGGAAGTGGTGCTCATGAGCTCAACCCGGCCCTGTCGTTGATCGATCTCCTCTTTCTCACACTAATCAAATCATCGCACCCAGATGCACCTAGGTAAATTAATATATCTGACCCTGATAACAGCATGTATACATGCTGTCTGTGTCTTAAATTTTCTCTAAGGCTTTTACATATCTAAAAATAGAACTAGAGATAACTTATCTCTAAAATTAATTTTTTTAAAAACAATATATCTAATAATTCGTTTTTAAAATTAATTTCTCTAACTTTATATTATTTTTATTATATTTTCTTCTCATACTTTATTACTATTTGTATTGGTTTATGTGTTTAGTTTGTATGCTGTATAAGAGAGAGTATATTTTTCTCTCTCGCCTTTTCTTTTCTAATGAAAATTTACTGACATAATACAGTGCCAGGGAGAGCTGAAATAGCACCGTTCGAGTTGCGCCGATTAGTACTGAGTATATAATTGGGTACTGCACCTATCCCACTAGCCAGCTAAGTTAGCTTAGCTTTCAGAACCCAATTAAGAGCATTAATTAGATATGCATACCAAAGTGATTGATAACAATAAAGGGGTAGCTAGCTGTGCTGAGGCTAGATGTGTGCATCACTGTGTCGAGGACCACGTACTACGTACTATCAGTCTACACTACTACTAAGTGTATATATTGAAGTGGAGAGGAGCAAGAACTACATGCACATGCATTCCCGAGCGAGCCTTATTGTCTGTCTAGCTTATTCGAGTTTGACTCGGTAGAACTTGTGAATTCGAGCTCGGCTTAATTTTCACTCAAGCTAAGCTCAAATTAAGTCTAAAAAAAATCGAGCTTATGCCGTTCTTGAACTATTTTTACAGCACCAACTGCAATCATGCAGGGTTGTGATCGTTTTGGCTTCAGCTTTTAGTTTCCGGCTTATTTTTCATTATTCATAAATTTCGTTTTTTTCTGAACTTTTGGCTTTTTGTTGAGCTTTTTTGCCGGTTCTTTTTTTCCCGTATTTGTTTGTATTATATGTAATGAGCTAACATATTTTTTATATTTTTTAAAATTTAATTATGCTAAATAAGCCTCTGTCAGTTACAGTATTTTTTCAGTTAGCTACAGTGTTTTTCAGCCATGAGCCAAAAAAAAGTCCAAATGAGCACCATTCCTCATAGCAATCCAAAAGTAGAGCCCTGAGTAGTTTCACTCGCTGCAGGCAGGCATCTTGTCTTATTGCTTTTCTGCTCGCTCGATGGCCTTTTGCACCATTAGCAGCAGGGCTCCCTGTGTCTCCTGCCTCGAGCGTTTAATGCGTAAATGCTCCTTCTGTTGCTGCAATTCATAGGTGCCGTCCGATTAGGCTAAAAAAAATAGTTTATGACTAAAATTTTACTATAATTGATTGAAATTACACTATAGCTGATGATAACTTATTTGGCCTAACTAAATCTTAAAAAATTTAAAACTAGAAAAAACAGGTTAACCCACCAGACAATGCAAACGAATACGTGAAAAAAGAACCAGTAAAAAAGCTCAAAAAACAACCAAAAGTCAGAAAAAGACGAAATTTATAAATAATAAAAAATAAGCTAAAAGTTATAAGCTTAAACTAAAATGAGTAGGGTCTATAGTCCACACTAACTAGTACAGCAGCAGCAGCAGCTAGCTGTCTATTAGATCAACAGTAGCTTTTCGCGCCGCATTAATCAAACGAAGAAAGGTACGCTCCATTTGATCCATTCATAGCTCTGTACACATGCATGTTCTTGTTTCAATGGCCGGACCAGTATTCAGTAGCTTCCTTTCTTTCGTCGCATACTTGCATGTGCTTCATCAGATCGGCGTCAGCCTGAGATAGATCATATCAGACTAGCTACTTCAATAGCTAACGTGCAAATGCTATCGATCGTTTCTTGTTAGGTCGCAAGATGGATCATTGCTTCAACGACATGATCTTAAGCGAGAGCGCGTGGAGTGGAGGCGGTGGCGGTGGCGATGGTGGGGCGACAGTGCTTCCGCCGGACGTGGATGTCGACGGGAGCGGCATGACGGTGCTGGAGAGGCTGATGTTGGACGCGGCGCTCGCGGCGGCGATCCTGGATCTCCAGGGCATCCAGGCGTCCAGCGGCAGTAAGGTGGTGCCACCGCCGTCCGGAGGTGGTGTCGAGGCGGCCGTCGCCTTCGCCGCGATGCCTGCCTACGCCGACGTTGACGGGTATGTCCTGCAGCGACAGCAGCAACACCATCGCCATCAAGGCGCGATGGGGATGGCTGCCGACTACGACCTCACACCAGCAACACCGGCTGTCACGTTGAGTACTGTACCACCTGCGTTCACAAACGCCACCGCCGTTGACGGCGGCATCGTCGATGCGGCGGTATTCTCCGGCAACGACGCCGCCGACGCACCGAGCGTGGTGACGGCGAAGGCGGCGGCGATAACAGCGACGACGAGCCAGTGCGAAGAAGGCAACGGCACTGGCAGAAGACAACGGCGGTCGAGCAGAAAGCGGAAGGCGGCCGAGCCAACAGCCGCGGCGGCGGACGGGCTGGCCCAGGAGAACCCTCTCTGCAGCCTCCTCGCGTCCACCACCACCGGTGACGGCGGAATCCAGATCGCCTTCAGCACAAGCGCCCCGGCTCCAGCCTCCAAGCGAGCCAAGCCGTCGCTGAACATCAGCTCTTCGAGCATCAGTTTCGACGGCAGGAGCTCCGGCAACGGCAGCGAGGACCCCCCCTACGAGCCGGACACAGAGGCTCTGGCGCAGGTGAAGGAAATGATCTACCGCGCGGCGGCGATGCGGCCGGTGACCCTCGGCACCGAGGACGCCGGCGAGCAGCCGCGCCGGCGCAACGTGCGCATCTCGTCCGACCCGCAGACAGTTGCGGCGCGGCAGCGGCGGGAGCGCATCAGCGAGCGGCTGCGCGTGCTGCAGAAGCTCGTCCCCGGCGGCGCCAAGATGGACACGGCGTCCATGCTCGACGAGGCCTCCAACTACCTCCGCTTCCTCAAGTCCCAGGTCAGGGAGCTGCAAACCCTAGACCGCCGGAATCACGCAAACGCCACGGTGAACAATGGCACCCCCGCCATGGCAGCAGCAGCAGCTGGGCCACTGAGCTACAACAATGGCAATGGCATGCCGGCCTTCGCATTCCCGGCAGCAGCAGAAACCCTAGCAGTAGCAGCAGGAGTTCATGAGCAGCTGGTTTAGATAGATTTCACACATGCACGCGTGCAAGTGTTGTTATGTTTGTCAAATGTGAGACCATCATATGATAGATTCATCATTATTAGCTTGGTGATTAGGGATGATCATATCGATGGAATCATGCATGGAAGCAAACGCCGTCGCCTTAACCTTTTCCTCCTGCTCCTCCTCCTCTTTGATCATTTTGATGCGTGAATGCATCTCCAGCCTGTACGTGCTTTTAGAGATTAGGCACGCTTTTGCAGAGCACAAGGATATGAGGGGCTTGGAAAGTTTGCGCCTTTTTTGATCGAATTCTTCATCAACTTAGTCGTCGTCTCCGTCTTTCCATGTGCATGCACGTATATGCGTGCGTAAAAGCGAAGCTTTTCCAGCGCGCGCGTGCGCTTTCTAAGTTTCGATCCAAATGGTAACGGAGGAGATCGTCTACGAGTAACTCGAAACATCATCATGGCAACTTTCCAAGGCATAATTAACCTCCTTTACGGGGCCTTTCTCCCGTGCATGCAAAACCCTAGCAAAAGCGATCAAGGAGAAAAAGAAAGAAAGAAGGGAGTGTTTAGACATCATTCAGATGTTTTCTTTTTAAGGGCTTATTTGGGAGAGCTCCACCAGCTCTAGATCCACGAAACACAGCTCCACTTCACGAAATTTTACCCAAACGCTTCAGCTCCATGAAATCTGGATCCACCAAAATCCTGGATCTGAGGGCCAGATCCATGGATTTCATGGAGCTCCTCAAGGGGTGCTCCACCGTGGAGTTGGGTGGTAATTACCCACCAATGCCATTGGTTACACACAAAAGTGGTCATTCCCACCAAAACCTCAATTTCGTGGATCTGGAGCTGCTGTACAAGCCAAACACTCCATGGTGGGATCCCAGATCCACGGTGGAGCTGCTCTATGGTAGAGCTGCTGCTCCAGATTCACGTTTTCAGTGGTAGAACTCTCTCAAACAGGCCCTAACTATCATATAAATTTGTGATCTTTGTATTAGAGATTAAGAGACCCCTTGTTTTTGAAGGAGAGAGATTTTATTCAAGGAGGAGGAGGTAAAATTCAGGGGGAGCATTCATGACTATTGGATCTCGGAATCCAATGATTCTAAATCTGTATGATAGTTAAGAAGAAAATATTCGGATGATGTTTAAAAAAATCCTAAGAGAGAAAGAAAAGATAGAAAAGATGGCAATGCGAATCATAGGGTTCATCATTGCTTACTTTCCGGTCGTCGTCGTCGTCGAAGCTAGGGAAGCAAAGCAAAGCAAATTGGACGCAATGCTTAATTCAATATTAGTACTGCGTGATCGAGGAGACGCCAGAGGGTCGTGTCATGGCGATGGGCGATGCCCGATGCCGATGATTCGTGCAGCGTGAGTGAGTTTGAGCCCACTAGGGTCAGCTCCCATGGTTGGGCTGGGTGAGCTTTTTAGAACGGCCGGGGCAGGCAGGCACCGCATCAAAAGGCATGCATCTGAAAGGAATCACTGTGTTTCCCTTTTGATTCAAGCACTTCTTTAAGGGAAAAATACACCTTTTGGTCCTCGAGCTGCGTGCGAAAATTCTTGATGAGATGCCCTCATCACCTCTGAATATTCTTAATGAGATTTGTTTTTCTGCTGGGCTTTTTTTATTCAGTGTTTTTACCTTTGTTGATTTCAAATAAGAAAAATAATGAGTGTATTATCCAAATTATCCAAATTTTCTTTTAAGCAATTATCCAAATTTGTGACCCTTAGATTAAGATCCAAAAGTCCTCATCCTTCTCCCTTTCCTAGATAACCCATCTACCTCCTAACCCTACCCCTCGCCCCCGCCACCTCCCACCCCACACCCCGACCCCGCCGCTCTCTCCACGCCACCACCCCGTGCCGCCCCCTCCGTGCCGCCTCCACCGCCACCCCCGCCCCCTCTTTCACCACCCGCGGCCAGCGGCGCCCTAGCCACCGAATCGCACCGCCCCTACCCCTCCCCGTCGTGATGTCCCCACCCAACCTAATGCTAGTACTTTCTATCGCCGCCGCCCTCTGGCACTGCCCACCACCCTCCTACCTTGCCCGTCGCCCCCACTGCCGGGCCACCGCCCCCGGCCTCCCTCTATTCCTAGGGGAAACGATAAACCCTAGGCGAGGAGAGAGGGGATTCTCCTCTCGGGCTCGCCGGTGAGAGAAAGAAGGGGTCGCCGGAGAGGAGGAAGTAGGGGTTGCCAGAGAAGAAGGTGGAGGTGGCGGCGCATGAAGCTTCGCACATATCCAAAGGTTAGAAATTTGGATGATTTTTTAAAAGAAAACATTAGGGTGATGTTTATGAAAATCCAAAATAATAGTCTATATAATATATATATATATACACACACACACACTATGCGGTACATGTTTTCCCCTTACAAATCGTGTACGTACATCGTTGGATTACATCGAGGTTTTCGCAATAAAACCTAACTTACCCTTGCTCTTTAGGCCTATCGGTCGACACGGTTATTTGCACGTAGGCCTCCTCAACGCTACTTGCCCTTCTCCTCGATTGTTTGCTGACCATCTCTATCGAGCCTCCAATAGTTGAACACAATTAGATGTGCGGAGGTTGAAGCACAATTAGATGTGCGATGTTCGACCACCTCCAGCTACCCATGATAATATTTACTTGCATGTCTTTGTCTTCATCACACTGTTTGCCACAATTGACAATCACTGGCTTCATCTGAGCCCATAGTTGGCACTGTCAATTGCTACAACCTCATTGTCCCATCGTTGACTATTGCTGCGTGTCGAGACATCACTACTTAGTGAAATCAAAGAGTTAGGGCTCTAGTGAAACCAATGATCCTCGACAACCTTGTTGTGGAAGTGGCCTCCACCATACACGACCTCGACCAACATGTAGATGCGCCCCGCATGAGCCCATCCAAAAGCCATTGGATTTGTGCCAAGATGTCCAAGACCACTCGATTTAGCTTGATCTAGTAGACCAACCCACCCAAGCTAGGGGCGGCTTGGTCCACAGGGCCCAACCCACAAAAGCCATGCTTGAAAAGTGAATGGGTCCCAACCTGACAATGGCTGATGGAGGCGACACATGGTGCCTGCTAGGAAAAGACCCTTTTACCCCTTTGTACTATGCCCCTTTATGAGGGTATATTTGTAATCCTTTAACCCTTATGGGACTATAGGTTATGTTCGTATTGGTTTCTAAAAACTACTTTTCTATAATAAATAGTTTTTCTACAGTACTTAGCTTTCAAATAGAGTGTCTTTTCAAGGCAGAGTATACTAGTCGATTATAGTACACATTGTAGTGATTTCATTTATATCGGTCAAAATTGCACGTGAGTGTCTCTCTCTACATGGTTCTCTACAGGCTGTTACTATTCATATACCAAAACCAAAATCGAGAGCCAATATGAACAGGCACATAAAATAGAGCCGCCAGAATGCTATGGGAGGGGGGTTGGAACAATTGTATCTCACACTTGTGTAGTACGAAGAGTCACTATCTCACCCATTCCCCAAACTCTCTTTGTACCCCTTGGGGACCACTGAAGCCCCACTTCTACTATTTGGTCTCGTATCCATAGAGACAACCTACTGAAAGCCATGGCGCATGGTCAACGGTTGGAAGAAGTACTTGATATTTGGGAAAAAATCATGGACATGTTACATGAGAAATCCCAATGCACGGAGCTACGTACGAGTGTTGTGGTTGGAGATCACGTTTATGGTTTTCTTGTAGCTAGATCTTGTTGGTATCCACATGTCTCTTTAGCATACCAGGACGGTGGAAAATTGGCCGTGGATTGGACTTAGATGAAGGCAATCATCAAGATTGATTCCCAAAACCTAGTCAATTTGTGGAATACTAGAGGTCGACATCTTCAGATACCTTCGAGTTACCCTAGACTATGGTATTTGATACTCTTTCTCTTTCAATTTGTGGAATACTAGATGCAGACTTTGCTAGCACTTCTAAAATTTGCCAATTCATTGGTACTTCTCTTGTTTCTTGGTCTTCTAGTAAGTAGTACAGTGTTGCACAGTCCACCGTAGAGGCCAAATATGTTGTAGCCGCTAGTTGTTGTAATCAGGTGCTTTGGATGGTTTCGACCTTGCGGGACTTTGGGTTAGCCATAGATAGTATTTCTCTTTTCTGTGATAACACTTCTACCATTAAAATTGCTACGAATCTAGTACAACACTCCAGGACTAAGTACATAGATATCCGATATAATTTCCTTAGAGAACATGTGGAGAAGGATGACATAGTGTTTCAGTTTGTGGAGAGAGACCACCAGTTGGCTAATATTTGCACCAAACCTTTAGTTAGCTCGAGGTTCATAGTCTTGCGGGGAGAGCTTAGGATGGTCTGTCCTTGTAGCATAATCTAAGGGGAGCATTATATACTTTCCGTATTATATGTACATTTATCTTCTGTTATACTTTGTTTATGGGGGCTGTTGTGGAGAGTGAGGGAGATGAGTCATGGCCTCCCCTCTCCCCATGGCCTGTATCCATATATGTGTACACATGAGGAGTGCTTTTACAGTTATACCCTTACATCCGGTTATCCCCTCAAGGGCACTTATGTCATTACACATGGCCTATTCTGGGCCTTATAGCCTCCTACCAGGCCTGCTGGGTTTAGGTGGGGGCCACCCCTACAACAGGAGCCACTCATGGTAAAGGGCTTCACGGGGCCGGAGCCATGTTGCCGAGTCCTTTGGCCCCCCCCCCCGTCCCTGCGGCCTGTGAACTTTTTCAAACTTGACCCGGGGCTGCGCTGTAGCCGAAGTAGACGCGCGCTGGAGGCGTTGCGCCGGCACAGGCAAGCGTAACGGGCCCCTGAGCTGCCGCGTGTGCCTTAAGTGATAAGGGACGCACTGCGACGCTCATTCTTCTAGCCGTCCACGTGGTGAAGCGTGCTTGGTGCAGTGCGGGCCTTGAGGCGTCGTGACCATTAATGTGACGGCGGACTCCCGTCGGTTGGACTTCCGCCGGTTGGCTCCCCTGCTGATGGGGTATATATATGTAACAGCCCAGGTTTTTAATAAAATAAAATAAATAAAGAAATAAATAAAAATCAATTAAAATTAAAATTTAATCTAAGTGTTTTGTTGCCAAAAGTTTAAATTTGGATTTGCTCTGAATTTCTGCTTTTGAAAAGTTGGATTTGAAAAGCAATTTCAGAAAAACCTAAAATTATTATTAAATAAAATGATATTTTGATTTTATATGAAAATACTAGTTCAAATTAATTATTTGGAGTTATTTGGCTTTTATTTGGTTTCCTGGATTTTCTGGAGTTCAAAAATGTATTTTTGAAATTAAAAAGTATTTTAAAGTATGAAAATTAAATACCAACATTAGTTGGAAATATTTTTATTAAGTCCAAAATGTCACCAGGAGCTTCTGTGAATTTTCCTGGAATTTTTGGAAGTTATTTGGTTTTTTTCTGAGGCTTAATGGATTTTCTGGGATTTTCTGAAAATCCTAAATCAAAAATCAAAAATAATAATTCCCTCCTCTCCCTCCGGCCGCCACGTGGACGGCCGGATTGCGCCCACGTCACCCCGCCGCCTCATCCCGCCTTCCCCCTCCGGATGGCCGCCACGTCGCCCCCACTCCCATCCACCCGTCCGCCCCCCTCTCTCTCTTACCTCCAGGCCCCACCTGTCGGCGCCCTCTTCTCCCCCTTCTCTCTCTGCCGCCGGGTCCCGCCCGTCAGCCGCGCCTCCCGCTCTCTCTCTCTGCCACCCCGGGCCCACCCGTCAGTACCTTCTCCCCGCCCCCATCTTCCTCCTCTCGCGCTGCCACCCGCAACGGTCACCGCCGCCATCCCTGCCCGTACCGGCGCCTTTCCTCTCTCCCGCGCGCAGCCCCGTCCCCCTTTCTTCTTCCCCACTCCTCGCGCCGACTCCCTCCGACCGAATCCCGCCATCCCCGCACCCTCTTTCCATCCGCGGCCGCCTTTCCTTTTCCCCCCACCTTCCTTTCCGCCGCCGCCATCTCCGGCGAGAAATCCTCGCGCCCCCGCTCCCCTCCGCCCCTATATAAACCCCTCCCCGGCTCCGTTTCTCCTCGCACCACCTCCCCCTCCGCTCCTCTCTCCCTCCCGAGCTCTCCCTCGCCCTCGCGCCGTGCGCCCAAGCTTCAGAGCGCCGGAGCTCCTCCGGTGAGGAATTGCGGCCACCTCCGTCGCCCTCGCGCCCCGCCGTCGCCTCCCTCGGCTTCCCCGCGCCCGTGCGAAGATCCTCCGCCCCTCGGCCGCGCCTCTCCGCCACCGGAACCCCGTTCCCATCGCCGCCCGAGTCGCGCCGCCGCCTTTGCTCGCCGCCAGCTCGCCGCCGGTCACCCCGGTAATGTTCGCGCCCACCCCCGAGTCGCCCTCGGCCTCCACTCCCGGTTGCCGCCCTCGCCGCCGGCCGCCGCCTGCCGGAGCGCCGGCGAGGCCCGCTCCCCCGTGTGCCACCGGCCGGCCTCCCACGTCGGCGTCCCCGTGCCCACGTGGCCGGTGATCGGGCGCCATGCCAGCGCCACCTCGGCCTCCCCTGCCCCGTCAGCGCCACGTCCGCGCCAGCCGCCTCCCCCGCCACCTCAGCGCCTCCCCTCGCCCGTGGACTCGGTCCATAGACCGAGGGCCCACCTGTCAGTCGGCCCGGCCCCAGGGCTGACGTCAGCAGGCGCAATAAACCCGAATTTCCCGTTGAAAAATATTTCGGCTGGAAATGAAAATCCCTGGCTGACGCAATGCTGACGCCATAAATTCTTTTCCTTTAGGAAAATAATTCCAAAAATCCTGATTTTCCATTTTCTCTGAATTTAAACTTCCCGGAGCCCGTTCTTCTTCGTTCTAACTCCGATTGAGCCCATTCAAATTTCTAAATTCATCAAAAATTCCCCTCTATCCATTTCTAGCCTCAATTCAAATATTTGAGTTCAATTTGAATTTAATTTGAATTTATTTGAATTTGGTGGGTTATTTTCACGTGTAGACTTCGACGATTCAGGAAATTTCTTCGACGAAGATTCAAGCCAAGTTGAAGAGCAAGGCAAGTCACACTCCTTGATCATGTTGATCCCAGTTTTCAAAATAAAATTATGTTGATTCAAATTATATTGCATGCATATGTTTATTCAACGTATTTCAATTCAGTTTTAAATTTAGTTATTGCCTACTTGTTAATTCCTCCATTGTTATTGAATCCCTTATACCTTGTCACCCTAGATTCAAACTCTAGTTAATACATTAGTGTTGGCTAGAGAGTTTAATCAAATGCTTAGCCCTGCTTAATCGTATAATTTTGTTTTGGGATATCTTTCGCATAAAATGATGACCTTTTTTTACATAAAATGATATGAGCTCTTGACTTTGGTGAGTCAAGGAGGATTATGAAATATTTTTGAAAACAAAATATGAAACTGGTTTAGACTTAGGCATTTGGTTAGAGTGGTGGGTGCAGGCATGCCCTGTTGGTTGGAGCCGCAGTGGTTGATTGTCGTGCACGGGGGTATGTGGTTGGGCCTGAGTCAGATTAAGGACCGGTCTGTGAGCTACCGTTGCAAAGCCCTAACGTACTACCACAAGGCTGGTATGGGACAGCCCTGGCTGAATAATTTGCGGGTCCCAACCTGAGCCATTTCGTAGGATGAAAGTGAGCGTGGCGTAGGCCATGAGAAGTCTCACTTGGCTCAAAAGGGGGTCCCGGTCTGGTGGATTCCTTACTGGGGTGAAACCTTAGAGTTGGCTTGGCCAGGTTGAAGGCTTTGCATTGTAAAGGCCTTGTCACGACTCCTCGCCGCACACCAAAGGAAGTGTGTAAACCGGTGGCAATATGGGATGATCGTGTCTTGTGGGTAAAGCTGTACAACCTCTGCAGAGTGTATAACCTATCCTGGATAGCCGTGCCCACGGTCATGGGCATGCTGAGTAAAGTTTTTCATGGATTAGACTTTGTTTTTCAAAAATGTTTTCGAAAACCTTGCGGATGGATGGAATCCGTGAGAGATTGAAATCTGGTGAATGGATGGAATTCATCAGAGTTGCGCAGTGAAAGCGTGTGGATGGATGGAATCCATACGTGATCTTTTGGAAAAGATGGTCCGGGTGGGATGCCCGAGAGTAGGTTAGTGTTTGGTCGGAGCCTGCACTAACGGTATTAATTTTTAATTGCAATTATTGTTTTACTTATTGTATCAAGTTCAGCAATTTCAATCTATTTACTGTATTTCATTAAATGCTGTTTTATGCAAACTAACCCTATGAGCCTTCCATTCAAGCCTTTATCATTATATTGCATTTCTCCGTGTGACTTGCGGAGTACAAGTTTGTAATCATTGTTGCTATCTCCACACAGAGGATGACGACTTCGACTACAGTGAAGACCAGAACGAGTAGGCCACGTCTTGCAGTTGTTTGCCTGTGGGCAGGCTTGGGCTTCGCCTTTTTCAGCTTCGCTTCCGCAGTTTCTTTTGCAGTTATTTTCGCCAATGCGCACTGATGTAAACGCTGGCCATAAGGCCGTACTCTTTAAATTAAATAAAAGTCATTATGCTTGGTATTTATCTTTGTTCACTGTGTGCACTAGCTGATCCTGGACTAGTGCGATTTACACAGAGGATCCAGGAGTCGTTGCTCCGGGTTCCGACAATATACGGCGCTGGTGCGGCGTTGTTCCTGCATGTATTGTGATAGAAGCTGCTCCCCTAAAATGGGCCCTTTCCGTGCATCAACATTCCTGGGTGACGCTGAGCGGCTTGGGGAATGTTGATGCACAGAAGGAGGTCCATTTTTCTTGGGAGCTTGGTCAGCGCCTGTTATCGATAGCCGGCCGCGCGTCCTGCCCTTGTGCTGTGCTTCCGTAGACGATGGCAAGGTTTGCCCTGTTCTTCTTAGCAGACCTACCTACAGCCGGTGTTCCTTGTGGGACAGGCCGAAGTAGACGCGCGCGCTCCGTCCCCTACCCTTCGAACGGGCGGCGGCGGAGCTGGCGCCTAGCCGAGGTAGACGCGCGCGCTCCGTCCCCTACCCTTCGAACGGGTGGCCGCGGAGCTGGCGCCTAGCCGACGTAGACACGCGCGCTCCGTCCCCTACCCTTCGAACGGGTGGCCGCGGAGCTGGCGCCTAGCCGACGTAGACGCGCGCGCTCCGTCCCCTACCCTTCGAACGGGTGGCAGCGGAGCCTGCGCCTAGCCGAAGTAGACGCGCGCGCTCCGTCCCCTACCCTTCGAACGGGTGGCAGCGGAGCTGGCGCCTAGCCGAAGTAGACGCGCGCGCTCCGTCCCCTACCCTTCGAACGGGTGGCAGCGGAGCTGGCGCCTAGCCGAAGTAGACATGCGCGCTCCGTCCCCTACCCTTCGAACGGGTGGCAGCGGAGCTGGCGACCTCGCATCGCAACACCGCCACGCGTGCGGTGACTTGAGATCTCGCGATGCGGTCCTGCGCTGTAAAGGTTCCTGGGATCACGCCGGCCCCTGGTCTGCCAGGGTTAGGTTCCCATACCGTGCGACCCGCCTCGGCGCGCACGGGGCACGTGGCGGCTTATGACTGGTGCGCGGCGTGTAACATCCCAAAAATTGGCTTTCTGAAAAATTTAAGTTCAAATTAATTATTTTAAAGTATTTGAGTTTTATTTGGATTTCCCCTGAATTTCTGTTTTTTGAAAAGCTAGATTTGAAAAGTATTTCAAGAAAAACCTAAAATTATTATTAAATAAAAAGATATTTGGAATTTCTATAAAAATTCTAATTCAAATTAATTATTTGGAGTTATTTGGCTTTTATTTGGTTTCCTGGATTTTCTGGAGTTTAAAACCTATTTTTGAAAATAAAAAGTATTTTAAGTATGAAACTTAAATACCAACATTAGTTGGAAATATTTTTTTTTAAGTCCAAAACTTATCCAGGAACTTCTGTGAATTTTTCTGGAAATTTTTGGAATTTATTTCATATTTTTCTGAGCTTTATTGAATTTCCTAGCATTTTCTGAAAATAAAAATCAAATTCAGAAAATAAAAATCCCTTCCCTCCCCCTCCGGCCGCCACGTGGACGGCCGGATTCCGCCCACGCCAGCCATCGGCCCCGCCTCCCCCACCTCCTGGGCTGCCACCTGGCCGGCCCAGATCGCCCGCCCTCCCCGCCAACCGGCCCATCTGGCCGTCCGCCCCGCCTAACGCCTCGGCCGCCCGATCTTTCCCCGAGCCATCCTCACCGCCCGCTTCTTCTCCCTCTCAGCCCCGCTGACAGGCCGGGCCCGCCTGTCAGGGCCTTCTCCCTCCTCGCGCTGTCTCCTTCCTCCCGCTCGACCGCGCGATCTCCGCCGCCCCTCGCCCGCGGGATTTCTTTCCTTTCCCCGCGCGCGCCGTGCCACGCCCCGACCCGACCCCGCCATTCCCGCGCCCTTTCCTTCTTCTCCCTCCCCGATTCCCTTCCTTCTACGGCCGCGGTTTCCTTTTTCTCCCCGCAATCGCCGCCGGCCACCGGGATCGCCGGCGAGGAATCCCCGCGGCCACGCCCTCCTCCGCCCCTATAAATACCCCTCCCCGGCTCTGTTTCTCCTCGCCCATCCTCTCTCCGCCCTCCTCTCCTCGGTGAGCCGAGCGTCCCCGCGCCGAGATTCCCCATCGCCGCCGCCGCCTTCCACTCAGCGACAAATCGCCATCACCTCGGCCCACCTCAAGCCCCGCCGCCACCACCCTCCGCTTCCCCGTGCCACGGCGAACACCGTCCGCCCCTCCTCCGAGCCCGAGCGCCGCCGGTGAGCCCCGCCCACTGGAAACCGATCGCTCTGCCGCCTCCGCCTCGTCGCCGGCCATCTCCGTCCACCGCCGAGCCTCGCCGAAGGTACAGGCGTGCTCCCCGTGCGCCCCTCTTCCCATTCCCGCCCTCGCCGTCCTCCGCCGTGGCCTCTGTCGCCGGCGACCCTAGGGACCCGTGCGCCCCGCCGATGACCGAGCCACCTCAGCCAGCCCCGGCCTGCGTGGCAGCCACGTCGGCGCCACCTCCGCGCCAGCCGCCCCGTCAGCGCCACCTCAACCCCGCGCCACCTCAGCGCCTCCCTTCACCCGTGGACTCGGTCCACTGGACCGAGGCCCACCTGTCAGCCGGCCCACCTCAGGGCTGAGGTCATGTTGACGCTATAAATCCCATTTTTCAGTTGAAAAATAATTCATCCGAAAATAAAATCCCTGCTGACGCAATAATTCAGAATTTCCTTTAGGAAAATAATTCCAGAAATCAGTCTTTTTCCTTTTTCCTGATTTTAAACTCCCCGGAGCCCGTTCTCCTTCATTTTAACTCCGTTTGAGCCCATTCAAATTTCTAAATTCATCAAAAATTCCAAACTATCCATTTATTCCATCCTTTCAAATATTTGAAATATATTTGATATTTTAAATATTTAAATTTCAAATTCCAATGCCTAGTTTAATTTCAAAGCCTCAGTTCCATTCCAAATTTTCTGTGCACTTTCAAAATTCAAATTCAAATCTTGCCAATTCTCCATAAAATCCATTCTATTTTCCTTAGTCCAAATATTGTCTCAGAAATTTCTTTTCCCAACCGATCTTCCCGATATTCGTTCTCCCTCGTGTGAACCCCAAATCCGCTGAATCTTTCTCCTAAATTCGTCTAAAATCATAATCTATCCAACTATGGCCTCTATTTGAGTTTTTGAGTTTATTTGATTTGATTTGTATTTATTTGCTTTGTTTGCTTTGTCTTTTCCCGCGTAGATTCCAACGTTGTCGACGATCCCTCTTCACAGCAACAAGAAGACCCAGAAACCCTGCAAGAAGGCAAGTCTCCTTTGATCATCTTGAACCTATGATTTTGAAATGTTTTAATTATTTCAAATTATGTGCATTGCTATTTATATAAAATATTAGTTCAAATCTTAAGGCATTAGTTATATCCAACCTTGTTATGCCCTCACTTGAAGTTGATTGCCATGTACCTTTGCAACCCTAGAAATTCCTTTGACTCAGTAATGAGAGTAATATATTTAATTGTTGAAATTAGAATGATAGAACAATGCTTAGCCATGCTATTGAATACCTCGTAAATCTTGCAAATGGGAAATTATGAATTATTGTAATACCCTTGTGTTTATAAATGTAGTGGTAATTGGAGTTGCCACTGATCTTTCAAAATAAAATAAAAATGTGAAAGTTGGTTTAGATTAGGGTGGATGGTTGTTTGGGTTGGTGCAGTAAGCACGAGAACTTGTTAAGTGTATGTTCCACCCTAGTCAATTAAGTACCGACGCTTGTGTTTGTCCAAACTGAGCATTAACCGTGCAACCACAAGTCCATATGGGTACGACCTAGCTAACTAACTTATGATAGTCTAGTTTAGGTGCCACCAGTGGAAAGTGGATGCCAGGGATGGACTGGTTATTCATAGTGAGGGACAGGGATTTACTGTACTCATATGGCGCAAGAGGGGGCTTCGGTTCGGGCGGTTAGCCTACCTGCGGTGAAACCTCAGTGGGTGGTATCTAGCTAGATTAGAGTAAGGTAAAGGCTTTGTGATATTTTATCTGGGTCTCATGCCAAAGGAAGCGTGTTGACCTTTAGGATAATTTATCTCTTGTGGGTAAAGTTGTACAACCTCTGCAGAGTGTAAAACTATTCGAATAGCCGTGCCCACGGTCAAGGGCGGGCAAGGAATGCATTCACATGGTAGCTTTTTGGTTTTGGTTTCAAAATTAAAGTTTTGTATTCCGAGAGTGGAGGGAACTCTCGGAAGGGAATCCTGACGGATGGAGCCAGAGAGGGTGGATGTAACCCGCAATATTAACTTGTTCAGTTGGAAATGATTAAGCTAGTGTTGGTGGATGGAACCTTCACTAGAGAATACTTGTTATTTCTGTTAAAATCATTTACTTCATTAAATTGATGCCTTCGAAAATAATTAGTAGTAATTGAATTTTAAAATATTGCTTTGTGCAAAAGAACCGTATGGCCTTCCTTTGTTAAGCCTTGCATCTATGCATTTTTCCCAAGACTTGCGGAGTACTTTATGTACTCACATGCTACACTTAAAAATAAATCTCAGAGGAAGTTGAAGCTCGAGAAGGTGACTACGACTACTGCTTCGCTTGTGGATGGGACAGATTCTTCCCGGAGGACTAGGTCGCGCTTCCCCAGTCAACTGCCTGTGGCATCTTGATGGGTCTACTTTGATTTCACTTTGCTTCCGCTGTGTTTTGATTGTGCGAGGTCTTAAAACCTCCAATGTAATAATGAGACCTGGTGGTCAGTACTCTTTATAATTGTAATAAATACGTTGTTGGTCATGAATCATTTCTGTTTAACTGTGTGCACTAGCTTTGATCTGGGACTAGTGCAGAAATACACAGAGGGTCCGGGTTTGGAAATCCGGGGTCCCGACGCGGCGGGATGTGGATGGTTGCGTGCTCGCGGCCGCTCGCCCCTTCCCTAGGCAAGGGGGACACGGGGCGGGCGATGAATGGCGCAGCGCCGAAGCTGTTGTGATCCCCTGGCCCATTAGTGCGCCTTTACTGGCGGCTAGGGAGCGTCGTGCTATGACGGCCCTTGGCGCTTGGGGTCGTGGCCTTTCAGCTTTGGGTATGGGGAATTGCGATGGACGGGCATCTGTACGACTGCGGTCGCGTCCTGTACGCGGACCATCGCGACGCTTCGGTATTGGGGCGAGGTGGCTTAAAGTAGCCCTCGTGACCGCGCCCCCGCAGTTGTACGCCCCCTTCTTGCTTGCGCCGCCTTCCATACTCGCGTAGTATTCTTTGCCGCTATCCTCCTTCCCGGAGAAGCAATGGCGTCTGATGGCGAGCGTGGCCAGGCGGGTGGTGTCTGCGGCATTCGCCAGTGACCTTCCCTGCTGGAGGTGAAGTACGCACTCCAAGAGCGCGACCCGGTGGCGGCGGACAAGGAGTGGTTGGTGGCGGAGGAGGAGGGCACGTTCTCCGGCGAGCTAGGCCCCTCGCTCGTGACCGAGAAGACGATCCAAGGGCTTCTGCGCGCGGGGAAGCTGTCCGAGCGCCAGGAGGTACGATTGCCTGCCGCCGATGAGACGGAACCGCATCCCGAGAGGTCGGAGGCGGTCGTATTCGTTGCCTTTTTCGACGCGGGGCTCCGCATCCCGGCGGCGGCTATCGTGGGCGACGTGCTGCGGACCTTTGGGCTGGAGCTGGCGCAACTGACTCCGAACGCCGTGGCCCGGCTCGCGGTGTACAGCTTGGCCTTGCGCTCGGGGGCGTGCTGGCCCAGCGCCTCGTTGTTCGCCCACCTTCACGAGGCACGGTCGAGATTCGGCAGCGTCACCTTTGTTCTTCGTCCGACGTGCAAGAAGCTCTTTCCTACGAACTCCACTCGCGGGAAGTGGGAGTCTTGCTGGATGAAGCGGTGGTTCTACCACCGTGTGGAGAGAGGGAGCGGCCTTGAGTGCACAGGCCGACCGATCGCGTTCAAGCCCTCGCCCGGCCGGACGCTCGACGATGAGGACAGGCGGAGGGCCCGGCGGCTCGTAGGCGTGGCCGCCCGCTTCAACATGCGCGACCTCGCCGAAGAGTACGTGATGTACGGCGTGGCACCGCTTGCCCGCGACTGGCGTCTTGCCGCCGAGAAGCGTCGAGACGACAATGTTTCGCCATCGATCTGCTTGCTGCCGGCGCCCTCCAGCCTTCGTAAGCCTCGACCGCGTCTCTCCTTTATTCACGCGAAACGCGTTATATGCGGATGCTATCTCCTTTGCTTCAGGGATTTGCTTGGAGGAGGCGGAGCAGGCCGCGCGCGTATTCCTGGGGTCGTACACCGGCAGGGAGCATGAGCAGCGTGCGTCCGCCACCGCCGAGGCGGGGCTGGGGCGAATAAATCACGTGTGCGAGGCCCTGGGCCTTGCCGTGCCGGACCGTGCCGGTCCGGCCGAAGGTGCGGCGAAGAAGAAGGCGCCGTCTCGGAAGAGGGGCCGAAGCGGGGCGTCTGCCGCGCTTGGTGCAGCAGCTGCGACCGCTGCCGCTGATGCTCCCGAGGGCGCGGCAGCCGCGGAGTCGGATTCGGCGAGGTATGCCGATTCAGGCTTGGATGGCGCGGACGCCGGAGGCGAGGGATCTTCGGCAAGTGCCCTGGACGGCGGGCTTGCTGCGAGCAGCCGGAGCGGGGAGGCCTCGCCGCCCGCCGCGGTCGCCGAGATAGGATCTGCGCGGACTGGCGATGTTGAGGTGGAGCCTTCGGCCGTGGTCGCTGTGGTGCCGGAGACGCCCTCTGTGGAGGCGCACGAAGCCGTGCTGCCTTCCCCGACAGCAGCAGCGGAAGACGAGGTGCCCCCTTCGGAAACTGCCACCGAGGAATCTTCGCCCCCGGGTGCTGTAGCCACGGGGACCTCGCCGGCAGTGACTGTAGGGGCGGTGTCGCTGCTGCTTGCCCCGGCTAAGCGGCCTTGTGTAGGGCCGGGGCTCCATCGGAAGCCGCGAGGATTTGTCGTGGCGACGGGCATCAGAAGCCTGTGGGACTCTGGTGCAGATGCCGAGGACGCTGCGGCGTGCGCGCCCTCTGCCCCCTGGCTACGCCGCCCGCCGTGCAGGGACGGTCGCCGCCGGCCCCGCGCACGGAGGCTTCTGCTCGCTGCGGGGCCATGCTTTCTGCGGGGGCTTACGCCACCGCAGCGCCGTCTGGTAGTAGGGGGGCGGGTCCCCGAAGCCCTACTTCCGCTACCGAAGGTAGGTTGGCCTAACTTACCTTGATGTGTCTTATGCGTTGCGGTGCTCACCTGCATCCCTGTTTGCAGCGTCGCTCATTCCGGAGGAGGAGCGCTTGGCGGAACACGGGACACCCGCACGCGTGAGCCCCGCGGACTTCGTGCCTCCCCCGGAGACGCTGAGGGCGTGGCGCGGGATCGTGGGTGACGCGGCTGCCAGCGTCGACCAAGAAGCGCTGCAGGCCTACGGAGCGGGGTGCCTCGGGGACGCCTTCGAGGTGTCCGGTGTGAGGGTAAGTACTCCTACAACCATGCCTGGGCCGGCGGAGCTCGCTAAGTCTCTCTATTCTGCAGACGCTCGTGCTGGGGCAATCCTTGCAAACGGCCTATACTCGTGCCCAAAGGGCGCTTGAGGATAGGCTGCGGGCCGCCGAGGAGGAGCTACGCGAAGCCTCTGGAGCCCGCTCTGCCCAGGACGTCCGCATCCGCCATCTGGAAGCGGAATGCGCCGAAGCGAAGGCACACACCGAGGGGCTTGTTGCGTCGGCGCGGGAGTTGGCCGCGGAGGCTGCTCAACAGAAGTTTGCGGCGGACCGGGACGGGCTCCTGGAACAGGTCGCCTCGCTAGAGAAGGAAAAATGCGAGCTTGCCTTGACTCTAGCGGAGCGTAACCAGACGCTTGGCGACGCCTCGGTGGTTGCGTGGGATGCCATGCAAGCGCTGAAGAGCCATCTTCAAGGGCTGGTAGCTGAGGTGCCGGACCGCGCCTTTGGCCCGGAGGAGTTGTCTCGGACTCTCCGCCGGGTCGGAGATGCCGCCAACGTCGCGCGCGGCGCCGCGACGACCTTCGGCAACCACTGCGCGTACACGTCGGCATGCCTGGTGTGCGCGCTCCTGCAGCACTGCAGTTGCACGCACGTCGCCGGGCTAGATGACCCCCAGCTGGAGATGCCTGGCGGGGCCGGAGTAATGTCCGGCGCCGTCCGCTCCGCTCGCCTTGCCATCAAGCCCTTCTTCGACCAGATCTGGGATTACGTCGGGCCAGATGCTGCACGGATCGCGCTCCGGAAGTCGCTTTACGGGAAGGGGAGCCTCGGCCAATTTCTGGACGGGGTCCCTCGACGCGACGAGGGCGGCGCTGGGTCCTCCGAAGGCGCCGGGAACCCGCAGGTCTGACGCCGCGGTGCCTAGGTGTAGGCGTGTGTTGTAATGCTCCCTCTTTTTGCGAATGAAGTGTACGCTTGCTTCATAAATTCTGACTTTCGCCTATGTCCCGAGCAGCTTCCTTGCTGGGGCCGACTTCTTGCGGCCGACCTTGCGACTCGGCGACGCCTTCGACGCTGGCGCAGGGCCGAAGAGTCGCTGGACTTTTGGGCGGGCCGACCTTCTTCCGGCGGAACCCCGCCCTTATCGTGTGTTAAGGACGAACCTGCCGATTAGCTGCTCAGAGCGGCAGGGATGTTGGCGGGCCTCTGTACGCGAAAACTTGTCTCGATATATGGATCTCCTGATAATTAGGACATGCGCAGGCGTGCTGTGCGAAGATCCTCATATTCCCAGTTCGCCGTTAGTGCGAACCGTGCGGGCGCTGCCTCTTGCTGAAGGTTCGTAGACTGGCGCGTGCGAAGGCGGACCTTCGCATTACGACCTGTTTAGAGTCCGTAGACTAGCGTGTGCGAAGGCAGACCTCCACACTACGACTTGTTTAGAGTCGCGTGGACTAGCGTGTGCGAAGGCGAACCTCCGCCCTACGACTTGTTTAGAGTCGTGTGGACTAGCGTGTGCGAAGGCGGACCTCCGCACTACGACTTGTTTAGAGTCGCGTGGACTAGCGTGTGGGAAGGCGGACCTCCGCACTACGACTTGTTTAGAGTCGCGTGGACTAGCGTGTGCGAAGGCGGACCTCCGCACTACGACTTGTTTAGAGTCGCGTGGACTAGCGTGTGTGAACGCGGACCTCCGCCCTACGACTTGTTTAGAGTCGCGTGGGCTAGCGTGTGCGAAGGCGGACCTCCGCACTACGACTTGTTTAGAGTCGCGTGGACTAGCGTGTGCGAAGGCGAACCTCCGCACTCGCCCCCCACCCCGAGGTGCGGGCAGCCTCTGGTGTATCGCATATACCACGTGCGCGCCGACGCTGGGGCCAGCCTCTGGCGTGCAGCGTCGGTACTCTGGGACTCCCGGAATTGGTTTCCGTAGTACCCCCTACGTATACCTCCCGTGGTGTGCGAAGGCGAGCCTCCATACACTGAGGTGCGATTGGCAGCTGCGCAAGATTCGCGTGGGATCGGCGTCCTCGTCTGATTTATACTCCGGGGAGTACGCACAAGGATGAAGTCCTTGGCGTGCACGGGGTTCGCGTCTTGTTTATACTCAGTAGAGTGCGCAGGGAGAACATTCGCGTCTTATTTAGACTCCGTAGAGTGCGTGGGGTCGACATCCACGTCGTTTTTATACTCCGGAGAGTACGCGCAAAGACTAAGTCCCTGGCGTGCGCAGGGTTCGCGTCTTGTTTATACTCAGTAGAGTGCGCAGGGAGAACATCCGCGTCTTATTTAGACTCCGTAGAGTGCGTGGGGTCGACATCCATGTCGTTTTTATACTCCAGAGAGTACGCGCAAAGACTAAGTCCCTGGCGTGCGCGGGGTTCGTGTCTTGTTTATACTCAGTAGAGTGCGCAGGGAGAACATCCGCGTCTTATTTAGACTCCGTAGAGTGCGTGCAGGGGCGTCCCCCCACACGTCTTCGTTTATACTCATGCCCGTGTCTTTGACGGAGAGTGCACACGCGAACGTGCGTCTTCGGTTTATAGTCATGCCCGTGTCTTTGACGGAGAGTGCACACGCGAACGTGCGTCTTCGGTTTATACTCATGCCCGTGTCTTTGACGGAGAGTGCACACGCGAACGTGCGTCTTCGTTTATACTCATGCCCGTGTCTTTGACGGAGAGTGCACACGCGAACCTGCGTCTTTGGTTTATACTCATGCCCGTGTCTTTGACGGAGAGTGCACACGCGAACGTGCGTCTTTGGTTTATACTCATGCCCGTACCCCTGGCTACGAAGAGTGCACACGCGAACGTGCGTCTTTGGTTTATACTCATACCCGCACCCCTGGCTACGGAGAGTGCACACGCGAACGTGCGTCTTTGGTTTATACTCATACCCGTACACCTGGCTACAGAGAGTGCACACGCGAACGTGCGTCTTCGCTTATACTCATACCCGTACCCCTGGCTACGGAGAGTGCACACGCGAACGTGCGTCTTTGGTTTATACTCATACCCGCACCCCTGGCTACGGAGAGTGCATACGCGAACATGCGTCTTTGGTTTATACTCATACCCGTACCCCTGGCTACGGAGAGTGCACACGCGAACGTGCGTCTTCGTTTATACTCATACCCGTACCCCTGGCTACGGAGAGTGCACACGCGAACGTGCGTCTTTGGTTTATACTGCGGGAGCACACGCGTAGGCGGAGCCTCCGCGTGCGCTCACCGCGTATTTCTGCACCATCGGTAACATATTGGCGACAAACGGAACTTTATTATATTCCCGTTTGCGCGGGTAAGCGATTACATACGACGGGGTGGGGGTACTAATCGTTTGTGCTCAGCGCGGCCGGAGCCTCTAGTAGGTGCCCTATCGGCAAGGCTTGCGGAGTCACCCCCGGATGGCGCCGTGAGCCTTCGCCCGGCGGTGCCAATCCTAGGTGTTCCGCTACCCGCCGCGGCGGGGACATCTGGTGCCGTGCTCGATGCCCCGGGCCATGTCCTGGTCGCCCCGAACGGTGATGACGGCCCACGGCCCCAGGAGCTTCATGCACAAATAGGCGTGATGCGGCACCGCCGCGAAGGAGTTGAGAACCGGACGCCCCAGTATGGCATTGTAAGGGTACGGGAGATCGACGATGTCGAATGTCGCGTCCTCGACCCTTTCGTTGTCGCCCTGACCGAAAGAGACCTGCAAGCATATTTGGCCGAGCGCCCGTAGAGGTTGTCCGCCGAAGCCCTGCAGCGGGACTCCCGACGGGCCGATGCGGCTTCGGGGGATCCCCATCTGGTCGAAGGCTGCCGCGAACAAAATGTTCGCGGAGCTGCCGCCATCAACTAGGGCGCGCCTCACGTCGCATCCCGCTACGACGACCCGGACGACCAGGGGATCGTGGTGAGGAAGTTCCACCCCTTGGGCGTCGGCGGGGGTGAACGTGACCTCCTGCTGCACCCAGTCCGGCGGTGCTCGCGCTGGGTACGCCGCCACGTGGTGTAGCCTCCGCACTTAAGCCTTCCGCTGCCGTGCCGAGGCGAACTCCACCGAGGAGCCTCCGGAGATGACATTGATAACCCTTCGGTGGGTGGCCTCCGGAGCCTGTAGCTGCAGAAAGCCCTCCTGAGGCTGCCGCACGTGGGCCTGGATCCGCAGAGGGTCCTCATGGGGATGCGTTCCTTACGCCTGGGTATGCACGGGGGCTTCGTATGGGTGCTGTACGTGGGCCGCCACGGGCGGGCGTGCTTCCAGGTTCCTGTCCCTAGTGACGCTGTCGCGGAGCGCCGCGATAGAGGTGCATGTGCGCGTGTCGTGGTTTCCGCGACCGTGGACTACGCACCACAGCCCCTGGTGTTGGTCGTCGTAGTCTCTCTGGCTTCTATCGTCGCGGCCCCGGCCGCGGCCGCGTCCCCAGTCTCGGCGCCCCCGACCGCCCTGACCCGCGGGAGCGTTGTCGTCGGAACCGCCTTCGATGTCGAGGACGTACCGGCCTCGCCGCGACTTCTGCTGGCCACGCTTGGGCTTGCCGGACGGCTCCTTGTGCGGGGTGTCCTTGCGGTCGGACGCGTCCTTGGACGACTCCTGCTTACGTTTTCCCTTCGAAGAACCGTCCTTTGACGGGTCTTCGGCTTTTGCCGAGGCACCGGCCTGGTTGGTGTCGGAGTCGTCGCCCTGTTGCCGCCGTGCGTCCTCTTCCGCCCTGGCGTATTCCTCCATCTTGTCGAAGAGCTTCGTCACAGTCTTGATTGGCTTCCGCGCGTTATACTCGGCCATCGGGCCCGGACGAAGGCCCTGGATGGCCGCGTTAACCACGGTGGTTTCGTTGACGTCTTTGACTTGACAACATATCTTCGCGAAACGTTTGAAGTAGTCCCAGAGTTTCTCCGAGGGCTTCTGCTTCACGGCGAAGAGCTGGTCCGCGTCGACCCGCTCGACATAATTGCCTTGAAAGTTGTTGTGAAGGCGGTCGCGGATCTGCTCCCACGCGTAGATGGAGTTCGGCTCTATGGTAAAAAACCAGGAGAGCGTCACTCCCTGCAACGCGAGGGGGAGCCCCTTCGCTTTTGTGGTATCATCACCGCCCGCGGCCTCGATTGCGGTTTCGTACATGCGCACGAACTCGCGGGGGTCCGTGTCGCCTTTGTAGGGCTCGATGACGCTGGGGAACTTGAAGTCTTCGGGCCACGCCGCCTGCTGTAGTCCTGCCGAGAGCGGGGACTCTGGATCGATGCGCCGCAGCGGGGCACGGCTGGATGTGGGGGCGTCGCGGCTGTCCGCCCTTTCCGGCGTTGGTTCTGGCGCGACCACCGGCGCGGCCTGCTGGCTCCGAGCCTCTTGTATGTCTCGGACAGCCCCGCGAAGATCCCTCAGCTCCTGCTGGAACGCTTTGAGGGCCACCAGCAGGGCGCTTTCCATCGCCTGTGCGGCCGGCACGCCCAGCGGACGAACCGGCGCGGGCACGACCGCGTTGCGAGCTCCAACTGCCCGGTCCGCGCTACTGGCGAGCGTCGCGGCGAATGCGGTGAGGTTGGTTGCTGTCGCGTCGGCGGGGTCGGTCGCCGCAGTGCCGGTGACGCGGTTGGTCGTCGCAGCACCGGTGATGGGGTCGGTCGTCGCAGCGCCGGTGACGTGGTTGGTCGTCGCAGCGCCGGTGATGGGGTCGGCTGCCGCCGCGCGAGCGCCAACGTCCTCGACCGCCGCGCCCGCGGCAGCCGCTACCGAAGCCCTGGTACTCACGCGACGCTCCGCCCCGACCGTCTTCTTCCCCTTCGCCGCCGCCGACGAAGCTTTTTTCGGTGCCATCCTCCTTTCGAGCTTCGGGCTTGCTCCTGTCCCTCCCCACGGACGGCGCCAACTGTTGTGGCTACAGACCAAACAGAGAGAGAGATGGTAGTGGAGAGTGAGGGAGATGAGTCATGGCCTCCCCTCTCCCCATGGCCTGTATCCATATATGTGTACACATGAGGAGTGCTTTTACAGTTATACCCTTACATCCGGTTATCCCCTCAGGGGCACTTATGTCATTACACATGGCCTATTCTGGGCCTTATAGCCTCCTAACAGGCCTGCTGGGTTTAGGTGGGGGCCACCCCTACAACAGGGGCATTTGGGTAAGTCTCTCTAGCATAGACCAGAGTGGTTTTCATACTCTACTGTTTAGACTTCTTCCTCTTATCTTGTGATACTAGGATGCTGCTTATTAATTGCTTCTCTTCTCACTAGGTTGAGTTCACTTCTTTTTAGTCTGGCAGGGGTTGGGCCCCCTTGGGTAGACAAGGAACATGTTTACTCTCTTGTGTATTTACATGGTCAGCTAATAGTTCTAGTGTCATATGGGGTAGATGAGAGCGAGTCTGAGCCACAGTAATTCTTCAATCTTGTCTATGCTTTAAAGACTACCATTTCTTTATTTTTCCAACCTTCTCCTCTCTTGCTTATTGCTTGAGTTCAGAGGGAGTTCATTTGAGATTTTCTTAAGCCTAATGTTGGCATAACTCAACTTGAACCAAATTGCTTCTAAAATTAACTCACTTGCTGAGGGAGAGCTGAAATTTCCTCTTATTGCATTATATTGCATTTAAATTCAGCAATGTATATTGTAAAATAAATACATTGAGCCTTGACTATTTTTCTTGTGTGACGTGGTACTTTGCTTTACATCTTGCCATATCTTGTACTAGTGTGCTAGCTTTATCATGTCCTTCTATGTGCAGCTTAGCTTTTACCATGCTAGCTCTATTAAATATTAAAAACTTGAATTAAATCATGTTTTTCTCTAGTCTCTTATAATTCATGCTATATCAATTAAGCTAAGTTGAGTTTTAAATCTAGATTGAGTTTTAGATTAAGCTACACTAGTTCTTTATTGAAACATGAGTTAGTTTTAACTCTTTGCTCTTAAACTAAGTTAGGAAAATGTAAAATGATCTTTTTTGTGTGAAAAAAATTGATCTCACCAATTCATTCTCATGAACGATTTGCCATTGCACTAGGCATGAACTCAAGGGGAGTTTTGGATAGCCATGACCACTTCCTTAAGCTTCTTGCTTGGGGTGGTGTATAAGACTTAAGATCTATCACATGGCTAAGAAAATAAAATCTTATGAAAATAGTTGAAACTCAGCTAAAACCAAAAATGTATTTCAAAGGAAAATGCCAAATGTGCTACATTTGCTCCATTACAAGTTGTATCTAGTGTTTGAACAAAATATTTCAATCTTGAACTTGTAGCACTCTAAATTGACTCAATTATAATTTCTTGGTTCCATTTAGAATATTAACATGGCTTGATTCATTTTTGGATCACTTTGACTAAACTATGAATTTGAGTTTCTTGACATGCTAACAAGTCGTTTAATTTTAGATCAATGCTTATTTGGCCTTAACTTGGCTATCTATGGCTTGCCATGATCTAGATAGCATTTTTATTTCTATGCCTTGGTGTAATACTTAGAAAGTTATTTTGGATAATCTTCATGACATCTAATATTTAAAATGAGTAAAATACAGTCACTCCATTTCTTTCATGCTCTATCTTCTTCCATATATCTTTATGACTCCGTTGGCAAAGGGGGAGAAGGATTGGTAAAAATGCATATCTAGAGCATGTTTTGAAGTTTGTGTTTGTGCATGCAAATTTTTCCTAATATGGAGCTTTTCATTTATTCTCACCATAATCAAGGTCAAACAGAATAATTGTTCTTTTATTTGGACGTAGAGTGAGATTTCATGACTCATTTGGTGGAGTTGAAGCTTTGTGTGGAAAACTTGTTATTTTCAGTAGCTTCTATCAATTTCTGCCTCAAATGGTCATTTTCAGCTTTTCGCTATCTTCTTTTGACTATTTGGAACTCTCTTTGCAAAATTCTTCTTTCCTTCTCTAAAACCACCTACAATTTGCATTTTTGAGTATTGCCAATAGGTTCATCAATAGGTGATTGAAGGACCATGTGAGAAAGTCCAAGATACTATTGTGATGTACTATTGCAAGATTTATGGAGTGGTCAAATGATTTTTCAAAGATTGCATTTGATTTGGACTAATATCTAGAGGTCCCAAAAAAATTGGTAGTACCACAGCTGTGAATGCGGCGTACCGCTTTGAGGAGCGGTAGTACCGGCATTGTAGGTGCGGTACTACCGATCTCCCAGGAAAATAAGTTTTTGGGATTTGAGTCATGGATTCATTTGGAATGACATAGGCCATTGCATTAAGGTTGCATGATGCATGTTTTAGCTAACGTGGGTCAAGTTGTTATGAATTTGTGCACGGAAATGATTTCTCTGTCTTTGAATGTGCAGGGTTCGTTTGGAGTCAACTGTGGTCAACGACGAGGATCGTGGCTAGAATCATGGAGGAGCTGAGGCCTAGAACGATCAAGGGTGCTGGGTGAGATGGTGAGCTCAAGAATAGCACAAGAAAGGTGGGAAATATTGAAGGCGAGTTTGAACAACAGGATGGCACCATGTAACTTGCATGGGCTAAGTGAGCCGTGGTTCGGTGGAACCAGGACGGGAGAGACTTGGTGACATGTGGCAAGTTAGTGGTGCATCTACATATAACAAGCATAGTGATTGTTTGCAGTAGTTGGTAATGACTGGGTCAAAGAAGGGTATTTTGGTAGTTTGACCAAAAATACCGAAAACCATCTTGGATCCAAACCGTGGCGCATGGGCGACGTGTTGGAGAGCGGTTTAGGTCAAGATGAAGTTGGCTTGATCAAGGTGGATAGCATCCACTAAGAAAAATAAATGGTTGGTTGCCCACCTATAAAAAGGGTTGGGATAGAGACATGTAATTAATCATCCAACACATCTCTTGTGCTCTCTTCTCTAAGGTTAGGATTTGAGAGTGAGTGACTTGAGTGATCTTTGTTCTTTAAGGTAGAGTGGCCGTGAAATATATCTCCTCAAGTAAGCAATACATCAATTTTTGATCAGCTCTATGAATCCCTCATGTTTTGATTGATTTGCTCTTGATTTGGGTGTTTTTCATCTTCTCTCTTTTCTTTCTTGATCTTGCTGTGCCAATGACGTGTAAGAGATAGAGATAACCTCTGGGAATCTATCTTCGTCTATCTAGGCACTTTGATAGTAAGTTTATCAAGAAAACTCGGTTTTACTTGATTTTAACATCTTCGAGTGTTTTCTTATTTCAAGGGTTTTTGAATTATGCTCATTAGTGTTCTAGCTTGCTGTGATATGTGAAAATATATCTAAAGCCTTCTTGACTATCGTCCACCCACAAGCAAGTTGTATTCACCGATTTTGGTTTAGGTTCGGTTCCGGTGCACCTTTCCTTCAAACTAAAAAATGTTTCAACTTTGGCCATGATTTTCATGATCGCCTGTTGGAATAGGTTCCTCATATCCTAGAGTAGATCTTTGCAAATTTTTATATCATTTAGATTTATGGATCAAAAGTTCTCTCGATTTTGGTTTTTGAAATCGTAATGAAAATACTATTTATTTGCCTGATTTTACTGTGGTAGCGGTCAGACCGTCTTTGAAGGAGCAGTCAGATCGCTGGGACCAGTCAGACAACCATTTCTATGTTGGTTAGACCACCGGCAAGTGATTGCTTCAAGTTTTATGTTCTCGTGTTATTTGTGTTGAGTTTTGGATGAAAATTCTATTTTCTACAACTTTGTAGTTGTGTGAGAGTAGAATCTTGAATGCTTTGGAGAATATTTTGAGTTGGTATCATTCACCTTGCTCTGTTACCATTTAATTTAATAAAAAAAACTACTGATAGCTATAATATAAAAAGAATAAAAATTTTAGACTTATAAACGTATTAGAGCACCACTAGATGCATTGCATGCTGCTGTCGCTGGCGATGCTCCCCGCTTACGCTTGCACGCATGTTTATGTTATCCGGTAGATGCATCAGCTTTGGCTGCAACGAATTGTCAAAGCAAAAGCCCATGTAGAGTATACACACTATAGTCTCTTACACCATGAGTTAAAAATAGCTGGTTGGTGTGTGTTTTGGCTATTAGCTGCTACCCTGATGAGATCAGAGTTTCATCTTGTTTATCCCCTTTTGCTCATGTGATTTTCCGCCAGGTGTTGGAAAAGCGGATCATTGACGTCGATCAACTCCTGCGGCCTGTGTCCGTTGCATCCCGTATACTTTACCACGCGGAATGCATCTTCTTGGGGACCCAGGTATCAAAAAAAAAGTGAACGACGATTGAGAGGCTAGCCACCCTCCAGTGCCTACTAGCCAGCCGCAGGGAGGAACAGCTTCCTGTTCATGGCCATCCCAACTCGTAAGCCCCTTTACACCTCCTCGGCCATGCTTTTAGAAAGAACGGATGGAAAGTTGTAGGATGAAGACGACAACTAGAGATAGTGCATAGGAGCCGATCCGATTATAAGATATTTTTAAATCTTTTCTTAAAATGGATGTATCACTATGAGAAGTCATGAAATTTAGAGATTAATCACCCGCATGAAAAAATCCAAGCTAAATTAAGCAAAATCGGTAGTACTGTTATAGTAAAATCGACAGTGCCACTACAATGGATTCAATATAGAAATAGTAAAATAAGTACGATTTCAAAATAAAAAAGACAGAACTTTTAATCTATTGGACAAATGACTTGAAATTTGGCATGCAAATTCATTAGGATGTTAGGAATCCATACCAATCAATGATTGAGAGAATCGTTGCCAAAGTTCTTAGCTTTTCTTATTTGAGTGAAGAGTACACTAAAATCGAGCAAAAATGAAAAATCTCGATCTGCTTTCGCTCGTGAGTCATGGATGATTTATGTGACCTATAAATGGGTTCTCACATATCATATCAAGTTAGATCACAACACGAATTTGATCCAAATCACCCACAAGAGTAAAACCAAAAAATCATATCTCTTTTAAGAAAAACCAAGCAAGCTAAAGAATTTTCTCTAAATCATACCTAGTTGGATGAGATATTATCTCTAGGAGACATCTTCACCTCTAACACGTCCTTCGCACCAGAAAAGATCAAAAGAAGAGAAATCCAAACAAAAAACTAAGAAAATCAAAAGCACAAGAAGCAATTTATTGCACAACTTACGTGGGCAAACTTTGAATGTTCATTTCACTTGGAGAGGAATATTTTATAGCCAATCCCTCAGGGTAGCAAAACACTAAGCCTCACACACACAAAAGGCTCCAACAGAAGGAATCTAACCCTAACCTCTCAAGTCTCAACTCAACATAAAGCTTATATAGTCGAGGCTACCGTCTCACACCAAATGATGAGGCGATGGGTCCCGATCTTCCGATAGGATGATAACTTCGATTTTGGTGGAGGTGACTCTCACGATCCGACTACAACCGTACGACGACGCTTGCGCCTTAGCAATCGCTGAACCAACCCCAAGATGTTATCAACCGTGCCAAGAACGCGATTGACCTGACCACGAAGGTCTATTCCTGCATGCAACCGAAGAACACGCAAGAACAAGGATAGTGAGCAACCTGAAATTTGCTAGATATAAAAGTCGCACAAGGAGTTGAGGTTCTGTAACACGAATCTGTTGGTCTAGCCGACACAAGAGACAACGTGGAGTTTGCACATGGGGCTAAACTAATCTAAACAAAACCTAAGTCCTAGAAAGGGAGGCGGCGGCTCCTATATAGTGAAAACAACCAGGGGAGGCGTCCCAAAG
Organism: Dendrocalamus latiflorus; assembly: GCA_017311315.1. Classification (NCBI taxonomy): domain Eukaryota; kingdom Viridiplantae; phylum Streptophyta; class Magnoliopsida; order Poales; family Poaceae; genus Dendrocalamus; species Dendrocalamus latiflorus. Next base: position 13,346,189 of record CM029648.1, on the reverse strand, counting down.
GGTACACCCTAGGGTTACAAGGCCCGTGGGCCCAAGTGGAGGTGGCGCAGCACCCTTTTGACTCGGACTCAGAAACCTACGTGGATTGTTTTGATGATTCCGGCCGGCTCGGAAGGAATTTGAAGATGAGGTTGGATCCATTGGAAAGTAGACTTGATAAGATTTCCATGAAGTACAAGAACTTCCCAAACGGAGTCCGTATAAAGAAGTTATGCCCGTTTAAACTTGCACCATTGCAGCAGTCCGAATACGATTCTAGTACGTGTCCAACGTGAACTCTTTTGATGATTGCGGTGCGCACAGAAGGAATTTAGAGGTGATACTAGATCCATTGGAAATAGGATAAGCAAAGCTTTCCAACAAGTACTCATGGACCTTAAACGAACTTCGTATGTGAAAGTTATGCACATTTGAAGTTGGACTTGTCAGGCTGAATCCGAATTGATCTGGAGGCCGAATTGGATTCCAAAACGTGTCCATCTTGATCTCTTGCTTGAATTGATGTAAAAATAACGTGGTGCTGTGAAAATATATATTTTCATCATTAAGTAGCATCATATTCTCATTTAAAATATGTTTAAGCTGAAGAAACGAATTCACCTTTAGTTCAATCTTGATATTGGGCGCTATTGTCGTGTGTGTTTGTGGCGTGGTCACATCATCCTCCCTTTCTTGACAGAAAACCGTCCTCGGTTTTAACATTTGTGTAGCCTCACGTATTGTATGATCTTGATCATAAATCTCGGTACATGATAACGAACGCAACAAACTCTCATTATGTAATATCATAAGTTCTTTGTCAAACAAAGTGAAACCTGTTTGAAACGAGCTCACCTGATAATTTAAGTGATGCGTAGAAGCTCTTGTAATTGGAACAACAAGCACAACAAATATGGTTGTATACATAGGGTACATGTTCTTATCACCAAACCAGTCACATCTTAGTGGATCACACCACTTATATATGGGCAAACCCGATAACCCACACATAAATGAATTTTACATTACACACACTTACATGCCTTTCAAAGCATGACTTCCTAAAGGCTCCACAAGCCCGATAAGATACTCCAACCACAAAGACGTGATCTAAACTACTTAGGGCAACGCCGCGATTTTGCAAACTATCAATCCATCCGGTATTGGACAATTTTCTAAATTACCACCCACTAGTCTTCACAAACGATGCGATGCCATGACTTATCGCCAAGATCGTACACCTGCATCGAGGCTATCACTACTTGAAATGCCCAATCCCATGGCACGCTAACATCACACCATAGTCTATTTTGCCACCAAGATTGTACGTCTGCTCCGAGAACCATCACTACTTGAAACACACAAGACCAATTAGCACACCACATGCATGCATTGCTTCCTCATGATTCTTATCTTTCTCCCGTGCTCTTGGCTTGAAATGATTCTCCACCCGAACTTACACGACACTCCATGGCCAAAACCTCGATCTTGCTGCTAGCCGCAATCCATCATCAAAGCACCTACCGACCAAAGACAAAGCAATCGATCCAAACACAAATGACATACACTTAACTTTTAATGAGCAAAACATATGCATAGACCTGCGCCATGACAAACACTATACGGAAGTGGGAGTATGTACTCCCGGGAGCCAAGGAACGGATCCATTGGCAAGATTGAGTTCTACAGCAACAAGATGATGTAGCTCCAAGCGTTCATGGATGACGTGCATGTCACCGTGACCAGTGTCGGGGTGAGGGAGACAGTGGGGAAGCTGGTAGTGGAGTAGAGACTACATGAGGCACGTTCGATGGAGCTGAAGGATCTATTTGTGCACGCGTACGGGAAGGTGGTTGGCTGGGGTGGAGGCGGAGAAGAAGGCTCGTTGGAAAGTAGTCCACACATTGCTGATTGTTAGCTTTCTATTTAATGTATCTAAGTCCTTGTAGGCTTGTCGAATCCTAGTTTAGTTCTGTTGTGTGGCTGAGTTCTATTACTATATAAGTAAGAGCCATGTACTGTAATATGTAAAATAAGACCTAACAATTAATTTTAACAATTTTATGGGTGTCCAAACCTAAAAATTAATTTACATTCAGAAGAACCAAATAAAACTCCACATGAACGCTTGAGTACGGTCATAACCCTAATACAAAGTCTTGTAACATTCATTCTTCTTCTGATCTCTATGTTGGTGGAAAATAAAGCAAGACTAATTACAACCAACTATACTCAACAAGTCACATGGGGAAACACTATATAACTGTGTGTAGGGATCTTCAAGAGATGGGGTATGGTGGTTTTGTTAAGATATTTGTGGATGCAATTTTATTTGTAAACATTTTCAAACATAAAAGATTAATAACTTCTTAAGAAATAGAGGTTTCAATAACTTGATTTTCTAGTCTTCAACTTTTCAAAACAATTCTGAATCTGCTTATGCTTTGCTATTGGAATCACCTATGAACATAGCTTCTTTTACTAGAAGCATGGCATATTTGAAATACCATTGTGATGACTCCGAAGAGTTGCCCAGTTTTACCCACAAGATTCCTTAATGCTCATGACTAAGTTAAGAAAACAAGGTTGTTTCACTACTTATCTCATTATATAGGTTCTACCCGGTAGATCTCCAACTCAGACCCAGGTATCCACTGGCCAGGTCGAAACACTCCCGCTCGTCTTGAGAGGAATCTACCATTGTTCAGTATGGTTTTATTGTTTCCATACCAACTCTTCTTTACTCCTGCAGTGATTCAATTGATTTGAATAGTTACTAGACTAGATTTGACGAGTCAAAACTTATGGTTGAGCGATCACTATGTTGTTTGCTCAGCATAAGGTTATCCTTACTTTTATCCAAGATTTGTCTTTACTTTACTCTAAAGCATTTTCCATCTCTAAACCCATATCCCAAAGCTTGATGATAGTGTTACCTAACCATCTCGTGGTTTCCCAAGATGTTCTCTTTCCTAGAATCTCTTTTGCAAGAGTACTGGCAAAGTGCTCTCATTTAGTAGTATAAAATAGTTGGGTTCTTAATCTATCATGATTATTTAGATAATAGTTTTAGAATTGTTAGACTTTGTCAAGGTGAATATGGCCATCAAATAAAGTAGGGCTTTTTCGGTGGTAGGATGTAACTAGGTATCATGTCATTCTAAACATTTATAGTACATAAAATAATAGTGCATAAATAACAGTAATGAAAACACTGTAATTAAATAATTTAAACTCATGGGATTCAATATGATCAAAAACATGTAACTTGCCTCGTTGTCCACAGAATGCTGACCTCTGTAATTGCTCTTGCGATTCTTCTGTTGACCAACTCGCTGGGTCCAAATTCTAGCACGAAAAACGAAGGCAAATAAGTCCCTACTTTACTGAATGCAAGCTGGGAACAAAATGCAATAAAATAACTAAAAAGATACAAAGAAAATAGGTTTGGGTGGTCAAGATTCAAGTGGTTCTCGGTTTGACTAGACGAAGTTGGAATTAGGCTAGGTGAGATTGAGACGATTGAAAGGCCATACATATGTTTGATGAGTTTTGGGACGAATAGAAAAAAGCAGATTGATTTTAGAACAGTGTGGTTTTGATTTTTATCGGGTTTTTGTTTGGCAAAACGGAGTTCGGAAATAGATTCACGGGATCAAAATGGTCAAATTGAGATTATTGATTTTTGGGGCTTGAATGAACAGTAATGGGCTGGTACTGTTCACTGTGGATCGAGCTAGGAACAGTGCCGGGTCGGTTTAATGTGCATTGTGGATCAGGTTTACATAGTAACGGGACTCTAATGGGTTCGGGTTGATTGATGAACAGTGATCTACAGTATTGGGCTTCGGCCCGAAAGGCTAAAGTGTTTTGGGCTTCCACTGTTATGGCCCACGGCCCAAATGAACAGTGTGTTCTTCCTCCTCCATTCAGCGCTACAGGGCGGCGAAACAGGGCAACGACGGGGAGGCAATTGAGCTCTGGTGAGGGTCTCCGATGGCTACCAAGGACATCTACATCTTCCTCTTGACTTAGGGAATCCATTTTTGAGGTTGGCACAACTCAGGAGGCGACGATTCTAGTTGGCAGTGAGGGGAAGCTCCACGACCTTGGTCATGGCACAAGGCAGCTTCAGCGATGTTCAGGCACAGTGCCCAGGGATTTCACGATATACAGTGCTCAGTGAAGATAGGGGTGGTATCGGTTTTGGCTAGGGTGACTCGTTCTAGGTTGTCCACATGTGACCCTTTGGCACGATGCCAACGAAGAGGAAGCCAACAATCAGCTCAGAGTGCTCAGCTATGGGCTTAGGGTGGCTTGAGGGTTCTACGGTCTCAATGAATCGAAAAAAGAATGGCTAGAGCAAAAGATCGGCTAGAGGACTTACTGACGCAGGGGAGGATCGACGGCAGTGGTGCGGCGGTTCAGTGAATGATTGCGTGGTAATATGGTGCTTTGGGGTGATCTCGAGGTGATTCGAAGGCTCGACTGGGCTTAAAGATGGCCAAGAGGCGGTGGGAACAGTAAGGCTTCGCTCGGCGGGTTCGGCACATGGATTCTGTAGTAGCAGTCCGATGCAGTCGACGAGGAAGAGTTGTAGACGAGGTGGCGGGGAAGGACTACAGCTCTGACGGAGTTTGCGTGCTGGACGCTGGCATGGCGTAGGCGTGGAGATGGGTAGCCAGTAGAGAAGCGACGTGCTAGCGAAGTAGCTACGACAAGGTGTGAGCGGTAGAGAGGTTCGCAATGCGAGTGAAGCGAAGATGGCCCTGTGATTAGGAGCTGCAGAAGAAGGTGGTGGCTTTTTGGAAGACACCGGAGAGAAGGGGAAGGCAGTTGGCCAAAAAGGGTAGGCGGGAATTCAAAGGAATTTGCCAAATTGGGAGGGGTTTTGGGAATTCAAGCAAATTCAAAAGAAATTAAAAAAATGAAAATTTGAAATTTTGGGTTGTTTCAAGCAATCTTGGCAATGATGAACTGAACTGGCCAAGAAGGTAGCTCTGCACGGACCGATCGGCCACGGGGGTGTTCTTATTGGTTATGGATGATGGTTTTTGACTATAGTTAGTAGGTTTTAGCTGAAAATAAATAATAACAGTTGAAAGAAGTGATCTTTAGAAGGATGGGGCGAGACGAGAGTGAGAGAAATGGGATATGTGATACTCCTATGACCCTTTACCTTATTCTCGAAGCGAGAAAAGTAAAGAAGTCATTTTAAGAAACTAAGTGTTTATATTGACTAAAAGTCAAACAAAAATCAGAAACATAAGTCAATACGAACACCAGTAGAAGCACCTCCCCGCGCACAATCATCACAAATGATACAGTATACATGCAGCTAGGCCATGCATGCAATCCATTTATATATGGTTTTGCTTGCCACAACAAGCAACTCGTTTGTTTTCTTTTCCTTTTCCTTTGAAACGTGGACGTAAATAAACAACTCTGTCAGTTGTATACCCATCTCTAACTATTGACCAACAACCATAGTTAGGGCAAGGTAGGACTTGCAAAGTGTCGTCTCTACTATCTTTACTATTATAAAAGTGTGAGTTGGTAGTTGGTCCATTCTCCCTCCTCTCTTCTCAGCCATCCGATTTGATCTAGATCATTCGTCTCTCTCCTCCTCTCTCTCTCTCTCAGGATACAACCGCCCACCCCCTCCACTTTCCCCATCTCCTCACACATTCTGGCCACCCTTCTATCTCTGTCGTTTTCTCTCTAATGTTTGATGTGTGAAGTTGACCAGACAGTAAGTTTTGTCTCACTATTTTTATGACTTCGTTGTAACGTACAGGTCTCTAACTAGTTATCTTATGAAATTGCAAAGCGTGAATTGTTTTGCTTAAAATTTTGTTTCTCCTCACCCTTGCCACTCGTTAGTAGTGGTGGGCTTGCGCGCAAGTTGCAACGGCCAGGTCCCTTCGTTAATGGAATTTACGTATTTTAGTACACATCACGACAACGTGCAAACCCAACGACAAGTCGCTACAGTGGCGGACGTAGAAATTTTAGAATGGGTATTCAAAATTGTAAAAATATTTTTCAGTATAAAACATAAAGATCTACAGTAGTAATAGTTAACATACAATTGTTCGTACTAGGGATAACATGTCAAATAATATAAAGAAATTACAAAACAATTGCAAAAATTCACAAACAATCGACATTAATATTAAAAAAGGCAAAGGTTTTTATCTTCATATATCCACATTCAATTACCATACGATTCACGGTTAGGATGTTGTATAAATATAATTGGTAACCACAGTAGAAATATTCAATAACATGTTTGGATGACCATAAGTTAACCAAAGCAGTAAATTTCTTATTACCAGTGGTACATATTCCATTCCATTCTTCATACTGTGCATTTCCTTAAGTAGCAATGCCGGCAAAAATCTTGGCAAACAAGTAGAAGTATGATTACTTGAACTTACTGTTCAGTCCAATTCTCAGTCCACAGGCGAACTATATCCTATAATCAGCAAACTATATTCAAAATCTAACAAGAGGGATGCCTGAAATTACGAGTAGTTCTTAATGAATTCCTGAACTCTTATGATCTCATAGTTATCATCATGAACTTCTTCAACTGCATCTTCGTTGTGTTTTTTTTTTAATATCAGCGAATGGTAGATATTCCTCATCTTGCACATCGAGGATGTCTCCTTTTCTAAGCATCTTGTGGTAAGGTGTACCTGTTATCAGTCTCATGTATTTAAAAATTGCACTGGGTGCAAAAGGATGGATGATTTCTTGATTAAGTTCAATAACAACACGACAGGAAATTTTTTTGAGAGAGCACTATTTGAATTATTTGTACCATATCTTTGCTATCTTTGTATTAACTTGCTGAGTTGCCTACACAATTGCATTACTGGATATTACAATACTTATATTTATATATAAAGATAGAATTGTATTTGTTATACCATGTCAACCACTGCCCTTTCCTCTGAAATTCAACAACAATTCAACATTTCATCTAGTCGTCTTTACACATAGTCATCACATACAGCAGTAGACAGTAGTGCTCAGCTCAGGTACTCACTGGCCGACTGGGCGACTGGCGGAGGCGCGGTCGCGTGGAGCGAAGGGCCGGAGCGGCGGAGCGGAAAGCCCGGAGGTGATGACGCGGTGTCGCGGTCGGGCCCGCCATCGAGGTGCCGGCGGAGCGGAGGGCCGAACGGCCAGATCTGGGATCTGGCGGTGTCGCCGACGGCGGACCTCGCGGTGCCGGCGCCCGGCGGAGCGGAGGGGCGGAGCGGACTTCGCGGTGCCCGGCGGAGGAGCGAAGCGCTGGAGCGGAGCGGCGGAGCGCCGGAGCGGAGGGCGGCGGGCCGGAGGCGCGGTCGGCGCCGAGTCGCCGCTAGGGTTAGCGTGGATTGCGTCGCCGCGTGACCACGTCGGGCCGGCCGCTCGGGTAGGATGGAATTGGGGTTGGGGATTTGGGGACCGGGGGTCGGGCCATCGGGTGGAATGGGGGCCGGGGGAGCAGGCGCGCACCGCGCAACAAATGGGCTGTCTTCACGCGCACGCCGCACGCGGACGCAGCTTCCCTCGGGCCGGCAAGCAGATTTGTGACTCAGAACAGTTAAACTGGCCCAATTATATATATACATATGTAATATACCTTATATATACTAAGTTTTTTGTCAAAAATTTTGGGTGTTCAGCTGAACACCCATGAACCACTGTAGATCCGCCCCTGAGTCGCTAATAACTATTATTAAAATGAGGTATGAACAAGTACATCATAATATTAAACAAAAGTATTATCTAGATAGGATTATCTCCTTTACTTTTGCTTCTTTAAACATCTAGGTTATCATTTTTTGCTGGTAGTGGAGTCATCGTGTACGGCTCTATCAATAGGATTCTAGTCTGATTCTAGTCTGGTAGACATACGTTAAGGATGTGTACTTGCTCACCTTTAAGCATATGCGAACGGGGTGTACTGGTATGTGATATATGCGTGCGTCCTACTTGTAATCACAAAAGAAAAAAAAAGATCTGGCAGCTCACTAGCTCACGATGTGGGTTCCTTTGGGCTATGGGTTATACCTTTTAGTTTAAAATTTTGAATTTTAGCTGTTCATAAGAGAGAGTATGGAGAGAGACACATGCGTGCGATTTTGACCGATATAAATAAAATCGGTATAGTGTCTATTGCAATCAATTTATATACCACACTTTTAAAATACACTTTATTTAAAATTAATTATTATAGTATAAACGAAAAACCATAAGCAGCAAGAACAAAAGAATCCAGCCTAATATTTTGAGGAGTCGGTTGGGTGTAGGATTACGGTTCTACACGTGGGTCTACCTAGCACCGAAAAGATATCCCACGTAGATGCTCTCGTACGACATGGCGCTACGTGGGCCTAGGGATATCCCACGATCGCACAAAGCAACCGTGGGGCTCCACCGCAAGTACGACCCTTTCTAGTGGCAAATGCAAAGCTCACTCCGTCGAGGGCAATGCAAAGAAATAAAAGAAAAAAGGAAAAATTCAAAAATGATAAAAAAAAGACAAAAAAAATTCAAAAAAGCTGAAATTTAGAAACCAAAATGCTTAAGCCGCTTAAAGCGGTGTCTGTACATGTATGTTATCAATGCATATGCAAAAAAAAAATCCGCAGACATGTCAACACACACACACAAACCGTCGAGTATACCGTATACACATGAAAACTGAAGGAGCTAGGAGCTGACCCCTGACTCTATAACCTATTTTGCCGGCACGCACTATAACCGTGCGTCAATATACATACGCTAAGTACTAGTCCAACTAAAAATTATTTCCGTCATCCTTATTAAACAAGAGAGTTTTTACTATTTTTGAAAAGTTACTAAAAATTTATATATAATTTGGTAGCGAGATACCAGTACCTCCTAGTACCTTGCAAAGATGGTAAAAAAAACTCTCATTAAACTAAACTTTTTATTTTCTTATAGGCTGTCATGCAAATCAGACGTACATCCACCAAAATCTTTTGTCATACAAAGATAATTCACCTTCTAAATATCAATAATATCATTGAAAATACATAAATCGGGCAATAGATAAAAACATACTAAGCCAGACACGCTAATCTGGGTGTTTGAACTTTGGGGGTGTTGGTATTGGCTGTGGCTGATGGTTTTTAGGTTAAAAATGAATAGTAGTAGTTAAAAAAGTGGCTTTTAGAAGAAGGGAATGAGCGGTGAAAAAAGTGACGGAGAGATACATATGTGAGATGGAGCAAGAGGAGTGAGGTGCGTGATATGCCCGTGACCTCCACCTCATCTTTGGAGCGACAGGAGCAGAAGAATGAAAAAAATCGTTTTAAGAAGCTATATATTTATATTGGCTTCTGACTTTTAAGACAAAAGCAAATAAGAATAGGGATAATTGATCCTTTACCCCTCACTTTAGCTTCCTTTGATCATTTGCTCTCTTTTACTTTGCCATTCATATTTTGCATTGAAATTCTCATGCCAATTGATCTTTTCCCTTATCTGCATATTATATCATTTTTCATTTGTTTAACCCCTTGGAGCTCATGTAAATAGACCATATTGCCCTTTTGTGAAATAGTTGAACAATTCCTCCTCTTTCTTCTCCAAATCCGGCGGATCCATTCACCGTCGTGCCAGCCTCCAGTCCAATGCTGCTTCGGCGACTTCAGCTCCTTGAGGCCAACTTCAGTAGCTGCAAGCTCCTCCACCACGCGGAGATCGAGGTGAGCGAGATCCAGCGCCTCCACACCGGTGAGCGCCAGCTCCTCCTCCAAAAGCAGCAACTCTGGCCCTGGCCCCACCACCTCACCCTCCGCTTTCTCACTCGCCTCCATCGATGCCACTGAGGCGCAGGTCGAGCACTAAAACGCCTACACCAGCTGGCCACGTTCTCCGGCGAGACTGTAGCACTAAAAAAAATATAAGAATAAAATAATAATAATAACCTAATCTAGGTATGGCTTTAAATGGGGGACCTCCCTACTCTTTTCCTGTGCGCAGCCTTCCTTCACCAGGTTATTTTTTTCATTTATTATCTCTCTCTCTCCCGTGCACACTGCATGCGGCAGCCGCGGCCGATGGTGGCGCGCCGCGGCGGTGACGTGCGGCGGCGGCAAGGCGCACGTGCACGACCATGGTGCAAGGCTGCGGCGGCCGGCAGGCAGCAGCGGTGCGCGACGGCAAGGCGCATGCGCGCACGCGCCCGACTGTGGCCCGAGACTGCTGGACGCGCGTGCGGCGAGGTGGCGGCTTGGCGGCGGCGGCGCAAAGCGTGCGGCCACACGCACGCACGCGGTTAGGCCAGCGGCGGTGGCCGCACGCGCGCTTGCGGTTAGGCCAACAGCGGTGGCAGGTGGCAGAGGCGTGGCCGAACGACCGTTCGAGCGGCCGAATGTGGTTTCGCACGGCCAAACGGTCGTTCGCTCGGCCGAACGGCCGTTCGTGCAGCCATGGGGGCTAGCGAACCTGTTTCCTCTCTAGTCAAATTCATCTCTTGTTGTTCCTTTATTAAATTCATCTGTATCTGATTGGTTGTCTTCCATTCCATCATGTATGTTCGCACGTAGCTATTGAGGGAGCAGTTGGCAGTTGCACATTCCGGATCCATCATGCAGTGTGTCCATCGAGCGTGCTCAAGGCAAGTACCTCGCAGTCGTAACCCGTCCTTTCGCACATTACCTATCACAATTAGCTTAGTATTCGATTATTTCACTGTATTGATTGCCAGTTGTATGCTGTTTGTAGAATTAGGTAGACTCTAATATGCTGGGCTAGTTAGTGTTGTACACTTGTAGCTTGTATAATGCTCGACTATAGAATTCATCGTGTTGTGATCGTTGTTGGGTACTAACTGAGATTTCCAAATCTCATGTTTGCTCTTTCCATTCTCAGGTAAAAGGCCAGTGGAGTGATAGCAACATGCATGGATGGAAGCACTCGAGTTTTCAGCAATGTGGCTTACTACCATTTATGTCATTTTATTTATTCTTCATTTGATTAGAAATGGACCGGTTCCATATTTCAAATATTTATTTTAGCTTCTGTTGGTTCCCTAATAAAGTATCTTTAAGGTTTTAATTTTCTTGTGATTTCCATTGTTGCCTTTATTATTTATTCTTACTTTGACGATGATGTTCCATAGTAGTATCCTAGATTGGCTGTATGTGGGGTGCAATAAGGACGACGGCATGCGCTTCCACTGCCTCCACACCGTGCTTGAGGACCCATCCACGCCTGCCACCACCTCAAAGTTGTGGACCAAGGCAACGCCCGTGGCGAAGCCCAAGGTTGGCGTCGCGGCTGGGAGACGAGAGGCCGGGAACGAGGGGAGAAAGGTGTCATTCGAGGAGCTCTTTGGTGCTACCCTCCGACGGCCAGGGTGAGTGCTGGGGAGACGGCCACCGCACAAGGTGAGGAGATGAGTAGAAGGGAAGGGGATGTGTATTTTGGTCATTAATAGAAAAAGCGATTTGAAAAATAATAAACATAAAGATAGGGTAAAAGATTAATTGGCATGAAAACTTTAGAGCAAAATATAAATAGCAAAATAAAAGAAGATAATAATAATCAAAAGACAGCTAAAATGAGGGGCAAAAAGATTAATTATCTCATAAGAATACCCGCTCTTCAGCGAGCACTTTGCAAAGTTCATCCACTCCTGTTTCCCTCTCACGGTGGGCCCCACCTTCTCCCCCTTCTATGGATGAGCACCGCCTTCTCCTTTCTGCCGTCCAACCAAAAACCCATACGGAAACAAAAGGTGAAGGAAAAAAACTCCGTGCAACAAATACCACCTCGCGTTTCTCGAGTCCAATCTTCCATCCTCCCGATTTGATTCGGGATTTCGTTTCAAGACGCCGCCATGGCCGTGGCAGGAGCTGCACACCTGCGTTCGGGGCTTCCTCGCCGACTCTGATGCCAAGAATCGGCCGGAGCTGCTCGGAATTTGGGATCTTTCCCTCTCTTTGAGCAGGCTGTTTGAGACGGGGCGGTTCTTGGGCGTGGAGACGATGACGAGCGAAGGCGGAGGAGGGAAGGAGAAGGAGGGGAAGGTGATGGGGCTGCTGTTCCCGCGGCTCCACGTCAACGACGCCGGCAGGGGCGGCGGGCCGCGGGCGCCGCCCAGGAACAAGATGGCGCTCTACGAGCAGTTCACCGTGCCGTCAAACCGCTTCAGCTCGTCGGCCTCGACTCGCGGCGGCGGCACGACCAGCCTGGTGCCCTCGACGTCGGCGAGCCGGGTGAGAGGGGTTCACGATGTGTCCTTTACGTGTTTTCCCTTGCGCCTGACAAAATTTCGGTGAACTTAGAATTCGAAGCGCAGACAACGTCTCCCTTACGCTCAGATTCCTCTACCGTGTTGTCTGTGCCTTTGCTTGCGTTGTGTGTTAGTGGCATAGGTAGTGGTAAGAAGGTCTTCAGAGGAACTAGACCACGCTGTGAACAATTGTGCTTCTTCCTCAGCAGGTGATAACTTACTGTGACCATCAAACACAAGAGGGAAAAGCGAAATCAACTTTTGGCACTTGGCATCAGAAATTTGGTAGTGCTTTAGATAATCAATTGTGTTGTGGGTCTAGTGGGAAATTCCTAGCTCAGCTAGCTCTGTTGTTGTCAACACTCCTAATTTGGCAGGTCCATCCCAGTTAAGAATGTAACTGATGCGAGTCCCCCGGAGTTCTTTGTGAGGTTGAAATGTTGAGCTGGCCTCTTGTACTGTTTTGCGGTTTAGGCTCAAGATTTTGCAGCTTAGTAGTTCTTTCAGGACATCTAGAATAGCTGGGTTCCGGACTGAGAACCTTTGTGTGACCACACTGGCTCGATCTGCAAGCCCCCGGTGAATACTTGGCCTAACACACAAGAGTGCGATCTGCTTGTCTGCAACAAATCTCCTTGGGGCACCATCTGCATCCAAATTTGTACTATTCTAGCTTATTGCAAATAGTATGTGGCCAAACTTGCAAGGAATCTTGTTTGCTGAAAGGGAAATATAAAGGGAAAGTTAGGGGGTTAGAGCAATCATAGAGTTGAGATTTTGACCTGAGGTACTCATCTTTCACCTTTTATGTTTAGTTTTAAATGAAAATTCCTGGATACTTTAAAGGTTCTCCTCGGTAGTTTTCATACAGGGATCCTCATTGGATGCACCTTGGCAAACTTAGATAACTTAGTATACTCTATTCTGTTCACAATTTTTTAATTAAATCTTTGTAAGTACTGACAAAAACATTCTGCTTCTAGGTTTATGGGTATGACATGCCTCTCTTCCAGCCTTTTGATGTCCCTTCAAATGAACCTGCTCGCTCATCTGAAAAGATCAATGCAAACTCTATCAGCGGGCAGGTTAATAGCACGAGAAAAGAATCTGGGATGCTATCCTCACAGACAAAGGGCAAGGAGATTCATGCGGCAGGATCAATCGCTGGGTGCAGCTCACAGCATAGAGCGGACAATGAAATCAGGAATTCTTCTGGGAAGAAATTGACCAATGATGATGAATTTATGGTTCCTTCCATCCTTTATTCCAGATTTCCTCAACATTCTACTCAAGAACATGCAGGGATTCAAGAGAAACTGACACCCCTTTGTACTACGAGTCCGTACAAAAGTCTCCATACAGTGTCCAAATCATCCACAAAATGTCATATTGCTGTCAACAAACAGTTGGAGAAAATCGATGTTTCTGATGTTAGATCAAAGAGTTCTCCAAAAGTTGAGAAGGAATCAGCACAAGTATCAAAAAACGTTGAAGTTGAAGCAAAAAATTCATCAGTTCAGGGGTCCAAAGATAAGTTTGGAAACAAAGATTCTAAAGTATGTTCAAAGAGGGACAAGACAGGCAGTATGAATAATTCCGATAAGCCACATCTTGGAAATAGTGGGTATCAAGTAACAGGCAGGAATGGAGGTTCCATGAAAATGCAGAACCCTCCAATGGCAAGAAATGCAGTATCCTCTAAACCATGTGCCAATATTGATAACACAGAAAGGAATTCTAATTTACTAGAAGGAGGTTTAAGGGAAACTTGTGCAAAGAGAAAAAGGTCAGTAGCACATCATGATGCAGAGCAAAATGATGATTTGTTTGACTCCTCAGTGAAATGTATACCGGGGTGGGAGATTTCTCCAGATGAAATTGTTGGTGCTATTGGTCCAAAGCATTTCTGGAAAGCAAGAAGAGCTATTCTGAAGTAAGTATATGACGCTTGAGTAATCGTTTTATATTAAATGTTTGTAGCATTCATGAGAAAATGACTATGTTCTGTTTCACTTTCTTTACTGTTATTTGTTCTGAGTTTTCAGTAATTCAGTTTATTGTTATCATCTGAGGAAAAAGAGCTTCAAGATAATTTTTCTCTTTGTTATTTTGGGTTTATCGTGTATCTCTGTTAAAGAGCTTTTGAATTTTAAAATATTTGAAACCCATATGATATTTGAAATATTCATGCTTTTGCTATTGAACAACTGAGGGCAAAACATATGCCAATTTATTAACGCTGGTAGGTCAGCATTTTTTTCCAATTTCTTTGACAGAGATAGGGTAGTTATCTAGTTTCAAATTTGCTGCTTGCTAACTAGACTAGATGTAGTATGGAGGTTTATTCACATTCAGGTCTATTCAAAATTGATATCATGTGATAAAGATCCAACTTTTGTTTCCGACTTATCCAATCAGTTTGTGCTTGGTTTTTGTTTGTGTCACAGCTATTACTGTTACATGTACACTTGTGCTTCTGAGTTGTTCTATTTCCTAGATTTCAATGTAATATTAATCTTGAATGCCTTCAGTTTTCTTTTCCTTTAGTTTCAAGTAGAAATGCATAGTTTCATTGAAAAAACTAGTAAATGTGTTCCTGTCATACTGATATTGTGAATATTTGTTTCCAAATTGCTGTATGATTTCCTTTCTTGTTGTTTTACACTCGGATCTTCTTCAAACTCTATACAGTCAACAGAGGGTTTTTGCGGTCCAAGTATTCGAGCTGCATAAGTTGATAAAAGTGAGTCTACAGCAAATAAATGAAGTTACCATCCTCTTCTCACTCATAAGCAGGTTAGTGTGGGTAAAATTTCATGCAGAATGGGGATATAATGCGAACTTGTAATTGACTTGCAAGCAGGTGCAGAAGTTGATTGCAGCATCACCACATCTGCTTATTGAAGGTGATCCCTGCCTTGGCAATGCCTTGGTGGGTAGTAAGAACAAGCTGGCTGAAGGAAACTTGAAAACACAACCCCTGTCAATCACAAACAAGGATGATATGCAGCCAACTCTAGAGCAACCAGAGTTATCAAAAGAAAACACTGAAGAAAACCCACCCTCCCCTTCTCGTGGTGATGGGCTTGGTGGTGGTCATCATGATCAAGCTGCAACTAATGGCGCCTTTACAAGCAATCTTCCAGCTATGCCTGTTGCTCCTGACAACAAACAGAATAACTGGCGCGTTCATCCACCACAAAACCAGTGGCTTGTTCCAGTTATGTCTCCTTCGGAAGGGCTTGTCTACAAGCCTTACGCTGGGCTGTGTCCTCCAGCTGGACCTGGAAGTTTGTTGCCCCCATTTTATGCCAACTGTACTCCTATAAGTCTCCCATCTACTGCATACGGTGTTCCTATGCCTCATCAGCCACAACATATGGGTCCTCTTGGCACTCCTGCCATGCCTATGAACTACTTCCCACCTTTCAGCTTACCGGTGATGAACCCAGTTGCAGTAGCATCTTCAGTCGAACAAGGGAGCCATCTTGCTGCGTCACAGCCTAATGGGCACGTAGAGCAGCACTCGTGGATCTCATGTAACATGTCGCACCCGAGTGGCATTTGGAGATTTCATGCATCAAGGGATAGCGAGCCACAAGCCAGCAGCGCTAGCAGTCCTTTTGACAGGCTCCAAGGTGATGGAAGTGGTCCAGTGTCACTCTTTCCCACAGCTTCAGTTCAGAACGCCCAGCCTCAGCTCTCCTCTGGCAGCCGGGACAACCAAACCCATGTAATCAGGGTTGTTCCGCATAACTCACAGACTGCTTCAGTGTCAGCAGCGCGGATTTTCCGGTCGATACAGAAGGAGAGGCAACGGAACCACTCGTAGCGGGTGGATGTCATTTGATCTCTCCATGAATGTGGTGGAGAGAGCTTAGCCAGATTGTGCTAGCTCCTATGGTAATCCTGACCGTTGACACATGATATGATTCTCTGTTCACTGTAGATTTGCGGTTGCAGGGTTCTGTCAAAGTGACGGCCTTGTAGCTACGGTGATTATGCAGTGACTGGAATTTTGTGTCCTGACCTGCTGGTATAAAGGATACTTTTCCGTGTGTTCAACAGTGGGTTCTCTGTAACTTGCATTGGACAGTGAGTGCTACTGGAGGAAGAAACAGCCGGAAATGGTCGCGCTTGTATGGAGAATAGGGTGTGTGTATAGTGATATAGGCTGCTGTACATTTTCAAGTGTGATGGCTCAATTTATGTTGTACAGTGCAGTAGCCGGTGTAAGACTGTAAACCATGGCCGGCCAATGAAGCATAATAACATGTGTAGATGTCGGCTATTAAGCGAGATGGATTTTTGCACTCTTTTTGTTTTTTCTGTTCTGAACGGTTGTCGACTAAAGCAAGTTCTGGATTTTCTGTTCTTAGGAGGCTTCCCTACCATAGCCCCTTCTGTCTTTCTTCCATGATGTTATCTAATCTCTTTTTGAAAAAGTTTGATGTAATCTAATCGACTGTTGGGAAATATGGGAGCAGTTCGGTGCAGAAACATTTGTATACGTTGAACTTGCGGATACCATGAGAACGAGAGGGATCTACCTTGAAATGGGCCAAAAAAGAGAGCGATCTACCTTGAAATGGGCAGTGGATGGGCGACGGTTCAAACAGGTCGCACAAAATGAACCTAGCCAGGCCCATTCCGGACACCACACGGCGACGAGAGGCGACAGACGGGAGACAGCCGTGCCACCGGAAGTCTAGCATGTTCTTTGGTCTGCAGCTCATGTTTTCTGGTGGGTTATTTTAAACTGTAATTTATAATTTATGATTAATTTTTTTTAAATTCTGGATTATTCGTAAAAAATAGTACATAAAAAGAAATAATCACATGTGATTTTAATCAGTACAGCTAAACTCAGTTCTTTATATAGACACTGTCTTAATTACTGTATCAATTATAAGCCAAAGCCACTTATGCCGAACGCACCCTTTATCCGTATTTTTTAAGGCAGTGATACATGACAAGTTTAAAACACTGATGTAGATAATGTGTGCAGTTTTGGATTTAAAAAACGGGCTTAGAAAGCTACTTCGAAACCGTTCGTTCATTTCGACGCTAAGAACAAAAAGCCACCATGTTGTTTCGGCTACTAGCCCAACTCCTGATCGAGCCACTGAACGCACCTGATCGCGCCACGTTGACCCCCCACCACCACCCTTCGATATAAAACCTCCTTCCCACTCCCAACAGCTGTCTTCCTCTCCAGGCAGACACCACCAACTCCCTTCCCAAGTCACAAAAACCCCAAACCCCACCGTGTGCCCCTGCCCCGCCGCCGCAATGAAGGGACCCGTGGAGATCACTCTGAAGAGGGTCGCCCTCCCACGCCGCGGCTGGCGCTCCCCCTACGACGACTGGGTCGAGGACGGCGAGGTCGCGGTCGTCCGCATCGGCGGCGGCCTTGCCGTCGTCGACACTACCTTCTCCGAGAGCAACGACGTCACCGAGTCCTGGCTCCGGGGTGTCGCCTCCCTCTCCCGCGGCCGCCGCCTCCGCGCCCCCCTCGTCGTCGGCCTCGTCACGCTCCGCGGCCGCGCGCCCGGCCCTTCGTACTGGGAGGTTGGCAGCGCGCGCCGCCACCCGCGGCACCGCGACAACCCCATCCGCTGCATCGCGCTCTGCGTCAGCGGCTCCCACGCGCTCATGTACCAGCCCGACTGCTACAACCACAAGTACACCGGCGGCCCGCTCGCCTTCTACCATGACAAGATGCGCCAGCTCCGCGCGTTCCTGGGCGACGCGCGCGTCACCGTGGCCTGCGTCGGCGCAAGGGAGGCGGCGGGGAAGCTGGCGGAGGAGTGGGGGGTGCACGTGGCGCGGCCGGTGGAGCTGACGGATCTGTTCGCGCGCGCGTACGGGAAGGTGGCCGGGGTGGAGGCCGAGAGGAAGGCGAAGAAGCCGGAGAAGTACTGGATGTCTAAGGCGGCGCTCGCGAGGGCGAAGGCAATGGCGGAGGCAGAGGACGAGGAGGACGACGAGAAGGAGTATAGCGAGCAGGGGAGGCGCACGGCGAAGGTGGTGAAGGGGCTGGGCCTGGAACGCATGGCGCGCGCGGCGCTGGGCCCGGAGATGCGACTGGCGCGGTGGCCGGCAAAGGTGGCGGACGCGGACTGGGGCGCCTACAGCCAGCTGGGCCACGGGGAGTGGATGTACGCCACCCGCGACGCCTACCTCTGCTTCGAGATCGCGCTCCGCTGCCTCCAGAAGCTCGGCGCCCCCGTCGGCGCCTGAGATCTACCGTACGTGCCGCCGTCTCGCTCGATCGCGCCGCCAACGTTGAGGTAACTCGACGATCTGCAGCTGTGCTCACATCTCACTAGCTCATGGGCATGGTCCGTAGGCTGTAGCTAGGTTCAATGCTTGGGTACGTCAAGTTTTTGCTTTCGCTGATGCTGCGTGCAGTTGTTTGTCCGTGTGTGTTCAGCACTAGCAAGTGCTGTTTCTACACTAGTATGGTATCGCAAGTTGCGATGGAAGCATGTGCATTTGGTGATCTGATACCATTGCCTGCATCGAAAATGGATGGAATGCTGACGTTGAGATTTGGCGAATTGGTGTTGGGCTCTCTCTTGCTGTCTTGTTCGATCGATCTGAGCCTTGTTTGGCCATTGCCCCCCTGTTTCAATCGTATGTAGCACTCGCTGCGTGAATGCGTGGTGCATTTTCCATCACCCTGCAGGTTTACACCGACTTGACGATCTACCTATCAAGCACAGAGACGAGGCGGTTGTTTTCACTAGAACCGAAGCGTGGAACAGAGAGTTGAGCTGAGGAAGTCTTGTTGGTTGTGGCAATGCAGTCGGGCGTCTATGGTCACATTCCATAACTGGGGTTCAGGTTTATCATGCAAGGATACTGTCTCTCTCTCGTGAAATGCATGTGGCTCGTTGAGTCGATCGGGAACAGGGGAAAAAATCCGGCGATTACCAGAAAAACCGATAGAAACTGGGAGAAAAAACTGGTTTATTTTTTTCAAATATAAATATAAATTTATGATTGTATAATACATTTTTTAGGTTGATTTATATCTTTTTGTGCTAGATTACCTAACTGGGCTGATTTATGTCTATGGTCACATTCCATAACTGGGGTTCAGTTTTATTATGCAAGGATGCTGTCTCTCTCTCGTGAAATGCATGTGGCTCGTTGAGTCGATCGGGAACAGGGAAAAAGTCGGCGATTACCGGAAAAACCGGTAAACTAGGAGGAAAAAAGTGTTTTATTTTTTTAAATTTAAATTTATGACTTTATAACACTTTTTAGATTGATTATGCATTTTTATGTTAGACTACCTATTGTATGAACTAAATATACTTCAATTATTGTGTTCCTAAGTTTTCTCTGACTTTTCTCGGTTTTGGTAACGATTTTTCCGGTTTTTTCAGTTTTTGCCCAGTAACCGTTCCGGTTACCGGTTTTAAAATAGCCCAAATTCAAAACTTAATACTTGAATGTTATCCCTTTTTTTGGGGATTTCCTAGATACCATTACCGTCCGCTAGGCGGGTTTTTGTCCGGTTCTTATAATTTACATTTATAGATTTTGGTGAAAAGATAATTGAAGATGGTTAATCTAGCTAACTTGATGTAGAGAGAAGGTTATTTTACATCTAGTATAGTTTAGGGTTTAGTCAATTCGTAGTCTATTTCTCCTTAATTCAATTTAATTAATTATTATTGCTACATATAGCTACTTAATTTACATCGTACATATATAGTATAGTAATTAATTAATTAATTAATTATGTTATACTAAATTGTTATATGCGTAACGTAGAACCGAATCTAGATGTACGCTGGGAACCGTGTGAGTGAAGAGTACATTAATGACGTTTCTACTTTTATAAAAGCTGCCGAGGAGGATATGTTGAATAAGGGTTATGGAATATATATATACTGCCATGCATTGACTGTAATAATCTAAAGATGTTTAATAACTAAGTGCAAATTGAAGCGCACTTGATTTGCCCAGTCATGGTAAAGAGCAGATTACATAGAAAGGTAATAGAAATGACATCGCCGATGTAGTCAATGATATACCGCTGGATGATTATGTCTATTGTGGTTCAGATTCGGATAGGCTGAATGATGACAATATAGATCAGATGCTTCGCGATGCAGAAAAGAACTGTGATGAGAGAGAGTATGTTAAATTCCAGGGTTTGATGGAGGACTCGGAGAAATCTTTGTTCATGTGCTGTAAGTCAAAGTACACGAGATTGTCAGCCGTATTTGAACTGCCGAAATTAAAGGTAAGCAACGGTTGGTCTGACAAGAGTTCACGGTATTGTTAAGTCTTTTAGCGGACTTGCTTCTAGAGGGGAATAAGTTGCCCAAAATGCCTACAAAGCCAAGAATATTCTTTGTCCATTGGAAATAAAAGTAGAATGAATACATGCATGTCTAAACGACTGTATCCTCTATCGTAAAAAGTATGCAAACATGCATGTATGTCTGATATGCAATGCATCCCGATACAAGCGTAAGAATCAATTAGATGACGACAAGGGAATATAGGTGAACAGAGGACCTCTTACTAATGTGGCATGGTATCTTCTTGTAATTCCTTGTTTGAAGCGATTTTTTGTGAATCCAAATGAAGCAAAACTGCTGTGTTGGCACTTGGAAGAGTGTAAGAAAGATGGAATACTAAGACACTTTGCTGATTCCACCTAGTAGAGAAACATCGATAGGAGGTTTGCAAATTTCGGTGCAGAACCGAGGAATATAAGGTTCAAATTGAGTACAGATGGAATGAATATTTTCGGTAACATGAGTAGCTGACATAGCACTTGGCTCGTGACTCTATGCATCTACAACCTTCCTCCTTGGTTGTGTATGAAGCGGAAGTATATATTTTTCTGTCGATACTTATCTAAGGGTCAAAATAACCTGGGAACGATATTGATGTGTAGCTAGCACTGTTGGTGGAAGATTACAAAAATAATGTGGATTCAAGGGGTACAGGTATGAGATGTGTACAAACGAGAGAACTTCACACTACGTTCCTTATTATTCTGCACTATAAATGATTATCCTACCCTTACTAACTTGTCAGGCTAGAGTACAAAAGGGGCTAAAGCTTGTACTCATTGCTTAGATAATATCAAGAGTATGTGGCTAAAGCACTCGCGTAAAATCGTGTACATGCATCACCGTAGGTTCCTTTGGAGGGCTCACGTATACCGCAGGATGAAGAAATAATTCGACGGGGGGAATGAGGACAATTCAGCTCCAAGGTATTTAAGCAAAAAAGATATCTATGATATTGTTAAGGATTTAAATGTTGTGCTCGGAAAGGGACGTAAATCGACAACCTATGAGAAGAACGTCTAGAAGAAGAGATCAATATTTTAAGACTTACCTTATTGGGAGCACCTAGAAGTTTGCCACTACATCGACGTCATGCACATAGAGAAGCATGTATGTGACAGCTTCATTGGTCTCTTACTGAACATTTGTGACAAAACAAAAGATGGTGTCAACGTACGGCTTAACTTGGTTGACATGGACATCAGGCTTGAGTTAGCACCGATAAAGACCGATAAAAAACAAACTTATCTTCCCTCTGCTTGTTACACTCTGTCCAAGGCCGAGAGAATTGAACTGTGCTAGTGCTTGCATGGTGCAGGATGTAAAGTGCACTAACCATAACAGCGGTATATGTATATATGCGTTCAATACCGATGGATTGAGGAACTCCTACTATGGTTTCATAGAGATTTTGGAGCTTGACTACATGCTTTTCAAGATCCTTTTATTTTGGTGCCGTTGGGTCCATCTCTCACAGGTGAAGGTCGATAAGTACGGTGTCACTACCGTGTATCTCAAACATGTCGGATACAAAGACGAACCATTTATACTCGCTAACTAAGTTGTTCAAGTTTTCTATGTAACCGACCAGGCAAATAAGAATAGCCACGTAGTTCTTCATAGAAAAAGAAAGATTGTCGGAGCTAGGAATGTAGTGGACGAGAAAGAATACAATCAATTTGATGAGTTGTCTCTTTTCGAAAATGGCATGAGGGTAGAGGAAGAGCATGATGAAAGTAACTACATACGCGTCGATCATCATGAAGGGCTGATTTTTAAAGAAAATAAGCAAGTGGAATGATGAATAAAATATTTATGTGTCATATGTTCTGTATTTGCATATATATATATATATATGAATTTGCATTTATGTATATGAGAATGATTCATATATATGTGAATTTGCATTTATATATATGAGAATGTGTGATATGTGACATCATATATGGTTCTACATTAAAACTGTCAGTGATGTTAAGTTATTGCAGATGGTTTAAATAAGAACTGCCTATGATTATAAATATCACAAATGGTTCTTAAATAGAACTATCTGTGATTTTTTGCGCATTAGGGTTTATCCCCACTGTATTGCCCACTAACGTCACCGTCTCGCCCCAAGCCCGTCGCCCCTTCCTTCTCTATAGCTTGTCGCCCTCCTCCTCCGCACCTGACTTCGGTGCCCTTCCTCCCCCGAGGCCCTCCTCCTCCTCCTCCTCCCGAGCCAATCGCCGCCTCCCCTGACTCCGGTGGCCTTCCTCCCCCATGGCCGTCGCCCTCCTCCTCTTGAGCCCGTCACCGCCTTCCCTGACGCCGTCACCGCCTCCCCCAACTCTGGCGGCCCTCCTCGTAAGGTCTAGCACTAGGGAAGAAGGCCAGGTTTTAACTTGAGCAACTCCTCAAATTGAGAGCAAAACTCACTTCTTAATCTATGCATTATATGAATTACAAATGCTTATGCTTGTGCTCAGTTTAGCATATTATCCTTTGACTTAATTACATTGTTCATATTGAGATATAGTAGTTTGATCTCTATGTTATTATCATGTCTTTGGATATATGCTTTGCTGTACATGCGCTTGGTTTTCTAGATTATTGTAATTAATGTGGTTTTACCATGAATTCAGATTTAATTCTAATAAAATATTATTGTTTTAAAGCACAATTCCACCAGCATTTAAATGGCCAAATAAGCCTAATTGGCTAACAAAAGGAGCATATATTCTAAATTTCAGAGATCACAGAGCATGAATATATTATTGATACGAATGCGATTTACTTGAAGTAAATAGTTTTGATATTTGTCTCTAGTTCATTGTCTCAAGAATTGGCTCAAGAATTGCTCGCTTCTTTTTTATTTAGATTTTTAATTGCTTTATTTTTCTTACTATTAGGAAAAAATAATGTTCAAAGATAGATAAACCAAAAAGAAAATGAGCTGCTTCAAGCCCATGTGTGACAGGAAACCGCAGCAAACCTTTTTGTTCCCACACGTAATTCCAAGGATTTCTCCCTGAGTTTATACAAATCAACCAAAATTCACATCATCACACGAACGAAGCACAATGCAATGACCGATCGAGTCGTAGAGAAATTAAACAAGCAAACACAAAGGATCTCAAACCTAGCTTGCCTAAGTTCTCAACTCAGCAGCACCCTATCCATTCCAATCCAAGTACAGTACATCATGTTCCCATCATACTTACTCACCATATCATGATACCATTAGCAAATGCCATATCTGCATTAGCACTAATCGCCCCAACTAAATCGTAGCGGTGCAACTAAGCTAAACCTTTTATCCATGAATTAAACTACTCTCCAGTAACATCATATTTTTTACCATGATGATCTACTGATTAACGCAACGACGGTGGCTTGCTCACGATCAGGCGTCGACAGGAGCACCGAGCTTCTGGAGGCAGTGGACCGCGACCTCGAAGTAGAGGTAGGCGTCGCCGGTGGCATAGACCCACTCCGCTTAGGCCACTTTCATCGGCCACCGCAGCAGCCGCATCTCTAGGCCGAGCACCAGGCGCTCCAGGCATACCCCTCGTCACCTTCGCCGTTTGCGTCCCCTGCTGTTTGTTGTCCTCCTCTGCTTTTGCCTTCGCCTTTGCGAGCGTCACCTTCCCTATCGAGTACTTCTATCTAGCCAGAGGCGGAGCTAGGCCTCGGGCCGCTGGGGCAATGGCCCGAGGCCCAGCTAGTAATTTTCTTTATGTTTTATTGTAAACCTAGTTGATAATTTTCTTGTCTTTTCTTTTTACTGGGCTGGGCCCGAGGCCCAAAGCAAAGCTGACTACGCCCTTGTATCTAGCTGCTTCTGTTGGCTAGAACCAGGGTCAAAACACATGTAGGTGAAGAACAAATGCAAACGAGAAAAATTTTTTGCGATGTGACATAATTTTGTGGCGTGAATCAACTTGCGCCTTTTTCTAATTTTCTTACTTCTAACTCAATACATATCAGAGTACAAGCCTCTTGCTTATACAGTACTAGAACACAGCCACACAAATGAACTAAACTAGGATTCGGCAAGACTACTAGGACACGGATATAGCAAACAGAAAGCTGACAATTGGAAACATGTGGATTATTTTCCAACAATCTCCCCGCTAATCCAGATTGCCTTCTCCTAATTTAGAATCAACACATGATCTGAACTACCTGCTACGCCTCCTCATGAAGTGATCTACATACAATCTAAACGCACATAGCTGCATGTAAGAATTCAACTCAACTGATACACGTCTATTTACATTTAGAGACTCTAGCTCGACTAATATTCAAAACACGAAGATGATGACCGCTTAATCTTAACGCATTTCTAATTCATTGAGGTAGTCAGTCTCAGCTATACCTTACCTAACTCTTACTCGACATAGAATGGTGAACACATCTCCTCAATATTCTAGACTCAACTCTACGTACTCAACTTAGTATGACGAACACATCTCTTCAATATTTTGAACTCAACTTTACTTACTCAACTCAGCATCAGAGCAGTGTCGGTTCATCCTTACCATATGCCATAATTAACTGCACATTAGCTTTCTCCTTCCTTGGCATACGGCATTCAGAAGCAAAGTGACCGTAGTCTTGACAATTGTAGAAACAAACCTTCACCTTGTTGAACTTGCGGTTCTTCTTGCCAGAGTTGTCGGTGCCCTCTTTCTTCGTAGCCCTGGACTCCCACTCAACAACAAAACACAAATAAAGTTAAATACTTATCACATAACACAGGGTGACATCTACATAATCTCATTATATATATATATATATATATATATATATATATATATATATATATATATATATATATATATATATATATATATATATATATATATATATATATATATATATATATATATATATATATATATATATATATAGGAAAAATACCTTTTACACCCGGGTGTAACTACACCCACCTCTAATATACCACCTAAATAAATTCGAAATACTCCTTTATCACTTTAGGTATACTCATATACTAATTATAAGATATTCTAATGTGAACCACACGAAAAAATTGCAAAGGAGTCTATAGTTTTTAGCGTATTTTGTAAATACCTTTATATACGTACATAAAAAGGAGTATGTTGAAAAAATGTACATACCACCTCTGAAAAATTGTTCATACCACCTATATAGTCTTAAATACTCGTATACTACATGTACATACTCCTCGTTACGCGAGATACTCCCTACGTTGTGAGATACGACACAAGGTGTAATTACACCCGGGAGTAGAAAAGAGTATATATATATATTTATTTATTTATATATATATATTTATATATTTACTATATAAAAGAAGGAGTTGATGGTTGGTACGGCCTCTCCCACCCTTTCTCACAAAAAGAAAAAACTGGCTGACGTGTGGCCCCACCCTCCTCCCTAAACGTGTGCGCCTCTGCACCCCCTCCCCCCACCCGAATCTTCCGCCGACGCCTCCCTCCCACCCCCGCGCCGACGCGTCCTCCCCCGTTCCCACCCCGCGCCGGCGCCGGCGCTTCCTCCCCTGCTCCCACCCCACGCCGGCGCCGGCGCTTCCTCCCCCGCTCCCACCTCGCGCCGCCGCCTCCTCCTCCCCTCCCTCCCAACCCACGCCGCCGCCTCCTCCCTCCCCACCCCGCGCCGCCTCACTGACGGACGTGTGGGCCCCACCCTCCCCACGAAGCGCCCTCTCTTGCCTCCCGTGCACTGCCTCCGCCCTTGCCTCCTCCCCCGCTCCGCCGAGTCCACCGCTCCCGCGCCGACGCCTCCTCCCCTCCCTCCCCCCCCCCCCCGCGCCGCCACTGCCGCCTCCTCCCCCGCTCCTCCGCGCCACCGCCGCCTCCTCCTCCCCACCCCGCGCCGACGCCTCCTCCCCTCCCCCCACCCCGCGCCGCCGCTACCCCTCCTCCCCCGCTCCTCCGCTCCGCTGCCGCCTCCCCCGCTCCCACCCCGCACCGCCGCTGTCTCCTCCTCCCTCCACTCCTCCGCGCCGCCGCCTCCTCCCCGGCTCCTCCAATCCGCCGCCGCCTCCTCCTCCCCTCCGCCCTCACCTCCTCCGCTCCGCCCTCGCCTCCTCCCCCGCTCCTCCGCGGCACCGCCTCCTCCTCCTCCCCTACCCCGCGCCGTCGCCACCTCCTCCTCCCCCGGCTCCTCCGCTCCGCCCCTCGCCTCCTCCCCCACCCCGCGCCGCCGCCTCCTCCTCCCCCGGCTCCTCCGCTCAGCCCCTCGCCTCCTCCTCCCCACCCCGCGCCGCCGCCGCCTCCTCCTCCCCCCGCTTGCCCAGGTTAGGTTGCGGTTGCAAGCACGATCGTGCTCAGAAAACGGTTCCTCCTCCTACCATAAAAGAGGTGCAACTTCCACTTCTCCGTCGTCTACGTCCAAATCTTCTCACTCTTGGATCGCCACCGTTGTAGGTCGCGGAGAAGCCCAACATCGCACTCTCCATCGCATCCACCCTCTCCGGCGGCCGCGTAAGTCTCCCTCCCTCCCTACCTCCCTCGCCAAATCCACGATGTTGTGCCACCACATGCCGCCAGGCATCATCGGTGGAGAAGAGCAAGAGGGAGAGTGGAGCCCCATCCCCGGTCACCACCACCATTGCCGCATCCGGCCTCCCTCAGCCGCAACACCACCGGATCGGGCCTCTCCCGCCACAACGTCACCGGATTGAGCCTCCCTCCACGCTATGAGTGTCCTCTGCAGGTATACAATTCTAAGAGAAGATCAAATTGTGTACCGTAGCATATTGACTTACTAAGATTAGGTGAATTAACATGTTTCCATGCCCTGTTGAAATTTGACAAGAGAAAAAGTGATATGCTTATTTATTAATTTGTTTGGGGTCATATGAATTAAAATTAATGTGGATTGGTTCTCCCATTAGTTTTAGAATATATAGTATGATAAAATTTTATATTGCAATGCACTGCTGATAGTGGATAGAAGGAGTTCATTGCTTGTGAGGTCGGATGATCAGTGAAAGGAGCAGCTGTTGGAATTCAATTGGAGCAAAGGGTGAAACCGATGGATCAAACACTAAAGATAAATGAATTTTACTATAGTTGAAAATTGTGTCACGTAAATTTAACAAGGAAATGTGCTTTCACTCTTTTCCTGATATATCCTTACTGATGGGATCAAGTAGGTGGTTGTTATCATGACAAGTATTTCCCAATTCTGCATAACATAATGGCTGGGTTCTGTCAGGCATTGATCTTAGCACACAAAAGTGTATGGCTCCATGTTTTTTAGTATTTTATAACTGGGCCTTCCATCTCTCTCTTCCAAGGCAAAACTTTTGCAGTATACTGAGTCTTGCTCTAGCAGTTACATTGTGGTAAAGTTATATGGGATAGTTCCAAAAATATCTGTATTCCGTTGAATTTGTTATTTTTCAGCTGGCAGTATGTTCGTTACTCAAGTTTTGTATTGTACCAATTGTCTGATAAGAACTCTTCTTTCTCCTTTTCCATGTCTAGGTGTTGGGAAGAGTTGCCTCCTCATGCGGTTCTCTGATGGTTCCTTCACTACGAGTTTTATTACCACAATTGCGTAGGTCTTTTTGGTGTTGGTTGTTTTACTTATCCTAATGTCTTCCTACATCAAATGGGAACTGAGACATTTGTTATGTTCCCCCACACTGATTCAAATACTTGGTTTATGCAGTATTGACTTTAAGATCAGAACAATAGAACTGGATGGGAAGCGTATTAAGCTACAGATTTGGGACACAGCTGGTCAAGAATGTTTCCGGACTATTACCACCGTTATAATGCTTGTTCCATTCTGCTAGACTAATTTTCTGCAAAGTGATATGATAACCTTTTAACCAAGTAAGCTTCATTTTACCTCAGCATACTACCGGGGAGCCATGGGTATCCTACTTGTTTATGACGTCACTGATGAGTCATCTTTCAACAGTACTGTCGTCATACCCATATATTCCCTGATGCTTCCATTTTGAACTTTTGCCCATTATTTGACTTTTGATTCACTCAACATACAGACATAAGAAACTGGATTCGGAATATCGAGCAACATGCCTCTGATAATGTCAACAAAATTTTGGTTGGCAACAAGGCTGATATGGATGAGAGTAAAAGGGTACGCATCCACGAATTCCTCTCCCGCTTTATTGTTTTGGTGTTCTGTAATATTTAGCTGGGGTTTACATTGTATTATCGGTTTGAAATTACTGGTTAAATATTTTTATCCCTTTTCAATTGTTGCTCCAGGCTATACCTACTGCGAAGGGGCAAGCACTGGCCGATGAATACGGCATCAAGTTTTTCGAAACTGTATGTTGCTTGTCTGAATTGATTGATCTTTTCAGTGACGAAGTTGTTTTAATTTCACCGTGCGCTGTGTCGTTCAGAGTGCCAAGACGAACCGTAATGTGGAGCAAGTTTTGTTCTCCATTGCACGCGACATTAAGCAGAGGCTTGCTGAGACCGATTCTAAGCCTGAGGTACAGATAAGTGTACTCAATTATGTTTCAAACTCCATCTTGCTCAGTGTTCTGATGGACTTAATGTTGCTTTGTAGGACAAGGCAATCAAGATTAACAACAAGACGGACCAAGGTGCTGAGACACCAGCAGCTCAGCAATCTGCTTGCTGCGGCTCCTGAGCGATGGTCTGTCTTTCATGATCATTGGATATTTGACATTATTTGTTTCCTGCTTGGCTGTTATAGGAAGAATGTCAAGAAGACAGTTATGATAGAGATCTGGTTGTACTTACATTTGCTTCCATTCTTCGAAGCAACTACTTTTGCTTTTGACGTAGCTATTTGCAATTGCTGGGAACTATTTGTACGCTGGATTTCTATCGGTTTCTCGTTACTGTGTGTAATGAAAAATCCATTGCTGGGAACATTTTGCTTGCTAGCATTGTATATTTATGTGTGTACCTAGGCAAAAGTTCATGTGCAATGATAGTGCCCGCTTTTTTTTGTCAAACTCCCTTTAGTTTTTCTTTAAGATTAGATGCATTTTTTGTGATGTGTTAAAAGTTGGATGTTAGGTGGATGAACTGTTTGCTGTCTATGTTAAAAGTGGGCTTCCTGAATTGTTTGTTGTATACGTTCCTGATTGCACTTATGAAGGAGACAATGTTATTTTGCTTTTGCACGTTAGTATGCTATTCCTTAGTCCTGTTTAATACTAATCGTATTCTTACCTGCTTGTGGTTGAGCATGGATGACCTCACATATTGGATCCTATCTTATCTTTTTCTGTAATATGTTTTCCTTCACTCAGTTTTGGTCAATAGTATAGTCATAACCTTTGTTGTTCCCTACAGGTTGCAAGGTTTCTAATGAAGACCGTTTCTCAATTGGCTTCTGGAAAGCAACCTGTCGGTACAACAACTTACATGGGCAAAATATAGTACTTGATGCAATGCAAATGTGCTGTAAATATAGGTGTGTAGCTAGATGTTCAGGCATGCTCTTTACACTATAGCATTCTTAACTATATGTGATATTTGTCTGAAGCCTCTCGGGTAAGCTATTGTTGACCTTGTGATGATCATCATACTAATTCATCTTGTCATGATTCTCTGCAGCCGAAGAATGGTTTAATCATGATGCCATACAAGAGGTATTTGAAGCTAGGGCTCTCAGGATGGCGGTAAATTGTGCCCAGAACATAAGCAAAGCACCAATCCAAGAAGAAGGTTGGTATTGCACATATTGATCTAGAACCAGTAAAACATGGGTGCTTAGGGTCGTGACTACTATACAAAAAGTGCATAATAAAAGGAAAATCATATTGTATTTCCTTCTATTTGTTTTGTTTGATAATATTCCTCTTGCTTTACACTTGATGCTGATCTTATACATTCTTTTACCTCAGATTAATTGCTAAGATCTCTTTGGAAATTAGGTGCACTCACACACATCGATGATATCATGCCTTGTGAACGTGCATACAAATATGTTCTAATTTTTTTTAAAATCCGTAGCAACGCACGGGCATTCAACTAATATATATATATATATATATATATATATATATATATATATATATATATATATATATATATATATATATATATATATATATATATATATATATATATATATATATATATATATATATATATATATATATATATGGGGATTGCCGGATTGTAAAATGGAGGGTGTATATAATTATATTATGAAAAGGAGAGAATAACATTGGTTGCAATACTTGGGTTCTAAATTGCCAGTCCATCTCTTCATTACATCCTATTCGTTTGAAGCTATTATCTTTGGACTATGCTTTATTGATAAATGCTATAGCAAACTTTGGCATCTGAATGAGACATGTGCTATCTAAATCTGTAAATACAGGAAGAACAGAAAAACTGCAACCCTTCTGTATACTCCATAGAAATTCTGACAGTGTTCAACTTCGAGCATTCATTTGCAACTCCATAGAAATTATATCGGGTTCGACTTTCGATCATTTCAGGCGCTAACTGCACGTCTGCGCGGACAGCCAATCAGCTGAGGCAACTTTCATTCTGGTAGGGCATACATACTCACTACCACGGTAATACCAATCATAGAAGGCAAACAGCCATTATAACATGAATACTGAAACTGGTCAGGTTAAAAAAATATTTCTGTCTTAAAAAGGGACATCGCCAAGGACAGTAGATTAATCCAACCCAACTCTTGCAATTAACCAACAAACATATATCTTTGAACTGTACTGGATACTAAAACCTTGCTTCCTAGCTTTAATGTAAGGAAAACAAATGGATCAAGTGGGCAATAAAGCAACATTGAGAGAATGGGAGATAGCCAAAGATAAACTACGAGGATGAAATAGAATAAGGGAAGCAGAATGACAGAAACTAACATACGCAGGAATAACTGTAATGAGGAAGCAATGACCGAAAAAAGACTTGCAACAGATTCAACCAGAACATCTCAGCATTGTAAGGTATATAAAATTCTGCAACAACAAAATCTTTTCATAATCTGATAGTCACTTGCTATCCATTTGAAATCAGTCTACGGGCTCAGCTGTTGATAGACTAAGAATGCACGGATATATGGTAATGCCAACCTAGTTGGAGGTGCGGTACAGCTTGCCAAAAACATGCAGAAGGGCAACGACCGCAATAAACCCTATGCTCATGATCAGAACTGCGTTCGGGGACATCTTGCGCCCAGCAGTCTCATCGGTGTAGAACTGGAGCATTGTACTGGCGCCACCTCCGGCAGCAGCACCACTAGTGGTTCTACGCCTGCGCAAGCTTGCAGCAGCTGCTGCACTCCCTCTAGCAGGTGCGTCACCATTGGCCACCATCTTGTTTTATAGTCTCTGTATGGCAACATGAGATTCAAGCATAAGACTTGAAGCACTAGTATTGTGATTTGTGAAAAAAAAAACACAACATATATAGAGCTCAATGATCAAGCAGCAGGTACCATCAGTAAGTTCATCAGAACCACAGGGTATACAAAAATAAGGAAGCATAGATTGCATATGATAGGAAGGAATAGCTATGTCTTTCCTTTTGAAAGACAATGACAAATGCTATGAAATTGGCAGATTATTTCACTAGTAAAAGGTAACTGCTAAACACGCTATTTCATAAGCACAAGGAATTTCTTCTATGTGCAGTATGTAACCAAAATGCAAAATCTCACAGAAGTGCACATCTTGGAAATCTACATTGGTATTGCCAAGCGAAGTTTTCACAATTGACTTTGCATTGCAAAACCAAAAGAAAAGGCAACGGTTCTGTTGCTTATACTTAATGCACCACCAAACTTTGTATTTTTTATTCCTGAGTGCTGTTGGGGATTTGGATCACTCAAAAGAAGCAATAATGAGACACGAGAAGAGATTCAAGGCTTCATAAGAATGAGACAGGAGAAGAGATTCAAGGCTTCATACTATTTTTCTCTTTGAACTCGTACACACATATATTAGAAGCTAACTAGCTTACATACATGCATATTAAAAGAAGGATGCTCATCCTTTTATAAGCTCACTAACGGACTCTTACAACCAAACTGGCATAACATTAAATTATTAATTAATGGCTACAACTTATTTGCTTCACACGTCCAACCTAGTTGCATGCAGATACTAAGTTGTCCATTAGCTTTCTTAACTTGTGTCTTGCACTTCTGGCTAACTCTTCTAAACAAGTTTCTAGCTTCGTCTTGCCAACATGACCCTGCTCAAGTTATCCAGCACACATTGCCAGTTAAGTTTCTAGCTAACTTTACTGCTCATAGCCAGCTAATAAGTTTCTAGCTAACTCTACGGCACACGGCCAGCAAATGAGTTTCTAGCAAATGAGTTGGCTGACATTAGTCACTACCTTCAAATTTTGTTTGTTTAAGTTTAATTTACTTTCTTGAGTAAAGTTGCCGACATGCAAAAAAAATTCTAGATAAGTCCTTCATTTGAAATAGCTAGTAACTCATGTTGGCAAACTCATTTGCTAGAACTCATTAGCTGGTTGTGTGCCATAGAGTTAGCTAGAAACTCGTTAGCTGGCCGTGAGCAGTAGATAAGTGGCAATGTGTGCTGGATAACTTGAGTTGGGTCATGTCGGCAAGATGTAGCTAGAAACTTGTTTAGAAGAGTTAACTAGAAGTGCAAGACACAAATCAAGAAAGCTAATGGACAGATCAGTATTTGCATGCAACTAGGCTGGACGTGTGAAGCAAATAAGCTGTAACCATTAATTAATGTTATGTCGGTTTGGTTGTAAGAGTCGGTTAGTGAGCTTATAAAAGGATGAGCATCCTTCTTGCAATATGCATGTATGTAAGCTAGTTAGCTTCCAATATGTGTATAAGAGTTAAGGAGAAAAATAGTATGAAGACTTGAATCTCTTCTCCTATCTTATTCTTACTTCTTTTGAGTGATCCAAACCCCCAACAACTGATATTAGATCCCCAGGTTCGAATCAGGCATAGCGAAGTAGTGCGGCATGTTCATGTTGTTTTTCGAAGCCAAGGTTATGGCTTCGAGCTCAGGCATCAAGATGGTGCAGTTGATGATTCCCGTATTCTCAAGAGAGAATTACGATATGCAGAACATCAAGATGCGGACCCTGCTACTTTCAAAAGGGTTGTAGGATATTGTGGAGAACGGTTAGAAAGAGTATGCCGCTGAAGATGTTCTTACACTGGAGCAGAAGAAAACTCTAGAGGAGAACCAACAAGGTGTTGTGGAAAGTTTAGCTGAGTTCTTTTCCATTTATGGCTTGTGGTTTATAGTTTATGTTACAGTAACTAGCTTTCAAATGGTGCATTTTTTAAGGCGAGGTCAACAGAAATATTGTAGTAAAAAGTGTACTGAGTTCAGCTGTAACGGTCAAAATCACATGCAACTATTTTTCTCTGCATACTGCCCCTCACGAACAGTCAGAATTCAAAAATTTAAGCCATAGGCCAATATCCACTACCCAAAAGAACCCACCCAAAAGTTTTTTCGGATTATCAACGCCAAGAAGTCAAAGGAAGCTTGGGACAAGCTAAAGCAGGAGTTTCAAGGTTTCGCAAAAGTTTTAGCTGTACAATTTCGAAATCTGCAGATGGAGTCTGAGAAGATAAAGGATTACTTCTCAAAGGTTATAGATGTGGTGAATCAGATACGCACCTACGGTGAAAAGATTACTGATTAAATGATTGTTGAGAAAATTTTGATCAGTTTACTAGAAAAGTTTGAGTATATTGTTGTTGCAATTGAAGAATCAAAGGACTTGGTGACTTTTACTGTGCAACAACTAATGAGTTTGTTGGAAATTTGGAATCACATAAAGAAAGGAAGCTACAGCGTGCAGAGAACTCAGTTAAAAGTGTCTTCCAATCAAAGCTGAGTTTAAAATCCCCAACAAGTATTATACAACATTAACTAAACTAATTAAAGATAAATTTACCACTTGCCAGACCAAAATTGAAATTACCACCAAACTTGTACTCAAAGCCTTGTGCCTGGGGCTTGGCCAAAACACCCATTGACCTGATATGCTGCCTAAGGAAGACGGTTAAAGGTCTTAATCTACTAAAATAGTATGTGTGCGCATGCACTAGCATGACATTAGACAAGTTCTGGCATTGCACAGCAGCATACATTGCAATACACAGTTTCACCACATGATAACAATTGCTTACACAAAAGCCTAAACAACAAAAACTACAATTGTAATGACACAATTACAGGCAAATCAAGGAAATATACCAAACAGAAAGGCAAGTTCGCACCGAACAACATGGAGCAGACTTAGCAGGCCATGGGTGGCAGTCATTTATCAAGGCAATTTCTTAAAACACAGAAGATCCTATCAAGAATTCAAGAATCGTCCACAGAAGTGATGTACAACAGTCCCACTTCTTCTCACAGAACGCTAGAGCACTACCATTTTGGGGAATCCAATAAGTAAATCGAATCACCGCAGAACAAAACCAAGATCGCGTCAAGACGGCGCCAGATCTGAATTTCGAACAACCGGATCTCGAGCAAAGCACCCGTCCCTACTGCCGAGAATTCTAACCGGCCAAACATTCAGCACAACAACGGGCGACGCGATCTAACGGAAAACACAAGGAAACCCCTCTCACATGTACGCACATGCATGGATCAAACAAGAACGCGGATGAAATCAGCAGGACACAATCGAATCGAAAGGCGCAGACGGGCGATTTGAGAGATGGGAAGGAGGATCGCGCGCACCTGATGAATTCGCCCAAGTGGCTCTTGTGCAATCTGAATGCAGAATGCTCCTCCGCGTCTGAACCCTAAGCCCGTGCCCTGATATCTAGGCGGGCAGCCAGCTAGCCGCACGCTCGCTTGCCGGGTCGGGTCCGATATCCGATGTAAGGGGGGATGACGTGGCCCGCGCTATCTGATTGGTTGGGACGCGTCAAGATCCGTAGATCTGGGCCGTCGGATTGGCTATCGGATCCTAGGAGCCCGGCCCGCGCCCGATAAGGCGGAACGGACACGGTGGCTTTTTCACTTTTTTTCTCGTGGGAAAGGTTCGCGTTATCGCGTGCGCCGTGGCTCGTATGACGTGGATACGGTTATGCCATCGACGACGTGGCCCAGAGAGTTTTTTTTTTGTTTATAAATTATATCCTACCGAGTGGGCCGCGCATTCGCCCGCTTCGGTCCATAAATCCCTCCAGGTCCATAGACACAACCCACGCACCGAGTGCGGCGCCCCATCCTACCTCTTCTTTAGGATTGCCATTGATATCTTTTGGCTATAGCTAATGGTTTTTATCTATTTTTTTAGACAGCAGCAGATAGTTCAGACATCAACACAGATGGCACATACAATTTTGAAATCAGAAAGATGTTTAGAAAATCCGCTTTAAGAAGTCGCTTAGTCTGTTTCAACTTTCGGAGAAAAGACAAAAGTCAAAAATCCTAAATGAAAAAGTCCATATAACACCTTAAATTTTGCTTGAAAGTTTGTCCAGTACCCTGAACTATGAAAATGAATATTTGACCCCCAAACTTTACAATCTATTTTCAAATAACACCATGACCAGTTTCGGATAGAGGTTAAATCGGATCAGATAGTTTTCGACCGATCCAAACAATTTTTGAATACGGGTTCTGTTGGTTCGGATATTTGTCGGATGGTATCGAATCAAAAATGAATACAGATTTGGTAACTCATTATACGTCGAATACGAATACTGATTCCGATTATCCGGATATCCGCAGCCTACATCCTCTATTTTAGCCCAGCTCATTTACATGATATTTTAGTAGCCCATCATGCATTAACATATACATTAATACATGAAGTTAGAGAAAGAATCTTAGCATATATGAATAATTCATGAATGTCTAGATCAAATAAACTAATTATACTTTTTGTTCATTTTGTACATACAATTTGAAGGGTTTTCATGTTCTGAGAAATATTTGTGACCGTATTCGATTTCATTCATATTCGCTCCATATTTGTATTTGACATTATTTGCATTTATATTCATATCCACATCTGGGGAAAAAATATGAAAACAAGTATGGTAGAACTATTGTCCATCCGTATTCGATCCGTTTCACCTCTAGTTTCGGATAGTGGTATTGCCAGTATGACATGATAAGTGGGCGGTTTTAAAATTTAGATAAATGACAGATATGATGCACAAGGCCTTCTCTCCCAAATCGAAACAAAGAGAGAGGGAATTACAGGGTGGCTATGGAAGCACTGTTGGGAGCTTAGTGTGAGAGAATCCCTCGTAGGTCCTATATATCATTGACTTAACTTGGGTAGCATGTCATTATACGTGGCAAAACCATTCACTCATCGTGCCACGTGGGCAATACTAATATGCAAAACCAGATCAATGTGTTATTTGAACCGGATTACAATGTTTGAGAAGTGAAATGTCTGATTTCATAGTTGATGTGTTACACGAATTTTTAAGCAATGTTTACGATATTGTATAATCTTATTCCAAGCCTGAAAGAAGAGCCGATCACCCAGCGTGGAGCCCACGAAGAGCAACCCCTCCCCTCCCCACCCCTCCCCCTCTAAAAATTGCCAACGACAGCAAGAACAAGGGCATCAGCTCACCTGGGCGGCCTCCCCATTTGGAGCTGGAGCAACCTGCGAGGGTCCAAATCGATTCGAGCCATTTCCGGCCGAAGCGACAGAGGAGAAGTGCTCCAAATTCGTGGAATTTGGGTTGATCCTGGGAGGGAGAGATCGCGGTTGAGGCTGAGATTGAGAGGGATGGACCAGATCATGGGGAAGGTGGGCGGGTACTGGTTCAACCAGAAGGCCGGCAAGGAGATGAACAACATCGGCGACGACATCAATGTCAGTCCAAAATCCTCCTTTCCTTCCTTGATTTCTTTCTGCTCTTCAATTGCCGTTTTCCTTCCGCGTCTGATTCGAATTGCTTGCTACACGATGAAGCGATCAATCTTTCTTTCTTGCTCCTTGTTCGTCCTAACCCTGTATGCATCGTGGCCTCTCGTTCTTGGCAACCACGGATTTGGATCGTCTGATTTCTCAAGGATTACTCGTTGGTTTTGTGTCTGCTGTATCCGATGGAATTAATATCGAGCTGTAGTTTCCTTGTGCATTGCTTTTGTCGAGGGCATCCATCAACCTGACCGACGTAGATGATCCCGAGGTGATTGCTTACGATTTACACAGGACGATCATGCCGGTAGAGTGGCTTGAATTGAACGAGGAAAATCGAGCGTGGCGAGGTGCCTTTGTAAGGATGGATAGACGAGCAATTGTTCTAGCATCATCCTCTCGATACAAGTCGTATAAATTTTAGAGCAAGTAAAGGGATAAATTTTCGTCATTCCGCTATCATTTATGCTTTAATATTTTGTGCAACTTTTAATCAGTAATGCGAAGAAGCACCTCACCAGATGTCTACGTGAACTGAGAAAGTCTTAGCTGCCGTTCTTTGTAACGATTGCTTCGTACCTAGTGTGAAAAGAGATCAATGGCTAGAAAAAAAAATTTAGAAAGAGAACGGAGGATTTCTAAACAATAATTTAGGTGCCATTAGTTGCACGGTGATATTTACGCCACAATTCAGGTGCCGTTAGTTCCAAGAAAGTTTAAGGATTTGTCACTTAAAAGATAGGGTCTTAAAAATTTACTACTAAAAAATTATTTGACTCAATTCGTCGTCATCTACAAAATGTCATTCTCATTCCCTTTAGCCCTTTCTTCTATAGGTGGTAATTCCCCTGTGGGTAGGCCCCGTGGGGAATATCCTTATGGTGGTCCGGGGACAAGGGGTGATCTCTCCTCACAGAGAATGGGACAGGGCCTTGCTACGCTAGCAGGGCGAGGATCGTCCTCTCCCATGAGGGCCATGAGACTTGTAAATAAAAAACTTTTTAAATAATATATTGTAGTTTTTTAATATAGAAGATTATATTATTGTTTTGTATATTTGACTAAAACTTGAATATATATGTTAGAATATATATTTTGAAACTATATTTTTTTAAAAAAAGTATGACTGAATAATTATAAATTAATAAACACATTTATATTATTATTTTCTAAAAAAATATTTAACCTATTTTTTTATCCCCTGCGGGGATCCCCGTAGAGGTTGAGTTCCCATAGGGACTAGGGACGGGGAGCATCTTCCCCGGTAGCCTTAGCAGGGCGGGGCCACGAGGGCCTCCCTAGGACCTCGTCCTATTGCCATCCCTACTTTCCTCCATCCCATTGTTACTATTTATAAATTAAAACAAAAAACTATCAGCAAAAAAGGTAATATGAACAGGATCTAACCCACTCTCACCCGGCTACCCCTACCTGACCCGCACGGCCGCACCCGCTCTGCGCTCAACTTTGTTGTGCGCCGCCGCCCTCCAGACTCCACCTCGGCTCGGTTCCGTCCTCCGCCGACGAGCTCCACCACGGTTCGGCCCGTCGCTGCGGCTGCACACGCCTTCCACCTCGCTTGCGTGTGCCGCCGCCGCCTTACCTCGCTTACTTAG
This sequence comes from Dendrocalamus latiflorus, assembly GCA_017311315.1. Lineage (NCBI taxonomy): Eukaryota > Viridiplantae > Streptophyta > Magnoliopsida > Poales > Poaceae > Dendrocalamus > Dendrocalamus latiflorus. The sequence continues at coordinate 13,307,149 of CM029648.1, read as the reverse complement.
CGAGGGAATTGGTTCTGTGATTCTTTTGGTGCTGAGCTGGTTCGATTCTATGTTTGTTTTTTTGCCACGTAGGCTGCCATGTCGAGGTTTTAAAGCCTGGTCAGCAAAAAGGCTTTGCCACATGGGCTGCCACTTCTCTTCGTCGTCTCATCAGAAAACAATCTCATGTTACAGTTTGCAAACACACAACAACTAAATAGCACGAAGAGTAGAGGAAAGAAAAAAAATCAACCGTGAAGAAAGTAGAAGTAAGTGGTTGGTTTCCAGCGGCGGTGTGAGACGCCCGGTGTCAAGAAGGGAGAAGACGTTGAGGTAGTAGGGGATGTCGTCAGCGGTGAGGTAGAAGCAAATGGCGGCGTAGCTGCCAACGGCACCTCACCGCTTGGCAGCGCAGCACTCGCAGCGGCTCACAGAAGAGAAGTCGAGGAGGCGTGGTTGTTGGACGGCGGCGGTGGGTGTGTAGGGTGAAAACGGCTTCGCTGTTTCCTTCTCCGTGTTCCCGTTGACATGGCAAATATCTAGAGCACATTTTCTATTCCTCTGGTGCTCTGAATGTTTGCCACATCGACAGAAACATAAGAGAAACACGGAGAAGGGAATAGGGAAACCGCGTTCGTGTAGGGTAGCGTCGGTTCTTGGGAGTGACCCAAGGGGCATTATGGTCAATTCAAGTGAGGAAAAAGGGCTACAAAACCAGAGAATGTGAAAAGGCGATGAGAGTGGTATTTTGTAGATGGCCAACGAATTGAGTGGCAAATCATTAAATACAACCTTTTCAGTGGTAAATCCTTGACACCACATCTTTTGAGTGGAAAGTACTCCAATCTCCCTTGGTTGTAGGGTGATCTTGTGCCATTGGGACTGAAGACCAGGGTATGAAACACCACAAGCGAATGGTGCTGCCAACGAATTGAGTTCCAAATTTCTAGTGCTGCAACAAGGGAGAAATAGTACCACATTGCTTGAGGCTGTGGGTTGGCGACTTGGTAGTTGAACCAGAATCAAGAGTTGCTGTGTTTCTGAGTTGACATTTAGCATTGGTGATGTATTGTTGTGCATGTGGGCGTCCCTGAACATGCAACATTAGGATGAATGAAGCCTTGCAAACACCTGGGTTCTCTTATCGATATTCTATTTTTTGCATGACTTTTGGTTGCTATATTTAGTTAGCATTTTTTGAAAGATTAGGTGGTGATCATTTGGGCTTTTTTGTGACTTATGGCTGAAAAACACTGTAGCTTGCTGAAAAAAATACTGTAGCTGACAGAGACTTATTTAGCATAATTAAATTTAAAAAAAATAAAAAATATGTTAGCCCATTACATATAATACAAACAAATACGGGGAAAAAAGAGTCGGCAAAAAAGCTCAACAAAAAGCTAAAAGTTCAGAAAAAAACGAAATTTATGAATAGTGAAAAATAAACCAGAAGCTAAAAGCTGAAGCCAAAACGATCACAGCCTTAGCATTTTGTTTTGTCGTTTCAGCGTTTCCTGTCATGAATGACTTCATACTTAAGTATAATTTGCCATCACCGATATGCTCTATGGCGCACAAATACCTACACTATATGATGGACTGTTGTGGCAGTTTTGCAAAACCATGCTTGCAAGCAACAGAAAAATCCTTTTTCTTGTGTGCTGACTCCACAAACCTTTTACCATATTGATTCAGTCAATCTCTAGCAGCATCGGAGATGGAGCTAAATGGATGGTCAACAAAATCAAAGGTAAGGTGTTCATTGTTAGCTTTGCTGATTCTATTAGCAAAGGTACAACATGCAGGCTTTCTTCTCTATGTTCTCCATAAACACATGTACATTTTAAATCTGTGCTGGATGTGAAGAAAAAAAATGTTCCACTTGAAATGGTTATTTCTAGTTTAGCCTGCATAAATTTCTTAGATTCATGTGAAAATGTTGTGGTTGGTAATTTTGACTTATAATTTTTCGAGGCGTATATGCGAGTGTAAATGAACACTGAGAGACCAATTTAGTAAAAGTAGAAGTTGCCAGCGTCTGTTTGGATTATAGCAGTACATTATGACCTGTTTGAATGTCTCGAAGGTGGACAACCTCTCACATTCCTATCTTCACTGACCAATCAACTACTATTTTACCACGACACCTTATTACAGCAATGTGATTAATAATCAATTTCATCTTTGCTTATTCAACTAGCACCATTACATGCTTTTGCTTCCTTTGTTTACTCGTCTGAGTGAAATACCGCTTGGTTGCAGGAAAGATGCAGAAACCACTGCCTGAACTTCTCAAGGAATATGACCTCCCAATAGGCCTCTTCCCCCAGAGCGCGACCAACTACGAGTTCAACGAAGAGACAAAGAAGCTAACCGTGTACATCGCATCAGCCTGCGAGGTTGGCTACAAGGATTCCTCAGTCCTGCGCTTCTTCACCTGCGTGACCGGCTACCTCGAGAAGGGAAAGCTATCGGAGATCGAGGGCCTGAAGACCAAGATCCTGATCTGGACCAGGGTGACGGCCATCAGGACTGAGGCCACCAAGGTGCATTTTTCTGCTGGCATGAGCAAGACCAGGAATCGCGACGCTTACGAGGTCGTCAGGGATGGTGTTGGCATAGATAAGTTCTAGATGATAGTTACAATGATGCAACTGTGTGAAGCTTCTCCTGTAATTGTCAGCGCGTGCTCCTCTCGGGCTGTACCAAAACCTATCGTGCTATTTCAGTTGTACAACAGCGCCGTCGTTCCTTATGTTGTGATTTATACACACACATATATGTACTCATCTGTTGTGTGTGTAAAAAACCATATCTGAAATTAAGCTCATCATGTGATGAAAAATGAAGTTAGACGAAGTATGCATACGGTGCCAAGCATCTCGCAACTGCAACACCATAACCGACCAATTATCGATCACGTAGAGTGGTGGCACGCCGGACTACTAAAGGCGACCCTTTTTTTTCCTGATTCAAGGGAAACTCATCTTATTATCTCATCAGAGTTTCAGACAAAATTGTACAGAACCGGAGAGCCGATTTTTTTTATTTGTAGGAAAATAATAAATGCAATTTAAATATCTAGGAAAAGATGAGTAAGAAATTCAAAAGTAGGAAGGAAACTGTCTATGACAGCGTCCCATGAGCCGTGAGCAACGTCGTCGGCGTCCCATGCTCCGAGCGAACACCGGCAAACGCCAGGATACGAAGTACTCAGCTAACCAAGCGAGGGAAGATATTGTCCGTCGGCAACGGCGGCAAGCCTCTGTAATCGCGATCGGCGCTCCGTGCGGCTGACATGCCTGACATGGACACGAAAGCCACCGCTTGCTCGATCACAGCGTGGCCTGCGGCAGGCGAGAGCTGCAGCGAGCCCTCGTGTCGTGCGGCGCTTGCTTGCTGCCACTTAAGCTGGAACGGGAGGGAACATATATTTGCAGCCACGGCACTGGAGCAAGTGCGGACAAGGTTACGAATCCTTGCCACGCATAGCATTGTAGTAACTTTTTTTAATTTAACCATGAATATCCATTCTTACAAGTTTAACCTTTTTTACCTCCGTAACGGTCATCTACCGTACTAGATAGCTCGACAAGACATACTGAGCTGGCAGAGCTTGATAGGACTTGCCGAGCAGCCACACCTCGGTACGAGGCCCTGCCGAGCCGCCACACCTCGGCAGGAGGCCATTTAATCTTGCTTAACACTAATTATGATTAACACTAAGTGTTAATTAATCACTTGCGTGCCGACGAGTTCGGTATATCGTCCTGTCGAGATACTGTAGTGCGGCAGATGAATATATATCGCCTATCGCGGTTGCCGACCTAAGAGAAAAGGCTAAATTTACAAAAAAGATGTTTAGAGACCAAATTTTTTTTTAAAAAATGCTACAGTGCCATATATGCACGAAGGGTTCCCAGGTTACATTTATAATAGTAAAGTATCAAATCGGCATAACCTTCCGTACCAAACCATAGCAATCTTGTTTAAATGATTTGTAGTATGTTTTTATTTAGCAAGGATAAATGATTGTCCCTCCAAGCGTTGGTGGCGTACTTGAATCTGTGGGACATGCTCTCGCAGTTTGCTCTTTACCCGGGTATTCAAGATACCATTCGGTGGTCGGCTTCCTAAGTCAATACTCGGCTTCCTTGTCCTACAACCTTTTTGTTCATGGCCAAAACGAGATCAACCCGTGAAAAGACCATCTGTAAAGCTACAGTGCCAGCTCGCTGCAAATTCTTTGTGTGGTTGGTAGTACATGGTCGATGCTTGACGGCCTGATAATCTGCAAAAATGCGACTTTTGGACACATGTGGACCCATGGCCCTCCGGAATTCCATTTTTGGCCCCACGAAGAAAAAAATTCCACAAATAGACCCCGTTTGAGCGCGCGATTACGGGAGGCTGCCACGTGCCCCGGTCGTGCGGTCTGGTACCGCACGACGGCACTGTTCATCCGGTCGTGCGGTACCAGACCGCACGACCGGCCTGCATTCCGCGCCCGAGCGCGCGACCGTCCGCCGAGCGCGCGTCTGCCATCCCGCGGTCGCCCGAGCGCGCGTCTACCCCGCCGACCGCGCATCCGCCCCGCCCGAGCGCGCTCTGGACGTCCGACCGCACGACTGATTCCCCGAGCGCGCGTTTACACCGAGCGTTAGGGTTTGGCTGGAGTTAGGGTTTCAAATTTCCGTGATTTTTGTAAGTTCTGGCAATTTTGTAGTTGTAATCTGGGAAAGAATTTGATAAAGTTGTAATAAAAGTTTATGTTCAATGTAAGTTGTAGATGTATAAAAAAATTTGGTAAATTTTTTTTAGGAACGATTGACCGTAGAACGGTCGATACATAAAGTGGTAAGTGAATTTTAGGGTTTGGTCTGTTTCTTAGGGTTTGCAATCTCCGTGATTGTTTTCAGTTTTGGCAATTTTGTAGTTATAAACTGGGTAAAAATCAGATAAAGTTGTAATAAAAGATTATGTTCATTGTAAGTTGTAGATGCATAAAAAATTTTGGTACATTTTTTTAGGAAAGATTGGCCGTAGAACGGTCGATACATAAAGTGGTAAGTGATATTTCGAAGGTTAGTGAGAATTTGTGTACGGTGAGGACCGCTATGTTAATATTGTTAAATGAGGTGCTACGTGAATCATGGAATGCGAAAATACGAGATATTAAACTTCATAATACAGTTGGGAGTAACATGCCGCGTAGATTTTTATTACATGCATAACATATAGCATGATATGCGACTAACCCACCCAACTGCTCGTACGACCTACTGTGTGGACCGGGGCCACTTTCCCTTCCTTGCCCGCTCGGCGTTGAACTCCTCCGCGGCCTCTTTTGCCTTAGCCGCAATTTCCCTCTTTCTCTCGCGCTCCCTCTCGCGAGCCTCCCGCTCCCTACGCGTGCACGCTTCAAGATGAGCTTGCGTCTCGCGCTGTATATGCAGGGTGTGCTCGTGCTTGCGGCGCTCCTCCTCCAGCAACTCCTTCTCCTTTGTGACATTCCACTCCTCGAAGTCGAGGGTCCATTGGTCCTCAGGGTGGATCTCAAGATCGATCCATTTGCGGTAGCCACACAGGGGCTCCGGAGACTGTAAATACATGGGAGATATTGTTAGTGCGTGCTGTGAAGGAGAAAAGGTAGGGGAAAATGGTGCATGTGGTCGTTACCGGCTGCCGATAGGTTGCGGTGTCAAAACGGCGGTTGGGGTAGTCACGGGAGTAGTTTACGCAACCCCAGTAACGCATACCTAGGCTGATGCGGTCCTTAGACTTAAAAAACTTGCACACGTCCCCGCACCAACAAAGGGGAGGTGTCTCCCCCTCAGGTGGTAGTTGTGGCGAACGCTCGGTGGGGACGTCCGGGATGTGGTTGTTGCTACGCGGGAGCTCTTTGGGGGGACCTTTCATCGTAGCACGATGGGCTTATTCTACCCGGGCCTGTATAGCCCTTATTTTCTCATCGCGGGCGGCATCGCGGGCCGCAGCTGACCGTGCTATGTCACGGGTCTCCTCCCAATTCTTCACCATCTTGTCCCATTGCTTCTTCTTGCCTTTGTCCATCCCGGTTGGGTGAGGGAAGCGCGATGTAGTATGGGGTTTGGATGTGCAATGTTCGCTTGGAAATGGAATGCATACCAATTTATAGGGGACGTTTTGTCTGTACTCGTACGTGTAAAGCTGGTCCCCGTGGTCGTAGCAGTGAGTAAAGATGGGAGTGCAGCGATATCACTGAAAAAAGGCCCCATTTTGTAATTTCTCTGAGCAAAGCTGCCCTGTTTTGTCATATCACTGAGCAAAGCTGACATCTTGTTGTCAAGTCACTGAGCACAGCTGCCCTCTTTAGTAATGTCACTGCCCAAAGCTGGCCTGTTTTGTATCCCACTGAGCAAAGCTGCGCCGTTTCATCATGTCACTGCGCAAAGCTGGCATGTTTTGTCATCTCACTGAGCAAAGCTGCCCCGTTTTGTCATGTCTCTGAGTCATGTCACTGCGCAAAGCTGGCATCTTTTGTCATCTCACTGAGCAAAGCTGCCCCGTTTTGTCATGTCTCTGAGCAAAGCTGCCCCGTTTTATCATGTCACTGCGCAAAGCTGGCATCTTTTGTCATCTCACTGAGCAAAGCTGCCCCGGTTTGTCATGTCTCTGAGCAAAGCTGCCCTGTTTTGTCATCTCACTGAGCAAAGCTGACCTCTTTTTGTCATTTGACTGAGCACAGCAGCTCTCTTTAGTAATGTCACTGCCCAAAGCTGGCATCTTTTGTCATATCACTGAACAAAGCTGCCCCGTTTTGTCATGTCACTGCGAAAAGCTGCACTGTGTTGTCATGTCACTGAGCAAAGCTGGCCTCTTTTGTCATTTCACTGCGAAAGCAGACCTGTTCTGTCATCTCTCAGAACAAAGATGCCCCGTTATGTCACGTCTGTGCGCAGAACTGTCCTTTTATTCGTTTGAGGTGAATGCAGCAAGTTGTCTCGTTTGGTATAAGTAGCACGGTTGGGGTCCCAGCACATTGTTCAGTCGAACAAAGAAGTACCCTGTCTTTCGTGCTTGAACAAACCATGTCGGAAGCCGAGGGGCCAGTGGGGTTTGGGTCACCGAAGGACGACATTCCCTTAGAAAGGAGGGATATGTTCGGTCCACAGTACCGATTGATACCAAGTCGGCGTGCTCAACCAGCGTGGCCGAAATGCAGACACAATGAGTACGCGATCGTCCAGATCTTGGATTCCCCGAACGATGGCGGGCGACGTTTCTTCCGATGCTCACGCTCTGGGGTACAATTTAGTAATATTACATTTTTTTATTGCTTATGGACCCGCGAAATTTACCGTCCTTTTTTTTGCAGATGGCAAAATGCGACTTCTCCCGCTGGATCGACCCTCCTCATGAACGGTATGTTGATCGTTATGTGGATACATTATGGGCTCGAATATGGGACTTGGAGTACCGAATGGAGAGTCTCACTGAGGAGAACAACGACCTCCACGAACAGATGCAACGCGAGAGGGGCAACGAGGAGGTCGTGAATATAGGAAGCTCTTATGATCCCACATGTTGCTGCGCGAACCCGAGCTGCATATGTGCATGCCACTACCACGACGCCCAGCCACGTCCGAGGCAGCCCCCTCAGCAATTCTCTATGTGGGTGCCACGAGGCTCGTTTGGCATGTAGGTAACGAGGGTTATGGTTGTGTCGTATTTTAGTTCATGTATGTGTTGAATTCTCTATGTGTTGAATTAAATTGTTGGGTGTACTACTTTCCATAAATTCTGTATGTGCAATGTATGTGTTGTTTCGTGTTGTAAGTGCGTGACGCCTTCATTTTCTGTGACCTTCATGTTCTGTGGCCTCTTTCCGTAACGATGTAATGTGCAACGTTGTTAAGCATGTGATGGATTGGTTGTTATCTTCGTGGAGTTGTTATCACAAGCCACAAAAAATGCAATACTGAGCAAAGATGCCCCGTTTTGTCATCCCACTGGGCAAAGGTGGCCTCTTTTGTCATGTCACTGCGGAAAGCTGGCCTCTTTTGTCATGTCACTGCGGAAAGCTGGCCCGTTTTGTCTAGTCACTGGGCAAAGCTGCCCCGTTTTGTCATGTCACTGGGCAAAGCTGCCCCGTTTTGACATGTAGCCCAGCAAAGCTGCCCTCTTTTGTCATGTCACTGAGCAAAGCTCCCCCTTTTTGTGAGGTCACTGCGCAAAGCTGGCATGTTTTGTCTCCGCACTGAGCATGGTGTGGGGTCCAGACTTGTGTTCTCTTTCAATATTTTGTGTACGTCCAATGTATGTGCTTGTTCGTGCTGTCATTGCCTGGTGCATTCTTATTCTGTGGTCTTTGTGCGTGAGGCTGCCCCCGCAGGCTATAAAAGGGAGGCATTCCTCACCTAGTCCCTTGCCTTGTTATCACTCACCTTGTGAATTAGTTGTTCCCAATCTGTGTAGTTTTGTTTTGTGCACACTCCCCCAGACTAGGCAATGAGTCACCTGAGCACCTCTTCATCGGCACCCACTGTGATGTGCCCAAATTGCAACACGGTGGTTAGACGTAGGACATCACAGACGGCCGCGAATCCTGGGCGACACTACTACAAGTGCCCCCATCACTCGGTGAGTCAGATTGTTTCGGGTTCATTCAAATCGTGGTGGTATGTTTAAAAATCTTCTGGTCATGGAATCGCAGGAAGCTCCTGGTGGTTGCCGATTCTGGGTGTGGGAGGATGAAATGGGAAATAGGACAGACATTGTTCGCCGTGAGAGAGTTGTCGTGGGGGTTGCGACCCCGTCGGGATGCGGCATCGTTTCGACAGACTAGAGCGGAAGATAAATTTAATGTTGTGTACTATTTTGTTTCTTGTGTTCATTGTTATCCTCAAGTTGTAGTGCTGGAGGTTCTCCTCGTGTATGTTGGCAATGTTTTATGCTATGTTGTCGTCAAGCTCTTTTGGTAATGTTTTATGTACGGTTGTGTTGTATTTTAGTTGTTGTGTTCGTTGGTGTGTTGGTGGTTGTACTACTTGCTACATTTCAGGTACGTGCAATGTGTTGTTTCGTGTTGTCATTGCCTGATGCCTTCTTATTATGTGGGTTGTCCCGTGTTGTCATCTCTCTGTTGGATGTATGCCCTAGTAAATCAAAGAACTAAGAGCAACCCTTTCTATACAGGAAACCATCGTTGAACTTCAAACCATCAAGCGCTTGAAAAACATCACGAAAATTACAAAAGCACAATTAAAAAAAATTCATTCATCATCTTCTCGTCGCCGCCTCGTACGACGCATATGATCCTCTGAGAAGGTGAACCTACTAGGGGAGCGTGGTGCATCGCGAAGATCGTAGTGGAGGGCTGCGCCCGAGGCGGTGGTGGAGGGTACAACTCTGTGGAGAGTTGCGACGGCTGGCCAAAAATCATAGAGCTCAGGAACTCGGAGGAGGTGTCTACGTCCTGCTTAGATGGTACAGCTGAATTAGGCAATGCAAAGTACAAAAATTGTTCATACCGAGTACTAATATCACAAGGCATTTACCTGGGTACCCTGAACAGCAGATGTCGATGGGTAGTCGCGCATGTACTCTTGCGATGTCAAGCCTTGATACGTCTGCCCAAACCACCTGTACCGGTCGTCTAGGTTGGACTGCACGGTAGGGGTGTACGAGGGCATCGCCCCCTCTGTTTGGGACGGCGAGTCAGGGTCGCTCTCTGGAGTGGGCCCCCGTCGGCCTGAAGAGCGCGGTGGCTCCTCTGTCGCCCTCCGTGATGATGTCGCCCTCCGTAGCAGCGTGTTATCCTGTCGCAATTGCTGCAGGACAAACATGTGGTTAGACATAAATGGTAAATAAGCCGATCAAAAATATTTGGCAATTGTCGAACCGCCGGTCCGAAGCACGTGGAGGCCGAGCGAGCGTAGCTGGGCCGAATCTCGGACTGGGATGGACGCGACGTCGATGGCCGTGCTGATGGTGGTGCTGAGGGAGGTGGTGGTCCCTGGCCACGTCCGCCACCGCGTGTAGCAACAACGTCATCTCGGTGGCGACCACAACTCAAGGACCGTATCGCACCCCTTGCGTCATCGATGATGGTGCGCATATAACCTACCCACCGAGATTCGGTATTTGACTTCCTACGCCGTATAGCATCACCAGCCTCGTCCTCGATATGATGTAGCCGGTCCACCTGCAGTGAAACAAACAGTCAGTTTAAACGTAATCCTGCACTGCGTAATGACATAGTAATCTCGTACCGCCTGGTCGACCCGTGCCGCTAGATGACGGTCTGGACCTTCCTGTATAGCGGCCTCGTGAACAGCCCGAAGTGGAGGATGTGGCAGCTCCGCTGTAGTAAGCCTACTGCGGGTGCGTGGAGCGTACCAGTCAAGGTATGCCCTATACATTGAGGGGTCGTCGGGGTCGTCCGGCCGTGTCTCATCCACAACCATCGTATCCGTATGGTCACGCCACATGTCTATCCACGTCCGCTGTGTGGCTCTCCAGTCTTCTGTCGCTCGCCCTCTCCTCGATTGCCTGCAAGTTCATTGAGACATTACACAATTAGTAGGGTAGTGACATTGAGACTAATGCAGTAATTAAATTTGGGGTGTAGTGACACACCGGTGGGTGATATCCGCAAGAGGGCGTCCTAGCATGGGAGGGACCTGCTGGTACAGCCCAAACTGTCTCATGACTCGATGTGTGCTGCATGGCTCGACGCAGTGCGCGAACACCAAGTGGCAGGTCGTCATCCAGTACATGTGATCCTGCTCGCACTGAGATGACAACCCGTGGGGGGCCGTGTTCGCAATGAACCGTTGAGACCATGGCCACCAGACTACGTCGCCAAACTGCAGAAGCTCGAACCTCTGGTGGAAATCCGTGTACGCACGTCTCGGTCTCTCCCTGGCCCACCTCAACTGACCATGCGTCCAACGTGTACCCATTATGGGCGCATCAACGGGGTCGTCGCCATCATCAAGGCCGTACAACTGCGGGATGAGGTCATAAGGGTGCACAGCACGTCCAAAGGAAGGCCTGCCAACGGGGAAGTGTTCCCATGACCACAACTGAAGGAGAAGGTAGCAGGCAGCTAGGACCGGCTCGCTGGCCGCGGTACGCTGCGAGGCGTCACACAAGCCTCGGTATGTGGCGCTAAGAACTGCTGATCCCCAACTATACTGTGGTTGCTGACCAGGCCAGCCATCCGCCAAGGACTCTGCTAGCTGTATGTAGCTAGGCTGCACGGAGTCTCCAGTCGTGCTAGGGAACAAGACGTACCCGAACAGATATAGCAGGTATGCAACGAAGTGCGTCTGCACCGCGTCCTCATCTGCGCCTGCAGGACAGGTCATGTAGCGACGAAGCCATCCATGTGGCACCCCAGCTGCGTTGTCTCGGATCGAATGACCGAACCAGTGACCCAGACGGACCTTCCAATCTGCTGCCTTTGGGGGTGGCACCACAGCAGCACCACGGACGGGTAGACCTGTAATCATCGTGACGTCATGCAGAGTAACCGTCATCTCCTCCCACCGGAAGTGGAAGGTGTGAGTCTCCGGCCTCCATCGATCAACGAGAGCGGATAGCAGTGGCGCATCATACTGGAACTCATGCGGTGGATCCAACATGCAGGCAATGGGCAGCAGACCGGTGTCCCCCAGTAGTGGGATGTACCGGTGGTCGAGACGCCAGTTCTCTCGGGGGCCCCTAAGGACGAAGCAAGGAGGCCCGTGTGCGTCTCCAGACAACCACACATGGCATCGGTGGTGCTCGTCCCAACGGGGGTCTAGCAGCTCGAACGCCATGTCCTGCCAAAAAAGGATAACAAGTTAGTGTACATTATAACAAAATGTGCAACAAATAACAACATAATTAACAACAAATGTAACGACAGGGAAACGTACGGAATGTACCAAAACATACATAAAATGTGCACACGAATATGACCCACACGACAAGGAAACATATGGAATGTGCGAAAACATACACAACATGGTAATGTGCAAGACATAGCTACATCGAGCCAACAATTCAGCGTACACCTCCTGAATAATACATTACATATGGATTGTGGTTGGTACTACGGAGCGTTGCTTGATGCCGGCCTGTTTGGGCACTGACTGAGGGAGTGGCCAATCGTCTTGCACAGCCTACACTTCGGGCGCCGAACACGATCCCCTCGCTGGCTCTCATCCATGTCGTTGCGGATGCGACGGCTTTGTCGTCTTCCACGACCGACATGCTTCAGTGCATCATTGGGCACCCACTTTATCTCCCCCGGCCATAATTCCCTGTAGTGCATGTCTACCCCGTAGGAATGGAACTCTGCACTCCATGTTGCATACAAGTGCTGCATGTCGTAGTACTTGGAGATGTACTGTGTCGACGCCTGGTTCCATACAGCGCAGGCCGCGTACACATGGGAGCATGGCTTGTGCAGAAGCTGGGGCTTGTTGCAGGTGCAAGATGCTTCATCACCAATCGTGCATACCTGCTTGCGCTCCCCTCTAATGTGACCCATGACATACTTCTGCCTTAGGCGGACCTCAAACTTCCTCCTTAAGCCATCAATGGGCTGAGCAATGTGGGATCGAGCCTTCTCCATCTTCCTGTCCATGAAGGCCTGCATGACCTCAGAGTATTGTTTGTTTTCCTCAAGGTGCTTCTGCGCCATCATGACTCTATTCACAAAGTACCCGACGGTACGGTTCCAAGTCTCGGCCACGATTGCCGTGATCAGCAGGGATCTGACGCCCTTCAAGACACCATTGTAAACCTCGGACATGTTGGTTGTCATGATCCCATACCTTGCCCCACCGGTGTCGTGCAACAAAGACCACATTTCCAAGTCAGGTGCATTGGACTGAACCCATTGTGAGAATACCCCGACTCTTGTGGAGCCCCCCTCCACGGCCCCTGGTTCTGTATGCACATACTTCGTAGCCTCCTGATCGAGCTGTCTCCGCAAGGTGTCGAACTTCCGCTTCTGGTTCTGCATGCTGAGAGACCATGTGGTCGTGACTCCATGAGAGTGATGAGTAATTGACAAGGGTTTAGGTCAGTCGAGTTTTGTTTGAGTGGTTCGGAGTCGAGTCGTTGCGTGGCGCAATCGGGCTCGGTCGGGCTCTGGTCAAACCTGGTCATTTGGGCTTAGTATGTATATTCTAATGTTTCGACAGGTTTGGACTTCATCTGTGGTAAGTGTGATGGTATTTACGCTTTCATGTGTCGAGCGGTGCTATTTGACGTGTCTCTTGTCTGTGTGACTGCAGGACGTCGAGTTGGAGTCGTGGCGAGACACGGTGGATCAGACTAGGCGCAGGTGGCGCTGAGGTCAGAACGGTCGGGATGTGTCAAAGACGACGTGGACTCGAGGTGGTTGCGAGGCGTGCGAGGCAAGGGGCGCGGAAGCTTCCCGGAAGGTGCAGGAGGGGCGAATCGGGAAATTCGCAAGGCTGCACAAGCGGGAGCGGGCTCCGTTGGACGTAGCGGGCGTAACGGGGCGGAGACCCGTTAGCCAAGCGCTATAAAAGGAGATGAGGGGCTGCATGCCCTCCTTGAGCACTTGTGATAGAATTAGGGTTTTAGAGTCAAAAGAGGCTTTAGGAAGGTTGTTTCCTTTAGCTCTTTAGTTGGTGTGAGTTGGTGGTAGAGGCAGAGTGTGCTCCCTCTGTGTCTCTACGATGGTTTCTATGTGAGTCTCCTCTCTCTGTGTGTTCTTCCTCCCAAGAAGTGGTGAGATTCTTGGTGTTCTTGAGGATTGAGAGGGAGATGAGAGATTGTAATCACTCCTCTTGTATCAATCGGGGTATGGGGACGTAGCTCAGTTGTAATCCCTGAATAGTTGGAATGAAATCTGAAGTTTGTGCTCTCTGTTCTTCGATGCTTGCTTTTGGTGATTTTTGAGTTTCTTGATTTCTTGTGGTCTGGTGTTGGAGAGTGTTAAAATGGGTTGGTTCATGTTGGGATGTGGCCCAAAGATCATTTGATCAATAGAAATCCCAACAACCCATCTTTGATTTCGGATTTGGCACTCTGAGGTCCTCTGTTCATGAACTCATTTCTAGGGTTTTGATGAAAAACTCGATTCCCTTCAAGAGATGTCTTGATTTTTGGTCTGAGGAGCTCTTTTGATATTGCTAACATGTCTGCAAAACCTCATGTGCAAAAGATTTGTGGAGTGTGAGCAATTTGAGTTTGTGTGCTCTCTTCTGAAGTTTACTGAATTTTCTAGGGTTTGGTCCAGATTTTGTTTCTCTCCTTGAGATGGCTTGAAACTTGACCCATAGAGTTCAAAGGCTATTATCTTGCTATACTCAAAGTTTCAAAGTCAAAGGATCATTGGTTAGGGAGAAATTTGGATTTTGGTTCAGCTTGTGCAAAATTTCAGGTTTCAGCCCTAAATCTGAAATTTATGCTTCATAGTTGGATTCTTTTGATTCCCAGGCTTCCCATGTTATTTGGTTTACTGTTATGAAGCCCTGAGTCAAATAGGTTGGGAGCAATCCTTTAAATTTCCCAAGTTTGTGAAGGAGTGTTGTATTTTCAGTTTTCATAGCCTCCTTTGGTCTGCAGTCTGTTTTCGGTTGGCAGCAAAACCAACTGTTTTTTCTGCCGTGGCAGCCGTGGTGGCCAATTTGCTTGCCGTGGCAGCATATTTTTGTTATTTCTCTACCGAGACTAGTTACTGCTGTTTTGTTCTTCTAGTCATTTCTCTGCAGTCTGCCGTGGTAGCAGATTTTCTTGCCGTGGCAGCTCCTTCCACCAGTTTCCTTGCCGTGGTAATGAACTTCTTCAGTTTTCTTGCCGGGTTCAGTTTCAGCAGCAGCAGCTAGTCCTCTTCAGTTTTCTTGCCAGGTTCAGTTTCCTGCCGTGGCAGCATTTCTTGCTATTGTCTTTGTCGTGGCAGCCGTGACAGCTAATTTCCTTGTCGTGGTAGCAAATCTTGCTGATCCTCTGCCGTGACAACTTTTATTGCTGTTTCTTTGCCATGGCAATGAATGTCTTCAGTTTCCTTGCCATGACAAATTCATTTCTTTGATGAGTTGAGATTCTCGTGAATACTTTGGGGGCGGAATTTTTTTTAAAGACGACATTCACCCCCCCTCTGTCGCCGTTTTCGATCCAACACATGCATAGCTTCTTGAACAACTTCATTAGATCCTTGCTACGGAACCTTCTGTGGAAGTTCGCTGCAATATGCCTCATGCACCAGCTGTTCTTCACATCAGTCCACTGGAAGGGGGGTTGCGTCCCATTCTGCAAAGTTCGCAACGCAAACAGCAAGCCTGCATTGCGGTCGGAGATAAGGCACACATCAGGGCGTTCTTGCACTACGGCATGCTTCAAATTGCAAAGGAACCAAAGCCAGCTATCTGTATTCTCGTTCTCCACAATTGCAAATGCCACTGGGAGTAACTGGTCATTTGCATCGGCTGTAACTGCGGTGAGAATTGTACCCTTGTACTTGCCGGATAGGAACGTCCCATCTACGGTTAGCACTGTACGGCACCACCTGAACCCTTCTATCTCCTGATGGAAGGCCCAGAACACCCTGTCAAGAATGAAGCAGTTCGGGCCCTCCGTAGGATGGACCCTCTCCTGCTTGTTTATGTAAGTGCCTGGGTTTGATAGTGAAATTTGGTGCAGCATTCTTGGGACCAGGTCGTACGCCTCCTCGTACGTCCCAAACATACGGTGTAGCACCTTTCGCTTCGCCCGCCATACCTTCTTGTAGCTCACTTCGTAGCCCGCCGTGTTCGCTACTTCTGCCATTAGAACCTTCGGGGTAATTGACACATCCGCCTGGACGAGGTGCGTGACCAGCTCCGCAACATACGATGATGTCATGTTGCGGTGTCTATGTACTGGCCCCGCAAGCTCGCAACTGTGTTCTTGCAATACCGTTATCCGGAACTCAGTGCCAACGCCCTTGTACCGTTGTGCACGGACTTTGCCACCACATGACCCGTCGACACAGTTCACGACGTACGTGTCCAGCTTTGACTTGCGGACCCGATACGTCCGGCTTATGTTGACGGCATGTCTAGCAATAGCCTGCTGGACAACACTCTTATTACGGAAGCACTGCCCCAAATAGAGTGCGCCCTCGCTGAACCCCCATTCTCCCTCCTCCGCCTGTGGCAGAACTAGGGCTGCCGCTGCGATGTCGTCCAGTCTGGACGACACGTACGCACCGTCCGTGGTCACAACATGACCTACCACCCCTCCAGTTGCACCTTTGCCATCCTCGTCCTCTCCAGAACTGCCTGTTTCCACCTCCTCCTCCTCCTCGCTGCCCTCTTCTTCCACCTGGTCCCCAAGATACTCGTGACAGTCAATACGGGCGGCCCAGCACCTCTCGTCCACACCTTCGTTGGGCCAAAAATTCTCCGCACGCCTCCTGTCGTCTTCATCACCCACTTCCTCGCCCACATGTTCTCCCGCTGAAGCGTCTTCATGACCGCCGGCCACTACATCTCCACCAGCGGCAACTGAACCAACCATGGCTGATGATTCTGCCCTCTCCACGAACTCGACATACACCATTGGCCTCCCATATATCGCAGCATCAGGGTTGCACACGACCTCCATGTAGTTCGCCCATGAGGCATCATTGGTCACCTTCAGAAGTTGCCATATGCTCTCCCTTCCATCATCCACCATTGAGGCATAAACTGCCTCGATCCGTAACTTATTCCTTGCGGTCTGTCGATCGAACGCTAAATGGACACACCTCCGTAGCTCAGACAAGCTCATGGCGCTCAGACCGGGTGCCCGGATCACGGTCCGCTCGCAATTTGACAGGTCCGCCCCATACGGCCCATCACGTACGAGACCACTCCCATAAAACACGAACAATTGTTCAATGCCAGCCATTGCGTACCTAACATAAGTAACAATCGTACCATTTTAGTACACATCATGTAACAATCGTACCATTAAAAAAATTGCAACATACATCACATTACATATTCATTTCATTTTTATTTGCATTGGTCTTATTTATAAAATTTCTTTCGTTACATTTTACTTAACGCCAGCTTGCACTAACCAATTTCAATTCCATTTTTTTCCCGATTACTGCAACATTTCCATTACTTATAATTATCTTCCTAATGCGGCTTTCACTTATAAAATTGTACATAAATCAACAAAATACATCCTTCTAATTTCATGTCCTCAGTTTATTTATTTTTACTATACCTTCGTACTACTTTCCTGGTATTTCTATTATAATAATCCAAATTTATTCCTAATTTTAATTTTACACGTTGCCTACGACCATTCACTAAGCCTACTAATTATCCAAATTGTCTCTAATCTAACTACTGTTCCTATCACCTACAAATGCTCCAATATAAATATGTACTTTTTCAACACCGACACATGTGAGCACATATGTTCACCAAAAACTAACTACATTACAATACGTAACTTCAACATAAAATACGACATTATCTACACTCAATAAAGCATGCATCATATGTGGATTTTTACCTACACATACACACCGTATGACACATTGGCGTATTCTTAGCTACAAATACATAACGTACCAAATATTGACATGGCGTATTCTCACACATTCACATAAAATAACATTACAAAACGATGGTTTGTGCTAATGGACTAATTATGGACTAATCACATACATAAAAATTTAGTTTCGCGGGCACAAGACTTACCTCTTCTTGAAGCTCACGACACGATCTACAACTTTTATACTTGCAAAATCCGCTGATTCCAAACAAATACAACTCAAATCTACGTGTTTTTACTCCTCACTTCCCTTCACTTTCTCCCTCGCTCTATCTTCACTTCGGCTGCAAATGAGCGTTCTGGCTTCGACAGCAGCTCTTCTCCCTCTCTTGCGCTGTGCTTGCGGTTTTTTAAGTGTGCATCCAGTCCGCATGGAGAGGGGGCCGTTCCTGCGCTGAAGACGCGTGTGCGATCGGACAGGAGAAAGCAGTGCGCGCGGTGCTGCTTTTCTTCTTTCGGCGGACGGACGGGACTTGACGGAGACGTGTGGTCGGCAGATGAATCCCGCGGTCGGGCAATTAATCGCGCGCTGGGGACAACAGTCGCGCGGGGGGCCAGCAGGTCGTGCGGTCGGGCAAGCGGACGCGCACTCGGGCCGTCGATCGTGCGCTCGGGCGACGAATCCCGCGCTCGGAGCGGAGCCACGTCGGTCGTGCGGTCTGGTACCGCACAACCGGATGAACAGTGTGGTCGTGCGGTACCAGACCGCACGACCGGGCCACGTGTCAGCGTCTAGCGATCGCGCGCTCAAAAGGGGTCCAAAACCGGAATTTTTTTCGCTTGGAGGGCAAAACGGGAATTTTAGGTGTAGAGGGGTCCAACAGTGTCCAAAATTCTAGCTTCGCCAGCCGTCATGCATGCATCATGTGCTTGGTGGCCCAGGAAACATGGCCCTACCTTTTTGTCCGCTGCGCTCAGGCTTAGTGATGGGATGATCTAGGCTATCTGAGCTAGGCCATAAAAATGTTACCCAGGTTACATAGAATTTACCTAGACTGTACACTAGATATTTTTCCACACCCTAAATTAAATCCTATTCTATCTGGGGTGTAGCTCTGCCCCTGGCTGCTTGCGCTTATACCCGGCAAGTTTGGACTCTCGTCCAGGATTGGATCAACGTCCCGTTCCGATTACCCTTGGCAAATGAACCTGACTTAAGAGTCTTGGTGGTACTCTGTCAGAGGAAGAGCTTCGCTAAGCAATTCCGTAAGGCTTTCGACTCTCTCGTCATTCTTGTGCTTTGGCTCATTAGGAAAGAAAGGGATGCAAGGATTTTCATCTCTGAGCAAAAGATGCCGGGGAACTCCTGTGGTTGATCAAAGAGGAGCTATGGACTTGGCGGAATGCTGATCTCTTCGAGAGGATACAGCGAAGAAAGATGGGCCAGCGCACATCGAGAACTAGAGGGGGTTGTCTGTGTTACAAGCAAAAAGTAAAGGGTGCCCAATGTATAGATGCTTGTTCATACAGAGATGCCTTTATAGCAAAAGACATCTATTCTTGCCACCCCTCTTTATTTATAAATATGTATCATGTACATACTCAGAGATTAATAAAAAGCATCAGTTCATTACAATCACTTGTCTCAATCTTTCACAATACGTTATCAGCACACAGTGAAAAAAAAGGACAAAGGTAATGGCACTCGTCCCACGCGAACTGCGATCTCTCTCGCTTAGTGGGCAAATGCTCGAACACCTTACCGGCGATGCTCGCAGCGGCCGGCGTGGCAGGCGAGGCCCAGCGCGGCCGGCAAGCCACGGCACGGCGTCCGGTTCGGCGCGGCGCAACGCGCAGCCGGCGCGGCCGGCCCGGCGGCGTGGCCCGAGCCCGATGCCGGCGTGGCCTAGCGCACGGCGCACGGCCGGCTCAGTCCGGCGCGGCCCGGTCGGTGCACAGCGCGGCGCGGTCGACGCCCGAGGCGGCTCCGTCCGGCGAGGCCCAGCCCGGCGCGGCTGGCACTCGGCACGCCCGAGGTGGCGCCTAGGGCCGGCGCAAGGCGCGGCCGCGGCCGCGGCCGGCGAGCCCGGCGCACGGCGCATGGCCAGCGAGGCCGGCACTCGGCGCAGCCGGCGCGAAACGGCATGGTGCAGCCTAGCGAGGCCGGCCCGAGCCCATGGCGGCGCGGCAGCGCCCGCGGCGGTGGAGGAGCCCAAAGGCCGGGCAGTGGAGAAGGCCGGGCGATGGCGGCGGCCGGCAGCGGCGGCGGTGCCTCCATGGGAGGCGGCTGGTAGTTAGGGTTTGGGGAACCCTAAATTCCCCCATTCCTCATATATATACCTGCCGAAATATATGGGTTTTGGCCCATAAATTCCTACCATTCCACATGGGCCCAAAGGCCAAATGGGCTGCAGCCAAGGTTGCCGAAAATTTACATTTCCCCCTTAGATTTTATGTAAATTGCGGCATTTTATTTTAAATAAATTTGTATTGTAGTTTTTGTAGTATAGTCCTTATGCTTATTTATAATTGTACCTGTCAGTTTGTACATTTATAAATTAGCATTTCAGTCCCTACAGGACCTGAAAATTATGTAAATCTTTAAATAAATGTGCAATCACATTTATATAATTTTTACATATATAGGATTATTACTTTATTCCAATTTACTTACAATATTAATTGCAACCATATTTAAATTTGCTTTCGCTAGCAAATTTAAAATTTAAAATTCCTGTTTAGTGAGTACCATTATACTTAATAAATTGGAATTTTTGCAAAATATTATACCTACAATAAATATCATAATTACAATTTATGGCACTTTGCTACATTCATTTGTACGCTATACCATACAATAAATAGGTGATCATCACCAAATATTGTAATTACACGGTATTATAAATATAACAACATGTTATATTTAATTTGGGTATATATTCTTTCGGATTACAATACTCATATTGTTTTCCATATATTTTGCATTTTATTACAACATTACCATACACATTAATTTACCTCATGTAAATTAATCATATATGGTGTACTTTTCATGTAGGTTTAAATGGCTACCAAAGATTTTGAGCTCGATGGTTCCAACTACCCTACAAGGGCTATGGACTTAAAAATCAACCTCACCACACGTGAGTTGCAAAGGGTAATATTTGATCCTCCAAATGATCAAATTCCGCTGGATATTGTGATATATTCCGTTTTAAGCATAATACGGAATCACATCCATCCCGATTTAAAGGCGGAATATTTGTATGAGGAGAATCCACTCACATTATGGTTAGCCCTCAAAAATAGATATGAACAGCAGAAAGCTGTTATATTACCTGAGGCTAATCATGAATGGGCACATCTTAGACTCCAAGATTTCAAATCTGTTGGAGAATATAACCATGCCCTTCATACAATTTGCTCCAAATTGCGTTTTTGTGACAAGGAACCAACGGATGCGGACAAAATAGAGAAGACTCTCTCAACTATGCTCCCATCTGACATGGTCCTACAGCAGCAATGGCATGCTGCAAATTACCAAACTTATTTTGATCTTATGCATATCATGCTTCAGGCAGAAAAGCATGCTGAACTTCTTTTAAAGAATAATCAGCAACGTCCCATTGGGGCTGCTCCACTTCCTGAAGTTCATGCTAATCAAAATAACAACAAGTTCAGTGGTTCACACAATCACTTAAAGAACTTTAAAGGTAAATACAAACGCAACAAGAAGCAAAAACCAAGTGGATTCAAGAAAGGTAAAGGCAATTCTGGTAAGCAAGTTGACAAAACTGAAATTTATCAAAAATGTGGTAGCTACAACCATCCTACCAAGAAATGCCGCACCCCGAAGCATCTTGTGAACCTCTACCTCCAGTCTTTGGCTCACGGCAAGAATGCTCAAGACAAGCGATTTGAAGCACACTTCAATCTCACATCCAACAATGATGCAGCCGGATGTTCTCCAAAGTTCCTTCAAGAACTCAAAGACACATGTGCTTCTCCAAAGAAGGATGATCTCATGTGCACCGAAGACACACTTGAAGAATTTCATTCTCAAGACATGTTTGGAGATCTTAGTTAGACTCCTCGTTCCATAGCTAATAAGTACTATAGTGTTGTAATATAAATAAAGCTGTCATCTATATTGTAAGCTTGTATGCTACAATCATATATCGAACACATTCGATATTGTCAATAAAGTTTGTATGTATTCTATATACTATTACAAGAATTTTATTAAATTCTTATTTTGTGCATATAGATTTTTGGAGTCGATCCAATGGAGGAGGAATTATGCCTTGTGGATAGTGGTACCACAAACTCTATACTTAGGGACACAAAATATTTCCTAACTCTTACTAGGAGGAAAGAAAATGTTTTAACCATCGCTAGACGCGATGCAACAATAGTAGGCTTTGGTCGCACCTCTATTACTCTCCCTATGGGTACACAATTGGAAATTGAGGATGCACTCTTGTATCCCGATTCAACACGTACTCTACTCAGTTATAGAGATATCCATCACAATAGTTTCCATGTTGAAACCCAAAATGACAACAAAGAGTAATATCTCCTCTTAACCAAAAACAACGGATATGGCAAACAATTACTAGAAAAAATTTCATCTTTAAACTCCGGATTGTACTATACATACATCAAACACATTCAACATATTGTATACAAAGTAATTTTCCAAAACACTAACACATTCCAAACATGGCATGATCGCCTTGGCCATCCAGGCATTGGAATGATGAGGAAAATTATTAGCAATTCAATTGGTCATACATACCTCAAAACAAAATTTCCGGAATCCTCAGATTTTGTGTGCACTTCCTGTGCCACCGGAAAATTGATTTTAAGACCCTCTTATCTTAAAATCAGAGCTGAACCACTTAAATTCCTTGAACGCATTCAAGGAGATATATGTGGTCCTATACAACCATTGCGTGGACCGTTCAGATACTTTATGGTTCTAATTGACGCATCTACTAGATGGTTACACGTGTGTCTTTTATCCACACGAAACCATGCATTTGCTAAGTTAATTGGTCAAATTATCCAATTACGAGCACATTACCCTGAATATCGAATTCAATCAATTCGAATGGATAATGCTGCTGAATTTTCATACCATGCATTCAATGACGATTGTATGGCTCTTGGGATACAAGTTCAACACTCTGTTCCATATGTCCATACACAAAATAGTTTAGCAGAATCTTTTATCAAGAGAATCAAGCTCATTGCAAGACCATTACTACAGAATTGCAACTTACCAACATTATATTGGGGTCATGCAGTTTTACACGCTGCTGACTTAATCCAATTGCGTCCAACTGCATATCATAGCACTTCCCCGCTACAATTAGTACGTGGAAATCCACCAGATATTTCCCATCTGCGAAAGTTCGGTTGCGCTACATACGTACCGATCTCACCACCGCAGCGTACCTCAATGGGACCGCACAGGAAACTTGGGATCTATGTTGGGTATAAATCTCCGTCAATCATAAAATACCTCGAACCCCTAACAGGGGACCTGTTTACGGCCCGGTACGCTGATTGCAAATTCAATGAGGAACATTTCCCGGCATTAGGGGGAGACAACAAGTACCAAACTGAATGCCAGGAAATTAATTGGAATGTACAAGACATTCCTGCCTCAGACCCACGTACCAGAGAGACTGAACTTGAAGTTCAGAAACTCATTCATTTGCAAAACATTGCAAATAATCTGCCAGATGCATTTACTGATTATAAGGGTGTCACAAAATCCTATAATTCTGCCAGAAATGTACCTGAAAGAGTGGAGGTACCGCAAAATACCACTCAACTCCTAGTTCAAAATAAGAGGGGGAGAAGTACGGTACAAATGGCGGATACAACTTCTAACAAGCAACAAAGGAAACAAAAGAATGTAAATGCAGATCAACCTCAAGTTGATGGACACCAAAGGATCCTTAAACCCAGATCAACAGTGCACTCAATTACTGATCCTGGGACATCGGAATACCCCGACTCAAATGTTTTGGGAAATAACATTGAGTCATCAGGAGTCCAAGAAATTTTCACTAATTATACTGATTCTGGGGAATCATACAATCGTAATACTACAATTGTCGACATTTATTTCTCCACAACAATTGCAAACAACCTTCAAAATGATCCAGATCCCAAGACCATGGCAGAGTGCAAATAGCGCTCGGACTGGACTCAATGGAAGGATGCAATTCAAGAGGAGTTAGCCTCGCTCAAGAAAAGAAATGTATTCACCAATGTGATACATACACCTCTCAAAGTATTCCCTGTCGGTTTCAAATGGGTTTTCGTCCGCAAACAGAATAAAAACAATGAGGTGGTGAGATACAAAGCAAGACTTGTAGCACAAGGGTTCACGCAGAGACCCGGCATTGATTTCAATGAAACTTATTCTCTAGTAATGAGTGGAATAACATTCCGATACTTAATCTCATTGGCAGTACAAAATCATCTATCTTTTCAGTTGATGGATGTAGTGACCGCATATCTTTATGGGTCACTTGATTCGGACATATACATGAAAGTTCCCGATGGAATTTCAGTTCCGAATCCAAACGCAAATCGCAATATGTATTGTGTAAAATTAAACAAGTCTTTATACGGCTTGAAACAGTCGGGAAGAATTTGGTACAACCGACTAAGTGAGTTCCTAACCAAAAAGGGATACTCCAACAATGATGATTGCCCATGCGTGTTCATCAAAAGATCCTCAACAGGATTTTGTATTATATCTGTGCATGTTGATGATCTTAATATCATTGGTAACACACAAGATATAGATGAAGCACGTAATCATCTTATGACGGAATTTGAAACGAAGGACTTGGGTAAAACTAAATATTGCTTAGGTATACAACTTGAGCACCTTCATACACGCACCCTAGTGCATCAATCAGCCTACGTTCAGAAAATATTGGAGAAATTCAACATGGATAAAGTATATCCATTGAAAACCCCCATGGTTGTTCGATCTCTCGACAGGGACAAAGATCCATTTAGACCCGAGGTTCCATATCTCAGTGCCATCGGAGCGCTTATGTACCTTGCAAATTGCACCCGGCCGGATATTGCAATTGCGGTAAATCTACTTACTAGATATAGCGCTGCTCCAACCAAAAGACATTGGGCAGGAGTGAAGTATATCGTCAGATATCTTCAAGGCACTAAAGATCTCGGTTTATTCTTTCAGAAGAATAAAAATATGGATTTAATAGGATATACAGATGCTGGCTATTTATCAGATCCCCATAATGCCAGATCTCAAACAGGCTTTGTATTTTTACATGGTGGAACAGCCATCTCTTGGAAGTCTTCGAAACAGACTCTAGTGGCTACATCCACTAATCATTCTGAAATAATTGCATTATATGAAGCATCACGTGAATGTGTATGGCTTCGTAGAATGATTAACCATATACAACAATCATGTGGTATAGGTGCTATCGTATCACCTACCATTATCTACGAAGATA
This sequence comes from Dendrocalamus latiflorus, assembly GCA_017311315.1. Taxonomy (NCBI): domain Eukaryota; kingdom Viridiplantae; phylum Streptophyta; class Magnoliopsida; order Poales; family Poaceae; genus Dendrocalamus; species Dendrocalamus latiflorus. The sequence goes on along the minus strand of CM029648.1, from coordinate 13,282,166 downwards.
ATGATGCTTGCGTTGTTCAAATGCAAACGGGTTACATAAAGAGCAATATCACTAAACATATTGCACCTAAATTATTTTACCCACATGAATTGCAAGAGAGTGGGGAAATAAATATTCTGCAAATTAAGTCTTGTGATAATCTCGCAGACTTATTCACCAAGTCATTACCAACTTCCACATTCCAAAAATGTGTTCGTGGAATTGGTATGCGTAGACTACGTGATTTGCAGATGTCAGGGGGAGAAATCTCGTAAGATTTAACCCGTTCAATACAAATATTGTACTCTTTTCCCCTTTATGAGTTTTCCCTCTAAGGTTTCTCATTAAGGTTTTTAATGAGGCAATATGACAACGTAATCATAAATATATTATATCTCTATTTTCCCCACAGGGGTTTTTAAGGAGATATAATCAAATATATGCCATATCAACTTTTCTCCTTAAATTTTCCCACTAGGTTTTAAAGGAGTTTTCATGGCATATCTACTCTACAGGTTCTCCTCATATTTTTCCCTATAGGGTTTTGGAGGAGTTTTTCCAAGATGATGAATCAAAATGATCATATGAAGATACATTGGTCAAGGGGGAGTGTTACAAGCAAAAAGTAAAGGGTGCCCAATGTATAGATGCTTGTTCATACAGAGATGCCTTTACAGCAAAAGACATCTATTCTTGTCACCCCTCTTCATCTATAAATATGTATCATGTACATACTCAGAGATTAATAAAAAGCATCAGTTCATTACAATCACTTGTCTCAATCTTTCACAATAGTCTGCTAGGATGGCCTTACCCAGCGTGTTGAGCCCACGAAGGATTTGATCTTTGGAAGTGTTTATACAATATTCGACTATTTTTCAAGGCAAAATTAGTCAGATTTTGGGGTGTTAGATGGTGATCCAACGCTCCAGATCTTTTTTTTACGGGGGGCTTATATGAGTGGATCCGTTAGATAGAGATCCAACACTCCAGATTATTATTTTTTGATGGGGGCTTGTATGGGTAGATCCGTTGGATAGAGATCCAATGCCCAGATCATTTTTTTAGAGGGGGTTATATGAGGATCCGTTGGATTGAGATCTAACGCTTTAAAATCTGACTAATTTTACCTTTAAAAAGAGTGGAATGTTCTATAGCACTTTCCTTGATCTTTTCCTTATGATGTTGTGTCGTGTAGTTCTATTGCGAAATTTTTGTATTTGTTGATTACAGCCTTGCTGTCATTCTCTTGTATTTTCTTTTTCTCGTAATCTTAATACAATGTGGTCAACCATCCCTGGCTGGCCCGGCCAAAAAGGATAAATGATTGATATCATCCAAACGTTACTTGTTTAAAATCAAACCGTATGGTCACTTGGATCTTGCACAAATTTGGTTCAAATAGACGCAAAAGAAAATATACATATGACATTTATTTGTTAAGCATGGAATATGTACTCAGACTACAAAATTTAAAATAATACATATTTTGAAGATAACATTTGAATTTTCTTGTCAAAGGTTAAACTAAAATGTATAGTTTGATTATAAGTTGAAAATTAACTATCAGACTCAATTATAAGTTGAAAATTTGGGGGTAACAATAATTTGAGATTGACGCTAGAATTTAATTTGCAATACATTTCATTTCAAACAAAACAATCTGAAGTTTTTTTTTTTTGCAACTAGATGAGCATGCATGAATAGATCTCCTTAACGTGATATTGTTGCCCAAATTGTTGAAAGGAAGTTTTTTTCGGAAGAGAGAAAGAACGGTATTAATTGCAATGAATCCATTTCCTTTCGAATTGATTTTTTCGATTGATTATTTCTTTTTAATGAGAAATGATGTTTAAAAACAATATTAGCCTTGAATTCCTTTCCTTTTAAATTGATTTCTTTCCAATTGATTATTTCCTCTTAATAAGAAATGATGTTTAAAAACAATATTAGCCTTTGGGTGGTGATAAGTGCCCTTTTATCCCCCACTAATAAGGTGCCCATGCGTTGCAATGGAGTACTAAATACGGGTGATATATATTATCAAACGTGATCATAAACTGAACAGTGAGCATCAATTTTATCTTACAAAAATATGTATCAAACAAAACATACATGTACAAACTCATGAAGAAATCAAAATCAGAAATAGATATTCACATTTAGTAGTTAACGTTGTTTCTTGTCTAACATGAGTAAAAATAAAATATATAAGACATCTAGGATGTAAGAATATCTTTTATAGATGATATTCTTGGTAAATATACCAGCAGAATCGAAGGTTGTGCGATGTGGGGCGAACTGCGCAATACCAAGCAAGAGAAGCGAGAGAAGGGACAGGTGAACGGACAAACTCCCATGTTATATTAGCAGAGAAGAGATCTAGAAGTAAAACCATCATAGGTGGCTACGTATGGAAGAGCATAACAGACTACCCGAGTGAAAAACCCAACCGAAGGTGAAGGCATCTGAAGTGCTGATGGCTTAGCAAAAGTTGACGTAGGGATACCAACGGAATTGGAGGGGCTACTTTGTGATGGTGAAAAAGTTTTGCATTTCCCAAAACCATTGCCTTCTTCATGGATGGCAGAAAACAGCAGGCACATGCACAAGTAAACAAGTATGTTTAGGAGATTGTCAAATATTGCAAAAAGAAAAGAAAGATGCAAGTGAATTTGCCAAATGGAGATGCAAACCATATTATGCAAAACCTTTAATTTGTTAAAAGGGCACCACTAAGTTTTGTTTTCTGAGGTACCATCAAGATTTGAAAATGCTGCTGGATGCCATTGTTGATTGTTATTTTTTTTAAGAAGTGACCAAATTAACCTTATCTGATATTTCAAAAAATGTTTCACTTTCATTGTCAACATTTGAGGTAATTGAAAGCTTCAAAAGTCAAGATTTAAAAATCTAAATTTGAGACGTCCAAATCTAGAAAAATAAAATCAGAGTGCTTAAATTTGAAGATTCAAATTTTTAATCTCCCCATTTGTAGTTTTAAAAGTTTTCAAATACCTATAGTAGCATATATAGACATGGTTTAGATCATCAGTGGTATCGAAGGAAGCAACAAAAAATGTGATAAAACTGACATTGCTTGAAATATCAGTGGTCTATAAAGAATTTTCCCTTATTAAAATGGCAAAATGTTAGCACTCACCACATCCTTCTCTATGTTAGGTCCAGGAGATTCAGTCAAAGATGTAGGTTTAATCTTCGATTTATGCGGGAGTCCCTCTACTCTACGTGTTCGCTCAGTTTTAACTGAAAATAGCAGTGCATTGAGTTAGACAGATAGTAATTACATACCATAGTGCCAAAATACTAAGCTAAATTACAGATAAATGTCACTGGGAGCCAGGGAGGCTAAGTAAAAGAAATGCCTGAGTTCATAGGAAACTCAGCTTCCTTAAAAAGCCATATATTCAAGATTACTTGGAGATAACTTTTTGTTTGGTTTGGAAATATTTGTCACAGATAAGGTACTTCGGGGGACCATGGGAAGAGAAGGTTGAAACTTCTTCAGTATTCTTGACACCTGAGTTGTAGCACTTGAGTTTGGTACCTTCTTCTATGTATAATGAAGTTAAGACTAACAACATCTGCAATTATTAAGACTTAAACTTGTAACAACAATATAGACGATAAGTTAACCCTACTTCTGTTAAGAAAAACCTAAGACTTGTCCAATTATATCCCTAAAACATCATAAGGATATGTATACGGTCATGGTATGCACTTTTGGATGCTTCTTGCTGAGTTTTTATCTTGTGCTCCCTGCAATTAGTCAAAAAAGAGCAATGTTATGGCACAATTACTGTGACTACTGAGTACCATAAGTAAACAATGTGCTGAGTGATGAACTGACCGCAACTTCTCGTGAGTGACCAAGACATAGTTACAGATCATATTACATAAGGTTCGTCTAGATTAATCTTTTTGTATATTTGGGAGTCGATATGTCCTGCTAAGAATCGCTGCCGATCAATGACCAGAAAGGTGTTTTTGAGTCACAACCAAGTCTATATAAACCTATAGGGTCACACACTTAACGGGTTGAAATAATAAGGGTCTAGATGATAGACTCCAAGTGAGATGCAATCTCTACTTATATTGGATAAGGATCCGATCAAAGGCTCTCCGAGCTTGATATGATCTCTAATTGTATCGGATAAGGATCCGATAGGAGGCTATATATTAAATGAGGTGTGGGGCTGAGAGTGAAATGAAAAACTGAGGATTAGAGGAAATCTCGAGACACACCCATTGAAACCCTAGTGGCCAACTCTTGAAACCCCTATTGTGCGCATTGGTGCTAGTATACCGGTATACAGCGTGCAGTCCCGGACGTGTGGATTTCGATAGTGATTCTATTCCTACAAGGAATTGGACTATGGTGGGCCAAGGCAGGGGATTGAACTTGGGAGCTCACCGGCGCAAGGCACAGTGGCAGCGACGAATTGTGGCCAGAGTTAGGGAATAAAGGGCTCGGTGGCATGATTAGAGGCTAATAGTGGTGAGACAGTAGGTTGTTGAGGCTCTATATTGCGTGCAAAGGCGGTGGGAACAGAGACGTGTGGCTTCAACAGTGGTGGCGTGTGGACAGCGAGCTAGAGAGTTCGGCAGCGAGGTGGCTGCGATGCTGGCACATTAGGTGCACTGCACCTCATTGGCGCAGCTGGCGAGTTGGCAGGGCAGGGCAGGGCATGGGTGAGGGCGCATGTCGGCCGAGCGGAGCACAGACAAGACAACGGTGTGGTTAATGGCAACGAGGCGCGGTGCGAGGATGGCGACGAGGTCACTGGTGGACCCAGGGCCCGGCGACCCTGGGCCCCTGCCCGGGCTCCCATCGCCAGCGTGGGCTGCCGCTAGCACATGCGTGCCGCATCATTTGCTACATGCCAACGATTGGCTACATGCGTGTGTAAGCGGTCCACCACGTCGTTGCCGCTAGGCCGGCTATTGCCGAGTCTGAAGAGCATTAAGGAAAATTCAGAGGAAGATTAGAGCATCGACTGTTGGCGTGAGAATTGCATTGCGCTGACCAACAGGAGGAAGAGCTAAGGAGGAATAGAAGAGCAGTGGTAGGGGCAGAGATCAGGAGTAAGAGAGGAAGAAATCATGAGGAAACAATTTTAATTTGGATGATGATCTAGTTTTTCCTTCTGTGGTTTATTTTAGTTAGAGGTTAAGACCGAGATTAGAGAGGGAGATAGCCCGTGTTTGTTGGGAGATTTAGTAGTAGATTGGTTTAACCTGCTGTACTGTTATATTGTTTTTTCGAGTAATGTATGGTCATTTTAAGGGATTTCATCTACTAGAAGGTTTTAGAGGATTTCAATAGCTTCCTGTAGAATTTTTATTCATGTTAATCGGATGAATAGATTTCAAGCTATGACTTTTGTAAGTCTACCGTTTGGTAAAATTTTCATCTGTTGGTAGCACATATCAATCCCCAGAACCAGCTGCGCTTGTTATTTAGACTCTGTTCTTCGCCCAGGCTCGTCAAATTCTCTGGGTCCGCCACTGGACGAGGTGATGGGCCTTAATGGCATGGTTGGCAAGGTGGCGAAGCTCTGTGGAGCGTTGATGACCTGTTGTGGTGAGGTGGCGTGCGGGAGCTAGCAGCAGTGGCGAACGACGTGAGGCCAGGTGACACTTGGCACAACGGAGATGGCGGGAATGGAGAGGACGCCAATGTAGGGAGATGGTGGAATGACAAAAAAGGAAAGTGGTCGGCTTGGGAAAGCTTCCAAGTTGGGAAAGATACTTAAATTCAGCCGAATTTCAAGAAAATCAAATAATTTTCAAATTTTTGGTTCGTTTCACTCCCTAACCAGCTCAAGCCATTTCTTGCCTCCTTCAGTCCTTTCCAATCATCAGATCGAGCTCAGGACACAACGTTGCTATTTCTGCCTTGTTATTAAGGGGGAAAACATGTGCGAAGAACAAATTACTACTAACTAGTTGGCTAGCTTCTTTTTGGTTTTGGTTTTGGCTTATCACTTTCTGCTACAGTAACTATTTTTTTAAACGGTGTGTTTTTTTATGACGGAGTCTACAAGTAGATTTACTATATACTGTATTGAGTTTAGCTGTACTAGCTAAAATTATATACGATTATTTTTCTCTACGTACTATCTCTCGTGAATAACTAGAATTTAAAACCCATAATTCGAAAGAACCCACCCATTGCCTACAAAGATGCCAAAACACCGCTGCATTTAACCAATTGTCCTATACTCGATTGGCGATCAGCTTTGATCTCTAGTCTTTTTAGGCCTCGCTCATTTCAGTTTAAACTTCTGCCTTTTGACTTATTTTTCACTATTCCTAAATTTTGTCTTTTTATGATTTTTTGTTTTTTTGAGCTTTTTTGTCAGTTCTTTTTTCCTATATCCATTTGCGTTGTTCGTGATGGGTTAACCTATTTTTTCTATTTTAATTTTTTTAAATTTAGTTACATCAAATAAGCCATCATCAGGTATAGTATAATTTCAGTCAACTGCAGTATAATTTTAGCATAAACTAACTTATTCCGTCCCATCCAAGCGGCACCTTAATTACTGAGCCCACAGGTGCTGCTGTACTGTTTCCCCCATCATGTTGAGTTTTTTGTACGAATAATCTATTTTTTATTCGAAATTACAGAAATATACTCGTGGAATTTTTTTTTACAAAAATAGGCTCAAGTGGAGCCTATCGCTCAACCAGAAGCCGACTCTGTCCCTGTCGCTCTACCATTGGGCGACTGCATCCAGTCGCCCTCTCATTGGGCGACTTTCATGCAGTCGCCCAATGGTTGGGCGACTGCACTCAGGCCCCCATGGTTGGGCGACGGGTTCAAATTCGTTTCGGCCTCGAAATTGCTATAACTTTTGATCCCGTAGCCGAAATTGCTCAAATTTGTTTCTGAAGGCTTTTGGATGTATGAAGAATAGATCCACCAATTTTCACTATTTTGGCGAAGGTTTGATACCTATCGCTCTACCATTGGGCGACTGCATTAAAGTCGCCCAATGGGAGGGCGACTGGATGCAGTCGCCCGATGGTAGAGCGACAGGGACAGAGTCGCCTTCTGGTTGGGCGATAGGCTCCAGTCGCTCTATCATTGGGCGACTTGAGCCTATTTTTGTAAAAAAATTTCCCGCGGATATATTTCTGTAATTTCGAATAAAAAATAGATTATCCGTACAAAAAATTCCATGGAGCTTTATGCATTACAGATCCCAGTCAGAAGCTCCAGTGTCTTCTGGGGTATCGAAAACAGTGGAACAGAAGTTGTAGACAATGCGTGTTCGTGAAATGAAACCTGGCTGTTAATCCCGTATTTGAACTAAGCCGTGCACCTACACTATCATGATGGTTTGCACGAATGGAATTCCATGGCTTGAGCCCTGGCAGCAGGAGAACTTCGCTCCCATGAAGCAATAAGAGGATCTGATTTGTCGTTGGCCCCCATTTTGTCCCATGAAGCTTCAAACTTCACCTTAAAGCCATTGAAAGCAACAACCCTCGAAACAACGAGTAGCTTCTTAATAAAGCTTGCCCCAATCGTAATCAGAAGTTGAAGCCTCCCATACTTTTCTAGTACACCAAAACTGCTTATTTCGGCTCAAAATAAAAATCCAGTAGATTTACATAACTCTGTCCCATCAACTGAACTTTGTTTTCTCACAACGCATTCAGCACAACCATAGAATAATGATGCTCTCGACAAAAGGTAAAAAGGAAGATCGGAAAAAACACACGCGGGTTGGAGAGTGCAGATAGAAGCTAAAATTCACAACTATCTTCCTCAGTCCTGATGGAAGTAGAAAACTATTGTCGGATGCAAAGGAATCCATCAGTGCACAAACTTGAAATACAGGATAACTAGGATCGCCAAGACAAGGAGGGCTATAATGAAACTGATAATCCACTTGTTCCTATCCATCCTCCTCACCATGGCTCCGATGATCCTTCTGCCCTTGCCAATGTTGTCATCCACGCTGTGCAACTGCAATGCCAAGCAAGATTTGAATCACAAAGGTTAAAGAAAGAAGATATGTGGAGCCAAAAAAAAAAAGGTAACATACACTAGTAGAATATGGTATAAAGTCAGTCCCTTTGGTAATGGTGGCTATATTTAACTGCCGCGCAACATTCTGGGCTATGGCATCAACATATTGCCCATATTTGTTTGAACTTAAGTTCTATAGTTGGTATTGAAGAACAAGTCTTAACCATGAGTGACTAATCCAAGTTGAAACAGTGTATGATCTCATGCGCTTGCATAGCGTTGTTTTACTTGTTCATACCATGTAGCACCGCAGAAGTTAGCTTTATCAAGACACCAAGAAAACAGAGGAAAAACCCAACCTGAGCAAGCATCAGGATGTTATATACATTCTACGTTTTGTTGAGACACAAAGGCTGATAATTTAATTACAAACTGATAAGGTTCTTCATCTGAAATCAAACAAAACATTAGGGAAAACTGTAAAAATACACCCATAGCTTAAAGTGAGTTTGATAAACCCAAACAAAGCAAAAACAATATGAGGGTATTTCAAAATGGAGGAAAGTTATGGGTGGGCAAATGCAACCAAATAACTTATAGAGGGGTTTATCAGACTAGATTTGACTTTTGCCGGTGTTTTTGCAATTTTCCGAAAACATTGTTGCTTTTAGTGGTTCACCAATTTCTAGTGTGTGTGTGTTTCTCCACTACATCAGTCACAAATAAAATAGTCTATAAGAAGGAAAGAGTAAAGGAAAAAAAGTAATAACGGTTCATCCATGATACGAAGTACAAAACAAGAGGCGGTAAAATCCAAGCAAGGTATATACTGCAAGGAACCTGTAAAAAGTAGTTAAATAAGGTAGGTTTTGGTTCTAGTACTAGTATCTCATATACTGAAAAGGCTTAATACATACAAGTATAAATACAAACTTGTACACATACGTATTTGTTTGTCAATAGGTTCTAACAGAAAACACATTTAAGGTAGAGAGGCACTTGGTTAATGATTTCAACAGGATTTCCTTTAAGCAAATTGCGTACACATTGCATAACACTGCAGCTTACAAATATTTTGAGATAAAATAAATGAGACGCAAAAACAAACCAATGTTCAAACAGGGAGAATTAAATAAATAGTTACTTACTGTATCATGAGCATGTAAGAGAGATTGGCGCTGCTGATGCAGGTCATGCAAGATGGAGACTCCAAGCTCTTCAGTTTCCAGCATAGTTCTATGGCTATCTCTGATCCTATCAGTTGTTTGGTTTTGCCTTTCTGTTGTCCTGAGCAATCTTGACCTTTGATCAGCAGATACCTGCATTATTGAACATCCAGATACACCATTGGACCTTCCTGAGATGGACAACTATTAATTAACAATGTTGAAGGTTAAATGGCTTTAACTAACATGTAAAATAAGGTTAATAACGTGACATATGCACATGTAAAAGGACAAGAACCTCAGAGTTGATGAAAATATAAATGTTGCAAGATGTTATGGTTAGATGGGTTCATTTTTATCCTCTCAGCCCTTTCTCAGAAATATCACATAGAGTTGTCAGGACAAGTGGACAGCATATACTATAGCATATATTAGCACTTTGTGCACTAAGGCATAAAAACCACTACTCCCTCTGTTCTTTTTTATTTAACATTACTGACTTTTTACGGTCTCCAAGATATGACTTTGGCCATTACTTTTTATAGCTTTATATTAATATATGCTAATGAAATTGTAATATTATGAAAGTATTTTTAACAACAAATCCAGTAATATAGTTTCTATAAAGTCAATCAATATAGTTTTAAACATATTGATGGTCAAACTTTAGAAAATTTGACGGCACAGATTCTAGGATGTCAAATAAAGAACGGAGGGAGTAACATACACTAGGCATCCATAAAATATGGGGAGCAAAGGAAGTTTGGCTCACCCATGCTATATAATAGTATTCTTCAGAATTTGTAAATCGACAGAAAATTGACATGAACTTACTTCAACAAATATTGATCCATATACTACATGTATTTGACTAATAGCACTGGGCAATGTGTTTTCGTCATTCAGAGAGCGTCTATGATGCATCCACTCAATATGAAACATCCTACAAGCACATCCTGACATACTCTACTCAACATTTCTTGGAACACGCGAAAAAGTTATCGAAAGAAACTACATCAGTACATCTACTAGGATATTTGGGGAATACGCATACCCAATAGTCCAATACTATGGAATTGGGAAAACAGAAACTGTCATGTATATTTCCCCAAACCGCTTGGTTTAGTTCTAGATTGGGGGAGAATTAGTAATCTGATTCTGAAGCTGCACTTTCGAGGAGAATTAATACAAATTACCCCTGACCATACAGGTATTTAGTGCTTATCACTTATAACATGTATAAGCAATAAAATACTTGTTCACGGTAGATGCATCGACCAACAAACACGATTCACCTCCAAAGTAGGAATCATTCATGAATTCAGAATAAGCAACATACCGCCAATGTATCTGCAATTCCTGACTCAAGCAACTCCTCTCTCGCTCCTTGTTGGGCACTACCAGTGGTGACCCTCTTCAACGCTCCCTTCAGGTTGTTAAGATCCGACTTGTACTCCCTCAGTTTCGCGAGAAGCCCAGCCCTAACGCTTGGTTGGAGGTTCCTTGCTTCAAGATCCATCTTCCTTATCTGAACAAGAAAAACCGCATTCTCAACATATCCAATTACTGAATTACGCAAACACTAACCTATTACCACAAAGTAATCTCTTATCGATTCATACAGCAATTTAATCCTAGAAAAGAACTATTCATTTGTGCACTAACGAAATCCTAAAAAGTAAAAACAGAATGTTCCCCTAGTTTACACTAATCCTACAAAATCGAAACATTTCCGTGATCGGTGCAAAAATACAACCCTTTGATTTACCATAAATCAATCTAATTCCTTAGGCGACTTTGTTCGGATCGAGAAGACGTTGTTTTAGTTGTTTACAAATAAGAAGGGACTACCTACCAGTGCCTCGGCGCCATCGATGCCGGATTTGATCTCCGACGCCTTCTGCTTCAGCTTCTCTGCAAAGAAGACAAAGCAAACATCCCGAGAAACCAGCAGAAAGTTAAGACAACTCGAAGCGAGAAACTAAGATTTGAGGAAAGATAGACTGGGAGATGGTTCTTGGGACAACTCTATACACAGCATACCTCCATCTAGGGCGGAGGCGGCGGTGCATTTGCGGGAGAGGGAGGCGGAGATCTCGCAGTACTGGCGCTCGTAGCCCTCGAACACCTCGCTCATGGCGATGATCTGATCCGGCTAAAGCCCCTCAAAATCTTCTTCCTTCCTTCCGATCAGACCTGAAACCGAGTCGGGACGGAGGAGCAAGAAACCGGCCTGAGATGGGGGTGGCCGGGCGGGACCCACGGAGCGGCTGATGGGCCGAAAGCCACACAGGCCCAACTCGTTATATCTCCCCGCAACGGCAGCACGTGCCTAGGGTTTTCGGCCCAGAGCTTGCGCCGCCGCCGCCGCCGCCACACGGTGGAAGCAGGAACCAGGGGAAGAGGGAACCCGCAGCTCGGCAGCCATGGTCAGTGATCCCCATCTCCTCCTCCTCATCGTCTCTGCTCCCTTGTGATGCGGCTGTCTCTTGCCAGATCTTGGATGCGTCCGTAGCAGTGGAATTTACTTCCCATCTCGATTTGGTTCTGTCTTGTGTTGCGTTAGGAAGTCGTTGGGTGAGTGGAGCGGAGGGTACGTTAGGTCTGATTTGGGCAGTGGCTTGCGTTTATTGTAGGATCTGCATCTCGCGTGTGTATTCGAACTTGCTAAGAGGAATAGTGCAAGGCCTCTGTTGTCTAGGAAATCTTTCTTTTTTTGGCTAGACTTGTATATATATTGCTTAGCTTCTATTGCAGTGCGCAATTTTTAACTGAGTTAACAAGCTTCTTATGAGCGAAGCTGCTGCTAGTTCATGTTAGTATTAATTAGTACCATCAAGTTCATGTATTACGAGGATTGAAGATGTTAGGTGGTGGTTGGATAGGCTTATGATCTTGAGCACTGGATCTAAAGCTTGAATAAATGGGCGCGCACCACGTTGTCTTGGTCTGATCTAGATTAGAAATGACATGTGTTATCAAATGACTAGTTCTAACCTGAAACTGTATTGTAATTTAGGATTCTGGCAAAGTGTGTATTTAGCAGTCGATCACCAGCGTAATGAGAGTTTATTACATATCGTGTAGTTGGGACTTGTAGGTTATTATGGAGATGAACGCAAGATACCAGAGAATACTATAGTAAGAATACTGGTGTTGATCCAATTCATGTGGCTCTTTCCATGGGAAATGATGGTAAGAAATGGAACTGATTACTAGTATAACCATTAAAAATAAAAGTTGCCTTTGATAAAAGTGAAAATTCTTTTGTGGGTATATGTGTCGAATTGTTGATGTACTTTACGGTGTCGAAATTTACAATGATCGCCATTAATAGTGATTAGTTTTGAGAATGAGTAATGCTCTTTGTTGATCCTCTTTTACATGACTGCCATAATTAAATTTCCTAACATTTGATTCTTTGGGCTTTGGACATCTACGTCTGTCTTTCTAATGAGTCCATAATGTCCTGTATATTAGATTCAGCACACCGCAGGTGCCAATAATTTTTTAACTGATAATAAAATGTTTAGTGTGAAAATAGCAGGTACTGAAATTCACTGAAAGAAACTGATCCTTATAGTCTGTTTTGGGAATCTTAGTTCATCCAGTATTCTTTACTATTTTCTGTGTAAAAATGATGAAGTGTGCTTTATGATGGTTTGATAGATACACTTCGGAGGTTAATTAGATTTTCTTATGACCACTTGTAACACAGTGCTTGTGATCTTGAGCCTCTGAGCTAGTTTGAATCAATAGATGCGTATTGTATTGTCTTTCTCTAATCTAATATCTAATGAGCTATTACATGCATTAATGAGAGGTTGCATGTCTAATCTAAGTTGTCAATCAATCACCAGCGAAGTGAGGGACCAAGGGTTTATGACATAGTATGTAGTTTGGACTTTATTGACTATTGAGAACACGAATGCAAGGTCCTGGAGAATCTTGTGGTAGAACATAGCTGTATCAATTTATATTGGCCCTTTTATGGGAAACGAGAGAAAAACAACGAACTAGTTACAATTATATGTTATCTAAATTGAGTTTTTAGATATTCTGAGATTTATAATTTGATCTTTATACTTGTTCAATATGGGGCAGGAGTGTATATGGAATCCATTTTCTTATCCATATTGTAATGATTGTTTCTGTTCATTTTTATCCATTTTTTCGTAGTATCGGAACTAAATTTCGTTGAATTTCTAAGTGTGCTGTATTGATTTTGTAGGTGAACGTTCCGAAAACCAAGAAGACCTACTGCAAGAACAAGGAGTGCAGGAAGCACACCCTTCACAAGGTTACCCAGTACAAGAAGGGAAAGGATAGCCTTTCTGCTCAGGGGAAGCGTCGTTATGACCGCAAGCAGTCAGGATATGGTGGGCAGACAAAGCCTGTTTTCCACAAGAAGGTTTGATCCTAATTTCCCTACTCTTGGCAGATTCCAAGGAGAACTACAGCCTAATATGAGAATCTTTAAATGTTACTCCTTTGGCCTATCTTTGCCTCTGGTTGTTCAATACTATGAATCTATGATGCATTTCAGGCCAAGACAACAAAGAAGATTGTGCTGAAGCTGCAGTGCCAGAGCTGCAAGCACTACTCTCAGCACCCTATCAAGGTCTTTTTCTCTCTCATTTGCTGTCTTCTCACTCTTATCTTCTGTGTTCCGTTATTTACAAGTATCTGACGTCCTCTTTGCAACCTAACTTCAGAGGTGCAAGCATTTCGAAATTGGTGGAGACAAGAAGGGCAAGGGAACCTCTCTTTTCTAATCTTATGATACCCCAGTTCTCCGTCTTTCAAGTTGTCTGCCAGAAGTTACCATCAAGAATGTTTTCTCTTATCCTTCTAGTGAGATGAAGCTGGGTTTATCTCAATGGAATCGTACAATGTATATGCTATGTTTAGCGTTTGCATGAACCTTTTTGTCAGACATTTTTGATACATTAGATTGCATGAGACCAGGTGGATCCGTTTCTGTGTTACATTAGTTCTGTATCTTTGCCGCAAGTTCTCAAGTGGTGTCTCGGCATATGGCTATTGATTACTACCCTCTTGTAGTTGGCTCGAGTTGAGCCCTTGAGCTGCCTCTGGTGCTCTTCAACGGGCAAGCTCACACCAATCACCAATTCACCGTTGCTTCTTCCTTGCCATACTGCAGGTCTGAAACTAGATATTTGCATTGATTCTTGTTGGCGTGCGTGATCGCTGATTTGCAAAATTCGTATGCATTTTGGAATATTTGGGCGTAGAAATGCAGGATCAACGCTAACGGTCCGTTACCCTGCAGATGGTCCATCAGAACAGACTTTAGCAAATTGCAATTCAAGGAAGACTCAAAATTCAATTTCATTTGAGATGTCAATTACTCGTCATAACGTTTGGAGCTCACATAGACATTGTCGCCGACACTATGGTAGAAAACAGGGCTCATGTACCAAATATAAGCGATAAAACAGAACAACACAAAACCATACAAGGAGAATGCATTCAATAGACATGTTTTCGTTTTAGCGAGACTTCCAAATAGCGGTGGGAAATGGATACGGATTATTCGTATTATCTGGTTACTATATTTAATTAGATATGAATATGGTATAGTTTTTTTATCCGATTAACAATTTCTATCTTATTCATATTCGTATTTGAATTCGCATAAAAAATATAGATACGAATATAGTATGGACTTCTACCATTCGAAATGTTATTTTATCCAGACTATTTGTATTCAACAAAGAAATAAACATGATTTATTGCAATTTGACCAATTAATTAGACAAGTTTTTTTAATTCAATATGAATTCATATTTTTTTTAGGTGAAATAAATGAATTAGAATGATTAAGCATAATTGTATGATGATAAAATATCATTAATATCTTTATACTATATAAGTTATCTCACTCGACAAATAAGACCCTATAGCCAGGGTGACTCTTACATCTATCATAAGTCTA
Organism: Dendrocalamus latiflorus; assembly: GCA_017311315.1. Lineage (NCBI taxonomy): Eukaryota > Viridiplantae > Streptophyta > Magnoliopsida > Poales > Poaceae > Dendrocalamus > Dendrocalamus latiflorus. Next base: position 13,267,057 of record CM029648.1, on the reverse strand, counting down.
ACATAACTCATGAAATTTTCTTAATAAATATAAAAAATTAAAGAGGCTATTAAATTAAAGATCGAGCCATGACATTCCATGATCGGTGATGTCTAACCATGTTCCAATCCAAAGTGGAATATCCCTATGAATATTCATTCATCATCGATCCTTCTTTTATATCCTTCCAGACAGAGCTTCTCCGCCATCTCCCTCTTTCGCTCAAACTCCATTTGACTTTGTCAAGCATCCCGCACTTGCTAAATCTTATCTTATATCACCAACTCAATCATAATAAAACTCGAATGAAGTTCATTTTAGATTTATTTGGACTTTTAAAGTTCATTGGATTTATTTAGATTTCAATCGTTTATTGCGTAATTAGAAGTTGAAGTCCCGAAGAAGCAACAGATCGAGCAAAATCAAAACTCGGATACATACAAAGATCAAGAATTTCAAGATCATTGGCTGAGAAGGCTTTGAGCAAAATCAAGGCTGCGCTAAATTGTGCGAGGCAAGTCATTACTTTAATCATATCTCACCTACCTTTTGAATGCAAATTATTTTATTTGAAAATATCAAATTGTATGCCTTATTTTGTTACACAAATTATATTGACACTTGTTCATAGTTAATTTCCTATGAATAATTGCTTAATTATACCCTACTCCTTAATTTTGAACATGAATCCTTGTCACCCTAGAATTAATGATAAATATACTAGTTATAAGTTTGTATCTAAACACCATGCTTAGTCTTCCTTAGATACCCGGGGCATTAAATTTCCCTGACATCATTTCAAACAAGAAATTGGTTTTGGGCGGCCATTGGAGGGAAATGGCTAGTATATTGAGATAACTTAGTTTTATGCTTCTCAAAAACCCTACATTTTGTTTTACATATTTAGACGGATGGTAAGAGGTGTTGGTATAGATGTAGCACGAGAATGTGTGATTGTGGTAGCACCGTCCAGATAACACTAAGGACTGAATCTTGTGATGACCTTCCGATATAAAATAGTGCAACCACAAGTGTATAATAGTATGACTTGGCTAACTAATTTGCATCCACTAGCTCGGGTTGAACCATTGGAGTGACTCATGGGTTGTGTCGCTGGTTTTAAGCTACCATGGACACGGGTCATGTTGATGGATTCAAGCCATCGTGTGGCGCAAAAGGGGGTCTTGGTGTGGTAGACATAACCTCACTAAGATGAAACCTTAGCGGGTGTAACCTACACTGGGTGATGCATTGTAAAGGTCCCGTGGTGATCTTCTATATTCATATGTCCAAGGAAATATATGAAGTATAACAAGTTGATTATCTCTTATGAGTAAAGTGTACGATCTCTGCAGGGTGTAAATTGTTCGAATAGTCGTGCTCATGGTCGTGGGTTGATATGGAAACTCAGTCAAGTTAGTATCTATTTCTAAAACTTTATGGGTGGGATGAAAAACTTATCAGGTGGATGTAACCCTGGATTTGGATTGCCCTAGATGGGTGTAACCCAGTGATATTAATGAGTAGATGTAACCCTAGTAACAAAACTAGCATACGGTGAATGGAACCATGCCCTGTAACAGGTGGATAGAATCTAAACTACTATTATTATTGCATACTCTTACAATCTTTAAAAACATAGTTTAGTAAAACATGCTAGGTCTTAGAAATTTTCTATAATTGTATCTAAAAATAATGGTGTTTTCGCAATTGAAAAATATCAAACCTCCCTTGATAGCCTTGCATCTATTATTATTATTGCATTCTGTATGGTGGCTTGCTGAGTCCTTCTGTACTCATTCTTATTCAATTACTATTTTCAGTAAGTAAGAAGGAGAAAGTCAAGCCCTACGGTCATCTAAAGGAGTCAATAGAGCCGGAGGACGTTGAGGCCAAGAACTAGGTCGCGAACTCCAGTTGACTACATGTAGGCATGTCTTGAGAATCCTACCTGTGTGAAGTTTCCATTTTCGCTACTACTTTTCAATGGTTTCGGCCTGATCGGCCTATGTGTAAGTCCACCATTATATTTACTCTTCCACAAGATATGTATTTGATATACAATAATGTATCTAGGAACACTATCTATTGATCCAGAAAATAGTGTGGTGGAATTATAGAGATTTCTAAATTGGCAAAATCCAGGTCTGACACCCACCCAAAGACCCAAACTGTTGTCACCCCACTCATTCTCCACATTAAAACCATTGCATCCCCCTCCTCTCCCATTTCTCATCTTCTCCTTAGATCCTATATTCCTACTCCCTTGCATATCCCCGTGAAAAATGGAAGCATCTTGGCATTTGTTAGGCGCCGTAGTCATAGTAGACACCATTGGGATCCAAACGAGTCATCACCAACGAGGTGCATCATGTGGATGTTGTCAGGGGCTCATGATGTCCAGGGGCAGCGAGGTCGACTTCTCCAAATCCATGACATGGTCGCTCGAGGACATATGAGGTCATCAAGCGTTGCACACTACCATGCCCGTGTTTTATCTTGGTCTTGCAATTATCCCTGTATTTTGTCATCATCCCCAAATTCCATCTTATAGCATGTGGTTTTACTTATTTTTATTGATGTGTCTATGCTTTAGTGATTAGCCCTGCTACTTGGACTGCTAGGATGGTGTTTTGTTGGTTAGTACAGCTCCACTTGCATTGTTCTTAGTTTCATGTGTGTCTCAGGTGGATGAACCGAGTTGGAGCTCCAATACGTTGGCTTCTCTTCCATTTCTTGCTTTGTGCTGCCAATTCACATGTTCACACTCATCCTTTTCCCCCTCTCCTGCTAGATTAAGCCTGTTCAATTTTGTCTATTTGCGCGCCTGAGTTTCATCATTTGCAGATCAATGTTTGATGAAATTACTAGGAGACCTTGTGGTGTATATTGAGTTATGGTTGCGTAGTATGGCACACTACATGTTAGATTGATTGCCCATAAGAATTTGATTGCCCATAAGATTTTGGTTGAACCTTCTGGGTTCCTGAACTGCACAAAGTCAGTTAGCTATTGTCTAAACTATGTCATCGGCTAGATTAAATAAAGGGAACCATTGATTATAGATGCATATAAACCATTATGAATATCGCCTATCCTTTGGTAATTTTGTTTTGTTGGCTTGCAACACATTTGAAAACCATTTAAGTTGGCACCTATGTCTTCACCTGGGTTGTTCACTTGTTGTACTCCCTGAAGATGCTGGGTTTGATGCTAGGACATTATGTGTGGTGAGCAGTGACTGCTAGGGATGGAAACATAATGAATATGAATCGAATAGTCTCAAATACAAATACGAATCCATATTTTTAAAACAAATATAAATACGAATACGAATTCACATTTTTAAAATGAATATGAATAAGAATTCGAGCATTCTCTAATACGAATACAAATTGAATGTTGTAACGTCAATGTTTCTGGAAATGCAGGCAATCAAGAGCTGGTCAGCATGGTACGGACTGGCAGCCAATGCAGCAATAGTGCACGATGACATGGACGGATAGGGTGCACCTTGATGTCATCATGGAGTAGCGTTCGTACGATGTGCAGACGTACGATGAGTACCTGGAGTGGTACGTACCCCAGTCACACAACAGAGTCACCATTCCTCCACCAGATCGCCCCGAGCAGATCACGGACGAGGAATGCCTACAATGCTCGATCGATCCCCACAGCGCTTCGCGACGGCATGACAGCGTAGGATAGTTCGAATATCTTATCGTTTCATTCAAGAAATTCATACTGCTCATTACTGAACCTGTTTCGTATGTCACTTCAGTTAGAGCGGGCGCAGCACATCGCAAGCGCGTCGGAGGCCGCCATCAGTAACCCGGAGACACCACCGGCCCTGCAAAAGACTATGAAGTTCATCCTAAAATAGGCCAAACAATAGTGCATAACCTAAGCTGCGCCCATTCCACGGACCACAATATGCACATGAGCCACCTAGTGGGGGCACCATGCTCACCCGCCAAGTCACGTGACCTAGCGAGTCCAACTGGCTATCGCAATCTACTAAGTCTACATGGCGTCTAGTACTAGCCACCGATCATCCGTGCACCGTACCGACGAAGAGGTAACTTACGTACGAACCTACATTTTATTTTCCTATTACGCCTTACGTTCCACTAACATCATGTCGTTCTCCCGCCGTAGGTCCATCGTCGAGATGCATCCCTTTTGCCGTCCACACCACCTGCACAGACTACCGCTCCCCGTTGTTCATCTTCGCTGCATATTCGGGAAGTATGAGATTTGCATTGTACATCCAGAATATTTATTATGACTAATATTATTTTATCTTCTAGCCTCCAATTGAACATGAGGTGACAACGAGTCCACCGATGACGACACGGGCCTCCTAGATGCTTCTAGAGAGTAGTACACGACGCTAGGGTTTGCAGCGTATGCAGGGCAGAGCTCAGCGTTCACAGCATACCTAGGGTTTGGACACTTCGGTAGGCAGAGCTCCTCCGGCTTCACTACCACGTCGTACGGTCAAGGCTCCTTCACACCACGAGGGAGATTTCTAGAGTCATTCGTACACGACATTATTGCGGGAAGCTTGCAGTACGGCATGTCTCAGCTGGAGGACTTCGACCCTTATCGGACCCAACCTATTGGACCACCATCGGCTACTAAGCAGACAAAACAGTCTCCATACCTCCTTCGACCCGAGACGCAACCTCCGGACCAATTGACGTACCCAACAGGACATGCTCGTGCGCGGCGGAAGACAAGGCCACGTACAGGGAGGTAGACACGGTGAGAAGATAGCAGCGGCTCAGATGGGTGAGCCATATCATATCCAGTGTGATGTATTTTTTATACTACTATAATTACTTTTAATTGTACAAGTATTCTTGATGTATAAATTGCAAAAAAAGGTGAAACTTTTGTAAATTTATGATTTAGTTAACCCGAATAAACGTGGAAAATTTTGACCATATTAAATTCCTAAAAAATTAGACAATAACTATGACTATGTTGGGAGGTTTCATATAAAATTTTATAATTTTTAGAGCTCATTTGCTATATGTAAAAACTTATAAAAATATCAAAATTGTATGAATTTTTGAGCAACATTTGCAATGGATAAATTACCCAAAAATTGCACTGTGAGGCACGTTGTGTCGGGAGGCTGTACATAAATTTTCGTAATTTTTTGAGCTCATTTGTTATATTTAAAATTTTAAATAAATACTAAACAAAAAATTAGGGTAGGTAATTAAGCGGGCTAATTAGCCAACTTAATCCTGCCGTCTGGTGAGGGGGCGGCAGGCGCTTGCCACCGGTGGTAGCGCCACATGTCGCCTCGCTGGCTCTACCGCCGATCCACCGGACGACAAAAGTAACATTTTTGCAAATACTATGCACATACAGCTATTTCTGTAAATACGATGCGAAACAGTGCCAAAAATGGCTTTAACTCTAAAATGAAATGTGTGTACATATAAACAGGGTAGGTCACATTCTTTTCATTTTATGATTTATGGGGTTTTAATAAATAAATAAGACGGTTTCTTCGTTGTCATTGCGAAGTGGTTTATCGAGTCAAAATTTTCAAAACGGTTTATCGACATTTAGTTTGTTTACATAAGTGCTCATGCTAAGACTAAAAATTGTATGTTGTAGACGGAAAGAACGCATCCGTACACTGAAAAATTGGCAATACTGTAGTACGAATGGCGCTTTGAATCTGATGGACTCCAAGCCTGTAAATGACGAGGCTACGAGAGCACCAATATTTGTGAGCAAATGAACGGTAGCGTATTCTTCAAAAGACGAACGAGGGATACATTCAGTCAGTCATTCACAAGCCGTCCTTTTCTGCTTTCACTAGCCTGTCGATGTCCCTCTCCAGTATAAATTATAATGGAGAAGACGAATGGAAAAGGACACGAGGTTAACATCCAGTAGGCCCGTCATTAGTTGAGACAGAGATCGGCTCTGTTTTACTCGCATCAGCAGACAAATGCGATGATAAATGAAATGATCTTCCTTACCGAACTTCTTGCCACCTGTTACCCGGTGACCTTGTACTCACATCACCTGATGCAACGAGATTTCGCAACAAAAAACGTAGTCCATTTGTGTAATAACATTCTTTCTTCTTACATGTGTGTTTGCTCATCTCAAATGTCAAATGCACCAGTAATATAGTGTAAAGTGAAAGAGAATTGACACTTCAGATCACGTTTGGAAGTTGTTTTTTTCCTCGGTTCCTATGTCAATTTTCCATGAATATATGCTAAATTTATGTGAAATTTATATATTCCAAACAGGCTTAAGGAGCAGTGTAACTATGACTATATTTAAAATGGCTTTTGGCTATATCTATTGGCTTTTGATTGAAATAGACACCATAGTGACGATTAGCTTTTGCTAAGACATTCAATTAAAGGAAATGAAGAAAAACTAGAAAGTTATATCTACACCAACAATATAAAGAAAAAAGAAAAACACGTTAAAAAGTAACATATTTAAAATAAATTCTGATTTACAAAAGATAGAATGCAGAAAACAAAAATCATTTTGAGTAAGGCATATATATATATATATATATATATATATATATATACACATGTCCGTGCGTTGTAACGGAATTTATTGGATGTATAGCGAATCATGCTTTGGAAAGGGGTTGCTCTGAGCGGTTGGAAAGTGGAGAGTGATGAGAAGTTAAAGAAATAGAGCGGTTAAAGGAGAATGGATGTACGACCACCATCTCGTTCTTTTATAATAATAATAATAATAATAATAATTATTATTATATATATATATATATATATATATATATATATATATATATATATATATATATATATATATATATATATATATATATATATATATATATATGCGCTGATGCGAATACCGAGAGACACGAACTAACACAAAAAGAAAAAAAAACTGTAAAGACGATGGGAATGCAAAGGCAGGCGCACACACGGACAGCACACTCTTACAGGTCCATGGGCTCCCTAAATCAAGTCTCGTGAGTAGGAGTGTAAATATAGTAAATAAATTTTTATATGACTTACTGATTGAAGGTTTATGGAGCGAATATAAAATAAGTAAATGGATATTTAGTACTATCTATGTTTGATTCTGACTCTGAGGGAAAAATGCATAATATGATATGAGATAAGTGATATTCGTCTTTATATATCCGTATGTTAAGTAATATGGGGAAATCTATTGCGACTTTACTTTATGGGTAAATCTATTGCGATTTTACTTAGGAACAAGATAATAGATTAGCGGATTGTCATATATAAACAAGCGGAGGAATACTGGGTGCTCTTTCTTCAGCATCTCAGTGATTAGTTTATCCGTGTTCATCCTGATCGCACATTTACTGTTCAATGACATGTGTAGATGTGTAAAAGAAGTGGATAATTCCGTCCGACCGGCCATCTGAAGGTTTGTTGAGTGGATACAGAATAAAGAAATGAGTATCCGATACTATCCGTGTCCAACACTAACTCTAAGAAAAAAACGTAAAATAAAAAATAAACGATATCTACCTATACCCACTTAGATTACATCCATACATCCTTACAAGATTGCATGCGCAGGCATTGAAGGTTTCTTCCTGTGCCGTTGTTGCCTCTTTCTCCCTTCCCACTCCTTTGGTGTGCTTGTCCCCATGGGAATGCATGCATCTATTGGTTGGCCAAACACGCAAGTAGATAAACGTAATTATGGCTGATTGGTTGACTGATAATTTTTAACTCTCACACAAGTATTTATACAAATAAACCAAATATCGATAGGACATTTCGAAAAGACTATCTAAATAAACCGTTTGACTACAGAAAAATTATCCTAATCGTTAAGTTAAGAAAAAAACGAAGCCAGTAGATATCAGATGAATGGAGCTATTTGCTCAGTTTAGCCAAAGGCCTAATAGCAAATGATCAAGCGCACACTCCTTCCGTCCGTTGGTCGCATTTACATTTTCGAGCTCTCGTCTGGTCTATCGATCACTAGTTTGTCCGGCCGTTCTTGCTTCCTTCTCAAGGACAGTGCTGTTGGTGTGCATTAAGCCAAGGGAGAGGCACACGAGGAGCGTGCAAACAGGCCCGGTCAAATTCAACCGGTCAGTCAGTCCAAGGGATTCCCCTGTGCAACAGTGAAAGCTCGAGAGGACAATCATCACGGTTCTTCCTTTGTTTCTGCCGTTCTTCATTTTAACCTAGTACATCAGGCATTAAACAGATTGGATGTTGCTCGATTTATCATTTTAACCTAGTACATCAGGCATTAAACAGACTGGATGTTGCTCGATTTATCTGTCCGGCAGTGGAAAGATCCTGTAGATCATGCAGCCATACCTGCTGGAATTACATGGGGAGACAATTTGACTGGCCAGATTCTAAACAATACGGAGGAGAAGCAGAACATTGGCTTCAAAATCATGGATTCTTTTCTGCTCTTCATGTCCAATGTTCTTTAGCAAAACGGAAGAACAGTGCAAGCTAGCAGATCGATCCTTCACCCCGCTCTTTGCTCATCGTTCCACACATCAGATACGATGTTCTCGAACAAGAATAAAACCACAAAAAGCAACGAAGAAGCGTGCCTTACGGGATCGATAAAATAAGCAGCCAACAGCAGGATAGACCTGACGATACACTACTTCAGATCGCGGAAAACTGAATACAATTCCGCGTGCTGTCGCGACGCGCACAAAGACACGCATCAGAATTCAGAAATCACAGCACTGGTGTGACCACGGAAATGCTGGTTGCTTCACACTCAAACCAGATTGATCGCAGAATAGTAAAGACTCGTGATTAAATTAAGCACCAAACCAGAGTAGAAACAAAGCATCATCAAACGGGGGGCACTAGAGAACGAAAAGAGAGTATCTACAAGCACACGGGTACGACGACGACATCATCAACTAGTAGCAGATCTGGGCAAAATGCGACACGAATAACGAAAAAATTCGCTGGCGATAGTGATAATGATAAATAGATCTAGGCGGTGGTACTAGGTAGAGCCATCGACGAGAGCCGGAGGCGCCCGCCGCGCTTCAGTGGCGGACGGCGGTGAAGAGGAGGGTGGCGGCGGAGGCGACGAGGGCCGCAGCTAGGGGCGGCGCCGCGACGCCGGCGGCGGCGACGGGGCTGGGCGCCGGCGCGTCCGCGGCGGAGACGACGGAGATGGCCGCGACAGCTAGGACGGCGAGGACGGCGAGGGCCTTCGATCCGGCGGCGGCCATTGCAGGGTCGGTGGTGGCGAGCCGAGAAGCTTCTGCAAGAGCTGATCTGTGGTAGGACGGAGAGAGTTTTTTTTTGTGGGGGTTAGAGAGAGATCTTTGTTGGTGCTGGGGAAATGTGCCAGGGGGAGCCCGGGTATTTATACGGCGGGAAAACGGGTTCGGTGGTGACAGCTGGCTACGAGCGGTTTGCGATTTCTTTTTAGGAAACAATTTTTTGGAAATTTAAAGCGTTTGCGTTCTTTTCGGATTGTGTGGTTTATGATTTTTTTTTGAATTTTAGCTATTTATAAGGAAGGGTATAGAGAGAAAGACAGTAACCTATGATTTTAACTGGTATAGTTGAAGTCGGTACTATGTCTAGTACAATCTACTAGTAGACCCCGTATAAAATAACACTCCGTTTGAAAGTTAACTACTGTAGAATGAGTCATAAGTCGAAAAGAACAAGGCCATTAGTGCTACACGTGTGTACAATAAATAATGCCTATTTCTTTTTTAGTTTATGACTTATAGTTTCTCTCGAACAAGTGAATAGGACGAATTCTTTGTTCTCTTTTCGAAACGGTTGATCGGTAAAGTTTTTTGTGAAACAGCTCATCGACTTATCAGTATTCAGTTCGTTCACATAAATACTCATACTAAGAACAAAAATTATCAGCTATAATTATAAACAATCAGCCGCAGCCAATAAAAGAGCCCATCCAATAGATTGCTCGCTGCAGATGCATGCACGCAAGCTTAATTCTGGGCATGCGAGTGTGGACGCCCACACGCAGCAAACCAGCCGCGTCTTTGGCCGGCGCAATGCCCTTTGGGGCGCTTGCATCTATGGAAACAGCTAAATTTATCCCACCGCGCTTCCTCCTACTTCCGCGCTTGCCTTGCTTTGCTTCGCGGCGAAGGCAGCGCGCCGCCGGCTGCCTACGCACGCGGCGCGCACGGCAAGCCCAAACAGAACACGCAAAAACAAAGAAACCTTGCGCTCCGATTTGCCGGCTTCCATTCCGTGCGTGGCATTCGGTGTACGAGCTGTGCTTTTGATCCATCAGTTCAATTCAGTGATGGAGCTAGAATTTAGTTACACATTAGATTTAGTGGTAAAATAATTTAGGCTATCTAGACTGTACTATAAAAATATTATCTAGACTAAACTAAATTTATTCAGATTATACATAAGATATTTTTTTATACCCCGAACTATAAGCTATTTTGCTCAGAGTGTGTCTCCGGCCCTGGTTCAATTTGTTGGGTGAACAACGCGTGTGCGCGACGAGACGAGGATGGGCACAAATGCGAAGGGAGACGGGAGGGGTCGAACCATTATTCGATGGTTCCCGCACCAATGCCCGAAAGCGACGTGCTATATATCCGCGATTTTTAATTATTATTTGGCTCTTGTCTCCCTTAGAGAAAGTCAGAGAGGAAAGAAGCTGGAAGACAGTGACATTTACCTATTCCCTAGTCAAAAAATGGTCACAATAATGGATAGATAGATTAAGTGGTACACGGAATAATCCATATATTAGTCGTTTGTTTAGGGGGGAAAAATACAAAACCATATGTACATATATGGGTATATATACTATCTTAACCCTAGAGTGCCTTAAGCTTGCACAGCCTTAATTCTCACGTGCAACAAGCCGTGCAAAATGAGAAGAAGAGTTGAGCCCAAACGGTGTACTCCTCTCTTGAGTATAATCTTGATCTCCCTGTATAGACTATAGAGTCAAGTCATTTGTAGCGGTAGTTGCACCTTTGATGTCACAGTTGCTGTCAAACCTAACCTAGCCACAAACACACAAGAGACACCCATGGTCCTCACCTAATCATCGTGCAAGTCAAATTAATTACTTCTGGCAATCATGCACCCAAACTGGCACACTGCCTTGTACTAGTAGCTTTCACTTTCTTGGGACACATATTTGATCCTTCTTTCTCAAGGTTTCAATGCTTTCGTTTCACAGAAGAGGATGTGTGAATGCATTCTAAGGAATCAATCTCCTGCCAAAACCATAGTGGTATCACCGTATCAGTGGAGGCAAAGCATGGCTAATGTTCCTACATCATATATATATATTTGTCGGTTTGATACTTAGTCGTCGTCAGGAGAGATTATCACGTACTACGTTACGTCGTTTGGTAGGACCTGCATGATACATTGTTAGTAAATATGGGCAGTGATCGATGATTCATCTAAGAATCGCGGCTAGCTTTCCAGCTCGCAAATCTAAATTATTGAAACCTTTCAGACTCTGATCAACTCGGCTTCGGCTTTTGGCTTCTGACTTATTTTTCACTATTCATAAGTTTCGTCTTTTTCTGAACTTTTGGCTTTTTGTTGAGCTTTTTTGCCGGTTCTTTTTTTTCCCGTATTTGTTTGTATTATACGCAATGGGCTAACATATTTTTTTATTTTTAAAGTTTTTAAATTTATTTATGCTAAATAAGCCTCTGTCAGTTACAGTGCTTTTTTCAGTCAGCTATAGTGTTTTCAGCCATAAGCCATGAGGCTTTCAGCCGAACCGATCACCACCTGATCTTAATAATGATCATCTGCAACCGCAAAGCCATGGAAGCTTCCGCAAGATACTCTTGAATGCAAAATACTCCGATGTGCTCATATGGAGCACAAAATGTTTAGAATCGACAGCATCACGACGTTCTATGCATGTCTTCTCTCTTGTTTGGTAGGAGGGTCCCTCACAATGCATGGCATCATCTTTGAAACTTAAATCTTTGTCCTTTTTTTCCCTTACAGATGGGCTTAATTTTTTCACTTAGATGGACCCAACCGCTTTGTTGCATTATATTGCACTGCATGTGCGCGCCAAAGAGCAGATTAAAGCAATGTTACTGGCACTGTGGCCTACAAACACTATAGCTGTGTTGGTATGGTACCATCATTGCTTTGCCCTACCAAAGGAAACAAAGGCAAAAAAATGGCTAAACAAACCTGCTTCTCTTTGATTGATGGCATGGTCGTTGGTACTTGGGTAACCACTATCTAATTGCAGTTGCAGCACTGCTGATTCAATGCAGTTTGTGTAGGCTTGAAATAAAGCTGACAGTTGTGCTTCGTGTGCCTATTCAGGTTGGTTCAACAACTTTGTTCTGCAGGTTGGCAATTATCTTGTTTCTGTTGAAGCATAATTCCTTATTTGGGATTTTTGAGTCGCGAGATGAATTTGGTTTGACCTAGGTTGTTGCTTGTGTGCACATGGGTTTATTGTTTGATCCTAAGTTTAGGATCGGTGATTTGGTTGCATACATTTTGTATGGTACATTGTTTCATAACAAAGGAAACGAGAAACTTCGTGGAAGGATATAAAAGGGCATTTTGGTAAATTGCTCAATACCGAAAAAGTGACAGTGTGCAAAACCATGGCATGGTGTAACATCCTGGAAATTTTAAATTTGAAAATATGAATTTCTTGAATTATTTTATATTTTGTTGGAATTTGGCATTTTATGGTATTTTTCCGAATTTGAATGAGGTTACAAAATTTAAGAATTCTTAAAAGACAAAGACAGATATTAATGATACCTTAAAAGGAAAGGTGCAAATAATAGAAAGATAATATTTCAAGCACGAATCTGAAAAGATGATCCAGTCTAGAAAAAGAGAAACCTGAATTAGAATATAAAACCTCATTTTGAAAATCACGACATAGATAGCAATAAAAAGTGAGTGTACAAAATACAAACATATAAATGTATATATATGTATATGTATGTGAGTGCACATATAAATTGTGCAAGAAAGAGCCTATTAAAAAAATATAGCAAATAAAAATAAGCAAGAATTTATTGAAGGCAGAAAAATAACAAAATAAGAAATTATACATACCTATATACATATACATCCATGAGCACACATATTTATAAAATAATAACAACAAAAATAATATATAGGCATGAGGGAAATATATACATATATGTAAAATTAATGTGCAAATAAATATATACATAAAACAAATGCATATGTGCATACACAAAAATAGGAATACATATACATACTGTATATATGTGTGTATAAGGTATATACTTGTATATACATATGTATAAACATTAACTAAACAAACAAAAGAAAAAGAATAAAAAAACAAATGGGGGAAGGAAGCCAGGCCAGCCGAGGCAGCCCAGCCCAGCTCCACCGCACCCCCACTGCCCCGCGGGTCCCGAATGCCAGCGCCTCTCCCCTTCTTTTTCCTCTCTTCCTTGCCCGAGCGCCTGCTCCTCCTCTGTCTCTTCCTCCTTTCTTCTCCCGTGGTGGAGCAATCTCCACGTCGCCCCACCTTTTTCCTATTCGCTCGGTCAAAAGCCACGCGACACGCCGCATCTACGCGCCTGCCACCGCCCTGCCTCCCTCGCGCCGCACGCCGCACGTCGCCCCCGGCCATACCCCGCCGCCTGCTTCCCCATGCCGCCCGGTCGGCCCCGCTCGGCGCCCGCCTCCTCCACCGCCTATAAAGGCCACTGGAGCGTACCAGCGTCTCCCTCGCGCTCCCTTCATGCATCCACCGCGGCGAATTGATTCCCCGGTGCCCCTAGCTCGTCGGCGGCTCATTTCCCCTCTAACGCCGGCCGCACCAATTCCGCCGATTGAGATCATTTCCGTCCAATTCCTTCACATTGCAGCACCACCACGACCCCGCCAACTCATCCCCGCCATCGCCGGAGCATCTCCTTCGCCGTAGAGCGCCGGCCACGGTGACTTCCCCGCGCCGCCCACGGCCTCCGCCGCCAGCCCGCCACGGCCTCTTCCCCGCTCGGCCAACCCTATGGTGAGCACCCCCGTGACACACTCCTGCTCACGCACTTCTTCAATCTCTCTCTCTCCCACCACAGCGGCGCCGCCACTATCCACCTTTGCTCCGGCCGCCGCATGCCGCTGCCGCCCACTCGCCAGCGCCGCTCCGACCGCCGCGCCACCTCCCCGGGCCCCCTCTCCCTTCCTAGGTCTCGTTTTAGTGGTCGCCGGCGTCTCCCCGGCCGCTCTCCGCTAGCGGCACCGCCACCCCCTCCATGCGCCACCTCCTCTGTTTCGGCCGGCTGCTCCGTTTTGAGTTAGCTTCCAACAGTTACCTCATCTACGTACCCCCTTCTCTAGATCACAAAACATCAATGCTCGGCTGGTCACCAGCGCCTGTAACTTAACCCCCCTCACTGCGATGTCACGGGTTCGATCCCGACCAGCACCCATTTTCAGTCTCTTTTATTTTTGATTTTTCCTCCACCCATTTCAACAAGGAAAATTTAGAAGATATTTAGGAAATAATTCAGAACAGCTAATAAAATTAATTGCGATGTAAAATAAGGTTACTTGAGATTTAATAATAGTATATAAGTAAATAATGTTCCAGATTTAAATTCTAGGTTTGGAATTAAAGGTATTAATACAAGTTGACATTAGATAATTACTCAAATCTCGCAAAAGTACTGGATAACATATTTAGCTATTAAAGCAAGGTTTAAATTTAAAAGATTACCCTAGACCATAATTAAATATACGCGCCACCATTTAACGTGCTGCCGTTGAGTAAATTGCAATGATAGGATCAATTAAGTAAGGACTCTTCATAAGATATATTAAACCAAAGGTCGTGACCATAAACATTTAAAGAGAATCCTCGCTACTAGCACGTCACCAACAATGAATTTAGTGGAGTAGATTTTTGGGTATAGCAAGCTTGGTCCTATGTGAATAGAAGACTAAATAAACTATACAAGATACTAATGCCAAGGAATAAAATTTCGGTATTAGTAGTTTTCAGAGGGCACTCAAATTAAGAGGTCATAATAAAATACAGATGTTGGAATATAGTAGCCCTAGGTCATCAAATACCAAAATAATCTCATAAACATATAGATACCCTAAAGCAAGAATGTAGCAATTAACGCGATTAATTAGGTTCACAAAAAAAAATGATACTCACCAAACGCTATCAGATAGCTAAATTAGCAATAAAGCTAAGCCTAAATAGTAACTAAGGCATAGATAAAAATAATGGTACTATTAATTAAATCTTAACACTAGATTAATAAATAAGAATGATGAGCATGAAATAAAAGATATGACTAGTGACAA
This sequence comes from Dendrocalamus latiflorus, assembly GCA_017311315.1. NCBI lineage: Eukaryota > Viridiplantae > Streptophyta > Magnoliopsida > Poales > Poaceae > Dendrocalamus > Dendrocalamus latiflorus. Next base: position 13,251,755 of record CM029648.1, on the reverse strand, counting down.
CTAAATGCACATAAAATGTCACCCCGTAAAATGCTATACACATAGACTCAAAAATTAATTCGGTAAGCCAAAATGCCCTAAATATTAATGCTCAACAAATACCCAGCTAAATTCGTATACCAAGACATATGCCTAACCTAACTCATGAAACTTCCTTGATAAATACAAAAATAATAAAAGGGGTTATTAATAAAAAGATCAAGACATCGTATTCTACCACCAACCTTGCCTCAAATCACTCAAATCACCCATTAACTCATAATAAAACTAAATTGGGTTTATTCGGATTTATTTGGATCTTTTGAGTTATTTGCTTTCATTTGGATTCAGTCGTTTGTCGCGTAATTAGAAACTGGAGACATGAAGATTCAGTGGGATCAAGCGTGATCAAGAGCGAAGGGAAGATAAAGACCAGAAGCTCAAGAAAAAGCTACGAGTGAGCTCAAGACCGCGGCAAACCGCGCCAGGCGAGTCAATACTTTGATCATGTTGAACCTACATTTCTGCAAATTACTTTGTTTTAAATTAACAAATTGCATTGCTGTTATTTTTATGCAAATGCATGCTAGATTTGATATTCTAGTTATATGCCATTGTTTACATTGAATAATATTACCCCTCCTTTGAGTATTTGAATGTGTGAACCTTGTCGCCCTAGCAAAAATATATTAGTAGCATTTCGAAAATAAGTCCGTAACCGTATGCCATGCTTAGCATTGATTAGGAACTCGGGGCAAGAAATTGTCCCAAGCATCACTTTTATTCATGAGAAATTGGTTTGGGCAGTCATTGTGATAATGATTGGTATATGTTGGATATGATTATTTTACACTCCCAAGATCCCCAACTTGCTTAATTATCTGGGCGGATTGGTTCGATGGTGTGTATATGTGTGGTGCAGTGATTGCACAAGTGGGTTAGTGGTAGACCGCCCAGATACCACTAAGGACTGAATCTTGTCATGTCACCCGTGTAAAACAGTACAACCACAAGCTGGCAAAGTGTAGGCAGGGTTAACTAATTTGTATGGCTCTAAGGTGGTTACGTGAAGGTGTGAACACGAGCAAAGGGATGGATGGTCGTATCCCCGCCTTTGCCCGTGATGGCTCACGAGGGACCCTTCCCGAGGGATGGTCGTATCCTACGGAAGATAGACCTTAGCGGGCGTAACCACAGTAGGACTATGCATTGTAACAATCCTATGATATTCTACTCAACCGCATGGCTAAGGAATCATGTGGAGCAACGGGTGGATTTATCTCTTGTGGGTAAAGTGTGCAAAACTCTGCAGAGTCAAAACTATTCGAATAGCCGTGCCCACGGTCAAGGGCAGACATGGGAACTTAACCAGATATAGTTCTATTTCAAAATGCTTTATGGGTGGGAATGGAAAAGTGACGGGCAGCAGAAGGCCCTGGTTTTGGATGTGTCCTGGATGTCGTTCCAGTGGTTCCTGGGTGTCGTCCCAGTGTGTCCTGGATGTCGTTCCAGTGGTTCCTGGGTGTCGTCCCAGTGGTTAATTAAGCGGCTATAACGCTGAAGAAATTGCTATATGGTGCGATGCCATATGCCGCCCTTGGTGCGATGCCAAGAGGCAACTTATGGTGCGATGCCATAAGGTTAGTTGGTGTGATGCCAACGCGTATGGTGTGATGTCATACGTCGCCCTTGGTGCGATGCCAAGAGGTAACTTATGGTGCGATGCCATAAGGTTAGTTGGTGTGATGCCAACATGTTTACATGAATTATTTCAACTAATGGTTTAAAAATGTGATTGCAAACCTGCTAGGTCATAGGAAATTGTATGTAATTGTATTCAAAAGCACTCTTTGGCAAACAAAATAGCCCTATGCCTTTCCATTGACAAGCCATGCATGTTATCTATTTGCATTCCGTGTGTTGGCTTGCGGAGCACGGGGTCGGAGTGTTCACGCTCGCTTTTGCGGCAAAATTCAGAATCAGGAGTCAAATCACCTCGCCTCAGCAACAAGAGTAGACAAGCTGGCAGATAAGATGAAGATGAAGATGTCAAGGGTTAGGTCGCGAACCTCCAGTTGGCTGCCTGTGGGCATGTCCTGAAGGTCCCACCTGTGTGCTTCGTTCTTCCGCTGCTGCAATTTATTGATTTCGGCCTAATCGGCCCATGAGTAAGTTTATTATTTTAATTATGTTTCCGCATGATATGTACTTTGATATTCAGAACTGTAACTGTGTGCACTATCTACTGATCCATGGAATAGTGCAATTAAACACAGAGGAATCCGGATTGTAAAATCTGGGTTCTTACACATGGTCTAAGTGGTTTAGGTCTTAGTTGTGCTAAAAATGTGAAGTGAATCAAGCATTTTTTTTCACTAATAGGTTAATGTGCGTGTGCACTTTGAGAAACGTGCTTATATAAGTGTAAAACCTGATAATGTGTTGGGTTAACAGGTTAGCTCATGTAAGTGAATGAAACCAAACTAAAGGGCTGGTTATGGTTTCTCATATGCCTCTACTATAAAAGGGTGGAGGGGTGGTTTAGGGTGAAGCCACTCATGCCAAGTAGAGAGAGGAGTTAGGATTCTAGGAGATAACTTTATAGGAGATGTGAGAGGCTCTTATAGCTGCCTTTTGTTGTCTTTAGGCTTTGTGCATGACTAGAGAGTGGCTATAAACATTCATCTCCAATATCAATAAAGATCAAAATTTTATCCAATTATTTCCCTATTGTGCTTAAGTGATGAAATCTTGATTTGGCTTGATTTTCCTCTCCTCTTATCCATCTTCTTGATCTTGTTGTGCCAAGGGCGTATAAGAGATGGAGATAATATCAAAAAATCAATCTCCACCCATCTAGACACTTTGGTAGCAAGTTCATTAAGAAACTTGATTTTTACACATTTTTTTATCTTTCAAGTGATTTCTTCATCTGATGATTTTTGGCTTGATTTCGTCGGTGTTCTAACTTGCTGTGATATGTGGGAATACATCTAGAACCGTCTTGGCCATCATCCATCCACGAGCAAGTCATATTCACCGTTTTAGGTTTTTGATCGGTTTTGATGAAAGCTATCTTAAAACTAAAAAAGGTCTCAACTTTGGTAATATTTTTTACGATCATTTGTGGGAATAGGTTCATGATATCCTAAAGAAGATCAATACAAATTTATGTCATTTGGATATACAAATCAAAAGTTACATGGATTTTTCATTCGTGAAATAGTACTGAAATTTCTGTTATTTCCCTAATTTACTAGTCTTATTTCGACCACACTGGTCTTGTACAACCACACTGATCTTGTAAGGCCATACTAGTCTTATGTCGACAACTCTGATCTTATTTCGACCACACTGGCCTTCTACAACCACATTAGTCTTATCTCGACCACTCTGGTCTTGTCCGACCATACTGGTCTTTTCGACCACACTGATCTTCTCTCAACCACACTGGTCCTTCACGACCATACTTGTCTTGGATGACTACATTAGTTTTTCTCTGTCAAATTAGTCTTTGTTGATTTTATTCTTTACCCTTGATCTTCACAGTTTATCATAACTATTGCAGTAAAGATTAGAGAATACTCGGAGGTTTTCAAAGCATGCTTTGCTCAATTTTGATCAGATCTTTTCTTATGCTTATGTGTCTTTGATCTTCATGGCTTGTATAGCTACTGGAGTAAAAAGTTTTGCTTCCGCACAATGAAAAAGATTTTAAAAACCTTAAATTTAATTTGGGCTCCTATTCACCCCTCAAGTCGCCATACTCGATCCCACAAAATGGGATATTACAGCAAAATAACGCGACACAAAGCGATACATACAATTCCTGGTTGTTGAAATTGTTAGACAGACATCATGGACAGCCCTTTGGGCTTATGGCTTTAGGTCCTTATGTGTTTAGTATGGTTGATTAGCTATCCAGTATAGGCAAGGATCTCTCTGGTTGGCCCATATTTCTATTAGCCATAACCCTAGACATCCATGCCTATATACATGCATTGTATTGCTACCTCCATAATCAATCTACTATTCCGTTCAATATACTTTGCTACATGGTATCAGATTGGTCGATCCTGTGACCATCCTCTTCCGCTCAAAACCCACCTCTGTCTCTCGGCCGCCATGTCGGGCGATCTCCCGCCGCCGGCCCCCTCTTCCCCTGCTGCCGCTGCTGATGCCGATTTCCTTTCCGCAGAGGCCGCCGCCAGGGCTGAGGAGGCCGCGTGCGTCGCCCAGGTCAACCCCGATGCGCGCCTCACTGCCGCCGCCAAATCCCGCGCCGCTACTATCGCGTGGGCCGAAGCCGCTGAGCGCGAGGCTGCCGCCGCCGCTCAAGCACGTGCTGCGGCTGCTGAACGCGAGCGCGCTACCGTAGCGTGCGCAGCTCGTGAGCGCGCCGCCGCTGCTGGAGATGTCGACGCCGACGCCGAATCCGTGGACGAAGCCTCTCTTCCTCTCCACGACGCCATCCTTCTTCATGAAGCTGCCGCCATCGCCAACATCCATGCCCAGGCAGTCGTCGTGCAGAACATCCGCTCCTTGGTTCCCCTTGTCCTCGACTTCAACTTCGGCCACTACACCCAATGGCGCGAGCTCTTTCTCCTCGCCCTCGGGAAGTACTCCCTCGAGGATCACGTGCTCACCGACGACCCCCATCCGGCCCTCCCCGACTGGGTTCACATGGATTGCGTCGTCAAATCCTGACTTCTCGGCACCCTCTCCACCGACCTCGTCGAAACCGTGCTGGAACGTCGGGCCACCACACGCATCACCTGGCTCACCGTCGAAACTCAGTTTCTCGGCAACAGGGAGCCGTGCGCCCTCTACCTCGACGTCGAGTTCCGAAACTTCGTCAAAGGGATCTCTCCATTGCTGACTACTGCCGTTGCTTCAAGACCATGGCCGATGCTCTTGCCGATCTCAGGGAGGTCGTCGCCGACTTCCGTGGCCTCAACAAAAAATTCACCGCCATCGGTCTTCATCTTCAACGGAGCCGGCCGTTTCCCTCCTTCCTTGAGGCGCGTGCCGACCTGCTCCTGGAGGAACTCAACATGGCATATCGTAAGTCCTCACTTGCCACTGCCCTCCTCACTTCCGACGGCCAACCTACTTCAACCGACCGCGCCCCATCTTCTTCGACTTTCAACGGCTTCGGAGGTGGCACCGGCAGCGGCAACGGAGGCGGGGGCTGAGGCGGTGGCTCCTCCCACTCCCGTGGACGGCGCGTCAAGCGCTCCGGCCGGGCTGGCCAGAGCACTGCGTCATCCCAGGGTTCAAGCGTAGGCGGCGCGAGCTCCCACGGCGCACCTAAAACCGGCGGCTGGCCCAGTTTTTACAACCCATGGACCGGCACCATTCAGATGTGGCCCGGTCCCCGGCCTCCCCTTGCTCCTATTCCGCAGGGACGCTTCTCCGGGTCGGCTCCGTCTTCTCAGGCCCCGCTGCAGCCACAAGCCTGCTGGCTGCCACCCAAAATCAGTGGACACTTCCTGCTATTCACGGCCAGCCTGCGGAATTTTACGGTGGTGCTCCTATCGGGCAGGCCGCTGGACAGTTCACTGCTCCTGCTGGCTTGCCTTCATGGGACCAGAACAGCCTCGCCAGCGCTTTCTCCACCATGGCGCTGACTCCTCCTCCACAACCCGAGTGGTACTTCGACTCGGGGGCTGCCTCTCACATGGCCTCCGACCCTAGTATTCTCTCTCACTCCTCCATTTCTCGGTATCCCGTCCCTTCATCCATTTATGTCGGTAACGGCTCCCTACTTCCCGTTACTTCTACTGGCACAACTGACCTTCATGGTTCTCTCCGTCTTAATAATGTCCTTGTTTCCCCCACACTTATTAAGAACCTCATTTCTGTTCATCAGTTTACATCTGACAATAACTGTTCTGTTGGGTTTGACCCCACTAGCTATTCTGTGAAGGATCTTCGGTCTCGGAACGTGATCATCAGGTGCAATAGCTCCGGGCCGCTCTACCCCCTGCATCTTCCTGTCGCCAAGTCCTTCCTCGCCGAGTCCTTCGCCCCACTTTGGCATCACCGGCTCGGTCATCCCGGTCATGAAATTTTGTCGAAGTTAGCGAGTTCTGCAATTATTCCTTCATGTAATAAAACCACAGGTCATTCTATTTGTCATGCATGCCAACTGGGTCGACATGTTCGTCTTCCCTTCCCTATGTCAGCATCCCGTGCTTCACACAATTTTGATCTTATACACTGTGACCTCTGGACATCACCTGTTGATAGTGTTTCTGGTTACAAGTATTATTTGACCATTCTCGATGATTGTTCGCATCATCTTTGGACGTTTCCCCTTCGGCTCAAATCTAACACATTCTTGACACTCGCTAACTTTTTCTCCTTTGTTTCCACTCAGTTCGGCGCTAGTATTAAGGCAGTTCAGTGCGATAACGGCCGCGAGTTTGACAACTCTAGCGCCCGCACGTTCTTCCTCACTCATGGCGTCCACCTCCGCACGCTGCACCTACACCTCCCAACAGAATGGTAAAACTGAGCGTATCATTCGTTCTATCAACAATGTCATTCGCTCACTTTTGTTTCAGGCGTCTATGCCACCGTCCTATTGGGTTGAGGCATTGGCCACTGCCACTTATCTCCTCAACATCCTACCCACCAAGACGCTGAATTTCTCCACGCCGCATCATGCCCTTTTTGGGTCTTCCCCATCATATGAGCATCTCCGCGTCTTTGGGTGCAAATGCTACCCAAATCTTGCCGCCACAGCCTCCCACAAATTCGCTCCTCGTTCCGCCCTGTGTACCTTCCTTGGTTACTCCACCCACCATAAGGGATACCGATGCCTCGACATGGCCTCCAATCGGGTCTACCTCTCCCGTCATGTCATTTTTGATGAAACATCGTTTCCCTTTGCCGATCTTCCTTCCACCCCCTCCACGGTAGATTTTGAATTTTTGGATGATTACACTAATCCTGTGCCGACGCCTATAGGCCCGTCGCACACCTCTTTGCCTGCAGGTTTTCCCGCGCGTGCTGACGTCCCCGCGCCCATGCCACGCGCGGCCCTAGACAATGCTGCGCCCGCCGCCGCCGCCGAGGACACTGCACCACCGACCCTGCCCCGCACGACAATGGCGGCCGATGCGTTGTGCAGGGCATCTCCCACTCCAGCGCCAGCACAGCCACGTGTGGCAACCGCTTCATCTGCATCGCCACGTGTGGCCCCCGCCGACCGCCGTTTTCGCCACGTTTACACCCGGCGTGCGAAGATGGCGTCCACCCCGAGCTCTCCCCCGGGCGCGACAGCGCCCTCCCCGGCGCGTCTTCCCCGGGCGCGGCGCCTTCCCCGGTGCGTCTTCCCCCGGGCACCGTGCCGGTGTCTCCCGTGCTGAATCAGCACCCGATGACAACGCGCGCCAAGTCCGATTTTCGGCTACCTGCACTCCACCATGCCACGCCATTGTTGCCTGTACCTCGGATGTACCGCAACGCCCTTGCCGACCCCAATTGGCGGGCCGCTATGGAGGAAGAGTACGCTGCTCTCTTGCAGAACCACACCTGGGACTTGGTTCCCCGACTGCACAAGGTGAATGTCGTCTCTGGTAAATGGATCTTCAAGCACAAACTCAAGGCAGATGGTTCTCTCGAGCGCTATAAAGCACGTTGGGTGCTGCGTGGTTTTACGCAGCGCCCGGGAGTGGATTTCGCCGAGACATTTAGTCCCGTTGTGAAGCCGGCAACAGTGAGGACAATGCTGGCTCTTGCTCTTTCCAGGAAGTGGCCGATTCATCAACTTGATGTGAAGAACGTCTTTCTTCATGGGACCTTGTCTGAGACAGTTTATTGCTCACAGCCATCCGGATTCGAGGATTCTACTCATCCGGAGTTTGTCTGCCGCCTGAACAAATCCCTCTATGGTCTCAAGCAGGCTCCCCGTACATGGTATAGCAGGTTTGCTTCATATCTGCTATCCCTTGGATTTATTGAGGCCAAGTTTGACACATCACTGTTTGTGTACCACCGCGGCACTGAGATTGTCTACCTACTCCTTTATGTTGATGACATCGTTCTCACCACCTCATCTGCCGGGCTTCTTCGCCGCATTATCACTGCCTTACAGCAGGAGTTCTCTATGAAGGATCTCGGTGAGCTTCAGCACTTTTTGGGGATGCATGTGCAGAAGTGTCATGGTGGTCTTCTCCTCTCACAGCGTCAGTACATGATGGACATCTTGGAGCGCGCAGGCATGGCAGATTGCAAATCATGCACCACCCCTGTCGACACCAATCTGAAGGTGTCAGCCTCAGACGGTGTTCCTGTTAGTGATCCCAGCGATTTTCGCAGTTTAGCCGGGGCCCTACAGTATCTCACCTTCACCAGGCCGGACATCTCTTATGCAGTTCAGCAGGTGTGCCTTCATATGCACGACCCTCGCGAGCCCCACCTTGCTGCTCTCAAGCGGATTCTTCGGTATATTCGTGGCACTCTCCATTTGGGACTTTTTCTTCAGCCATCCTCGCAGTCTGATCTAGTGGTTTACTCTGATGCTGACTGGGCCGGTTGCCCGGACACGCGCAAGTCCACCTCAGGCTATGCCGTGTTTCTTGGAGATAACATGGTCTCCTGGTTCTCCAAGCGTCAGAACACGGTGTCACGTTCTAGCGCAGAGGCTGAGTACCGTGGTGTGGCCAATGCTGTTGCCGAGGCTTCCTGGTTACGTCATCTTCTGTTGGAACTGCATACTCCACTTCAGCAGACTACCTTGGTGTATTGCGACAACATCAATTCAGTCTATATGTCCTCCAACCCAGTCCAGCATCAGCGCACCAAGCACATTGAGATTGATCTTCACTTCGTTCGCGAGAAAGTGGCTCTTGGCAATATTCATGTACTGCATGTTCCCATCACTTCACAGTATGCTGACATCTTCACTAAGGGTCTTCCTTCATCGGTCTTCAGTGAATTTCGGTTCAGTGAGGTGTTAGACAGACATCATGGACAACCCTTTGGGCTTATGGCTTTAGGCCCTTATGTGTTTAGTATGGTTGATTAGCTATCCAGTATAGGCAAGGATCTATCTGGTTAGCCCATATTTCTATTAGCCATAACCTTAGACATCCATGCCTATATATATGCATTGTATTGCTACCTCCATAATCAATCTATTATTCCGTTCAATATACTTTCCTACAGAAATCACCTTGTTTCGTTTGAAAAGGAGATAACTAGCTCACACAGTGTTTAGGAGAGAACTAGCTCACACAGGGTATAAAATGGAAGACAAACAAACAGTTCCGGTTGAACATGAGACTACTGAGCTTCACTCGGCGATATAAAAATAGCCGCGATGCATTCTTTATATATGGAAGCACAAACTACACATGCTTACAGATTATAAGTATGTACAATGATTACAGGTAATATTGCCAAATCGCTTTCTGCTATGGTATATACATCATAAATTGAGCACAGCTAAGGTAATTTTGTATTGGTGGGATAGCTGAAATAATGCATAGTTCTTCACCTACGGTTCAATCACTACTACCGCTGTGCAAAATGGAAGGAAATTTTGATATGGTGCAATAGATGAAATATTGGTTAAGTTTGCTTCACCTATGGTTCAAGCACTAAAACCCTTGTGGATGGAACTCCAGGGGTTGGAGGGAATGCTCGTGCAAGCCTGCGCGGCAACCTTTGCCATCGCTTCAGCACGGATGCCAGCATTGCAGACGTTTGCAAAGGACCGCATGTGCTTCATTCCATACTGCGCCAACGAGCCACATTGCGCTTCAAAAGCACGCACCTGAAGAAAAGGCAGAAGCATATTAGGTGTGCCAGGACCGAAGCAGATGCCAGATAACACCTGTACATTCAATAGTTAAGAGCTGGCATTGTATAGAACTGAAGGAACTAGCTAAAGCATTCAAACTGAATAGTATCATCCTAAAAAGCTTACGTGACCTTGCTCTTACAGTTTGGCTGTTAGGAGCACACACCCTGTACAACTTAACAGAGGCCTTGATAATTATATGAACCAAGAAATAGAGAGGAAATGAATGACGATCTTTTCTCTCGCTTTTACTCCTCCCTTTGTAGTGCTAATGTTGTGGACGCTTTTGTTGGCAAAGTTTATACTCGCCGTAACAAGAAAGCAGCACCCACAACAGAGGGTTAAAGAGAGGGGATACGTTTGTTAGAGAGTTGGTTAGGCTTGCAGGGGATTAGTTGGAAAAGGGGATAGAGTAATGAGTGGAAATGAGCTGGCCTAATGGCTATATATATGTAATGACTTGATGGAAAAGGAATCGGACAAGAAAAGAGTTCTTAAGTCTCAATTACCATAACATCTTTGGTATCAGAGCCGCTCTCTTTCCCCACCCAATCTCTCGTCCATCACGCCTTTTTTCTTTTCCCCCCGAAGCGTTCGCACGCCATCTTCAGCACCAGATCAGCGGGCGTGTTCCTCCTTCACCTCATATTTCGCAGCTTCTTCCTCCCTCTCTACCCACTCGCCGCTCGTGCTCGCCCACTACTCCACCCTTCAGGATCCTAGTTTTCTCCCCGCTCCGCCGCGCGAACTCCTCTCCAATCTTCCTTGTGCGACTTGAGTCATGGGGGGCCCTCTCTCTGCCACCGACTTCAAAGCAGCCATGGAAAAGCTCTTGGGAGAGATTCAATCGGTCAAGGAGGATCTCGCGACGCACAAGAATGATCAGAGCCGCCTTTGGGTCGCCGTCAATCGACTGCAGACCACCCAGCTCGAGCTCGGCGACGTCTCCGACAAGGGCAAGGCGAAGCCCGAGTCCGAGGTTCCGCCGTCGCCTCCTCCTTCCTACCAATCTTCCCACAAGCTGCGCTTCCCGCGTTACGACGGCTCCACCGACCCCATCGTCTGGTTGCACAAGGCAGAGCAGTTCTTCCGCGCCCACCGCACGCCGGAGGAAGAGAAGGTCTGGCTCGCCTCCTTCTACATGGAGGGCGCGGCTCAGGATTGGTACTACCGCCTGGAGCAGAATCGCGGAGTACCCACCTGGCCTCAGCTCCTCAACAGGGTGCAACGCCGATTCGGGCCACCGGTTCACAGCAACGCGCTCGGCGCCCTCATGAAGCTCCGCCGCACGGGATCAGTCGAGGAATACCAGGAGCGCTTCCTTCCTCTCCTGGCGCGCTGCAGAAATGTCACCGAACAGCAGCAGATCGACATCTTCACCGCAGGCCTGCGGAATCCTCTTCAGACCGATGTGGAGCTCCAGAGCCCAGAGACCCTCGACGACGCCATGGCGTTGGCACGAGCCTTCGAACGCCGCCTGGAACTCGAAGATGACGACGACCAGAGCGTCTCCAGGGTGCCTCTGCGCTCGGTCTCGTCGCACCGTGTAGCGGCGCCAACGGCGACCACTACGCCACGTCCGGCCGCGCCAGGGGTCGGGCGCCCCTCCCTACTCCACCGGCTCCGGTTAAAGGTGTGCCGGCCGTCGGTACCCGCTTCAAGCGCCTGACGCCACAGGAGATGGCGCAGCGCAGAGCGGATGGGTTTTGCTTCAATTGCCCGGAGAAATTTTCCAGGGAGCACATCAAGCATTGCTCGATGAAAGGGCTCTATCTGATGGAATTGGAAGACAGTGCGCCTGTGGAGGGTACCGTGGAAGATGATGACGCTACCGAAGATGAGGTTGAAATCTCTCTCCATGCTCTCACCGGCATCAAGACTGGGGATACAATGCGCCTCTCTGTGTCCGTCGTCACGACGCAGTTGCGCGCCCTCGTGGATTCCGGCTCCACCCACTCGTTCATATCCTCTGCCACGGCCGCTCGCCTCAGCCTCACAATGGTGCCGCGGCCGGGACTCACGGTGGGCGTTGCGAACGGAGATCGCGTACCGTCACCAGGTGTCTGCCAACAGGTCCCGGTTTCCATTGACAATGAACAATTCCTCATTGACCTCTACGTCCTACCATTGGAAGACTACGAGCTCGTATTAGGCTGCCAGTGGCTGAAGACGCTCGGACCAATTTTGTGGGACTTCGAGCAGCATACCATGGCCTTTTGGCGACACGATCATCCTGTCAAATGGCGCGGCCTGGAAGCTCCATCTCCGCCGTCGCTATGTGCCATGGCCTGATTGGATCTGTTATCCCTTCTGCTGGCCGAGTTCGCCGATCTGTTTGAAGCACCCTCTGGCCTACCTCCTCAGCGTCATATGGACCACTGGATCACGCTGCTCCCTGACACAGCCCCAATTGTGGTCAGGCCGTATCGCTATCCTCAGCTGCTTAAGGATGAAATCGAGCGGCAGTGTGCTGACATGCTGCAACAGGGCATCATCCACCCGAGCACGTCGGCATTCTCTTCGCCGGTGCTCCTGGTCCGTAAGAAGGACGCTAGTTGGCGCTTCTGCGTCGACTATCGGGCCCTCAACGCCAAGACAGTGCGCGACGTCTTCCCAATACCTGTCGTCGACGAACTCCTGGATGAACTCAAGGGGGCTTCCTTCTTCACGAAGCTGGACCTCAGGAGCGGCTATCACCAGATTAGGATGCATCCAGATGACATCGCCAAGACGACTTTTCGCACTCACCACGGCCACTTCGAGTTCGTGGTTATGTCCTTCGGACTAACCAACGCACCTTCGACGTTCCAGGCGATGATGAATGAAGTGCTGCGACCATTCCTTCGGCGATCGGTCCTGGTATTTTTTGACGACATTCTGATTTACAACTCGTCATGGTCGGAGCATCTTCAGCACGTCCGCGCCGTCCTTCAAGCGCTCCGCACCCACACCCTCTTCTTGAAGCGCTCCAAATGCACTTTTGGGAACGCTCTGTGGCATACCTTGGCCACATCATCTCGGCGGACGGCGTCGCCATGGACCCATCTAAGGTGGAGGCTGTGCAGAAGTGGCCGCAACCGCGCACCCTTCGCGCACTTCGCGGTTTTCTCGGCCTCACCGGCTACTACCGGCGCTTCATCCACAACTATGGCATCATGGCGGCTCCTCTGACCTCCTTGCTGAAGAAGGACGCGTTCTGTTGGTCACCGGCGGCTACTACGGCGTTCGAGGCGCTCAAGGGTGCTCTGACCACAGGGCCGGTCCTCCAGCTGCCCGATTTCTCCTCCGCCTTCGTTGTGGAATGCGACGCATCTGGCTCAGGCTTCGGGGCGGTGCTCCACCAGGGCGCCGGTCCTATTGCCTTCTTCAGTCGGGCGGTGGCCCCCCAGCACGCCAAATTGGCTGCATATGAGCGGGAGCTAATCGGCCTTGTCAAGGCGGTGCGGCACTGGCGACCATATCTATGGGCGCGGCCGTTCACAGTGCGCACAAACCATTTCGCCTTGAAGTTCTTACTGGATCAGCGCTTATCCACCATTCCGCAGCATACTTGGGTCAGCCGCCTCTTCGGTTACGATTTCAAGGTGGAGTTCAAGCCCGGCCGGTTGAACGCAGCTGCTGATGCTCTCTCGCGTCGTGATGAGGACGCGGTGGGCGCTGCGGTGTGCGCCATCACCCGACCTGATCTCCAAATCTTTGACGACCTCTGCCGTGAGGCAGAGCATCTTCCGGCTCTCATCGCCAAGCGTGCTGAGGTGAATCAGGGCATCGCGGGTGCGTCCTGGACAGTGGTGGATGGCTTGGTTCTTCACCGTGGCCACATCTTCGTGCCGGATTCTTCGGTCCTCTGGCCGACCATTCTTGCCGCAGCCCATGGCGCAGGACATGAGGGTGTCCAGAAGACTCTGCATCGCCTCCGCGCATCATTTTACAACCCCCATACCAACCGGTTTGTTCGAGATTTCGTCCAGAGCTGCGCCATTTGTCAGCGGAACAAAACAGAGCATCTACATCCAGCGGGGCTCCTCCAGCCGCTTCCAGTACCCACCTCGGTCTAGTCTGACATCGCCATGGATTTTGTGGAAGGTTTTCCCAAGGTCAGTGGCAAATCAGTGGTGCTCACGGTGGTGGATCACTTCTCCAAGTACGGCCACTTCATCGCTCTGGGTCATCCATATTCCGCGACTTCTGTGGCGCGCGTTTTCTTCGACCAAATTGTCCGGCTTCACGGCATCCCCTGTTCCATCGCCAGCGACCGCGACCCAGTCTTCACCAGTACATTCTGGAAGGAGCTCTTCGCGCTGGCTGGCGTCGAGTTGCACCTCAGCTCCGCCTTTCATCCTCAGACGGACGGGCAATCGGAGGTGACCAACCGCGTGCTGGGCGTCTATCTCCGATGCCTCGCCAGCGATCGTCCGCGCAGCTGGCTCCGTTGGCTCCCTTGGGCGGAATTCTGCTACAACTCTTCCTACCAAACAGCACTGCGGACCACTCCATTCCAGGTCGTCTATGGTCGCCCGCCCCCGACGATGATGTCGTATCAGCCTGGCCTGTCACGCGTAGCAGCAGTCGACAAGCAGCTGGCAGAACGTGATGTATTTCTGGCCGAAATCCGGGACCGATTGCTGCAGGCCCAGGACCATATGAAGCACTCCTATGATCAGCAGCATCGTGATGTCCAGTTCGCAACCAATGATTGGGTATGGTTACGTTTGCACCACCGTTCAGCTGCGGGCATTGTCGACAAAGCCGGAGGGAAGTTGGCTCCACGCTACTATGGACCTTATCAGGTGGTGGAGCGTGTTGGTCCTGTTGCTTATCGCCTCCGCCTTCCTCCAAAAACCAAGCTGCATGATGTCTTCCATGTGGTTTTTCTCAAACCTTTCCATGGCGAACCTCCAACGGCCGTGGTGCCTCTTCCTCCGGTGGTTCATGGCCGCGCAGTTCCTACGCCGGCGGCGGTCATCCGTGCACGCCTCAACAGGGGCGTCTGGGAGCTCTTGGTGCGTTGGACGGGTTGCCCCGATTCTGAGGCCACATGGGAGAAGTTAGAGGACTTCAAAGAGGCACATCCGGCGTTCCAGCTCGAGGACAAGCTGTTTCTCCAGGAGGGCGGAAGTGTTGTGGACGCTTTTGTTGGCAAAGTTTATACTCGCCGTAACAAGAAAGCAGCACCCACAACAGAGGGTTAAAGAGAGGGGATAAGTTTGTTAGAGAGTTGGTTAGGCTTGCAGGGGATTAGTTGGAAAAGGGGATAGAGTAATGAGTGGAAATGAGCTGGCCTAATGGCTATATATATGTAATGACTTGATGGAAAAGGAATCAGATAAGAAAAGAGTTCTTAAGTCTCAATTACCATAACAGCTAATAAGTAGAATGATTCTATTGTTTAGACATTTCATAACGCGTAAATTATTTTTTACCCAAAAGTAAAACCTTGACCTAATTACATATGTCAGATCATCCAAATGATAAATTTCAATACTATTTGTTAGTCAACAAATAGAGCCGATTTTCTGAGAAATCTGCAAGAATTAAACTACTATTATACAACTGAAAGTGAAGCTTTAGAATCTGCTCCTAGTCCCAGACAAGCAACACTTAAACAACAGCAAAACACGACAAAAACAGAACATATAGATGCTGATACATGACCAACCGAAGTCAAATAGGCGCTTACCATAGACTTGAGGCAGGTCCAGTCATTAACCAGAGGTTCACCAGCTGCACGAACAGTCTTCAGAACCCTTGGACCATCCTCAGAGCCAAACAGAAGGTTTCCGATCAGCTTGACACTGTTGTCAACATGAGATCTATGGGCCATCACTTCAAGCAATTGCTTCCGAGCATCGTTTTTCTCAGGGGAACCCTCGGCCAATTTCCGGTACTACATGTGAGATAAAAGAAAGCCATCAGTTGGTTTATCCATCGAAATGATGCATTGTTGTGAATAAGGCATGACAATAATCATGAGAGATCTTGTGGCAACAACCAAGGTCAGTAGGTTCCTCATGATATATAGTTACAAACCTTCTGCCAGAAGTAAACAAGATCAGCATCTCTCTGATTAACAGCTCTTGAGAAGGACGGCAATGAGTTGTCTTCCACAAACGTGGCGTTGTCGTTAGCAGGATTTGATCCGATGTACAAGAACAGATGTTGAACATTCAGGTCCAAAGAACCGTATTGCATCACATGGGAACCCAAGCTGTATGTGTTCTGAACCGATGTCCTGTCCTTGACCTGCTCAACCAATAGGTTACATTAGGCACATCGAAGCACTACTATAAGTTTAAACTAAAAAGAAATTGAAGTCCGGAAAACTTACCAGCTTATACTGCTGCTTGAGAGATTCCGTTCGCAGGTTGTGGACATCGCTGTCAACATTGAAAGTTCCAAACTATTAAGAGTACAATTATAATGGCTAAGAACTGAAAAGAAAAAAAGTTTAGCATTTCACTTCAAACAAATGACCCAAGGATTTTGATTCCGGGGTCAACTCTAACATGGGGAACTGCTAAACGTACTAGTAGTACCATGACAGCCTACAGGAGAATATGTTATTGACCGTCTGTTTCAGTTTCACATAAATTCGGTTGTATGCAACATTCAGAGGCATGCGTCAACGTGGAGCACTAAAAATAAAAGTAAGTCCCAAAACCCCATGGCCATCAGATCTTCTTTACAATCCTTGTTTATTGGCTACATCCTACAGCCAACAGGAGAACAGATCCAAGTCTGTCCAGTTAAATGCATGGCATTTAGCCGATCAGCAATAGTACATGGGCTATGTTTGGGCGTGGCCTTACAGGGTTTCGTCGAGTAGACCGCGAGCTGAACAGGCCCATTGGAATAGCAGATTTTAACTTTTGATTCCATGTTATTTCTTTTCTTTTCTTTTGACAGTTAAAGAATCAGAGAGAGAAGAAGCTGGCACATAGGCTTCGGTCCCACCCAGCAGCCTAGCGGCTGACAAGAAGATGCGGTCATGCAGGCGAAGCAGAGGGCCACTGGCCAGTGCAGCCACCTGAGCGAGTAGAGGCGCCACTACAGCGGAGTGCTAACCCTAGAGCGGCCAAGACCCGAGGGGTGCGAGGCAGCCACTGACCAGGGGAGCGCAGCGCGGCGGCGGCCGACGGCCTGGGAGCTGCTTTCTTAAGACTCTTAAGATACTTTGTTTTTTTTGACTTTTCAACGTAATTTGGGAACAAATTAGAGAAGTGAGAACAACAACTGTATTACAATTATATTTACCATTTGAGAATTGAGCTAGATGTACCAGTAAAAATAGATTTGAAGAAACAAATTACAGAGGTGAATGACTTGTGCCACTGTCATTTGCGCATAATAATCTAATCTAGCCTAGTATACCATGTGTTGTGCGATGCTGCATCTGATACTAAATTCTGAAGTGTGGTGCGTGATGCTCAGTATATTCTTGGCTGTCGCCTGTGGTTCATCTGCTGAGATGAGCTGAAATTCGCAGTCAGAGTTAACTGTTACTGCTTTGGTCGGTGTAGTTGATTTGCAGGAGAGATCTATACGGCTTCTAGATCTGCGTACAGCTTGGCAGTTGAATGTGGTCCTCTTCTTTTTGGCTTCTAAAAATCACTTTTCTAGAGTAATTAATTTTCAAACTAAGTATCTTTTTAAGATGACGTCTACAAGTTAATTATAGTACGCACTACAGCAACTTTATTTATATTGGCCAAAATCGCATGCGAATCTTTACCTCTCTATACTCTCTCTCGCGAACAGTCAAAAGCCATAAGACACAGCCAAAAACTATAAGCCACAGCCCAAAAGCCTAAAAGAACACGCCCTTTATTTTGTTCCAAAGATGGCTAAACAATCTGCTCACATATGATTCAGACCCATATATTTTCTCTCTGTTTATATTCTGATCTTAAATCCCACATGACATTACCTGAGCAGCCAGACAATTTGTGAACTGGTAGTAGGAGCTAGTCCAAATTCAAACTGAATAGAATGAGGAAAAGCTCCAAATTCAATAATAAGTGCCCGAGTAAGCGATAAATATTTGAACATTACTCTTACTTATGAGGTGTGAATTAAATGTAGTATTGAAATGTATTATGATATTATCATTGCTTGCTTGTTTAATTTGGCATAAATAGATTTGAAGAGATATGAATATTATCAAAACTGATTTGCACAATAAGTGTCCGATGATTGGCTTAATGACTTGATGGTGTGCTATATCGAGTGAGAGATATTCAAAGGACTTGATCATGAAAAAAATTAAGAAACAGTTTGAAGACATGAAATCTTCGAGAATGAAAACGCTGTTCTGCTAGATGTACTTAGTTATTTAGTGGTATGTCTTCTCTTTTTATTGTATCTTTTATATTCTGCTATCAAATCGTGACACTACTGATCCATCTATATTTCATAATTGACAGATTGCTTCTTCTATGGCTCATCTTTCGTTCAGACTATTATGTTCGATAACTTGGTGGCAAATTGTAGACTAACCTTCATTAGTGAGATATTTTTCAATGTCTTATCTTTATCTTCACATGTTTGCATACGAAATGTAATTGTTACTTTCATTTGGTGTCATACTCTTTTTAGTGCGATTACAACAAAGTTTTATCATGAATTGTTTTGCTTCCAGGTAATAGTGTTTGCTTCACGTTTGCATTTTGTTGTACCTATATTTTATTCCTTTGTCTGCCCCTCATTTGAACAACAATATATTCAGCATTTGCTTTTAAAAAAAGTTCAGCAAAAGACAACGCCGCATGCTATGCAACTAATCATCGTCGTGCGAATTAACATGTTGTTGCACCTAAAAGTAAAGCAACACATGCATATCACCAGCGTCTGTCTTCAATTAACACAGATAGCAGGTAGTGACGTACTAATTAGCTAATCATTTCGACCCGTACGGTACCCGAAAGTACTGGCTGACGTGGGTGCAGCCAAAACAGACATGGTGCCACATGCGAGTTGGAAACTGACAGGATCAGAACAGGATTTTACCATGCCAAAATAAATGTAGTGAAAAACAACGAGAGAGAGAGATGATGAATCAAGTACCTGTCTTCCATCCAAGAAACGCTGTACAAGTCCCCCAAGCAGGTGTCGTACTCAGGAGGAGGGCTCGGGTACTCGCCGGGGCAGTACGTCCCCCAGCTGCTCTCCTCTGCGTTTGATGCGGTGGTCGCGTAGACGTCGATGTCATTCGGCAGAAGGCCCTCAAAGATGCTCCCGGATTCGCAGGCTTCAAGGTAAAAGACCTGCAATAGGACAGAACCATACACCTCAAGCCAACTTCAAAGTTCAAACAGCAGACCATCACAGAGCAAACAATGACCAAACTGATCTGATACCAGGCTTTTGTAGGTTCCAGCAGCGTGCTTCTTCTTCAGAATATCTACGAGGTCGTCACCGTAGAGGTATGGGTAGGTAGGCATCCCTGAAAATTTGTACAGAAATAATAACTGTGACATATGAACGAAGTTAATTGTCCACGTCTATTTCGCATGTATGTATATACAATGTCTAATCCGATTAGTTTCAGGCATTAAAACGGACAGGAAGTGCAAGAACGGTTGGTTCCGAGTACTGACCAAGGACACCAGGACCCCCATGGTCACTGTAAAAAATGAAAATATGGTCGTTGGGGCCACTGTCCACGACTTTGCCGCTACCACCACTGACAGCGGTTTTATTACCGAGCAGAACAGCGAAGAAGTTATTGACACTAACCTCCTTCCCGGTGTAATCCTACGGTGAAAAACAGAGGAGATAAAGTCAAAAGGAAGGAAAATTATGGATAGCGATGCGTGACCATTAGTACTTCCTAGGAGTTGTTGTTCAGCCAAGATGTTGACATCTCATAGAAATTTGAGATTATGTTAATCAAGTCTGTTCTTGCCTTGTCGCCTCCTAATTGTGGACCAATACTGCTCTTCTTGTTCACAACAAATTGGCAAAAGACGTCAAGACTGACGACAATTTAGGCACTCAGTCATTTTCAATGAGGTACTAACTGCTATTGAATTTTTTGGGGTTTAATTCTACATAATCACACTGTCACATATTTTCTACAACCATTGCAACATTTTGTAGAAACTTTTTTTTGAGACGTCATTTTGTGGAAACTAGTAAGGTAATCTTAGAAGTTACTACATCAATAACCACTGTAAAATTTCCATGAAGAAATATGCATGCTTACCTTTGGGACCCCAGCATAGACATCGCCACCCTGTGGATGGTTGATGATGACACCAGGCCTCGGATTCTCCGGGCTGTGCGCGATGTCGTCGTACATGAAGACAATGATGTTCTCGTCCTTGAGCCCGCCCTTCTTCATGATCTGGTAGGCGTGGCAGATATCCGCCTGCAAGTCCCAGCCCCCAAAACAGCAATTTTTAGACTCTGGTTATTTTAGTTTGAGTTTTTATCTTATTTTTCACTATTCTTAAATTTTGTATTTTTATGGTTTTTTAGCCTTTTCTGGTTATTTTTTCTGTATTTATTTGCATTGTCCGTAATGAACTAACATATTTTTTTCTATTTTTCAATTTTTAAATTTAATTACGTCAAATAATCCACTAGTTACAGTGCAATTTCAACTAGTTACATCAAAATTTCAGCTATAAACCATTTTTCCAGACCGAAGGAACGGCACCTTAGTCACTAACCATTCCCAATTCCACCAACCACTAGACCAGTAGCAATTTGGAACTCACACAGTGTCAAAAGTACAATAAACCACCCGAAATCATGCTTATACCACCCGAAAGACAGCAAGTACACAGCAACAAGAAGAAAGATTGTTCATGCCGTGTTTGCTGACTGGTGCAATTAATGAGAATTGCTACAGTGGTACAGTATGTTTCTGCAAATGGCGACATAGGTAGAATCAGCTCTCACAGGTGTCATACAGGACTACAGGAGGATTGGCCTATCAGTGGCTGCTAGCCCCGCACGCGTGCAGAGGACGCAACGCAACGCAACTAACGAACGCAGGCCCCAAAAGTCGGCCAAATCTCATCATCTATCCAACCTTTTATCCCCCCCCCCCCCCCCCCCCCCCATTTTAATGAGTGTTTGTATTGAATTTTGCCGTCTGCTTTCTCCATGCGGCTTTTTTTTTCTTTTTCTCGTTCCTATCTTGTTTCAAAGATAATACTGCTTCACAATTTCACTTCTCTCATTCTTATCTCGTGTATGTATGCCTGTTTTCTTTCTAAAGTTATTTTTTTAAGCATTGTTATTCATTTTTACATAAAAACCATCGACTACAGCTAAAAACCATCAGCCATAAATAATATTAACACACCTAACGTAGAACAACTTGAACGGCATCCAGTCCGTACGCCAAATGAGCTGCACACAAAATCTCTCTTCCATCAAGTCTTTGCTTCACTGCGATACGGCACCGTGCAAAATATTTTATCTAGCGGCTGCGCAAAAATCTTTGTTTAATTATGGATAGATATTTTGACATATTAATCGTATCAAACGGGAGATAGATTTCTGGAACGCGCCGCAACGCCACAAACGGAACACGGGAACAGGGTTCTTCTATTTCTACAGCGATGCATGCGAGGAACCCAAAAGGCAGGAACGAAATGGAGCGGATCGAGGATCGCGAGCACGCGAATGACCGAACCGTATCCGTATGGGACGCAATCATCGCGCGCAAGTAGTTTGACGCGTAGAACGCGCACCTGGTGGCGGTAGTTGTAGTACCCGTTGGAGCCGGCGACGAGGACGGCCCACCTGGTCCCGACGGAGTCGTCCTCCTCCTGCGCCTCGTCCGCGGCGCGCTCCGACGGCAGCCGGATGGTCGGCCACCGGGCCTGCGCGACGGCGAGCGCGGAGAGCAGCAGCGCGAGGGGAAGAAGGCGGATGGACGCCATGGCTTTCGGTTTGGTTTCCGTGGAGAGGAAGAAGAAGAAGGCGAATGGAACGGCAAGTGGTGGAGAGTTTGTTCGTTCGGGGGTTAAAATGCGCGTTGGGGAAAGGCTCCAACGTCTCCTTTTATCCTGCACCGGCGCCGCAGGGGATCTTTTCTGAACAACTCTATACGGCTCGTAGGTGGGGCCCCGCCGAGCGGGACCCGGTGGTCATAATCTGGTCTCAAACTTTCTCGGGTATATATTCCGCAACTTATGGCCGGTTCAAAAGTGCGGGCCAAGTAAACACGTATTTTTTTTAAAAAATGCACTCGTTGTGCATATCAATAAATAAAGGGCACTCCAATAGGTATTAGGATTGCTCGGTTAAGCTAAAATAAATTAGCTTATGACTAAAATTATATTGTAACTAATTAAAATTATAATATAGCTAATGGTAACTTGTTTAGCATAACTAAATTTAAAAAAAATAAAAAAATAGATTAATCCATCATGGACAATATAAACAAATATAGGAAAAAAGAATCGATAAAAAGTTTAAAAAACTAAAAAATAAAAAAAATAAAGTTAGGAATAGTAAAAGATAAGTTAAAAGTTAAATGAGCAGAGCCACATTCTGACGTTGGGGGCTAGGACCGTCGTGATGTGCAGAGGTGATCTGTGCACTTTGGTTGCTCAACTAATCGTTTGTTCCTCCTAGATTTGTTGTCCTTTCCTCAACTCACCCGTGTCCGTGTGTGCCTGCCTACCTCCCCCCTTGTGCCTGCCACCGCCGACGTGGGATCTTACGTGGGTCGGGGAGGCGAAGGGAGGGCCCACCGAGTCAGGGGGTGCTCGTCGTTGCAGCAGCCGTACGAAGGCCAATCGCCAGCTGCGTTCTGATATTTTTGCCGACCACTGCCCTACTACACACGACAGCTGTCACTTCTTCTTGGTCGCGAAGAATATGCGTCCGTACCATCGTTGCGCTTGAGACTACGTGGCGGTACGTTGTCGGTTTGTTACGCACGTGTACACCACCTGTCCTCATGAGTCATCCGTGATGGGGATTGTTCGAAACATTCCATGGACACGTGTTTGCACCCGAAGATTAGTGCAGCGTAATTCTTGGGCTGTGTGAAGGGAAGATGAGCGATCCACTTTTACTTGACTTATTTTGGATACTACAATGTATCTCGCCTGCAATTAAATATCAGATTGACCGAACCCCAGTATGTCCCCTTTAAAGGCGAGATCTCAACATACCTCACAGCTCAACATCATACCCTTCATATACCCGGAAGGTTTCCTGGTCGCGCAGCCCATCCACGTCGCCCCTGCGCTCGGTCGGCCGGCGCGTGGCAAAAGAATTTGCGTGCGGCCGGCCGAGGCACTTCCCTTCAGTTTTCCGAAAATTACGTAAAACTCCTTTTTCCTCGCAAAAAGGTCCCTGTGCCCAGTTTTTTTAAAAACATTTTTGGATTGCGCCCCGCGGGTTTCTAAAATTACGTATAGGTCCTTATTTACTTACGTACAGGTCCTTACAAGTCCTCGATTTTTTACAAAAAAGATCTTTAGTTTTTCCGAAAATACGCACGTGTCCTCGATTTTTTTTTATGAAACTCCCTGCGAATTGTCGCCTCTTTTACTTTGGTCCACACAGTAGCTAGCGCGGCGTGCGCCGCGCTTATGCAGCTAGTTGTCTACATGTCTCGACCGGTAGCAATTGCCAGCGGTAGAGCTATACATATACATAGTTTTTCTATATTATTAGGAGTACATACTTCTACTTTCAATATATCACTTAAACAAACATGTTATACATATTTATCAATTTTGGTATATTTAAATACTAATTTTAAGATATTTCAATACAATTTAGTTTAAAAAATTTCATTAGATTCCTTTATTTTTGCTATATAACTTTTTCATATATAAAATGAGAATATACATAAATTATGCTATAAAAGTGAACTTTGATGAAAATTTTCATTTAAGATCATCTAAGTGGTATGAACAATTTTTCAGATGTGGTATGTATATTTTTTCGACATACTTCTTTTTTATGTGTATATATGAAGGTATTTACAAAATATGCTAAAAATTATGGACTTCTTGCAATTTTTTCGTGCGGTTCATATTGGAGTATCTTATAACTAGTATACGAGTATACTAAAGTGATAAAGGAGTATTTCAAATTTGTTTAGGTGGTATATTAGAGGTGGGTGTAATTACACCTAGGAGTAAAAGATATTTTTCATATATATATATATAAATCGGGCACCAAACCTCTCTGCCTTTGGATTGCTTTTAGATGTGTGTAAGTGCAATGATCAAGTAAACCCGTTAACATTCATTAATTCAAAAAAGCATCAATTTGGAAAGGAAGTCAATCATGGATGGAAAGTCTCAACCATGGAGCCTGGGCAGCATAGTGCCCCTGTTATTTATAATATCTCAGATGGTTCACATCACTATTAGCACCTTAGCACTGAAATAGCAATTAACACTAGATATTATACTATATATGAATATATGATGCTGAAATAGGGCACTATGGTGCCTGGGCACAATGATTTCAAATGCGCGAATTCAATCCAAATTAGGGTATATTTTTTGAAAATATTAGTTTTAGGGCATTTATCCATATATAACAATTCAAATAAAAATGATACTTTGAAAAAAAATACTCGAATTCAAAATTTTCAACGAATTTAGATTACATGCTTTGCTAATTTATATATATAATCAACAAATACCTACAATCAAACTATCTAAAAAAGGCAATTACAATTCGAATTTCAGTTCAAACTTATTTGAACTAATTAGTAAACTAGTTAAACTTGATATCCAAAAAAATTAAAAAAATTTGCACACAATACGTAGGAAAAATACTTATTTTAGACCATAGTGCCCAAGCATCATGGTGTCCTAATTAATTATACTATATAATAAAGGAAATTTACAATTTTTAAAATTTTTAAAATTTTTCTTATGACATTTAAAAATTCAAATTCCAATTCAAAAAATTCATCCTAAAAATTTAAAAATCTGGTAACCGTCAGTTACCGATTCCAAGGCTATCCTCCGGTAAAATCTATAAACCCATAGTGTTTTCCCTAGCAGTTCGTCCCTTCCGCAAGGGAACATAAACAATTATCACCTGTTAGCTAGCTCTTGTAATTATCAAATTTTGTTCCTTTAGGGGTGATGTGTATATGGTGAGTTGTGTTGCGAAAAGGTTTTTTTGTCCCTAGGAATCATCCCTCGTGCGGATCAGTAGATCGATCAAATCGTGCGTAACTAACCTCTCAAAGCGATCCACATGTGCCAAGCTAGTTTTTGTTACAAACAAAAAGCAGCAGGTGCCCAATGTACAGATACTTCTTCATGTACAGATGTCTTTCCAGACAGACATCTATTCATGTACAGATGTCTTCGTTCGATTTAAGAGAGAGCTCTATATATACTCATCTAGTGCATACTTTACACCAAAAATTAGTCCACTCCACTCACGTCTGTCTATGGATCATGCGTGCATCCACGCAAGGCACGTACGAAGCCACGTAGCCAGGAGACGTTTTAGCTTCCGTATATCCTCGCTTCACCGAACGAGCGGCCTTGTATAATTCTCCCGTGTTAATCCTATTGCAAGAGAGGACAAGTGATTGCAAAAGAACTGTTGATTACTTTATTCTGAATCATATACATGGTAATTTATAGATGATGAGAGGGTGGCATAGAAGGTGCCTTTATATGAATAGATATCTTTACAATAAAAGGTGCATGTACATTGGTTACTTTGTTTTTGGTTATAACACTCCCCCTTGACTAATGTGTCTTCATATGATCACCCCGATTCATCATCTTGGAAAACTCCTCTAAAACCCTGTAGGGAAAAATATGAGGAGAACCGATAGAGTAGATATGCCATGAAAAACTCCTTTAAAACCCAGTGGGAAAATTTAAGGAGAAAATTTGATATGGCATATATTTGATTATATCTCCTTAAAAACCCCTGTGGGGAAAATAGAGACATAATATATTTGTGATTACGTTGTCATATTGCCTCATTAAAAATCTTGATGAGAAACGTTTAGAGGGAAAACTCATAAAGGGAAAAAGAGTACAATATTTTTATTTGAACGGGTTAAGTCTTAGGAGATTTCTCCCCCTGACATCTGCAAATCACGTAGTGTTCGCATACCAATTCCATGAACACATTTTTGGAATGTGGAAGTTGGTAATGACTTGGTGAATAAGTCTGCTAGATTATCACAAGACTTAATTTGCAGAATATTTATTTCCCCACTCTTTTGCAATTCATGTGGGTAAAATAATTTAGGTGCAATATGTTTAGTGATATTGCTCTTTATGTAACCCGTTTGCATTTAAACAACGCAAGCAGCATTATCTTTGTATGTGGTTAATCATTCTACGAAGCCATACACATTCACGTGATGCTTCATATAATGCAATTATTTCAGAATGATTAGTGGATATAGCCACTAGAGTCTGTTTCGAAGACTTCCAAGAAATGGTTGTTCCACCATGTAAAAATACAAAGCCTGTTTGAGATCTGGCATTATGGGGATCTGATAAATAGCCAGCATTTGTATATCCTATTAAATCCACATTTTTATTCTTCTGGAAGAATAGACCGAGATCTTTAGTGCCTTGAAGATATCTAAGGATATTCTTCACTCCTACCCAATGTCTTTTAGTTGGAGCAGCGCTATATCTAGCAAGTAGATTTACTGCAAATGCGATATCCGGCCGGGTGCAATTCGCAAGGTACATAAGCGCTCCGATGGCACTGAGATATGGAACCTCGGGTCCCAATAGCTCTTCATTGTCATCTCGGGGTCTAAATGGATCTTTGTCCCTGTCTAGAGATCGAACAACCATGAGGGTTTTCGATGGATATGCTTTGTCCATATTGAATTTCTCCAATATTTTCTGGACATAGGCTGATTGATGCACTAGGATGCCTAAATGAAGGTGCTCAAGTTGTATACCTAAGCAAAATTTGATTTTACCCAAATTCTTCATTTCAAATTCCGTCATAAGATGATTACGTGCTTCATCTATATCTTGTGTGTTACCAATGATATTAAGATCATCAACATACACAGATATAATGCAAAATCCTGTTGAGGATCTTTTGATGAACACGCATGGGCAATCATCATTGTTTGAGTATCCCTTTTTGGTTAGGAACTCACTTAGTCGGTTGTACCACATTCTACCCGACTGTTTCAAGCCGTATAAAGACTTGTTCAATTTTACACAATACATATTGCGATTTGCGTTCAGATTCGGAATTGAAATTCCATCGGGAACTTTCATGTATATTTTCGAATCAAGTGACCCATAAAGATATGCGGTCACTACATCCATCAACTGAAAAGATAGATGATTTTGTACTGCCAATGAGATTAAGTATCGGAATGTTATTCCACTCATTACTAGAGAATAAGTTTCATTGAAATCAATGCCGGGTCTCTGCGTGAACCCTTGTGCTACAAGTCTTGCTTTGTATCTCACCACCTCATTGTTTTTATTCTGTTTGCGGACGAAAACCCATTTGAAACCGACAGGGAATACTTTGAGAGGTGTATGTATCACATTGGTGAATACATTTCTTTTCTTGAGCGAGGCTAACTCCTCTTGAATTGCATCCTTCCATTGAGTCCAGTCCGAGCGCTATTTGCACTCTGCCATGGTCTTGGGATCTGGATCATTTTGAAGGTTGTTTGCAATTGTTGTGGAGAAATAAATGACGACAATTGTAGTATTACGAT
This sequence comes from Dendrocalamus latiflorus, assembly GCA_017311315.1. Taxonomy (NCBI): domain Eukaryota; kingdom Viridiplantae; phylum Streptophyta; class Magnoliopsida; order Poales; family Poaceae; genus Dendrocalamus; species Dendrocalamus latiflorus. Next base: position 13,224,285 of record CM029648.1, on the reverse strand, counting down.
TGTATGATTCTCCAGAATCAGTATAATTAGTGAAAATTTCTTGGACTCCTGATGACTCAATGTTATTTCCCAAAACATTTGAGTCGGGGTATTTCGATGTCCCAGGATCAGTAATTGAGTGCACTGTTGATCTGGGTTTAAGGATCCTTTGGTGTCCATCAACTTGAGGTTGATCTGCATTTACATTCTTTTGTTTCCTTTATTGCTTGTTAGAAGTTGTATCCGCCATTTGTACCGTACTTCTCCCCCTCTTATTTTGAACTAGGAGTTGAGTGGTATTTTGTGGTACCTCCACTCTTTCAGGCACATTTCTGGTAGGATTATAGGATTTTGTGACACCCTTATAATCAGTAAATGCATCTGGCAGATTATTTGCAATGTTTTGCAAATGAATGATTTTCTGAACTTGAAGTTCAGTTTCTTTGGTATGTGGGTCTGAGGTAGGAATGCCTTGAACATTCCAATTAATTTCCTGGCATTCAGTTTGGTACTTGTTGTCTCCCCCTAATGCTGGGAAATGTTTCTCATTGAATATGCAATCAGCGTACCGGGCCGTAAACAGGTCCCCTGTTAGGGGCTCGAGGTATTTTATGATTGACGGAGATTTATACCCAACATAGATCCCAAGTTTCCTGTGAGGTCCCATTGAGGTACGTTGCGGTGGTGAGATCGGTACGTATGTAGCGCAACCGAACTTTCGCAGATGGGAAATATCTGGTGGATTTCCACATACTAATTGTAGCGGGGAAGTGCTATGATATGCAGTTGGACGCAATTGGATTAAGTCAGCATCGTGTAAAACTGCATGACCCCAACATGACATTGGCAAGTTGCAATTCTGTAGTAATGGTCTTGCAATGAGCTTGATTCTTTTGATAAGAGATTCTGCTAAACCATTTTGTGTATGGACATATGGAACAGAGTGTTGAACTTGTATCCCAAGAGCCATACAATAGTCATTGAATGCATGGGATGAAAATTCAGCAGCATTGTCCATTTGAATTGATTGAATTCGATATTCAGGATAATGTGCTCGTAATTGGATAATTTGACCAATTAACTTAGCAAATGCATGGTTTCGTGTGGATAAAAGACAAACATGTGACCATCTAGTAGATGCGTCAATGAGAACCATGAAATATCTGAACGGCCCACACAATGGTTGTATAGGACCACATATATCTCCTTGAATGCGTTCAAGAAATTTAAGTGGTTCAGCTCTGATTCTAAGATAAGAGGGTCTTAAAATCAATTTTCCGGTGGCACAGGAAGTGCACACAAAATCTGAGGATTCCGAAAATTTTGTTTTGAGGTATGTATGACCAATTAAATTGCTAATAATTTTCCTCATCATTCCAATGCCTGGATGGCCAAGGCGATCATGCCATGTTTGGAATGTGTTAGTATTTTAGAAAATTACTTTGTACGCAATATGTTGAACGGGTTTGATGTATGTATAGTACAATCCGGAGTTTAAAGATGGAATTTTTTCTAGTACTTGTTTGCCATATCCGTTGTGTTTGGTTAAGACGAGATATTCCTCTTTGTTGTCATTTCGGGTTTCAACGTGAAAACCATTCTGACGGATATCTCTATAACTAAGTAGGGTACGTGTTGAATCGGGATACAAGAGTGCATTCTCAATTTCCAATTGTCTACCCATAGGGAGAGTGATAGAGGCACGACCAGAGCCTACTATCATTGTATCGCGTTCAGCGATGGTTAAAATATTTCCTTTCCTCCTAGTAAGAGTTAGGAAATATTTTGTGTCCCTAAGTATAGAGTTTGTGGTACCACTATCCACAAGGCATAATTCCTCCTCCATTGGATCGACTCCAAAAATCTATATACACAAAAGAAGAATTTAATGAAATTCTTATAGTAGCATATATAGAATACATACAAACTTTATTTTACAATACCGAATATGTTCGATATATGATTGTAGCATACAAGCTTACAATATAGACGACAACATTATTTATATTACAACACTATAGTACTTAGTAGCTATGGAACTAGGAGTCTAATTGAGATCTCCAAACATGTCTTGAGAATGAAATTCTTCAAGTGTGTCGTCAATGCACATGAGGTCATCCTTCTTTGGAGAAGCACATGTATCTTTGAGTTCTTGAATGAACTTTTGAGAGCAACCAGCTTCATCATTGTTGGATGTGAGATTGAAGTGTGCTTCAAATCTCTTCTCTTGAGCATTCTTGCCTTGAGCCAAAGACTGGATGTAGAGGTTCACAAGGTGCTTCGGGGTGCGACATTTCTTGGTAGGATGGTTGTAACAACCACACTTTTGACAAACATCAGTTTTGTCAACTTTCTTACCATGATTGCCTTTACCTTTCTTGAATCCACTTGGTTTTTACTTCATGTTGCGCTTGTTTTTACCTTTAAAGTTCTTTGAGTGGTCTTTTGAACCACTGAACTTTTTGTTATTTTGATTAGCATGAACTTCAGGAAGTGGAGCAGCCCCATGGGACGTTGCTGATTATTCTTTAAAAGAAGTTCAACATGCTTTTCTGCCTGAAGTATAATATGCATAAGATCAAAATAAGTTTGGTAATTTGCAGCACGCCATTGCTGCTGTAGGACCCTGTCAGATGGGAGCATAGTGGAGAGAGTCTTCTCTATTTAATCCGCATCCGTTGGTTCCTTTTCACAAAACCGCAACTTGGAGCAAATAGCATGAAGGGCATGATTATAATCTCCAACAGTTTTAAAGTCTTGGAGTCGAAGATGTGCCCATTCATGATTAGCCTCAGGTAAGATAACAGATTTCTGCTGTTCATATCTATTTTTAAGGGCTAACCATAAAGTGAGTGGGTTCTCCTCATACAAATATTCCGCCTTTAAATCTGGATGTATGTGATTCCGTATTATGCTTAAAACGGAATATGTCACAATATCCGGCGGAATTTGATCATTTGGAGGATCAAATATTACCCTTTGCAACACACGTGTGGTGAGGTTGATTTTTAAATCCATAGCCCATGTGGGGTAGTTGGAACCATCGAGAGCGAGAGGCTCAAAATCTTTGGTAGCCATTTAATCCTACATGAAAAGTACACCATAAATAATTAATTTACACGAGGTAAATTAATGTGTATGGTAATGTTGTAATAAGATGCAAAATATATGGAAACAATATGAGTATTGTGATCTAAAAGAATATATACCCAAATTAAATATAACATGAGGTTATATTTATAATACCGTTTAATCACAATATTGGTGGTAAACACCAATTTATTGTATGGCATAGCGCACATAAATTGTGATTTTATGGTATTTATTGAAGGTATGCATTCATAATATTTTGCAAAAATTCTAAATTATTAAGTACAATGGTACTCATTAAATGGGAATTTGAAATTTAAAATTTGCGAAAGATAGTAAATTTAAATATGGTCACAATTCCTATTATAAATAAATTACAAAAATAGTAATCCAAAATATGTAAAAGTTATAGAAATATGCATGCACATTTATTTGAACAATTACATATTTTTCAGTTCCTGTAGGGACTGAAATGCTAATTTATAAAAGTACAGACTGAACGGTACAATTATAAATAAGCATAAGGACTATATTGCAAATATTTACAATAGGAATTCATTTAACAAAAAATTCTGCATTATCATGAAATGGAGGGGGGGATTTGCAAAGTGCCGAAAACTTGGGCTGAAGCCCATCCGGCCTTTAGGCCCAAGAGGGAGGTGGGGAAGTTTTGGGCCAAAAGCCCATTGGATGGCAGCCATATAAAAGGATGAGGTGGAGGGTTAGGGTTAGGGTTTCCCTAACCCCATAGCCAGCCGCCGCCACAAGCCTTTTGGCTTCCACCGCCGCCAGCCCTTGGGGCGCCGCCAGCCGTCTCCACTGCTCGCGTCCGGCCGCTGCGCCCTGCCGACCGCTCCGCACCGGCGCGCCGGGCCAGTGCGCCTCGCCGGCCGCGCCACTGCGCCGCTCCGGGCCACCGTGCCCCACCGGCCACGGGCCTCCTTGGGCGTCGCGCGCCTTCGCTGGCCGCACCACCGCGCCGTCTCCGCGGGGCTACTGCCACGGGCGTCGCTGTCCGAGGGTCGCTTCGGGCTTGGGCACCGCCGGCCGTGAGCCGCCGCCACAGGCGTCTCCTCGTCGGGCTTCGCCAGTCGTGCGCCGGTCTTGCTGCGCCAGCCGCGCCGGCTGCGAGCACCGCCTCGGGTGCGGGTGCCGCCGCGCCTCGTCCGCTGGCCGCGTCTGGCCGCTCCAGCTGCGCCGAGTGCCGGATGCGCCGCCGTGCCTTGCCGACCGCTCCCCCTCCCCTCCTCTTGTTGATGTTTCAAGTACATGAGAAGGCGTCCTCTGCGGAGGAGGCTGGTGGAGGAGTGCGGATCCAGAGGTCGGGACGGCGGTTAGCCGCCGTGGAGGCGTGCGCCGGTCGCCGGAGCGGTCCATAGCGTGGAGCCTTCGCCGGAGGTAAGGCGTCGTGTGTCTCCCATGGACGACGACGACGCGGCACCGAACCATGGCCGGTGGCGATGACGGTGGTCGCCGGTCGTGGTGGTGGAGGCTTCTCTTGGAGCGGAGCAAGAAGAACATGCAGTTTTTTGTGCAGGGAATCAACCAAAGCGAGAATCTCCAGAAATGCATGTCGGTGATTCTCACATAGGGCCATTACCTTTTCTTCTCTGTGTGCACTTGTATGAAATCTTGCGTGTGCTGATAACGTATTGCAAGAGAGGACAGGTGATTGCAAAAGAACTGTTGATTACTTTATTCTGAATCATGTACATGGTAATTTATAGATGATGAGAGGGTGGCATAGAAGGTGCCTTTACATGAATAGATGTCTTTACAATAAAAGGTGCCTGTACATTGGTTACTTTGTTTTTGGTTATAACAAATCCGTGAGCATTTTTTGATTGGTACACACGTGTGTGGCCCCCTTATACTCCGTCTCAATTTTTGCTTGATCCGCCAATGGTATAAATTACATCTATTAAGCATGCTCCTGACCATAAACTTGGCACACACATATATATTGTACGAACAGGAAACATGCTGCTCCTTCCATTTCACTGTATTTGTTCATAGCCTATGATGAGAAAACCCTAGTAGTTACCAATCTTCTCCTTCACCAAGTACTACCATACCTCAAGTATACAAGCACGCATTGGACCAATTACAAAAACTAGAGCTAAAATGTATATACTTAATCAACAGATGAATCTTATCCTAACCAAGTTAAACATTGATTTACAACATGTTGATCAAAGAGGAAGGAATAGAGTGGTGGTTGGGGGGAGGGGTGTTGGTTAGAGACCAAAGAGAAACCAACACTCAAAAAGAGCAACCAAACCAACTCACAAAAAGAGCAACCAATGGGGCCCACTACCCAATGTATGATGTCATCACACATCATTCTATTAGTCTTCTCTTCGTCTTTTGACACCCGGGTGTAATTACACCCACATCTAATATACCACTTAAACGAACTTAAAATACTTCTTTATCACTTTAGGTATACTCGTATACTAATTATAAGATACTCCAATGTGAACCACATGAAAAAATTGCAAGGGAGACCATAGTTTTTAGCATATTTTGTAAATATCTTCATATACACACATAAAAAGGAGTATGTCTAAAAAAATGTACATACCACATCTGAAAAATTATTCATACCATCTAGATGGTCTTAAATACTCGTATACTACATGTACATACCCTTTATTACGCAAGATACTCCCTACGTTGTGAGATATGACATAGGGTGTAATTACACCCGGGTGTAGAAAAGAGGCTTCCTATATATATATGCGTGCAAGTGCAATGATATATAATATCAGGATGGAAAGTCTTAATTATGAATGGAAAGTCTCAATCATAGATAGAAAATTTTAATCATGGAGCCTGGGCACCATGGTGCCCCTGTTATTTATACTATATATATATATAATCATGGTATGTAATCAGTGCACTTGTTTATCTGTTAATCTTTATCAGTATTTTACTATTAAATTCTTGATAATTGTTAATGATGTGAAGCGCTGGTGCATATATTAATCATATGCAAATTTGCTTTTCCATTCAGCATATTTAATTTACACATGGCATTTGTATTGTCACTTATGACTTGGATTATAAGTTCGTTGCCACCTTTTTTACCTCCTATGTGACACATATCGCTATAGGGCCTGTTTTTTAAGTCAAAAGCTGATGGCTTTTGGCTTTTGTTATAGTACTTAACTTTCAAACGGAGTATTTTCTCAAGACGAGGTCTACAAGTTAAACGATCTACATGTTAAAAGCCCAACATCTGTACCAGCCAAAATCGCAAGTGAGTATCTGTCTCTCCGTAATTTGTACCGTAAATAGCCAAAATTCAAAAATTTCAGCCAAAAGCTATAAGCCGCAGCCAAAAAGAACATGCCGATAATTAAGTAGTCGAGACATTAATATTTAGTATTAGGTTCTCTTACTACCTAGAGAAAAAAACAGTAGACGTAAGCCTTTCGGATCTTTCGCGACTACTTACTTAATTAGCCTTCGAATGGACTGAAGAGAGGTGGACGAGCCTGACGGGAAAAGCCTTTAAGAGCAAGTCTAATAATAGAGCCAAGTGTTTGGCTATAAGTCAAGTTATAAGAGCCAAGTTATACAATAATTTATCTACAAAAAGTTTTTTATTATTATGTGGTACCATGTCTCACATTCTCTTTTCTATTCCTCCTTACATACATTTATTATCTAGGCCCACCACTGCATAGGCTCCCGTGCCCAACTTATTGCTTGCATGAGAGCCAAGCTCTCATCTCTCTCATCTCTTCTCTCCTCCACATCAGCAAAAATGCTGACTAACTTAGCTATAAGATCATTATTGTACTTGCAATTATCACTGGCATTGATGCTATTAGTACGCGTCATTCATTATACAAAATTCTAGCCTTTCACCTCGGGTAAAATTTTTGCTTTTTAGTCCAAAATTTAAAAGTTTTTTACATATGGACCCCTGGAGAAAAGATTTGCAAAAATGGACCCCTAGCACGGCGCCAACTCACATGGCGCCCAGGGTACACGACACGGCGCCATATTCTTTGGCGCCGTAAATGGACACGTAGGATCCACAGTGGCACAACACGGCGCCAACGCACATGGTGCCGTGACATTAATGAACGGCGCTAACGTTCGTGGCGCCGTTTACTGGGACTTAACACCGAGCGCAGCCCCCGGCCCCCTCACTCCACTCCTCTGTTTGAACAGACCGAGCAAGCAGAGAGCAGCCTCCGCCGCCGCCCCTCTCTCCCCCCTCAAAATCCACCCCAATCCATCGATTTTCTTCACGATTTTGCTTCCAAACCGAGCAAGCAAGGTGAGCTCCCTCTCCTCCTTTGATTTGTTGCAGTAGATATGGATTATTTGAGGTACATTTCGTAGGGCAAAAGTTGAAACCCTAGATGAAATTAGTTGGATTTGGCTCGGTTTTAGGTTCGATTCGCAATAGATATGCGTAATGTATTAGCAATAATGTGGATAGATCCGTTTCTAGGGTTTGATTATTGTACGTAATGACTGAGATATGTTTGTTTGTTGTGCTATAGATGGATAAGGTTGTGACTTTGCACCATGGTGGTACTGTGAAGAGAAATGACAATGGGGGTGTTGATTTGGAGGGCATGGAAGAGACCACATTGCTATTTAGTTCACGTCCGTCGTATGGTGAGGTCATTTATCGCTTGAAAGAGAGGTTGGGATGGACAGATGAGCATGGTGATGTCGTTATGCAAGGATTGATTGATGTTGGGTCGTCAAAGGGGCCGCGTATAAAGAGATTGGTTTCGATTGGCAGCGACAGTGAATGGGATAACTATGTGGCCATTGTTTTGGACTCAGAGGTCAGAGCACCTGACTTGTTTGTGCAGAGGGTGGTGAGAGATCAATCGCCTCCTAGGGCTGCATTGGATCCCAATGACTCACCGTTGGTTGGGTCACCAGATCATGAAGAGGTCGAGGTGCAAGTTGTATCCTCGGCTCAAGTATGTGAGGTTCCATTGACTCAGGTAGAAGCTGACTCTGAGGATGTCGATGACCGCTTTATTGGTGGATTCGACGAGGAGACAGTGTTTGAGGAACCCATGGTTTGTGTAGCATCTAACAGGGTGGATGTACAGCTTGCAGGAGACGAGGCTGATTATGAGGATGCGAGGGCTGTGGACTCAAATGATGACAGACCAGTCACAGGTTTGACGTCTAGCGAAATTGAGATGTTGAGAAGAATGTTTCCTGGCCGTGATCCACTAGTGTCCGATTATAATGACCTGAGCAACGCACATAGGGCTGTCGCGGATGGAGGGCAAATGCAGAGGGACGTACCTAGGCCTGGGGCTAGTATCATAATTCAGAAGGGTCATGTCTTTGAGGATATGTCGGCATTGAAGATGTGGTTGAAAGAGTACTCAATCGTGCACAACCGTCCATACCGGGTTAAGAACTCATACGCCAAACGTCGGTACACCATCAAATGTGAGAGCACAGGGTGTGCATGGAAAGTCTGTGCCAGGAAGGTGAAGGGTACGGAGAGGTTTAAGATTACAACTGTGGATGGACCGCACAGCTGTGGGTCTTCCGAGCCCAGCCAGAAACATCGTCAGTTGACTTCTCGGTTCATTGCAATCCGCCTGTACCCCATGATAAAGCACATGCCGACGATGCGCGTGGCAGCAGTGATAGAGGCCGTTAAACTAAAGTGGTACTACACAATCAAGTATGGGAAAGCATGGAGGGCGCAACAACGTGCTTTGAAGTTGATTTATGGTGATTGGGAGGAGGCGTATGAGCGTTTGCCGGCCATGTTGAACACAATGAAAGCGGCCAATGCAGGAATACAGTATGAGTACGTGCCTAAGCCCGATGTATGGGTTAATGGAAGACAGATTTTTTTTCGAGCATTCTGGTGCTTTGGTCAGTGTGTCGAGGCTTTCAAACATTGTAGGCCTGTTCTGTCAATTGATGAGACGTTCCTGTTGGGCAAGTATGAGGGAACGTTGTTGATTTCTATTGGCTGTGATGCGGACAACTCGCTTGTGCCGTTGGCTTTTGTTTTGGTGGAGAAGGAGGACAAATCTAGCTGGGCTTGGTTTCTACGGCTTGTACGGATCCATGTCGTTAGGTCTAGAGAGCATAATTTTTAGATATTTTATTATTTTTATCACTAACGTAATTTTGAATGCACAGGCTGGCGAGGTACCGGCTGGTGGACGAGTTCTACGACAGAGAGCACCGCGGCAAGCTCACGATGATTCACATACTGCGTCCTCCAACCCATGATGATGAGAGTTGTGTGTATGTGTATGTGTATTTTATATGTGTGCATGACGATGTATGTGTGCATATATGTATGTATGTATGATTTGAGAGATATATATATATATGTAAAATGTATGCATCTAGACTTTATTCAGTTATGCGTATGTGTTTTATATGTGAATGTATGTATTTTGTATATGTGTATGTGTGCATGTGTTTTGTATATGCAGAAACAGACAGCTCTTTGCTGTTTTTTCTGTAGGTTTTCGTAGCACGGCGCCAAACACTCTGGCGCCAAGTTATTGAAAAACGGCGCCAGTAACTTTGGCGCCGGGATGTGGCGCCAAAGTTTTGCGCGCCGTATTTCAATACCTCGGCGCCAGAGTGTTTGGCGCCATGCTACTTACATACGGCGCCAGGGTGTTTGGCGCCGTGATTACTGCACTTGCATTAAAACTGCAAGCTCGGCCTAGTTGTTTCGTTCCATCCGCATCCGCACAAATAATACTAATTGACATTCACCAAATGAATAAGCACATCCCAAAATAACATACTGAGTGCATACGTCCACATACATACATAGTCCACATACATAGTTTATAAATTTTCAGAAAATATATACGTCCGCATACATCAAACTACTGAGTGCATCGAGGCCACTTCCCCTTTCTCTGAGCATCAGGGTACTGCTCAAGAGCTGCCTTGGCACGCCGCGCTCTCTCTAGCTTCTTCTGCCTTTCTCCCTTGCGCTTTGCCGCGGCCCTCCTACGCTCCTCCTCACGGTGTTCCCTCGCGGCCTCCTCCTGTTTCTTCTCCCTTTCCCACCTCTCCTTTCGTTCTTCATCCCACTTCTTATTGGCGTCAAGATATTTTTTGTCATCCTCAGCGATCGCAGTGTCGATCCACTGCTCTAAATCACAAAGCGGTGGAGGCTCCTGCAAATGTACGCATTCGTTAAACCAACAGAATTAATACCAATTCGATGAATCGACAATACAACATACCATCTTGCCGAGGACAACGGCGGCACGTGGCGGATCGAACGCCCAGTTGGCGCACATCCAGTACCTCTGCCTATATGTATCCGGATCATCCGACCTTTCCACTTTGCAAGGATCGCCGCAATAACACATCGGCACGGGAACACCGGATGGAGGTGGCAAACGAGTGAAGCCCATGACAACCTAAAATGCGAAATGAATAAGATTTATAATTTTTCTCGTTTCTAACCCTAGGTTAGCTAGTTACCCAAATCAAACCCTAATCCAACTAATTTCAACCCTAAAAACGGATCTATACACATTATTGCTAATACATTACGCAAATCTATTGCGAATCGAACCTAAAACCGAGCCAAATCCAACTAATTTCATCTAGGGTTTCAACTTTTGCCCTACGAAATGTATCTCAAATAATCCATATCTACTGCAACAAATCAAAGGAGGAGAGGGAGCTCACCTTGCTTTCTCGGTTTGGAAGCAAAATCGCAAGAAAATTCGTTGGATTGGGATGTATTTGGGGAGGGGAGAGAGGGGCGGCGGCGGAGGCTGCTCTCTGTTCGGTCTGTTCGAACAGAGCACTGAGGGGTGGTGGGGGGCCGGAGGCTGCGCTCGGTGTTAAGTCCCAGTAAACGGCACCACGAACGTTAGCGCCGTTCATGAATGTCACGGCGCCATGTGCGTTGGCGCCATGTTGTGCCACCGTGGATCCTACGTGTCCATTTACGGCGCCAAAGAATATGGCGCCGTGTCGTGTACCACGGGCGCCATGTGAGTTGGCGCCGTGCTAGGGGTCTATTTTTGTAAATCTTTTCTCTAGGGGTCCATATGTAAAAAACTTTTAAATTTTGGACTAAAAAGCAAAAATTTTACTCACCTCGATGCCCTATATCCAATACATGGCTCCGCACCTATCCCCGTGTAATCCTGCTCGATAATACTAGTCTAGTATATCGACAATGCAACATCCAGATACCTCTTTCATGCATCGTCAACTGTGTATTGTACAGCATTTGTCTCTACTCTATAAAAGGCCTTGGAACCTTCCTAACCAAGGAATGCACGCATACGTACATATATAAAAGTAAGAGTGAAAACGGTTCGTATTCGTATTTATAAATAAATACAAACATATGTGAACCTAAATATTCTCAAATAAGAATCGAATATTGTAACGAATACGAATTCGAATCGAATATCTACTTAATTCGGTCAGATACAAATATTCTTATAATCTATGTAATATGAAGATATTAATGATATTTTATCCTCGTCCAATCATGCTTAATCATTCTTATTCATTTATTTCACCTAAAGAAACACGAATTCTCGTTCAATTAAAAAACTTGTCCAACATTAATCGTATTGTAATAAAATATATATTGTTTCATCGAATACGAATACGGATAGTCCAAATAAAATAACATTTCGGATGGTAAAAATCTATACCATATTCAAATCCATATTTTTCTACGAATTCAAATACGAATAGAATAGAAATTATTAATCAGATAAAAAATATATACTATATTTATATTCTATTAAATATAATAATTAAATAAACAAATAATTTGTATCTACTTTTCACTCTATATACAGTAGAGGTGGGAGACAGGCCGTGCCTTTTCGGGCTAGCCCAAAGCACGGCTGGCCCGGCCCGGCTCGACACGTGGCGGGCCGTGCCGACCCGGCATGAATAGTGGGCCGGGCTGGGCTTGGATATCTGGCACGATGGGCGGCACGACCCGGCGTGGCGTGGCGTGCTCGGGCCGGCTCGACCCGGTGAGCACGGTCGGCCCAGGGGGGCACGGTCAACCTCGGTGGCTACCATGCCTTCGGCCTCCCGTCGGCTGTGTGCCCTGCGCCCCGCACCGGCAGCCAAGCCGTGCCGGCGAGCCGTCTTTGGCCGGTCGAACGGCCTATGGCCTCCCGTCGACCTCCCACCGTCCCACAGTCCCACGGTCATCCCACATTCCCACAACACAAGCATCCCACAAGCACAAGCACAAGCACAAGCACAGAGCAGAGCAGAGGGGAAGGAGTGTACCTCGACCCTAAGCTCGGTGGCCACTGTGGGAGCGTGGGATCCGCGAGCACGAACGGCACCGGCGCTGCGCACAGCCCTGAGTAGGTGAGCTCGGACGAGTCCCCAGAGAAGAATCGGCTCACTGCCCCCGGCGGCGCCAGCACCGCTGCCTCGTCACCGCGGGTGACGTAGTCGGCGATGGCCGCCAGGAGCAAGCCTGGCGCAGAGCCGTAGCACGCCAGCCCCTCCCCCGCCGGCGGCGGCCTCGCGCCCGTGGTGGTGCGGCCAGGCGACAAAGCCGGCCCGAGGAGGTAGGGGGAGGAGGAGGCGACGGCGGGGGAGGTGGGGAGAGGAGGAGGTGGCGACATCGGAGGTGGGGGAAGGAGGGAGGGGCCCGGGGAGGTGGGGGAGGAGGGAGAGGCCCAGGGAGCGGGGAGGTGGGGAGAGGAGGAGGCGGCGGCGGGGGAGGAGGAGCCGGGCATGGGAGGGGGCGGGCGAAGGGGGGCGGGCACCGGCCGCCGGCGTTGGGCCGGGCGTGGGCGCGGACTTGCGGTGGGAGGAGGAATCGAGGAGGAGCCAGGCGTGGGCGTGGGTGGTACCGTGGGAGGAGGGATTTGAGGGGTGGGAGCGGGCGACCGGGTCAGCGTGGCCACGTGGCGATGTGGGAGTGGTGGGACGGGAAAAAAAGGAGGAGGAGGACGGTTGATTGACAACGGTCACTTAAAACTGTCATATAACGTATAGAATATAGAGGTCAGGCAACGTTCGGATTCTGATCTATATAAATCCACTTCGCTCTACCATTTCTTCATAGAATCACAGAGCATTTCACTCCGCTCCACCATTTCTTCACAGAGCCTTCTCATTTCTTCTTATTTCACAAGCTTATTTCCTGCATTTGTGCTACTCATTTATTCATTTCTTACATCTCATTTCACAAGCATATTTTCTGCATTTGTACTCTTTATTTATTCATTTCTTACTTCTCATTTCACAAGCACATTTACTAAATTTGTACTTCTTATTTATTAACTAATCACCATGTTACCAAGAAGTCGTAGTACCAAGGAGCTCTCAAAATCCGTTTTTGTCAATGCCAACTCTCAAAATAATGAACTGGTAGTTACTAATTCAGATTAGCAGATTGCTAGTCGTTTTTGAGAGTTTTTAAGACCTTTTTATAAAGCAACAAAGGTTTTATCTGGTGTTTATTACCCTACCTTTTTGTTTAGTTATAGAGTTTATTTGGTTAATTGCAGACAAAATTGCTAAATCTAGAGACGATCCTCTTTTAGGCCATGCCGTCGTAGCAATGGAAGAAAAATTTATTAAATATTTTGGTTCTATTTCACACTTGTATTGCTTCACTATTATTTTTGATCATACAAAAAAGTTGGCAGGTTTACAGATTGGTATGGAGGGAATAGGTGAATGCCTTGGCCTAGATTATTCAGAAGCTTTCACACATGTCAAAGAGGAGCTTTTTCGTGTTTTTCGTATGTATCATGATAAGTTTGGCAGCAGCGGAAGATCAGAGGCCTCACAACAGACGCAACATGGAAAGACAAGCTTGACATCACACTTGTGGAAGAAGCTAAAGGGCAAGTCTATTTCTTCGTCCTCTCAGTCTCAGACGGCCTCTAAGTGGAATTCTGTCTCGGAGTTGAACCACTATTTGGAGCATAATTTTGTAAATATTGATCCTGATCTTACTGGTGGAGGCAAGATAGACTTGCTTGATTGGTGGAAGAACAACAAGCGAATCTTTCCTGTGTTATCACATTTCGCACGGGATGTTCTCCTGGTGCCAGTGTCCACCGTCTCTTCAGAAGTAATGTTCAGTATGGTAGAGAGAATAATCGAAGAGAGAATATCATCCCTTACGCCCAGGATGGTGGAGGCAATCACATGCGCCAAAGACTGGGAATTAGCCAAAGAGCGACAACAGCATCAATTAGAGGATCCAGAAATCGTACAGGCGTATGCTGACCTCGAACGCATGAACGACCTAGACATTGACGAGTAGATATTATGTACGCATGTTGTAATAGTTAGTATATACATATATTGTTACTATACTCTTTTCCTTACTCGGGAGACCCCACTCTGGGGCTGGGGCGTAAGGTTTTTAACGAGATAGTAATATTGTATTTTTAAAATAACAAAGAAATTTCACTGTTTTTCGAAATATTTACGTCATTGTGTGCCCATGTTTTTATGTAATTAATTCAATTTCAACTAGTTTTAACGAGACGGGTACAAGAGAAAGGAAGATGACGACCATCGCCGCTGCCTTCGCGTATAGTTACTTCGAGCTGGGCTTGGGCTGACACGGTACGAATGCTGGCACGGTGGGCTTTGGGCCATGCTTGAGCCTGATCAGAGGCAACGCGGGTCGGCACGGCACGACACGTTGAGATGACTAGGCCGAGCCGGCATGATACGAAGCACGATAGATTCGGACCGTGCCGGCACGACTCCCAGCCCTAAAAATTATACATGTTCAAGACCTATGAGGACCCGCCGGAGAGGCCATTCCAGTTTCTGCATGATTGTCAGAGAAAAGCTCACAGGTGCACACAGTACATTCAGTGACCTACAAAGCAACATGACACGTGGCACGCAGATCGCCTCTGGTGATGTGACGACGACTGTTCATATATCAGACGAAGAGAGGCACCAGAAGCTCAGATACTTTTGTTTCCCCGGTGAAATAGAAAAACTGTTTTTCAACTTTTCTACTATAACTATCTTTTAAATAGAATATTTTTTTAAAATAAGATATATAAGTTAATTATATTATATACTGTAATGATTTTATTTATATCGGCTAAAATCACATATAAATTTCTATTACTCTGTATTTTCTGTCACAAACAGTTAAAATCTATAAACCGCAGTCAAAAAAATCTTCCCTCACGAATAGCCAAAATGTATAAGCGACAGTTAAAAAACCAAAAGTACTGTATACACATACCGTCGGCAGCGTCTCTTTCCAGCATCAGAACGGGGGAGGATGGTGCCGGTGGGGCTTAGGTTGTTTGGCCTTTCCACGCCATGAATTGAATAAATAAATGAATCTTTCGGGTTTTCAGGTTTGGGAGGGAAAGAATCTCTGAACTGTCGGCGCTCCAAACGTCACCCAGGACATCATTCAGGAGTCATGGCTTCTGACGACGGTGACATTGGCTCTCTTTCTTTTTCTGCACCGGCGTGCACCGTCCTGGAGCACTAGTTACGCTTTGGTCAGTGTTACAGGTAGCGCTAGAAAAAGAGAGGGTGCTAAAGCAGAGCACGGCGACTTTCAGCAGTAGCGTATGCCGGTGCTTACCTTCTAGCCTCTCCCAACTTCGACAGTGCTACGTTGCTTGTGTAACTTGAAATTTTCATAAGAACCATACCACGATATTTCAAGCTTCGTTTGGAACACGGTGTTGAAAATAATCTTGTTTTTACAAGTTTAGTAATGATCGAATTCAAAATAGAGTCAAAATCAGAAGTCGTAGCCGAAGTAGAGCTTTCCAGCCGAACCGGTCAGACAGAAACAGAGTTGTATTCGAAGTTGAAAGTTAGTAGAAGTCGAAGTCGTAAATTAGAGTTTGAGTCGAAGTCGGAGTTGGCTTTATAATCGTAGTCGAACCCGAGTTAAAGTTGTATAACCGGGTATAAAAGGGGTGTAGACATGTAACCAAGATGTACCAAGCAATTACGAGTAATAGAGAAGAGAAAAGCAATCCCTGAGCGTTGAACAATCTCGCAGACGTGGTCGAAATCAACTTACGACCCTGGCAAACATGGTCGTAAGGACTTACGACCACGGCAAAGTAACAGTAGACGTGGTCGAAAGACGTTCAACTACGGCAAGACTGAAGAAGGCGTGGTCGGGAGGACTTACGACCACGGCAAAGCAAAGTTAGAGGTGATCGAGAGGTGCTACGACCACGGTAAACAGATTTGAACGTGGTCGTAGAGGTTTACGACCACGTTGAAGGAGCGCAGAACGTGGTCGTAAGGGCTATCGACCACGGCATAAGGAATTCGACCACACATAGAAGGCTACGACCACGGTGTAAGTGGTCGTAAGGAGCTGCGACAGTGCCGAGAAGATCTAAGCGTGGTCGAAGCAGGTGTTCAACCACGGTGAACAGTGATCGCCAGCATCACTGCGTGATCGTAGAATGTTGCGATCACGGTAATTCCAGCGCATCGGCAGGGAGAAGCGGTCGAACGACTACCTGAGTGGTCGTACGGCGACAGGAGACGGTCGGAACGGGTCGTAAGCTTTTAGTACCGGTCGTAATCGATTGTGAGCAGTCGTAAAGGATCATGGGGAGGTCGTAAGACTTCCAACACACGGAATTTTCTTTAGATTCCTGTATTAGTTGAATTGGGATGGGAGGGAGTAGGGATGGCAATCAAGCGTGGTAGGTACGGGTATTGCTTGCCCATACCCGTACCCGCGACCCTGATTTACGCCCACGGGTATATCCGCGAAGGACGACGGGCGAAAAACCTCACCCATACCTGTCGCCCACGGATACCCGTCACCTATGGGTATACCCGTTTACCCGCGAACTGAGAATCATCATCTAAGAGTTGAACTAATGATAGATACATATAAGCAACAACTGTTGCTAGGAAATATAATAGCTATCAAAAAAATTTGTAACAATCAATAGTAATTAGAGATATAGAAAAGTTTATAACAATCAATAGTAATTAGAGATATTGCGAAGACTGCGCCACCTGTCAATCTATATCGCTGGTAAACGGGCGGGGTGAGTACGGGTAGAGCTTACCCATACCCGTACTCGTTTACCCGACGGGTAGAGTGTTTCCATCATTTCTATACCCGTGGGTAAAGAAAATATCACATACCCGGTTCCATTAGGGTATTTACCCATTGGTATACGGGTAAGCGGGCACAATTGCCATCTCTAGGAGGGAGTGGGGGGCTACGTTGCTTGCGTAACTAAAAGTTCTCGTAAGAACCATATCAGAATATTTCAAGCTTAGTTTGGAACGTAGGAATTTTCCTTAGATTCCTGCTTTAGTTGAGTTGTTCTCTTGTGAAATCCATGCATTCTGAACAAGCCAGTCTTAGGCCCTCTAGTTAGATCACGGGAAATCTCCATGTCATCTCTTTACTACTCTCATTTGTCGCCTGCCAAAAGAAAGAATGCAACGGGAGAATTGATCCACTTCCATGCTTTGTTGCCTACCTTTTAGCATCGGTGGGATCAGAGTCAGATTCATCTAGCACACCATTGTGCGCTGCCTAAGTATGTCCTTGTTGTGCAGTAATAACAGTGGCTTAATTTCAGGATTCGGTGTCATTGTACATAGTGAAAAAAAAAATTCCCAGCGAGATTCTGCTCAAGGGTAAACGAATATGCACTATGCCCCACAAGGCAGTCAGACAATAAAGATGATTCCAGTGGCTAACATTTCTTCATCATGGATGGATGGGATTGCTGGCTAGATTCTTCCACTTGACGGCAGGCTGGACGGTGAATAGACATATGAAAGCAATTGACATGAGATAGTGGAACAGAAAGAAAGAAAATGAGATAGTGATGGTAACAATGGACAATGGTAAGGTAAGGAGAAGCCGTCCTTCGAAAAATTAGAGGTGGACGAGCTGTCATGGACCCGCTGATTGATTGCGAATGCCTTGGCCTCTTTTATGTAGTACTAATCTGCCCCTGCATACCTTTCATCCTGTATTCTATTTCTTTTTGGTGATTTGTACACTCTGAAAAAGGTGTTTTGCTTAGTTTATCTTATCATGACCAGAGAGCCGCCACTGCCCAATAAGCAAATGGACGAGTTCTATTCTTTAGTGGTTGAAAAGTTGGTGGGAAATTAAAGGGGGGAACATATGGCATAATCTACCCAAATAAAAATGTCAAGAAGGAACTGCAGTACAGTTTGCTCTTTAATTTACTAGGACTATTTTGTCAAAATATTATCCCAAAATCGTCAGCATAAATATTGAGTGGGTTTTTTTGGATTGTGGCCTACGACTTTTAGCTTAAAATTTTAAATTCTAACTATTCGTAAGAGAGATTGCGAAGGAGACAGTGGCATGCGATTTTGACTAGTATAGTTAAAGTCGGTACAATGTGTACTATAATCGACTAATAGACGCTGCTTTAAAAAATATATCATTTGAAAGCTAGTTGGTGTAACATAAGTGAAAAGTCTAAGCCAGAGCTCCATGGAACCCAGCCATTTTTCACCATCCTTAGATAGTCAAGGCGAAGATTAAACTGTATAGGTTGGAAAAAAAATGTACGAGTAATTGAGGTGCGCAATATTCTTGCAGTAAACTTTGAAATTATCCGCTTATCTGTACTTCAGGAGTTTGATTTCTGATCAAACAGCTCATGCAAGGTCAATGATACAAGCAGGTTGAACATAACGACACGTCGGTTTCAGCTTCTACTTATAGCTTCTAGTTTACTAGTTTTTAATTTTATGTTTTAGCTTTTGGTTTTTTAGGTTTTTTTTGTCTTTTTTTCGTATTTCTTTGTATTGTCCGTGATGAGATAATGTGTTATTTTATTTTATTTTTTAAATTTAATTAAGTCAAAAAACTATCGCCAACTATAATGCAAATAAACTAGTTATAGTAAAAAAAATTATAAGCCAAAAAAAAAAGCCAAGTTAAGCACCCCTAAAGCATAAGAAACCAATACGATGGTTTGAAGTCTTGTTGCGTGCATCACAGAAAAGATGACCCACTCGGATGAATTTATGGAGTATGACAATTTTCTGAGCTGCAAATCTGTCTAGATACAATGAACTTGATTTGTTGGTGCTACTTGCAAGGGAACCTGGGGACCACAGGTTAATAGATAGGCTCATAGCACTGTAGCAGAGAGAGGACAAATACATGGTGCAAAATTGTAAAGCCTAGGTATGCAACAATAATAATATATTGAACTGGTTAAAAACATATATATGAAAGAATCTTATGTACACGAATATATGTAGACTTAAATTGATAAGAAAATTTTATCAAAAGATCTTGTAGCTGGCGGTTAGTGTGAGGTCAATCACACAGTACCCTTTGTTCAGCTAAGCATGACTAGAATATCTCACGATGAAAGTCGGATTTTATGGGTGGGTTCTTTTGGTCGGTTTATAGTTTAAATATTTAAATTCTATCTGTTTATGAGAGGTAGTACACAGAGAGAAATAGTTACACGTGACTTTGGTTGTACAGCTGAACTCAGTACACTTTTTACTACAATTTTTCTATTGACCCCATCTTAAAAAACGCATCGTTTAAAAGCTAATTACTATAGATAGTACAATCATAAGCCAATTTTAAGTCCAAAAGAACCCGGCCTAGGATCTAAATCTGGTCGGGTCTGACCACTTAAAAATTCGATCAGGTTTCACTAATATATTTCGACCATTACTGGTCGAAAATGTGAACTGGTCGGATGTTATGATTTATATCATCTTCATGCTCGTGATGACTCTGCACTAACTTGCACTATTGTGGTGTCTAAAGGTGTTTGCGCCGACTAAAGTCAGATGTGGCTGCTCGAGGCGTTTCCGACTATAACTCTTCACCGTAATCTTTTGAGACTCTGTTTCGTCTCTGAGTGGGACATTGTTCTTTGTCTCCAAGCATGTTACTATTCCAATTTTCGATTAGATCTATGTTTCATTGCCGACTAGGACTCTGTTCCTTCCTCATCTGGAACTGTTATTCCCGAGGCTATTGATTCCCCTGTAAGCTTCAAGATACAAAGCATGACACACTTTATGTTATCTATATATAGTGATTTCGCTGATTGTGCATTTGTGGTTTTTCCCCAAGTGTTTTTGACGTAAAATCTTTGTCTCATGCTTCTGATTATTCTTCATTGTTTTCATATCTCATTGTGCATTATATAACAAGTGACATCAGAGATTGGTTCTTCGCCTGATCAATCTAGAGCATACTTGTCATGATGTCAATGGAATATGATATTCCCCTACTGGATCATGGTATAGGATTTTCTCTCTGGCAAGACAAGATGCGAGCTATTCTATTACGGCTCAATCTGGATGACATATTATTGGGAAATGATAAGTTGTTCGCTACATGCTCCATTGAGAAGAAGTAAGGAAGAGATCGTAAGGCTCTCTCTCAAATTCCTCTTTATCTTTCTAATAATATCTTTAGAAAGTTATGAAGGAGGCCATAACTACTGTGTTATGGCTAAAGTTGGAACAGATCTACATGACTATGGATCTGACCAGCAAGATGTATATAAAGCAGAAACTTCTCTCTCAAGATGGCAGAAGGAGGATCGGTGCAAGGTCATCTCACCGCATTTAAAGATGTAGTCACCGACCTTGAAGCCATGGATGCCGAATACGATGATGAAGATTTGGGTATTATTCTGCTTTGTTCGCTGCCTGTTTCATTCCCTATATTTAGAGACACAATTATTTATAGTCGAGATACTCTTACTCTGAAGAAAGTTTATGAAGTTCTATATGCTAAAGAAAAGATGAAAAGTATAGTTTTGAGTGAGAGTTCAAGTTCACATGTAGAAGGTTTATCCGTTGAGGTAGACCAGTAGAGAGGCCTCTGACCAATGATTCCAAAGGCAGAAGCTTAAGTAGATACAAATGTCGTTTGAAGTTGAATACTAAGAATTTGTACCACTACTACAAGAAGGGTAGACACGATATCTCCGAGTGTTGGAAACTCCATAATAAGGAGAAGAAAAATAATAATTCCAAGAAAGATTAACAAGATGATAATTCTAAGGCCACCATTATCACAAAGAAGATTCTAAAAGGGAGATTCTTGTTGGTGATTCCAAAACCAGTGATGAATGGATTCTTGATTTAGCCTGCACTTTTCACATGAACATGTCGGTTTAGATACTTTAGTATGCCAATTGGAGGGCGTTGTAAGGCATTACATAGTTTCAGGCGTACTTCGGTAGAACGGTGTTGCCGAGTGAATGAATAGAACCATCATAGAAAAGGTGTGCTGCATTCTATATATGTTTGGTCTGTTAAAAAAGTTTTTATGCTAAAACCGCTTCCACTGCTTGTCATCTGATCAATCGATCACTAAACACTTCTATTGAAAGAAAACTCAGATTAATATGTAATCTGGTTCTTTTGCAGACTACTTGAGCATAAAATTTTTTAGCTATCCTGTTTATACTCATTTTAATAAAGATAAACTTAAGCCGAGAGCTATTAAGTGTATCTTGGATGTGCCTAATGGACGTAATTCTCCTTATTAGACGAATCGATATTAAGCCATCAACCATGGACTAGTTGAGCCTGACGATGAAGCAATTTCCCCGGAACGCACAAATAATTGCGATGCACAGAGCAACGAGCTGTCTGCACCGAAATCTTTTAAGGGTTGACGATATTGCACACTTTGATAGAAAGCGGCCATGGGCGAAAAAAAGGGCACGGTGGATTCTTTCCAGTTTATAACTTTAGTTTCTCTTTAATAAATAAATAAAACGATTTCTCTAGCACCATTTTGAAATGGATTAACAAAATAGCTTTTTTAAAATAGTTTATCAACATTCAATTTATTCGCACAAATACTCATACTAGGACAACAAAAACATCAGCTGTAACCATAAGTTATCCGCCACAGCTGAAAAAAAACAAGACAAATGTATCCATCTAATTTGATGGACTGACTTATCCACATGATAGTGGTATTCTTGTTTACTGAAATACAAAAACACCTTCTCTCTCTCAAAATAAAAAAAACTCCAAAAAGAACACTGCCCAGGTAGCCATTAATAGGTAGAGAAGATATGTAGTATACCATGTAATGACTAATGAGGTGCCTTCACAATTCACACTTACATGAACTCTGGGCTCTGTTGCAAAATTTTGACTGGACGGGGTGGGGAGTTAGACAAGAGACGCAGTTGCAAGAAACGTCGGATAAAGGAGGAAGTCTTCAGCCTATTCCGTGTATAGCTAGAAAGAGCAAGAGAAAAACTAGCAATATACTTGACACTACAAGGCCTTGTAGTTATACATATAGCTCCGCATTCCGCAATGTGTTGATATCTTGCATCGACTCCAGCAGCACATGGTCCACATAGAAGCTCAATGCAGCAGCACTTGCCCAATAACACAACACAGGAAACAATGTAATTCTTAATCAACGATCACATGGTCTGTGAAAAGCAAATGAAGGGAGAAAGAAAGCATACATCAAAGGGCCAAATGGGAGCCACGCCACATCCCATCGGATTCTTGGTAACCTGCAGCGCAGAAGAAACAACAATCAAAATAATAAGCTCTAGCTGTTGTTGGTTAGTATTGTTTCAGCTGTCACGGCTAGAATATTATTAGCATGAATTAACTTCATTGCTTGAAATGGCATGCTTTCACAACAAGGATAAACAAATGAATACTAGGGTAATATAATATACCTCAAGATGTAGTATGTCCAGAAGATGGCTACAAGCATGCCGGCATAGCATGAATACCACATCCACTTCTTGGGGGAGCTTGAAACCTGTAGTAGTCCCTTAACTGCGAGTAAACATGCTAAGGCAGCTATCTAATCTGCGATATTCAAGGTCATGTATCAATCAGATATGCGATATTCAAGGTCATGTATCAATCAGATCAAAGGGAAAGGATGATAGTTTTGAGTTAGCTGACACATTTTGTGCATGTCAGCACCATATTGCATATTGTTCTATTTGTTTTGGGGGTAAACTAAAATAAGAAGTAAAAAGGAATGACTTAAATGATGATCATACTGACAGGGGCACTAAATGCCATCTTGCCAAATATCATCCATTCTAGTGAACTGCTCCCTAAAACCCTCATGAGAAAACATTTTCAGATAGTTAAAATAGGGCGTAGCATTCCAACTTTCCGACTTGAGCAAATAAGAAATAGACAACTGCCTGAGCACCTAGAGTTGAATCCAAGTAACATGGAGAAGTTTTGTTGGTTATTCTGCTTGTATCCACGCCCTCACGCACACATATATGCACATATGTATATACATGTGTGCATATACGTGTATGTATACGTGTGTGTGTATACGTGTATGTATACGTGTGTGTATACGTGTATGTATACGTGTGTGTGTATACACACACACGTATACGTGTATATGTATATATGTATGTATGTGTCTGTGTGTATGTGTGTATCTATATATATAAGCTCTGACTTGTTTACGGCATCCAATGCAAATATTATGTAAAGCACACTTACCTGCAATTATGACCATTGGTGCAGGCAAATCTTCCATGAAGTAAGCATGATACCGCTGTTCATTGAAGAAGCCCAAGTCAAGTAACAACACAATGGTACAGCCAAACAAAATAACAAGTTTTTATGGTTAAGCTGTAATGGTGAATGTTTCACATACCACAGTATACAGTAATATTATTACAGGCATCCATTAGTGATGAAAATAATTATGTTATTTTACTATGTGCAATCCTCAACATGTAATTATGATTGTAATCCAGTGCACACTGAATCCAGATGAGTACTGCCAATTGTCAATTCCATGTAGCATTCACCACTAGGAAGAACATACACCACTGAATACTAACTAGGAAGCTTTTATGGTTAAGCTGTAATGGTGAATGTTTCACATACCACAGTATAAAGTAATATTACAGGCATCAATTAGTGATGAAAATAATTACATTATTTTACTATGTGCAATACTGCAATCCCCAACATGTAACTATGATCGTAATCCAGTGCACATTGAATCTTGATGAGTACTGCCAATTGTCAATTCCATGTAAAATTCACTAATGGAAGAACACACACCACTGAATACTAACTGGGAAGCTTTTATGGTTAGGCTGTAATGGTGAATGTTTCACATACCACAGTATACAGCAATATTACAGGCATCCATTAGTGATGAAAATAATTATGTTATTTTACTATGTGCAATCCTCAACATGTACTTATGATCGTAATCCAGTGCACACTGAATCCAGATGAGTACTGCCAATTGTCAATTCCAAATCTTAACACCGACGCCCTCCAGGCCAGCCCACATAACCCCTTAGTATATAAGCATGTGACCCTCTTATTACAAGCTACAAGTAGGTGTTACGAGTTCGCAGCGAACCCGGCTAATCCCTTAGTATATATGCATGTGACCCCTTATTACAAGCTACAAGTAGGTGTTACGAGTTCATAGTGATCCCGGCTACCTTTTTTCTTGGATCCGCCTATAATGCCAATCAAATGCAAGCATTGAACATTGGAGGGACAAAATTGTAGATTTGCCCTACTGTTGAGTGGCTTTGTAGATTTGCCGTGATGTCTCAATGACTGTAGATTTGCCGTGATGTCTCAATGACATGTGGGTCCTGGAGTAGACGAGGAAGGCTGCGTTGCCGAGGAGGAAGCCCGCAAAGACGCGCTGCACAAACAACAGGAGATGATCGAGCATGAGCAAGAGGTCACCAAATCGAATCGAATCCAGTCATCTCATCGCCGATGGCAAGACCTCCGAGCGCTAAACCGAATGGATCGGGAATTGGCACGCACCCTCCAGCGGCGGCTCTGGTGTGCCTGCTTCTGCTCCAGCAACCGGACCAGTTCCTCCTGGTCTGCGCACACCCATCACAAGAACAACAACGAAAGGGGGTTCATGGATTCGGCGGCGGCTAGACCCCAAGGGCGGGGAAAGAGATACGCGTGTGTGATGGTACACACCTTGGGTGTCCATGGGGACGAGGTCGTCGTCATCGCCGTCGCCACGCCGCTTCCACCTCGCCGCCGTCGTCGCCATCCCCTCCGATTCGGGACCTCAAGTTGGTACTCCGTTTCGGCTTTGGGTACAAATGGTGAATTGATGAATTGTCTTACCTTTCATTGCAATGGTAAGTGATATCTCACCGATATATGATCATGTATCAGTGAAATATTACAAAATATTTTATTAAGTGACAAAGAAAGATAGAACAAATTATCAAATCTCCAGATACAATAACAATGTACACAGAAATAATGAAAAATGGGAAGAGTAAGAGACCGTTTGGGACGTAAAAATGTCACGCCAAACAGTTCAATTTCAACATGCATTTTATGAAAAATTTATATGTTCTAAACATCGAAATCATAGTTTACCGTCACTGCCGTTGTGACAGCCCGGTGATATTATTTTGGCAACATATGGCTTTGTTCAGTGGCATGTTCATATGTAGGCAATTTTCCAAAGAATGCAACAGGGTAACAAATACACGAGTCACAGGAGACATTATTCGTTCCCTACATCTACAATATCTGAACACTTCGGAAAAATTTTACGGAAAAAAGGGGGTTAACATTGGATATTTCCCGTTCTAATACATTATTGAAGAATGCACTCGTGCCTGGATAAGGATCCTTCGACATCCCAGAGCAAAGTCAGAGAGGACACTGTAGCGCAGTTGGGGCGTTCAGAACCATCAGATGAATCCACGGATTGAACTGCCATCTTATTAAGAGATACTACATTTCTACACATGTATACACGTTGGATGAAAAAATATATGCCTATGCTTCTTAAGATCTAGCATGTGTCTATACTCTGTAAGATCTGATGCCTTCATAAAAACTAGCCACGTAGGCGTGGCGCCACGCCACGCCAGCCACCGTGTGGACCGAAGCAAAAGAGACGACAATTCGCAGGGAGTTTCATAAAAAAATCGAGGACCCGTGCGTAATTTCGGAAAATCAAAAGGACTTTTTTGCAAAAAAAACAAGGACCTGCAAGGACCTGTACGTAAGTAAATAAGGACCTATACGTAATTTTGGAAACCCGCGGGTCGCCATCCAAATTTTTTTGTGAAAAAAACTGGGCGCAGGGACATTTTCGCGAGGAAAAAAGACCTTTACGTAATTTCGGAAAAATTGGAGGGATTTGCCTCCCCGGCCGTACCGAAATTCCCCGCCACGCGCCGGCCAGGGCGCGCGGGCGGGGCGACGTGGCGTCGCGCGCTGCGGGGCATTCCCCCGGCTTTGTATGGGTTAGTATTTTCAAGCATATGTTAGAAAACACGCACATGTATACATACGTGCGTACCTACCTTGTACCTTCTCAAAAAGAAAGAGAGAAAGGGACATGTGTTGGTGCGTGTATGTGTATGTGCATGACTAATAGAATAATACTATTTATTGTAAAAAAAAGTACACTGAAAATGATATAATTATTTTGGAGCTCTAAAATTGACCACGACATAAATTCTAAGGAGGCCAAGCATGTTTCAAGATCGGTTTGATCAAAAAGCGTTGAGCAAACCAGGGCATATTAGGTGTAAACCAGCTCATCACAAGACTTGGATGCCCCATGGCAGAACAAAGTTACAGTAGAACGGAAAATTTCCACGCACAGACACACACTAAAAAAAGTTCATTTACGTGAACAGCAACCAGATCCTATTTGCTAAACCCCAAAAGGCCACGACGATGCTCAGGCCTAAGTTACACCATTCTTTCTTCCTAAATATTTTCTCTTAAGGAGGGGAAAACTACAGATGCATCGACAACTGTATAACCATAATTTTCATTGAACATTGAATTTAGGCCCAACATTGGTTCTACACTTTTACTCCGCGCAAGAAAAACTCACCCGTTGCATGCCTTACTGCTAAACCACGAGGGGGAATATTTGGAAAAATCGCTTCACTGCAAATTTTGATTCATAATCTCCCATCTCTCCATTCTGTGCTGTTTCTTTCTGAGCAGAATTAAAGCTCACAACTCGTAACAAGGCAAAACCATCAAAATACTTCAATTTTGTGACTCTCCTTCGTGTACCTCTCCCTCTTCAAATAGATCATCATAAACAACAGGCACACGAATTCTGTCTGCTACTGGTTTGCGTTCAGCTTTGTTATCAGACAGTGGTGCCTTCACATACTGCTCAGGATCAAGTACTTCCTTTTCATCCTGTGCTTCAATTTCCTCGTCAACTAACGCACTTCCCTGTGAGCTTGCATCTTCATTTCTGCTCATCTGCGGTCTGACTTTCGTATACCTAAACTGCTTCTGAAAGGAGGAAGTAGGAAAATCAATTAGACATAATAAAGCAGTGGCAGTAATGGTAGCCAAGATCATCAAACAAAGAGATCTAGCAAACTTTTTAACACAGCTCACAATAGCGAAACAACACCATCAATTACAATGTTTGTATAAAAAACTAGCTTAAAATTCGATTGTCTACATAGTGTGATTATTGAGAGTTTGAGACATGGGTACTATGCTTACTTGATTTATCACAAAGTTCCTAATTCTAATTTCAGCAATTAATCACAAAAAGCTTTAAACTCATGTTAATGCTCTCTACTCTCCACGATATATTTTCAACTCATTTCCATTAATGAACAGACTTGATCACGACCTGAATCCAAGCTCACTCGGCTTATTACCCCCTGTTTTGTGATAATGTACACGATTCCATGATATTTTTATTGGAAAAAGGGCAGTTGTAGAAATAACTCATAATCAACATAGTTGACTTGGATAAGACCAATTTACTGCTTTTGTCAATTTTGCATATAATGGCTAAAGCACTAAACATCCATATATGAGGAATAGTTGTACAAAAACTAGCAGTCATAACAGTGTCATACACTCATACCTCAAGTTCCCTTCCCTTTGCCATAATTTCCTTGTACGCCTTTGGCTCTCGCGACTTCAAGATGTTCCAGAGAATTCCACCGCCAGTGCGGAAGCGACTTCCATCAGCAATCGTCTGCCCACCACACTTCTGAATGGCCTCAACCTGGAATCGAATGTCTTTA
The DNA here is from genome assembly GCA_017311315.1 of Dendrocalamus latiflorus. NCBI lineage: Eukaryota > Viridiplantae > Streptophyta > Magnoliopsida > Poales > Poaceae > Dendrocalamus > Dendrocalamus latiflorus. The sequence continues at coordinate 13,196,179 of CM029648.1, read as the reverse complement.
ATTACAGACAACAACTCCAGAAGAGCAAACTTTAGAAAATTACAAGCAAACTATTTCATAGACCAAATTTGTGATTTAACATCACCTACAACAATTATTCACTTCTAGAATTAATTATTATGATCTAGAATTTGTGTGCCTATATACACAATAGGAGTTATACAACATATACATAGCTATGAAAGAAACTTAACTGCAATTGGTTTGTCACCAATCAAATAGGTAGATGGTAATATTATTCAGACACCCCACTGAGACAACTCCAAACTTCTCAAGTACATAAAACAAACTAATCCATGGAACTGCAAAGAATCAAGGCAATGCTGTTTGTAAGAGCAGTGGGCAACAGACCTCCTATGAAGGGTATGTAAGGCCATTTGGCAAAATACCTACCAGTCTACCACTGAGACACTAGGGAAACAGATAGGTCCAAGACAATAGCTTACACTTTAAATTTATGATACTCGTTGTTCTTTAGTAATAAGAATTGATCTATTATGTTACATTAAATTTTTAATAAGCCTCTTAATTGATCAACTGAACTTTTCATTAGTCCTGTTCAACATAAGAAATATATACCTCTCTGACAAGATCACTGACAGCAGAAACACCAAGGCAGCCAACAGCGTTCCAAACAAGGTATGACTTCTTCTCCTTCAAGTGTTTGCAAGTGTCAAGAACAAATCTGCAAAAAGCATAAAGGATAAGGCAGTTAGCAACCTAATATAGATAACACAAAGAAGCAAAAATAATTTGCCTTAGCCAGAAACAAAGCAACCTAATATAGATAACACAAAGAAGCAAAAACAATTTGCCTTAGCCAGAAACAATAATAAGACAAGCCATAACTCAGGTATCTATCAATATCTACTTCAGCTGGTTGAGCAAAAATAATGGTAGTTCTAGACTAGAATTGGGCTTTGAATTACAAGACAATTTGGCGATTAAACCCTATATAAGCCTCTTCTGATAAAACAGAAGTATTCGCAGATAAATCACATTAACATAGGCCTCTTACATGACAATAACCATTAAGAAATGTCTGTGTTATTTTGAATTCATTTGATACCAATTAAAAATGAAAAAACCCAGCAGAAAGCAGAATTGTTAATTAGTTCTATGAACATTGCAGCTTTTCTTAAGTTCTTAACCATAAGAGCAATGGTGTTGTACTTAGGAACTATCGTGAGCGAGCTAAACATTTTCCTCCCTACAAGAATTTCACACAAAGCTATTAACATTGCCAATTGATGAACAGAACCATTAGACCAAAGGTATAAAGTATTCAAGTCCGTTCAAACGACTGCTCAAATTGGCCTACTGGGTTGGTGTATAATCTATACTAGCAATTCGGGTTTATTGCTCCAGATCGTGAAAAAGCAAAACATACAGACACATATCAAGCCTATCAAGTGGTATCTACTCAGAATTTACATTTGTATCTTGCGCACAACATAAACCCTAGGTGAGCAGCGCGAGGGTTTTTACCGATTAATGTCGGCGATCTTGGGCGGCCCATCGGGCTTTCCCTTCTTCTTCTTCTTGCCGGACTTTCTCTTCTTGTTCTTGTTCTTGCCCACCGGCCCGCCCCTCTCCGCCTGCCCCCCGCCGCCATCGGCTCCTCCTCCGGCGGGGGCGCTGGAGTCAGCGACGGGGGTCTCCTCCGCGTCCGCCTCGGCCATCTCGACGTCATCGCTGTCAAAGTTTAGGGTTTCCTCATCGAGCACGGCGTCCAGGATGCTCTCGCCTCTCTCCATGCCGACCCGCCGCCGCCACTAGCAGCAGCGGTGGACTCTCCCCACTCTCCTCTCCTCTCCTTGCCGCAAAAACGCGAGGAACGCAGCGCAAGCGGCGGCGAAGGAATGCAAAGAGGTGCTCAATATGGGTAGGCCATTTTGGTCTCGGGCTTCGTGGGCTTGGGCCCACTCGAAGTATTGCTGGGATTGGGGCCTAACACCGCGAGCCATACAAAATCCTACGTGGCAGCAGTGAGCAGGTTGTAGACTAACGGTTCTGCTCTAAAATCTGTTTTTCGCTTTTTCTATAATAACTAACTTTTAAACGAAATATCTTTTAAAATACGATCATAAGTTGATCATAGTACACACTATAACGACTTCATTATATCGGTCAAAATCATATACGGGTTTTTATTATTCCATACTTTCTTTTATAAACAACTAAAAAATCATAAGTCATAGACAAAAGTCATAAATCAAAGACAAAAAAAACAGCCCCTTATCATGTTGTCCTTTGTCATCTTGTTTAGAGCGCGAGTTCGAACAATGCGACTCAAACGGGAAGACTAATACAATTAGATCGTGATTTTTATTGAGTTTGTATAAACAAAATGAACTAAGTAGTAGTAGATATGCAATACTATAGTTTTTTTTTGTTGAACTTTAGGTTTATTTAATATTTTATGTAACCAAACGCTAACACTATATATTGGTGTTTGAGATGTAGCACATGGCAATAGCATATAGCACAACTGACGCAAAGAGGCATTAACCTAATAGCCTTTTTTTTTCCGGCCTCTTGTGCTTAATTCTTGGCTAGGCTCCTATTGGAATGCATCACTTTCTTTGAAATTATATAGATATTGAATTTTTATGTGAAATTACTATAAGATTATTATGTTCCGAAATGGACGGGATGCTTGAGTCCTAGTTCCACACTGATAGCATGAGCCATGGCCCCGCTCCAAACACTTCTGCTTTTGACTTCTGAAACGTGTCGGCTTTTTAATTTCATCTTTTTTTTATTTTTTTTGTTTTTCCCATTATTCCTTTGCATTGTCTGTGATGATATAATTTTCCTTTTTAAAATTAACCAGTAATGTATCCGTGCGTTGCAACGGAGTACCAAAATTTACTACAAGAAAAGTGATAATCAGCTGACCCAATTTTATAAAACAGTGTGTTTGATTTTTTTTGTTCGATCACTGGGAACACATGAAAATTAGTAGTTATCCCAAAGGATTATATTCAAAATTAGTAGCAAGTAATGAAAAGCAATGCAACATTGATGGAAAACATCACACCTTATACTTTAAATTCATAATTGGACTATCATAATAGCAAAAAGGTCAAATTCTGTGGTACTAATTTACTTAAGCTCAAATCATCTGATAGAAGACTTACCCATGGTATTCATTCAGCTTACCAAAACCTAAAATAATAGAGGAGAGAGATAGAATAATCAAATTGTTAGGAGCTCCTACGTCAAAAACACCTAACTGCAGTTTATTAACATGATGAGGACCTTGGCTAAATCCTCGTGGTATGGCAAAGCAGCAAAAAAGGTAAAAATGTTGAGATGAAGGAATATATAGATCAACAAAGGAAATTGAGTCCCATGACAGTTTACTCACAAGATAAACATATAGAAGGGAAAGGTAAACACCTTTGTCTTATGGTCATACGACATATATCTACTAAAACTTTGTCTTTCTTCTAAGAGAACATGAGGATTGTTGGCTCAAAATAGAAAGTAAATCAAATCCAAATCTTGTAATACACGCCAATTTTGTGGATCCATGACAAATTCCACAAATATATAGACATAGCTAGAATAAGAAATGCCCCTACATATATTGCATGTCTTACCATTGCACTGTAATAAACCACTTTCCCATGAAGGCTTGCACTATGTGGTTAAAACCTCATAGTTAAACTTTTAGAGTTGTCAAAGAGATCACTTACATAGTATTGGTGCTTTATCTTCACCTCACATCTAAACTGTCCATGAATGAGACAAAGGACTACTTAAAGTCCATTCTTGCAGATATTATGGTAGTTCTTTACACATACAATTATTGCCTTACCTACAAGAAACCAACAAATAAGTAGCAAGGACAAATTCAGAACAGGAAATAACTGATGAAATATGTAGTATTGTAAATGCATTCTCATTCCTTTGTGCCCTCATGCTTGTTGCTGTCCTATGCAAGTACCTCCTGCTAACTAATGCAATTACTTAGAGGAATGATTACTTCTAAATCCCCACATGGAGTATTTCAAATCATATAAACTTATAAACTTGATTGTATATTTGTATTCTAAAATTCTATCGGAAGCAATTTGAAAATGAAATACTTTTTGTCTCTATGAATTCAGTATAAACTATGAAGTCATCATATGCAACAAAGTCAACGGCATACTATAAATCAAACTTCTTACTATCTCATTTCACAACTCAGATCAAGAAAATTCTAAATGCCTTCTTGACCCCTTCAATGTCCATGCCATCACTAACTCACTGTCCACTTGATCATGGGCCCACATGTCACTAAAATGATGCCATCATAATAAAGTAATGAACTGCTACATCTGTTGGCTAATTAAACTTGGAAACAAAGGAAAGGCATTACTCGAACATAAGAAAGATGAGCTTCATCCACATCATATCGTAGGGAGAAGTCATGTTCTTAGCTACCTCTAGAACATAACTCTGATAAAAACAAATAGAAGAAATGATAGTTCTTTCTTAGACCCATGAGGATTGCTTCGTCTAATTTCATCAAGAAAACACCCAAATACAACCTTAACGTATTTCTCCTAACTATAAGATTTAAGCATGAACAGTGAGTTAGGGAATGCATTTTTGTGCCATACGTGTATTGAGCAATCATTGGGAACTGGTTTCATGTCATGCTTGTAGATCCGACTGTTCCTGACTTGCACCTCCGTGGACTGGCGTATCTCGTTTCCTGAGAACATGCTGAACTTTATGCTCTTTTTGAAGCAACAATTTGTCCCTCACTTTTTTTCATGATAGCACTTTTCTATAGCACATATGTTCTGGGATTTCTCATTTTCTTCAAAAACACTTGGCAATCTTTCTCCACAAGAAGAACACTACTACAGTTCTGAAAGGCATGAAAGAACAAGTATAAGAATCACAATAGATTTGATACACCAAAGATGTAAGCTCCTTCCTGGTGATACCTTGCAGATACACTTCAATACATCCAGAATATAGTTAAAGAATCCAACATTAAACACTAGAAGCACAAGCTTTAGGAAACTAGAAAATGAACCATGGCAAGTATTGCACTCCCTAATCTTGTTTGTAGCTCCCTTAAATTTGACACAGGGAAGAAATTGTGTGGATTGTCATAACAAAAGGAACACTTACAACTATACCACGATACAAAGTATGGGTTACCATACGTGTATTGAGCAATCCATTGGGCACCGATTTCATGTCATGCCTATAGATCCGGACGGAGCTCGGACGACTGCCCGAGCTCACCCGAAGGGAGGGTCCACCCCTAGTGCTTAGTTGCCATTCCCCTCTACTGCTACTATTTTGGATTAAATATTTTTACTTGGTTCCTATTGAGTCAAGTAGATCAGGGCTTGATGGGATATTTTTTGTTACATGGTAGTTGGAAAGACTCTGGATCTGTTCAAAGAATAGTCTTTTTAACCTGCTGGTCATGAGAAATTAGCATGAACATGTGCAAATGAACTAAATATGGCATAAGAAAGAAGTTGTAACATATTCTGGTGATGGTATTTGAACCCTTATAGTTTAGTCCATTAGTTGGGTTTGTCTTTGCAAGCCCTGTACCGTCGATCTATGTTTGCCATGTTTGCAAGCCATTATTTGGCTTATATTTGGTGCAAGTAATGAAATCGAGATATGAAAACATACTCTACTTGTTGCATCACCTCTGAGGCCACTTGGTTAGCATGATGATTTGAGGGGAATGACAATATTTTTTGTTGGAAATCTTGTGGAGTTATGTTATAATTGCTGATTAGCACACAAGGTTATGGTAATCCATGTTGCATTGCTTACCCATACTGTGATGACTGTCTCAACTCATATTGATGTCATCTATATGTAGTTGTTCACTTTGTTTGGTTGTTGTAGTGTTTTTTTCACACTTGCTGATGATGAGGTGATGAATAATACGTGGCACAATTGGTGGAACCCTAATTTGTGTGCGAGTTGGCCTAATCTTTCATGGTACATGCATAGCGGCTCCTCGGTTCTTGAATATGCACGCATAGGATCTAGTTCCTCCTCTCAGTCAAACAACTAGCAACAACTTGTTGGTTCCCTTGCATACTTGCCCAATGCACCATTCGATCAGCAAACAAATAGAAGATAGATGGATTTTGCTACAATAAAAAAGATTACATGCCAAACACCAACAACACCTTGACCTAAAGACACAACAGCCGACAAATCAAAGGAAAGGATCTCAATGATACAACTTGCAAGTTCTAGCACCACAACTTGAAACCTATGAACCAAGATGAACCCCTCAATAGAAATTCACAAACCTAGAACACTAGGGATTGGTTGTTGCATGGCGATTTTTCAGTTTATTCGATTCAACCAAAAATTAATATGAGGCTTCTCTGGCCTAAGGCCTCGTCCCTTATACACAAATGCACACACGCACTACAGACTTAGACTATAATCTCTAACTTGGGCTCAACAAAAAATTCAAACAAATAGGATATGCTACTGATTCATATAGGAATTGATCTGATCCTAATAGAAAGAAATCTCATGCAAGCATGATTGTTTCCTGGATTGGATTCTATTTCTTCCCTTTCTAGCTTAGCTACTCTCTAGCTTGCCTTCTGGCTTAGATCATGTCTAGCTCGACATTTTCTCCTACCTTGTACTCATGTGTCCTGGCTCCTACGTGCGTTGTGCGCCACATGGACTCTAGCCTACCCAAGAGCCTGCCTGCTTTGTGCCACATGCCCACACGTTGCGCCCATCGCTCGTCCCTTCTGCTGGTTCATGCACTGCCACTCGTCGACCCAGCCATGAGCGTATGCACTCAGGCAGCCAACATTGCGAATATGCCCATGTACACAATTAGTAATTTTCTCCTTCTGGCTTACCTCCCTCTCAGCTAAAGTAGATTCTTTCTTTTCTTTAGCAAAAAATAGTACCACTTTGTGAGATAACTTTTGGGTATGAACTAGAAACATCAACCAAATTTGGAGTGGCACTGGGGACCATATCATCATTAGCACTTGGCGCCATATCAATGTCCCTATCATATGTTTGTTCATTTATGTTGTGTTTATTTGTTTATGAGCAAATGCCGTGACATATCTTGCATGAAGCCAAAAAAAAATCTGAGCATAGTCTCCACGGTCCATGATGGCATGCCACTGGAAGACCATCCATTGGATGTGGCAGCCATATCATGCATGCATTAAATTGGGTTATTATTAATTTTATTGAAACATTACAGTGCCAACACCATCATGTTTTATTAATCAATACCTTGGTCTTCTCTAATGTGCATAGATGTATGATTTGCAACATAAACGATGCCAGCTAATTGTTCATTTACCTTATTGACAAGTACCTGATACTGTTCATTTACATTATTTGCCAATTTCTCTGTTGTGCTAACCATGTTCATGTGTCGACAAGAAAATGAAACACCTGATTTTGAGCATGTAATAATTAGTGCCTCTTTGATGGTAAGTACATATTCTTCATTTCTTTAATAGTGGTTCATGCTACTTCAGTTGTGGGATATGGTCGGTGATGAGTTGAGATAACAATACCGATGCACAATTTTTGCATTTCACCTTGTTCATATTGTTTTAGTGCATGAACATATTTAATCTTAACAATGGTTGTCATTTGTTATTTTATGGTTTCATTGATCCAGTGATGAATGTTAGACTATTTAATCTCACTACATCAGTTAAACCTGTGGGATATGGCCAATGATTATAGGATAAGGCCCTAGTAATGTTTATATATGAGGTCAAAATTTACATTTTGATGTCAAGTTTTAATACTCTGAGTCCCATTTTTCATAATCCAAGACTAATTTTCTAGGACAAGTTGTTATATTATTATTTATTAGTTGCCGATATTGCGTAAGTGATGTCTTTCAAATTACCAAAATCCTAGTACTGTTCATATGCTGAGGCCAAAACTAAGAACTTGATATTGTTCATTGTGTTGCTATCACTTGATATTGTTCATTGTGTTGCTATCACTGAGGTGTGATATTAGCAAATTATTCATGTTATAATATAAGGACAAAGTTTCTTGTCCAAATCAACCTTTTTTTAAGCTAGCCTATGATGACATGCTTCGAGGCCATACATCTTCTAGGAATTGATGCACATTATACTCTACCTGTGCAATGCTTCTTTGTGCTCTTGTGTAAATGATGTGGAAAAAAAATACTCAAGTACTCATTTTTCCTTGCTTATTTGGAATTGCTATATTAGTTGCTCTTCCTTGCCTGTTCTTACTTTATCTTGTCAGTCCAGGGTGAGTGATGGTAGGGAACCAATTCCTGGTAATACAACCGATGCGTCCTCTCATGTTTTTTTGGTTTGATACACATTTTTTACTCGGCATATCTTGTTGGTTTTGGAACTATGAGTGAGTACAACTTGGTAGGGCTACAGCAACAAATCTCATATTTCAAGAATTGGTGCTACAGAGGATATCAAACGAAAGAGCAAGCCCATGTAACTGAAAACAATTTCTAGTTTTCCCACTGAGGCCCATCTAGATAATTTGTACTTCTTCGCAAGAAAATGTAATCAAGCTTGATGTATGTATAGCATTATTTGTATTTTGTACAACTTGTTTTGATGAATTGATTACACTAATTGCAAAATTGATTATTGCACAGAGCTGTTCATATTTTATTGGGTTGCATCGACCATGAAAATACAATGCAAAGTGCCAATTTGAGCAGTAAATAGCTCAATTCTACAATGTTTTCAAATGAAGATTACGTGTAGAAATAGAATTACGGTTGAGTTAATTACTTATATCTTCGTAATATCCTTGCCTGGTCTCTCTTAATGGTAAACATGATACACTTCTAATAAAAATGGGAATTACCTCCTCCGATTCTAGATATAAGTTGTTTTCAATATTGGCACGGTCTCTAAGATAATACTTTGATCATCAATTTTTATGAAAACATGTTGTTTCAAATAAAAATAATTATGCATTATGAAAGTATATTTCATAATGGATCTACTATTACCATTTTCATGTTGCCAATCTTGGTAATTCTTTAGTATATTGATTGTCAAACCTAAAAAATATTTAATCGACATGGATTATAAAACGAATTATATTTAGAATTGAAGTTAGTAAGTACAAGAGATCTCAAGGGACTTAGCCGTATTCTAAACCCACTCCTACTTCCATCCAAGGGGGTATCCTCACCACCCGCAAGAAGAGGTGAGCAAACTTAGGCTAGATACAACCATTCAATCACCATCTCATTTGATCTAGACATCCTCCACTCTCCTAATGCAACCAACCAAACAAAGTACTCAGCCCAGCTAGGCCCAATTGAAACAAGCAACCAAACAACCCATTTTGCATCCACTCAGCCAAGCTAGGGTCAGGCTAGATGGCTGGGCCAGGCTAGAGGTGTGCAGGCAACCAAACATGTCGTAATGTACCACTGCTGCATGGTGCAACAGTTGCTACATTATTCTTCTTACCATAGTAGATGCAATTTGATGTTGAGAAAATTCCTTATTTGCCATGCAAAGTTATCGATCTCCCTGATATGTCAGCCAAAACTGTACTTTCCTCCAATGTTGTTAGCTCATTTTTCTCTACGCTTTCTTGCCACTGCCATCCTTTGACCGTGTGTTGGGTGTTAACTTGGAAAGGAAAAGACGTCATTGCCCTTCTTCCCCTTTTCATTTCTTCCTCTTCCTGTTTTGAGCACCGCCACTGCTATGGATGGTTCATGCCACCCCATCCATCCTTCTTCCTTTCTCTCCAACAATCTGATTCCTCTCTCCATCTATCCCACCAAGCAAACCATCGTCTCCATGACTCCACGGCAAAAAGACAAGAACTGATAACAATGGTTTGGTTGAATTTTTTCCTGATTCAAGCAAAAGAAAAACAAATGGCACTAGACTAGAACACAATTGGGAAGGGGAAAACAATTGGGAAGGCAAGTCTTGGCCTTCGATGTGGTTCTTTAAGTTTGTGTCGCCTCAGAGGGAGTAGGCGCGGTTGCAAATGCAGCTACCATCGAGGCACAGGTCGAGGTGGAGCTTTGGGAAGGCGACACGGAGGGTACGTAGTGGGGCACCGACGCACGGGCGAGGTGCACAGGGCGATGTTGTTGATGAAGGACGGGCAAGGTCAAGTTCATGTTGGCCTTCAATTGGTCCAGACATTAGGTACCATTTCCTTAGAGACAATGTGAACAGTGGGGGTGTTGTTCTTCATTTTGTTGAGTCTGAGCTCCACGTTGCTGACATTTTCACAAAAGCTTTGGATTCTTCTCGTTTTGCCTTCTTGCGGGAAGAGTTTGGAGTTATTTATGCAATGGGGGCTAATTTGAGGATGAATTTAGCTCTTTTGTATTCATATGTAATATATTGCATTTTTTACTTTCTGTTATGCATTGTAATATATTGAGGAGCTTTGTCAATTATCCTTGTCTATGCTTGTAACCAGTCATGCTTTCATCACTGAGCTTTGTCCTTCATATGTCTATACGTGTAACTTAGCTTATGCCATGCTAGTATTTTAGCTTATGCCATGACTAGTATTTAAATCTGCTCAACTTGAATTGAAATTATTAAGGCTAAATCATTTGACTACTTTAGCTTTAGTGATCATTTTCTGATTCCTGCCATATCAAACTGCTTTGTTGAGTTTTGAATCTAAGTCAAGCCTGGTTAAAGTTGTTTAGTTTCAACCTTGAATCATTGGTCAGATCTTGCTTTATAAACTATTACTTTAAAATCTCAAATATGCTCAAAATTGTATTTCAATAATTCTTTCTCATGAGCAACTTGACATTGCACTTGGTATGTACTCAAGGGGAGTCTTGTATGGCCAAGACCATTCTTTTAAGTGTAATGCTTGAGATGGTTGATAATGGCTTGAACAAAAAAAGGAACTTTGGCCTATTGAAAAAACCTACGTGGGGGTGTTTACTTTAACTATAAAAATACCAATCATACGTTGATAGGGACACTTTGTATACTTAATGTGTTATTAAGCTGTGATTTGGAAGAAGGTGGCTTGCCCCCCAAAATCACAACGGTCTTGGCTTTCTTGAGTGAGCTATGATCCCGAAAGTTGAATAATTGGCACTGCCACCTAAGAGACCAATGGTCAGCTATCAGCACTACTATCTGCGCTAATTAATAGTACATTAAGTAAATAAAAATAAAAATTATAACCAACTTTACTAAATAGTGGTGATTGGTGTAACACTAGTTGTAGGTCCTCATTAGACTAGTATTAGGGTCACCTCAGTCCCAATATATTCATATAAAACTGGAGGACTAGCATTGCACTATTAGTTGCTAAAGGTTCTCTAGATCTTGTTCTAGACACATGGGACTTTTTGGTCATAGGTTTTCTGCCAATCAATTCTACGAGATTGGTGTCAAACTCATCCGATTGAGATATATTGGGTGCGGCAGGTAATAATATCACATGAATGCCAAGGGGAAACTCAAGGTTGTCTTGGATCATAGGGCCATTGAGTCAACTATAGCAGAGAATGAAACGAAATCAAGTAATGCTCCTTCCTGCAATTAATATTCACTAGCATATGAATAATAAGCTTTCAATAACTTTTGAAATAGAAAAGTGATATGTATTTTTTACCTCATATATCATCTTTGATTTACCAAAATAACTTATTGGTTGGTAGATTAATGAAGCACCATTGATATTCGGTGAAGTTATATCCATTTCTACTATCTGTAGGATCAAGAGAACAACCACATATGTAATTATGAAGGGAAAGGGAAGAAGATAACATAGAACTATGAAAATTTTAAATATATATCACCCTTATATACATATTAACTAGCATCTAACAATGGTATATAACTAAATTTTCCTTCTAGAGGCGAAAAGGAAAAAAAATCTATTTCTATTTTACTTGACTCATGAGACTATTATCTAAAAAATTTAAAATGAATTATATCACCAAATCTTGTAAATTCATATAAGTAGTCAAATTTGTTTTCCTGTTAAGATATGATCCAAAAATCTAGAAAATAAATGTGATTAGATATATGCATGTTGCAAAACAACTAGTAGATGTAAATAAAGAGTTCAAGACATTTCAAATCAAACCTCCGTTAGGAGCTGTTTGATTGCCTTCAAATCTTCACCATTCTCAAACCTGTAGGCGAATGACATTAAAAGAGTTGCTGATTTCTCAAAGTTCTATACTACTCCAAGCACTAAAAACATTGCTGGGAATATAAAAAATAAATATTCCAAAACAAACAAGATAAAATCCAACCTATTTTAAAATTTTGAAACTTGCATTCAGCTCAAGCTCACCATGTCTTTCGACGGATTGCTGGCCCATATGTAAATACATTTATCCTCATTTATCCCCTAGTATACGTTAAAAATAGATTAAAGTAAAAGGAAAGCATACAATAAAATAGGTAAACGATGAAGAAATAAAATTTTAGTCACAACTCCATGTAAAGCCCATGCAAACATTTAGCCTATGTCAAAACAGTAGCCTTTATCATGAAGGATTCCAACACTCACCTCCTTGGAAGAATCAAAGTATCTCTAAAAGGGAGATGTGCCTATTGCAAAACAAGTCAATACTTAATGAATAACAAAGACATATTGCCTCATTGACTCGAAGAACCAATTAAACATATCTAGATATCATGTTGCTGTGGCAACCTACTGCCACGTGTTTGACACATGCCATAGTACCACTTTGTCACCTACAAGCTCTTCAAGCTTTCTCTTCATAACCCTTTGCTCTTGCAGGGCGAAAATAAACCATATGCATATCAGACATATCATATGTACGTAATATCATGCAATTGCAGAATGATAAGAAAATTTTAATTTTGAACCCATCAGAATAACATAAACATACAAGGTCAATAAAAGATGACAATGAAACAAGTAGTCTACACTCTACAGCACTAGACAAAAAGTGAAAAATGTATGCCGATACAAAACATACATGTATCTATCTATTAAACTTATAGTTTCTATATACGACTTATACCACTATGACAGCATTTTTCCACTGTAGTTTCTACAGTTATCTCTTTTGCAATTTGTCCAATGCACATCCAGTGGCAATCCATATCTTCATGTGGGGGTGAAAACAGATCAGATAGTGCTCAAATCATATCCATTGGTTGTATAGTATATGGTATAAATATGTACAACACATTTGGTGCTTGGAGAAGGATTTTTTTGTATGCAAAACTCTTAGTTTTTGACTCTTAAAGTGTGTTATATATTGTATGTGTACAGGTTGAGTATATAGTGTGAGCACAATACGAAGGTATAATTGTTGGTTATATGGTACAATATATGGTATAAAATTTGAATCAGAGTTAGAGATGCGCAGTTAATTATCTACAACCATTGGTCCCACCACATATCAAATCGCCATCTAAATACACCAAATTTAGCGAACGAGCAAAACACATGCACATACCATATAAAGCATAGATATTAATGCAACTCCAATGGTATAGATTTGGGTCGCACTTGCAACCAGTTAAACATTTTAATTTCCACAAAAGGATACCAAACTATCAATATGTGAACATCTCAAATCACACTTATCACATCTAGATTCGATATTTATGCCCTACCATCAAAACAAAGTTTCATCTTCGTTTTAGTATTGAGATTTGCTAGCACCTTACACCAATATGAGATGAAGTTCAATATCGAGGTGAACTACTACTGGCAGTAGCTTAAGTACTCACAATTGTAAAAAAAAACATATCATGAGACAATACGAGGATTTCACAATTCCTAATAGATCTAATCTTTAGCCCAATCCTAACTCTACGAATCCAATGAAAGCCGATAACTTAACCTAATCTTGATTTAGATCCTCTCATCATCATGTTTTGGGGGCATCGGCAAAAGATTTTGTTGTACAATAGCAAAAATCAATTGAGTATAAGAGAGGGGGATAAATCAAGTACTCATGAGAAGGAAATAGATTATCCCTTTCACACAATCTAGCAAAATGAATAGTAGTATGCCAGAGACTCCCTTGACTTTTATAAGTACCGTGCCTTTATTGGATTCATGAGTTCAAGCTTTATCTTGTTAACTTGCTTACGTGGCCACTCATCCTTTCTTCTTTTGTTATCTATGAAAAGCCCTTTGGCCAGCTAAACTCTCTAACAATAAAAAAAAGAATTACTAACACATATGGAATCCTATGGGTGAACTTGAGTTGGTTATCTCCTAAGAGGTAGTGTTTGTATTCACTGTGGAGGTTGCTAAGTAGGTGACACCTACTAAATGTTGTCATCCATGCAGTACTATCAAGAAGAAGATCATAATCACTAAGGGGATCTTCATCTATAAGCTTTAAGGCATGTTTGATATCATCTAGACATGTGGTGAATTCTCCCACGCATTTAACAACGAGTCGCTTAATCTTCTTGAATGTTGCAAGTGCTCTTTCTTCTATGAAAAGAACAAGCTTAACTCCACACAATCTGACCACACCCCTTCATCGAATTTTCCTTTACTTCAGGCCTTTTATGCACCTCTTGTGCTTATGAGTGGGGATGGCAATAAGGCCTGTTCCCTGGCAACCTGTGGAAAATTCTCTTATTAGGGGATGAGTATGGGAAAATTTTGTCCCCATGACCTTATATAGGGATGGGGACGAGAATGCTTCCCCATCCCCGCTCCCCTATTCCTCAATAAACACTCATATACATGCATATTAATACATCTACACGTCTAAAACATTGTTATTTTGTCTCTAGCGTAATATAGTTTTTGTGTAATCTATAGTATAGAACTTATTAAATATTATTCTACTATCCCATGTGCTAATAATTTATATATTTCTATATAACCATATTATAAATTTATGAAATTACCTTAATGTCATTTGAATTTAAGTTCTTATTGGGACCCTGTTCTTCACCAAATCCCCGATCGAGATGGGGACAAGAGAAAATTGCCCCCGATAGCTAATAGGGAGTGGGGATGGGAGGTCATTCTCCATATGGAATATCCTCGTTGCCATCCCTAGTTGTGAGTAGTTCCAGCAACTCTGATCAGGAAGCGAGCAAACACTTTCAAATGGTATGTTATGTGTTCTGTTAAAATAAGGCAACACAAGCTTCAAGAAATCTCCAAATATTGTAAGAACAAAAGATATGTTTTAGGGAGTGCTTTAGAATAACTAGTTAAATAAATCATGTAACTTCTAAGAGTATGGATATTTCATTAGAAGAATGTAGATTTTTTAGATATTTTAGAACAATGGTTGTGATCTTCACACATGTCATAGATCCAAGGCCATTGAGTTCTGTAAATAGAGGAAGCAGATCCTCTACATTCACTCCTTAAGGTGTTTTTTCTTTAGGTGCATGTGAGCCATCGGATCAGAATATGGACATCCTAGATGGGTTGCTACACCAAAGAAGGCACAATAAAATATCAACAGTGATAAACAGTGATTTTGCTATAGTGCACAAACAACGTTTTTCTACATTGAAATGTGCCTTCGTTGTGCGATTATGTGCCTTTGTTTGCACTATTCACCTTTGCTTTATTGAGTAGGCAGAGGATGTGAATCTATAAATAGAAGACCTTGCCTAGATAGTATGAAAAGAAAGGCTTTAAGAGTAAAAGAGGAATGAGTGCTAGGATAACCAAGAATATATATAAACTTTTGTAGTAGTGTTCATTTTTTAATAAAGTAGTATTTTATAATTGTAAATCTCTCGGTTAGGTTGTACTATTTCTAAGTACTTAGTGTGTTATTAAGTTGTGATTTGGAAGAAGGTGGCTTGCCCCCAAAATTGGTCTTGGCTTTCTTGAGTGAGCGATGATCTTGAAAGTTAAATGGTCGGCGTTGCTGCTTAAGAGACTATAATGGTCGGCTATCAACACTGTTGTTTGTGATAATTAATAGTACATTAATTAATTAAAAATTAAAATGATAACAAATTTTACTAAATATTTGATGGTTGTTGTAGCATTAGTTGTAGGTCCTCATTAGACTAGTATTAAGGTAACCTTAGTCTCAATATATTCATATAAAACTAGAGGACTAGCAGTAATGGCAAAGATAGGATGAAAATGGAGCATGGGATTGAAGGACTAAGCTAAATTGACACAAACATAGTTTTTTACACATTGGTTGAGTTGTGCTCTTATCGATTGGGGGGGGGGTACTACTTAAATTGCTTGCGAAATAGTTACACAAAGTTTGTTTCTCCATTATCGCAAATCTATGAGCAAAAAAAAGTATACAAGTATTGAAGTATCAAGTATACAACTAAATTAGTAAGAGTATAAGACTGCTATATACTAAATAGTAAAAGTGAAAGAATGAAGGAAAATAAGAAGTCAAGATTAAAGAATATATAACAGTATATGGTATACTAGCGCATGGTCCGCATCAGGCCACTAGGCAGTCACGTACTTGTCGCACGAGCACACAAGCACACAACGAAACCAGTCCAATGAAGCACCCTACTAGTAGGCCTGCAGTAGGCATGCCGCCCCTCCTCAGCCTCGTCTCTCATCATTTCTCCATTATAACAAATCTATCAATAAATTATAAAATCCATCATTACACAAAATACAACTAAATAGTCCAGATTTTACTTTCTAATTGGTTATGCAATTATGCAACACAAATATACAATTATATAACATTAGCATGAATAAAAAATAGTCTAGAAGACTAAGACTATAACTTAATATTTTAGACCTTCATAAAACAAATTCTCAAAATGCATGCTCTGATCAAAAGTTAGAGAAGAAAATGCTATACAAAGGTAAAGTTGTTATTTTCTGAAAAACTTTTCTAAAAATTTTTTAGCACCTAGAGTTATGCAAGGGCACTCATTCGTTTTACAACCTCTCTACGGTTTGTTCTAAATAACTACATATCAGGTATAGAATGTATAGAAAGTGGACACTTGTCCCTTTTTTGAACTACATCAGTTGCTTTGAAGATGTTTTCACGCTCAGTAAAATATTAGGGAGGCAGTCCCAGAGAGGCAGGCAAGCTTCAGACAAACCAGACAGACTCTGCCTAAAATAGCTCTACTTACCTTGCACTGGATGTTGTGGTACTCAAAAGCCTCCATGATGATTTGAAGGCATTTGAGATAGAGGCTTCGAGCATCTCTGCCTTCTAGCTCCTCTTGCCTCAGCATGGGGACCATGATCATGCCATTCATGTCAACCTCCCGTGTTAGAACATGGTTAAACATATTGAAAACCATAAGAGCATAAATTTAGAAGTAATACAAGAAACATCACCTACACATATTCTACAACATGCTTAGGGAGACCATAGTTGCATGGCATCAGCAACCACCCGTGCTTCCTGGAGATCAAGATGAGCTGAGCATGCTCTGGATTATCAGCATGATGCATCTCAATGTCATGCGTGCAAGATGTCGAGTAGAATAAGTTGTGGCACGCAAATCCAAAGGAACATATTTTTGACAAAGATTACAGTGTAAACCATAGTCCAAATAGAAGCATAAATGTTCATAAGTTGTCTAAAATGTATTCAACTCTATAACAGGTTTAATAAGCTTACAATAACAATATTACAAGAATTCATAAGCTTATCCTTACAAAAGGTCTATTGACCTACAATAATACCATAATAGTAGTTTTAGCTTCTAATTCCACTTTCACTCTCCTTGCTTTAAGCTTGAGCCTCTAGCTTTTAATCTCCTTTTATTTCTACTCTCCTCCCCCTTTGGCATCAAGAACCAAAAAGAAGATTTAGCCATCAAGATATCACTAAGAGTTCCCATCAAAAGATGTCATTAAGATGGACGAGGAGGGCCAAACCACTTGGAGGAATACTCATGTGGAGGAGGAAGAGGAGGAGCACTGGAGGAGGAGCCACCATGTGTATCACGGTGATGACAATACACTGGAGGTGGATCATCTCTCTCAACATGGCTCAGCCTATTTTGGCAATCAAGTACTTCACGCTCAACTACAAGTATTGAGTTCCATCAAGTTTGAGCGACAATTGCCTCATGATGATTTCTTTCCATATTCTTCATGAAATAATCAACTCTAACAAGCACGTTGGAGAGATTCCCAAGGCTTTGGCAGACTTCATTCATAAAGGCATCATCAAAGAATGGCCATGTTGCTACTATCCTTGTTGCCTTACATGCTCTTGTTGCTGCCCCACAAGCTTAAGATGCTTGACATGCTGCTGTGGAGGCACTTGAGGAGGATGAGTATCTCTAGGGCGATACTCCGTTATGCTCCATGTTGCAAGGTACATCAAACTCAATCTTATCAATGATGAGTTTCATAATATATGGAGCATAATAGATACTCTTTCCCATATCTCCTTTGGATATAGTCTATGTAGGGGCCCAGATTATACAATCTGGAATCCTATGTGATTCCACCGCACTATTCCCTGGATCAGTAGATAGTGCTCATAGATTACAGTTCTGAATATCAAAAGTACATATCAAGCGGAAGCATAAATATAATAGTAGACTTACTCATGGGCCGATTAGGCCGAAATCAATAAATTGCAGCAGCGGAATGAAGCACACAAGTGGGACCTTCAGGACATGCCCACAGGCAGCCAACTGGAGGTTTGCGACCTAGCCCTTGACATATTCATCTTCTCCGCCAGCTTGTCCAATCTTGTTGCTGAGGCGAGGTGATTTAATTCCTGATTCTGAATTTTGTCGCAAAAGCGAGTGTGAGCACTCCAACCCCGTGCTCCGCGAGCCAATACACAGAATGCAAATAAATAGTATGCATGGCTTATCAAAGGAGAGGCTCGGGTTATTTTATTTGCCATAAAACACGATTAGTAGCATTTCTATTATTGTATCATATTGTTGTTTTTGTGACCTAAAGACTCCTCACCGCACATGACATCATTGACTTAATCCACCAAAGACTCGCGCTCTTTATTAACTGCTGTCTAAGACTCCCAACAGCGATTGCCATAATTGACTTAATCCACCGAAATTACACTTCCTTTATTGAGTGCTCTCTAAACTCCAAACAACATGTGTCATCTTCTATTCAATCCACCGATCATATTCTTTCTGTAATGGTTGCTGTCTAAGACTCCAAACAACGAGTGATATCATTTAAATGATCCATCGACTACACACATTTTATATTGATTGCTGTCTAAAACTCCAAACAGCGTGTGACATTATTTAGATATTCCACCAAACATACTCTTTCCAAATTGATTGCTGTCTAATATCCAAACAGCGAGTGACATCACCTAATTAATCCACCGAAAATTCTCATCAAGATTTTCTAATAATCCAATCCTTTTTATTATTGATTCAAATCCACCAAGAATATCATTGATCGAGCCTACGATTCAATATTATATATCCACCAAGAATATCATTGATCAATTCTACGATTCACCATTATATATCCACCAAGAATATCATTGATTAATTCTACGATCCACTAGTATCCTCCCACCAAGTAAATCACTAATCAGGAACTATAATCCAATACTTGTATTACTCCTCCAAATTCCCGAAAATTCAATTAGATCATCTATTTAGTCTATCTATTCAGCTAGACTCCACCAATTTATTTCTCCCAGAACCCACACTATCATTTCCTATTCATGATCGACCTAAATCCACCAATACCTTTATGTGCATACTACAAACATCCATCTCCTTTACTCACGACCCTGTTTATTCCACCCATATTTTATTTTGTAAGAATAGAAATGCCACTATTTGAAATACAATACATAAAATTTCCTGAGACCTAGCAGCTTTGGAACAAAACATAATGTTCAAGGAATATTAACATGATTTTCCAAACATATGGCATCACACCATATGCCTAATATCACCATAATTTTTCCATACATATGGCATCACACCATTTGACATCTTTCAGCGTTATAGCCGCTTAACTTACCACTGGGACGACACCCAGGACAACTCAAATCAGGGCTTTCCGCTGCCCTCCACTTTTCCATTCCCACCCACAAAGTTTTTGAAATAGAACTATATCTAGTTAAGTTCCCATGTCCGCCCTTGACCGTGGGCATGACTATTCGAATAGTTTTGACTCTGCAGAGTTTGCACACTTTACCCACAAGAGACAGTTCACTCGTTGCCCCACACGATTCCTTAGCCATGCGGTTGAGCAAACCATCACAGTAACCGTTCAAAGTACCTCGCTCCTTCCATCATCTCACCCTATGGGCCGTTCCCACTTGCGGTGGGTCCCATACGTTGTGCGGGATATTCTCCTTCTAAACGCCTAGCAGCTGACTACCACACTGCTAGCACGCCACAGCAGAACCTCACCCTCCGCGGATGTCCCATTCAAGCCTGCCACACAGGCCGCCACTTGCACCACTTCACTCCTCCACCGATGATGATGACTTTCAAGGTCCGGTAAATTTACTAGGCCAAGTTGTACTTTACAGACTTGTGGTTGTACTTGTTTTACACAGGAGGTCATGACAAGATTCAATCCTTAGGGTTATCTGGGCGGTTCTACCACAAACCACACTCTCGTGCACACCTGCACCATACCCCCGAACCCTCCGCCCAGATAAATAAGCAATTTGAGGTTTTTGGGAGCATAAAATAACCATATCCAACATACACCAGTCATTACCACAATGACTGCCCAACCAATTTTTCTCAGGATTAAAAGTGATGCTTGGGCGCTTTCGCGCCCATGAGTATCTAAACATTACTAAGCATGGCATATAATTACAGACTTATTTTCGAAAGGTTACTATTATAATTTTTGCTAGGACGACAAGGTTCACAATTCAAATATTCCAAAGGAGGGGTAATATTAATCAAGGTACACAATGGGATATAACTAGAATCTTAAATTAAACATGTATTTGCATATAAAATAACAGCATGCAATTTGATACTTTAAACAAAAATAATTTGCAAAAAATGTAGGTTCAACATGATCAAAGTATTGACTCACCTTGCGCGGTTTACCGTGGTCTTGAGCTCACTCAAAGCTTTCTCATTTGTCGATCTTGAGGTTCGGGTCTTTATCTCCACTTCGATCTTGGCCTCGCTTGATCCTTGACTCTTCCGGACTCCAATTTCTAATTACGTGCTAAGCAACTGAATTCAAATAAAAGCAAATAACTCAAAAGATCCAAATAAATCCAAACACTTAAATACCCGATTTAATTTTAAATTATACATCTATTATGATTTGAGAATAGAAGGATGATTCAGGTTAGCGTGTTGTAATCACAGAGGTAGCTGGATTTGAACAGGAGGACGAGTTGTCTGAATGCTTTACCGTGAGGGAAAATTTTAGAAACATGAGGGATCAAAAGTGAAGATGTACCTACTGGAATTGTCTGCTTTTGGGGAAAGAAGGTGGCCAGACATGTCCAGTTGGGGAAAAGCGAGGCTTGACCTTTTGCTTGATGACTTTGTTTTAATTGATTTACATTTATCAAGGAGGTTTCATGAGACAAGCAGGACTTATGGACAGGTGAAAGAGTGTAGCTAAGCTGGTAAAGAGGGACAGGGCTTTGTAATGCTAGGATGCATTTATATGAGAAGAGTATAATTTTAAATATTCGGTGTTACTTTGATATTTCATGTAACAATACTTATCCGAAATTTGCAACTGAATATCCGTTGGGGTTAATTATTTAACCAACTGTTATTCACGGCCTGCCTAATATTGGATGAGTGAGTTATGAATCAACACGGATTTTCTTGATAAGGTTATTAATCATTTTTGATCATTGAGTTTAAATCCCAAGAGAATGCCTAGGGATTTAGATGCGAGGCAAAGATTAATGATCGCTCTATCTTTGTTCAAACACCCTTAATTGTAAATATCTGTTGTTTTAAATCTTAGCAATTTGGGTAAATGTTAAAGTTTGTACCTCCAATTATTTCAAGCTCTTTTGAAAAGATGGCTTTCAAGATATGGAAGTTGAGTAATCCACCCCTGATAGTTCATGTGGCTTGCCAATGATTCTCGAGAGACAAATAAGCAAGGTAGTTTCGAACTCTCACTATTGAAAGGTTATATTTGATGCATCTAATCCAAATTATTATATTAATTATTTTTGTTCGCATATTCTTATTCGTCATAGATTTAAACAAGATGAGTTGGGTATAATTCCTAAGCTTCATGGTTAAATCATGTAGTCATGATATTATTATTATTAGCACGATTTTATTAATTGCATATTACTTTCTTGATAATAGGAAAAGAGTTCATGCCATGAGCTTACTTTTTAGATTAAGACAACTGATGAAGACACCTTAATTATGCATATATGGTAATTAACCAATATTAAATCTTAAACAATTTCATTCACAGCCTAATAAGATTTGTTGCTAATTACTTGGATTCAAATTTTAATTGTTATTTTTATTTTAATTAAAGTTCTTGTGATATTTGGATATTTACAAAAAGAATCGTCTTCTATCAACATTCCTTTGTAAGTTTTTAGATTTAGAGTAAATAAATAAAGGCACATTAGTTATTCATACATGATGATCAACTTAATATTGGTCTTAAATAATGTTATTCATGCCCACTCTAAATTTATTAGTTTCCATAGACTATTTCTTAATTATCTTCCATTGGAACTGGCTAAAGAATACAAAATAGCAAAAAGGAAGGAAAAAGGCAGGGTGTGGATTCGAACCCAAGACTTGAGGGGAGTGTGCTAGGCATCAGGCGCTGGTGACCATCCTGGTGGCTGCCCATTTGCGATCTTAAAGGGGAAGTCAAAGCAGAGGAGTAAGCCAGGGCATGGGGCAAGACAGGGGAGGCGGGCGGCGCACGGGTTGGGCGGCGCCGCCGGCGGGGAGCGGCCGGGGAGACACCGACGACCGATGAAATGGAGTTATGGGAGCTCAAGGGACCCGAGGGAGGCGCTGGTGTGAACTGAGAGGCTTCAAGAGGGACCGACGGTGAGGCTCGGCAGCCAGGAGCGGGGTGAAAAGGGGACGCCGACGGCCGGAAGGGGGAATGAAGATGGAGGGGCGCGCATGAGCTACCAGGAGTCAGGAGAAAGCTTACCACGCATTTGGCCGAGCTGGAGCAAGCCCAAGGTGAACCGGCTGCGTGCACGGGCGGCGGCGCGGAGGAGGTCGCCGTGGAGGGAGGAGCTCCGGCGACGGGGAGCTTGGCCGGCAGTTGAGGAAGATTTCTGGCATCGTGGAGATGCTCCAAAAGCGTGGAATCGGCCGGAGGAGCCTTGAGGAGGCAATGGCGACCGTGGAGGCGGCGGTGGCCGGTGTTGGGGAAGATGACCGGTGCGTGAGCTCTGGTGAACCAAATCTCGATTAACTTGAAGAGGGGGCAGTGGAGGGGTGAAGACACGCCGTGACGCGGTCTAAATGGTGGTGCTTTACCGGAGCGGCCAGGGCGGCGTGGAGGCGCAGGCGGGGGTGGCCTCGGGCTGGCGCGGGAGAAATCAGAGGAGGAAGGAAAGAGCCAGGGGAAGGCAGTGGGGGCAGCCGGGTTCTTATAGCGTGGGACAGGCGGAAGTGACGCGCGCACAGAAGCTGCGGGGCCGGCTGACGAAGCTTCGGCGTGGGGGCGCCGGGCGCACAGGGGACGGAGGACAGGGGAAAGGGCCAGCGGTAGGAGGGAGAGAGAAGAGAGAGGGAAGAGGGAGAAGGAGAGAAGAAAAGAGAGAGGGCCCACATGCAGTGAAGGCGGAAAATGAAGAAGAAGATAAAATGTTGAAGTTATATTTGAGACTGTAGATTTATGTTTTGAATTTGCATTGGGCTTTGCTGATTTAATTAAGGGAAGGGATTTTTCGTATTTTGAATTTATGATATGTAATGTCATTTCATATTTTTATTATTTGCATGATCATTATTTGCACTTGGAATTATTCTTGAGTTATTAATTTGCATAACATGAAAGCTCTAAAGAAAATAAGAAATCTCAAATAAATATTCGGAAGAAATTTGAATACCAGCAAAATACAAGAAACGTTTTAAAAAGTTCATATTTTTGAAGCCTAAAAAATTTAGGATGTTACAGTCTATTAATGATGCTCAGAAGGAGAAGTCATGACATTCTTCCACGCACAAATATTTAGTTTGGATCATAAAATTCATCCACATGAATGAGAGATACATGATTTTTAAAATGTACCCTGATCCCTTGAGAAGTATGAATGTCCAAGGAATGTTGAAAATCTTCCTTGGTTGCTTGAACACGCATTGTCTCGATCATCCAAGAAAGAAAGTCATAATCCGAGGACACATACATGGTGGCATAGAATTGTTTGAGAGCCTTGGAATGATAATCATACTTCACTATCACAAATTCTTCCAAATGTACACACTAAAGGAGAGAGTATAAGAGGGATGAAAAGATGATCAAATAATCTTCAAAAAAGATCATAAGGTCCAAATAGAAGCATAAACATTCATAAGTTGTCTAAAATGTATTCAACTCCACAAAAGGTTTAATAAGCTTATAATAGCAATGTTATAAGAATCCATAAGCTTATCCTCATAAAAGGTCTATTGACCCACAATAATACCATAATAGTAGTTTTAGCTTCTAATTCCAATTCCACTCTACTTGCTTTAGGCTTGAGCTTCTAATCTCCTTCTGTTTCTACTCTACATCTCCCCCTTTGGCATCAAGAACCAAAAAGAAAGGTTTAACCATCAAGATATCACTGAGAGGGACGAGGAGGGCCAAACCACTCAGAGGAATACTCACATGGAGGAGGAGGAAGAGGATGAGCACTGAAGGCGGTAGACTTTGTAATTTTCTACGCATTCCATCCCTAGCCTTCGAATGAGTGTCGTCGAAGATGGCGGTAGACTCTATAGTTAAGCACGCGCTCTGTCCCCACCCTTTGAATGAGCAACATTGAAGACAGTGATAGACGTCTTAAACTATGTGTGCTTTGTCCCCACCCTTTGAATGAGCGTCATTAAAGATAGTAGTAGACTTCATAGGTTTGCGTACTCTCCATCCTCACCCTTCGAATGAGAATCGTCGAAGACGGCGATAGGCATCTTAAGTCACGTGTGCTCCGTCCCCACCTTTCGAACGAGCATTGTCAAAGATAGCGGTAGACTCCATAATTTCACATGCACTCTATCCCCACCCATCAAACGAGCGGAGTCAAAGATGGCGATAAACTTCATAGTTCATGCATGCTCCATCCCCATCCTTTAAACGAGTGTCGTTGAAGATGGCAATAGACGTCTCAGGCTATGCGCACTCTGTAATACCCCAGCTGTTTATTTCAAATTTTTGGAGTGAAAAAATGTAGAGACCCGAATATACAAATCCGGACTCTCCTGTGTATTCTGCACTAGTCTAGGATCACGCTAGTGCACACAGTATGTACAAAGATAAATATCATCCATATCACGATATTCTAAGGAAAAACCAAATTATATTGATAATTATCAGAGTACGACCTTATGTCCAAGCTTACAATAGACTAGCCCGGAGGGCTTAACAAAAACTAGCAGCGGAAAACCAAAAGAAAGCGCAGCAGCCAATCGACACGCCCACAGGCTATCGAGTGGAGAACGAAGCCTAATCCGCGAAGACGTCGAAGTACTCTTCTTCTGGAACCTTCTGCTGGTGATTCTCCTCCTCCTCAACTGAGCAACAGGGGCATAAAGCCGTGAGTACATAGAGTACTCAGCAAGTCGTTTGTAACAAAGAATGCAATATAGTATGCAAGGCTTACCAATGGATGGCTGAAAGGTTAATTTTGCATAAAGCAACAATTTAAGGTAAATACAATAAATAGATTGAAAAACAAACTTTATAAATGATAATAAATAAGTAACCAAAGGAATTGAGACTAACCACAAGTGAACTAGCCATTCACCCAAGGAATCCACCATGAACCAAGATCCATGAAATGAACCACCAGTGAACTAACCATTCACTCTCCAACTTATCCCAACCAGGTTTTATGAAAACTCTACCCTTCGTGTGAAATCACCGAGCGTTGTCCATGACCGAGGACACGGCTATTCGAATAGTTTTACACTCTGCAGAGGTTGCACAACTTTACTCACAAGAGATAAATCATCTTAATAGCCAGCATGCTTCCTTAGGCATGAGACCCAGATAAATTATCACAAAGCCTTTACCTCACTCCAATCTAGTTAGACATCACCCGCTAAGGTTTCACTGCTGAAGGGTTAACCACCACAGTCAGAAGTCCCCTCTTGCGCCGTATGAGGACAGTAACCCTGTTCCTCACTGTGAGCAATCCAGTACCCCTGGTACTCACTTACCAATGATGATATCTGAACTAAACCTTTGCAAGTTAATCAGCTAGGTCTATCCCATACTAGACATGTGGTTGTGCGGTAAGACTCAGATCAATGGCGCACAAAGTTAAGTCCTTAAGAATTACCCAGGCGAAACATCCACATCCCATGTGCCTCTCGCACCCCCTTTACTGCACGATCAATCGCCCAAGTGAAAACCAATTTTGTATAACCAACACCAATGACACTACCCATGCCATGGCAACAAGTTTTATAACTGTGGTTAACCACCACATTCAAGTATATCATTAAGTCAAGATTAATTAACCACATGTGATGATAAACCCAACGTACTAGTGATAAGCATGGCTAAGCAATTAAACGCACAACCCATGTGACAACTAATATTGCATCACTAAGTAATTTCCCATTCTATGGTGACAATGGAATCAGGGCATTCAAATTATCAAGGAGGGAAATAACCAATTGGGACGATAACTACCAATACAAGGGTTTGAATAAAAGTAGCGATGCATGATGATTTAAAACAAAATAATTAAATAATATATTGCAAACTGGGTTCAACATGATCAAAGAATACGACTTGCCTTGGCCTTGCTCAGTTAGCAATTCTTGATCTTCGGATCCGGCTTCAGCTCCTTCGAACGCGTGATCTAACGAGAGAAAAAGCAATTCGAAAAGACAAAATAAAATCAAATAAAATTCAAATGAACTCCAAAAACTTCTCAAACCTGAACCAAAAGATAGAGCTCAATTTTAGATGAATTTAGGAAAAAGAATCGGGTCAATCGGAGCTAGGACGAGGGAGAACGGGGCTCTGGAAAATCTGGTTTTAGGAAAAAGGCTGAAATTCGAAAATTGCACTGTGCTGTGGACCGGGCGCACGGGAAGCTGAGTCTACGGTGGGCTCGGCACACGGAACAGTGCGGCTGACTGGGCGGCTGGCGCGGCGGCTAGGGCTGACGTGGCAGACACGTGGCGACACGTGTGCGCCCGAGGCTGACGGGGCATGCTGACTGGGCGGCTGACATGGCACGCTGACGGGGCTGCTGACTAGGCTGACACGTCGGCTTAGGGCTGACGGGCAAGGCTGACTGGGCATGATCCACGGGGGTACGGCTGACATGCGGGTCCCACCGGGCAGAGGCACGGTGCACGGTGGACGGCGCCCACGGGGAGGCGAAGGGGCGCGGCGCGGCTGGCGTCGGCGCTGACGCAAGCGGGCGCGGGGTGCGACCGAGGTGAGGCGGCGCGGGCGACCGGGCGGCGGGGTCTGGCCGGCGGGGGTGCGGGCGGCAGTGAAGGCTCACCGGCGGCAGCAACGACGGCGGCAAGGACGGCGGCGGAAGCGGCAGCGTCGACCGGCGACGAGCGGCGGACGACGGACTATGACGAGCGGCGGCGACCTCCGTTTAACGGCGGCGAACGACGAGCGGCGGGCGGCGGCGCGGGTCTGGGCGCGACGGCGACCGAGCGGCGGGCGAGCGGATCTGGCCGGCGACGGGGCTCACCGGCAGCGGACGACGGCGAAGCTCCCGGCGAAGGCGGTGGCGCACGGCGGTTAGCGGCGGAGGAGGCGGCGGCTGCGCACGGCGGCGAAGGCGGCGACGAGGGCGGCGAACCTCGGGGTCCGCGCCAATAAATACCCGGGCGGCGGCGGCGGCCGTGTGGGCTCGGCCCATTAGGGTTAGGGTTAGCGGCGCTGACAGGTGGGCCCCACCTGTCGGTGGCACGTACGAGGCGAACGGCCGGGATGGCGCGCGGGCGAGAGGAGCGAACGGGCTGGGATGACGACACGCGGCGGCCATCGGGCGGGGCAGTGCGGGCGCGGGCGCGGGCGGATCGCTGACACGTGGCGAGGCGGGGCGCGGTTGGGCGAGGCCTGGCTGGGCTGGCGGCCGGCTGGGCCGAGGCTTGGCTGGGCTGGCGGCCCACCTGATTTTCTTTTTCTTTTTCTTTTTCCAGAAATTCAAATAAATACTTTTGAGCTCTAGAAAATAGCAAATAAATCCAGAAAAAATCCAATAAAATTCCAGAAAATTCCCTGAGGCTCAAGGAACTCAAATAAAATATTTTTGGCAAATGTTCATGTTTGGATTATTCATATTAAATCCTTTTAATTTAATAAAATTCCAATTAAGCTTTAATTAATTCCGGAAAAATCCAAATGGTGAATTTTATTTTAAAAGCTTCAAAAAGGCTCTGAAAATCAGGATGTTACAAAAAATAAATAATAAATTAAATTAATTTGGTTTAAAATAAAAACATATGTTTTGGTGCCTAAATTTTTTTTGTTTTGTCTTGAATTTCTGCTTTAAAAAGGTTGGATTTGAAAAATATTTCAAGTAAAAACATAAAAATATTACTAAAGAGAGTGATATTTTGATTTCCTATAAAAATCCTAATTCAAATTAATCACTTGGATTATTGCTTTTATTTGGTTTCTCTGAGTTTTTTCTGGAGTGTAAAATCTATTTGAAATTAAAAAGTATTTTAAGTATGAAAATTAAACACCAACTTAAGTTGGAAATATTTTATCTAAGTCCAAAATATTTCCAAGAACTTCTGCGAATTTGTTTGGAATTTATTTCATATTTTTCTAAGCTTTATTAAATTTCCCTAGTTTTTCTAAAAATCCCAAAATCTAAAAATAAAATTTAAACCCCACACCCTCCCTCCGGCCGATGCGTGGACGGCTAGGATCCGCTCACGTGTCCGGCCCAGATCAACCGCGCTATCGCCCTGTCCATCCCCGCCATGCCCTCCCACTTAAACTCTCTGGTCGCTCGATCCGCCTTGACGCCACGTGGCGCCTTCGCAGTCGCCCACTTCCCTCTCTCCCTCTCTCTCGCTGCGCCCCGGGCCCAACCGTCAGCTCCGTCGTCCCCGCCGAAACCGCTGCCACTTCCTTCCCGTGCCCGGCCGCCCCGTTCCCCCCTTTCTTCTCCCCCACTCCGCGCGCCCATTCCTCCCACAAGCTCCGCGCGCCCGCTTCCCCCACCTTCCCCACTCCCCCGCACCCACCTCCTCCCTCTCTTCCCACAATAGCCGCCGCCCACGTCCCCACTCCAACGACCTATTCGCGCTGGCCCACTCCCCTCCGCCCCTATAAAAGGACCCCCGAGCACCCCCGTTCCTCACTCCACCTCCCTCCGCCCTCAATTTTTCCCCTCCGCCACTCGAGCTCGCCCGCGCTGTGCTCTCCCACCTCCGTCGCTGCCACCAACTTCGGTGAGGAATCACCTTCGCCTTGGCCACCCTCGAGCTCTACCGTCTTCCTCTTTGGCTTCACTGCGCTTGTGCGCACCTCGGCCACTCCTCGGCCGAGCTCCTACGCCGCCGGAGAGCCCCCGTCGCCTTTCCTCGCCGCTGGCTCATCTTCGGCCACCTCCGCTAAAGCCCACGCCACCCCTGAGCTCTCCTTAGTCTCCTCTCCCTTTCCCGACCCTCGCCGCCGGCCACCAGCCGCCGAAGCGCCGTCGCCGCCGTGCCCGAGTGCCGCCTCCGGCCGGTGCTGCCCCGGGTGCCTGCGTGGCACCACCTTAGCACCACCTCGGCGCCTCCTCGCTCGGTCAGCGCCACCCCACCACCCGTGCCACCTCAGCACTCTCTCGGGTCCGTGCTGACAGACCATGTGGAGGTATCCCCATGTTTGTGATGAGTAATTGACGGTTGGTTTAGTGAGTTTGAGTTTGTTTTGGGTTTTCTAGGGTTGAGTACCTTTCATTTATGCTATCGTTGATATGCTGTTTCGTGCGGTGCTATGTGACGGTTTGCTTGTCTGTATGACTGCAGGACTTTGAAGCTAGGTCATGGTGAGGCGAGGAGGATCGGGACTAGGCACAGGAGGTGTTGAGGTCCAGACGGTCGGTGATGCCGAAGATGATCGAGGCTGGTGAGGTGGTTGCGAGTCAGGAGATGAGGAACCAGAGCTGGAGCTACCGGTGATGGACACGACGGACAACGACGAGCAAACCGGGATTAGGCTCATGGTGGAGTCAGAGGTCTAGACAGTTGGAGGTCAGTTGCGGTTGTGTGCGACGGAACAGACCAGGACTAGACTCAGGTGGAGTCAGAGGTCTCGGTCGGAGTCGGGTGGACACGACGGGCAGCGGCGAGTGGATCGGGACTAGGCTCAGGGAGGAGCTGAGGTCCAAACGATCAGGATGCCGGGTGCAGTCGTGTACAGCGGAACGGACCGGGACTAGACTCAGGGAGGGGTCAAGGTCCAGACGGTCAAGGTACTGGACGCAGGAAGCTTCCGGGAAGGCGCTTGAGGGGCAAATTGGAGATTTGACTCAAGCATTGATTTGGAGGCTGGTTTTTCCCTCCAAAAGGTTGTGTTGACTTCTTGCCTCATATGTGGATGTGAGGTTGGAGTGGGCATTGTATGCCATTTCTTGATTTGCTATTAGAGGGAGAGGCTTTTCCTTCATATGTGGGTGGAGGAGGCTCAGGATAATGCATCCCAGTAGAGAGAGCTCAAGAGAGGGCGTGAGCAGGGTGCTCTACGTGTGTCTAGCTTGTGAAGCATTTAGTGAGATGTGAGCTAAACCATTTGTAATCATTCATCTCTCTTCCTCAATATCAATATGAGAAATTTCTGTGCTTGAGATGATTTGTGTTCTTTTCTGCATGATTGGCTCAGTTCTTTTCTTTCTCTGTGCTTCATTTTCCCATTTTGGTTGAAGGAAATACTTTGAGTTAAGAAGCTGAAAAATGGGTTGCTTTGAGCTAGGAGATACTCCAAAGCTATTTGGCTAGCCACTCCTGAGAGCAAACCATCTCCAATTTCAGTTTTCTGAAAAACTCAAATTTTCTCTATTTTTCACTGTGATAGGGTTTCATGTCAGGGGATGATGGGCTCTCTTGATTTCACTTCATAAGTTGGTCTCAAACTTGTGCATTCCATGTGTGAGATCATATCTCATTGAAGTTCAGAGTTTCAGACTCAATAGTTGAGGTGTCCTCAAGTAATTTGGATCTTGGCTCACTCTGCTGATTGTTTCCTGACAAAGTCAATTTTCACACTTTAATTGATCTAAGTTTGCTTTCTTTTGATTTCTGAGCGTTATTTGCTATTTGGTTTGAAGCTATGATCATTTGAATCAAAGAGAGCAGGTAAATTTGAGCAATCCTTTGTTTTTGTTGAGTCCCAGTAATTTCAGTTTTTGTTTTTAATCGGCTGTTTTGCTGCTTAGCTCTGCTGTCAAAGATTCTTTTCTGTAGTCTCTAGTTTCGACCTACTGCTGCTTTGCGTTTTTTTGCTGCTGTTTTGCTGTGTCGACTGCTGTTTTTTCCTCAATTATTAG
Source organism: Dendrocalamus latiflorus (assembly GCA_017311315.1). Classification (NCBI taxonomy): domain Eukaryota; kingdom Viridiplantae; phylum Streptophyta; class Magnoliopsida; order Poales; family Poaceae; genus Dendrocalamus; species Dendrocalamus latiflorus. Next base: position 13,164,600 of record CM029648.1, on the reverse strand, counting down.
CTCCAATCGGTATTACTTCACTGCCCTTGCTTGCTGTCTGCAGTCCCGATTTCCTTTAGATGGGTAGGCGGGCTGTTAAGTGGCGGCTGAACCGGATCATTAACATCGGTCAGACCGGTTAGTCTGTCCGGTCTGACCGGGTTTGCACCACCGGTCTAACCGGGATTAATTCTTGCTGACGGCAGCTTTGTAGCAGCTCTTCCATTCGGTGCAATCTTTTTCTTTTCAGCCAGCAGTTCTTTTCTATCTTTTGTGTATTCGGCTGCTCTTGCAGTTTTTCAGTGAGTGCCTATTTTCTTCCCTGGTCTTTCCTCTTGTCTCTTCTTTGTAGTCTCCAGTTTTATTTTTGTTTTCGGCAAAGATCTTTTCTGTTTTGTGTTCCTCTCTTATTTTTCAGTAAGCTCTCAAACTTGTTTTTTTCTGCCGAATTTATCTTAGCTCCTTTTGACGATTTTTGTTGGTCTGTTCTCGCTTCTTCCAGCGAGCAAATATTTTCTAACTTCATAGCTGCCATAGTTATCGGAGGAGAAAATTGTGAGAATACTTTGGGGGGATTTTTAAAAGGCACCATTCACTCCCTCTGTTGCCATTTTCGATCCTTCAATTGGTATCAGAGCCGGTTAGCTCTTCTTGATAGATCTTTAACCGCTCTGTGAGCCATGGCAACGGACAAGTATTCCACCAAGCCTCCGATCTTCGATGGGATCGACTATCCCTTTTGGAAGAGTCGGATGGAGACCTACATTCAGGCGCAGGGCTATGCTATCTGGAGGTAGGTTAGAACGCGATATGTTGTTCCTGCCGATGAGAACATCAATGTCGCGAACATGCCTGATGTTGAGGCGAATGCGAAGGCAAGGAACATCATAATCCAAGGTTTGAGCCGAAATGAGTTTGATCGTATTTCTCATCTTACGTCGGTCTTCGACATTTGGGTGACCCTTGATGCTTACCATGAGGGCACCACCCAAATCAAGACAGTACGACAGGACCAGTTCAAGCGAGATTACAACAAGTTTGAAATGCTCGCTAGCGAGTCCCTTGATGAGTGCTTTGCGAGGTTTCACAAGATCTTGAGCAACCTCCGAGCCGTCGGTCTCACATACCCCGACTTGGACAACGCTCGGCAGATGCTTGCGGCCTTGGATTTGCGAGTTTGGGAGATGAAAGTGACCACCATCAAGGACACGACAGATCTTTCGACTTTGACTCTTGATGCGTTGTACTCACGCCTCAAGACTCACGAGATTGACATTGTCTCTCGCAAGTCGAAGTCTCAGTCGATGGCTTTGGTCACTTATCCCAGTTCGACTTCTAAGTTTCCTTCTGATGGTGTTTCTGGTTTTTCTCTTGCTGCTGTTTGTGAGATGAGTGATGACCTACTAGAACAGCTTCCAGAAACCCAACTAGCCCTCTTAGCCAGAAAATTCTCCCATGCATACAAGAGGGTTAGGGAGAGAAAGAGATGAGGAGGACGTGTGATTTGCTTTGAGTGTGGTGGCCCCAACCACATTCGAGCAAACTACCCCAAGCTGGAGGGCAAGAACGACTACGGCGGTTCGAGCAAGAACGTCTACACCGAAAAGAACCGCAACAAGAAGCCTCCAAGCAAAGAGAAGAAGTTCTGCAACCTTGGCAAAGCAAAGAAGCTCTTCCACCGCGTCCTCACCGCCTTCGACGACCTCGACCTCAGCGAGGTGGAGGGGTGGAGCGACGATGATGGGAAGGACGATCAAGATTCCAAGGATGGCGAGGACTTCAGCGGCATGTGCTTCATGGCCCTTGAGGGCGAAGTCAGCGACAGTGAGCTCTACTTTGACTCTGACGAGGTATACCCCTCCTATGACCAACTTAATGATGCTTTTCTTAAGCTGAAAAAATTTCATGCTAGATGTAGAGCTAGGTGTAGCGAGTTAGAGAAGGAAGTAGATAGATTGTCACATGAGTTTACTTCACTTATATCTGCTCCCTCCCATGACGAATGCGATACATGCTCTACTTTGCTTGGTGACATGGAGAAATTAAGGACCTCTCATGATAGTCTGTCTGCTGAGCTTGACATGATTAAGGTGGAGAATATTAGTCTACTTGCTGAACTAGAGATGAGTAGGGTAGCTTCTCTTTCATCTACTATTGTTGAGACTATTTCTTGCACCTCATGTGAGGATAAGGACAATACTTTTAGAGGTCTTTATACCATGCTTCTTGATCTGCTTGAGACTTGTGAAAGTTGTAATAATTTGAAAATGAATCTAAAAAGGGCAGATCATAAAATTGCTGAGTTACAAGCTTTTCTATTAGAGCCCATTGCTTCATGTGTGAACTGTCCCAAATTGACTGCTGAGCTTGAATCTGTCTCTAAACAGTTTCAAGAGATGATTGATAACAGTAACAAATTGGCTCAATATGCTTCTAAGGACTCTGTTAGCTCACCATGCAATAATTGTGAAAAACTAAAATCTGACTTGATTGCATTGGATGAAACATGTGTGAAGCTAACTGCAAATTAAAATTAAAGGTTGCTTTGCACATAATTAAATAAATCCCAACTGCAAATAGTATGCCATTAAAAGATTTAAATTGGAGTATCCACCTTAATTAAGGACTTTTTGTGAAATAGTTAAAAATAGAGGAAATATCTATAAAGCCTAACATTTTAGGAAATTCTTATGTTCTCCATAGGCCCGATTAAAAATATAAACCATGTTGTTAATCTAACATTGATAGTTAAAAATTAATGGTATATTTAGTTAATAATGATAGTGAAATATAGTTGTATATAGCAAGCTCAACCATATGTAAATAAAAAGTTAAATAAGATTAAATTATGCCAGATAAGAGGATAAAATATCAATGTCAGTTGTTTCTTAGAGTGCCTCCAATTAAAAGGTCATATTAGTATATAGGTACTAAAATATAGTAGCCCTAGGTCATCAAACATTGAAATAATCTCACGAATATATATTCTAAAATAAATATTTAACCCATTTATACAATTAATTGATAATTAGAACCACTTAAAACGCTACATATCAAATTACTAGCAATATAAATTAAATCGATAAACTAAAAGTCGTATGCGCCGCTTATGGAACCCTTGCCTTAATTCATAAATGGCAACACTTGACCAATACAATACTTAATACCCCACTAAATTCATATACCTATCCATATGTCTGGCTCGATTCATGGAACTTCCTTAATAAATATATGGTGGCAATGGAGAGAAGGCAGAATTGAGCTGAAAATCATGGACGAAGAGATCGAAATCGATGGTGGCAATGGTGAAATGTGGCCAGAACTGACCCGTGACCACCAACTCATCACGTCATAGCACACAAGCCTCTTTGCTTGCCCAAGAATCCATCCACTAACTCTTTAGCTGTTGCAGTCAACTGTATTAGCCTCTAGGCATGAAAAATCCATGCAACATGCTGGTACAAGGTAGTAGGAGATAGACTAGTGGCCCCGCTCGTTTCGGTTTCAGCTTCTGGCTTATTTTTCACTATTCATAAATTTCGTCTTTTTTTGAACTTTTGACTTTTTTGAGCTTTTTTGCCGGTTCTTTTTTTCCCGTATTTGTTTGCGTTGTCCGTGATGAGCTAGCATATTTTTTCTATTTTTAAAATTTTTTAAATTTAATTACGCCAATAAGCCATCTTCAATTACAGTAAAATTTCAGCCGCTACAGTGCAATTTCAACCATAAGCCACAGCTTTTCAGCCTAACCGGGCGGGGCCTAGTACTCGACATTGGAGAAGAGAGAGAGTGACTCTGACAGCCCGCTCAGTTGGGTAAAAAAAGTGGTTTGTAACTAAAATTATATTGTACATGGTTGAAATTGTACTGTAACTGATGATGACTTATTTGATGTAATTAAATTTAAAAAATTTAAAAATAAAAAATAGGTTAGCCTATCACAGACAATGCAAACAAATACGGAAAGAAAAAGAATAGGCAAAAACATAAAAAAGCCAAAAGCCAGAAAAGACGGAATTTAGGAGTAGTGAAAAATAAAGGCAGAAACTCAAACCGAAATTAGCAGGGCTTGAGTCGGGAACCGACAGCTGTGACGGCTGACAACGCTAGGGAGGAGCTGCTTGGTGTGGCCCTAGGCCGGCTCGTGCACGAGAAAACAGAATTAGGGGAGAATTGCGAGGAAGAAGACGAGAGTATACATATGTGGGTTCTTTTATGCTATAGTTTATGGTTTAAATTTTTGAATTTTGACTGTTCATGAGAGGTAGTACATAGAGAAAAATTGTCACATGTGATTTTAGCTGTTATAGCTGAACTCAGTACACTTTTTACTATGATTTTTCTGTTAATTTTATCTTTAAAATACTATTTAAAAGCTAATTATTGTAGCTTATAAAAAACCATTTAGGTTCGTGGGGCCGATGAAAAAGGACCGACGGATGGCGATGAATGGCGGATGAGAGGGGGAAGACACGCCGTGATTTGCCTCCTCTCTTGCAAGTCAGAGGAATCCGCGTCCCCTCCTCCCCCTTACCTTTTTATTGCTTGCTTCCTTTCCTCTTTTTCCCCCTCGTGCCGTGTCGTCTCTCTCTCTCTCGCGTGTTCCTCCCCTTCTCCCCCAATTCTTTCCTTCCTCCTCCTCGGTCCTCGCCTCCCAAGAAATCGCCTTCCGCCCCCGAGGAGCCAGGAGCAGCCGCCGCCGCCATGAATCCCGAATAGTACGGCCCTTCTCCCCCTGCCTATCTGCTTTTCTCAGGTTTTGTTGTTTACTATGCTTGTGATGATTTGGTGGTGATGGAATTGCGAAATCTGTCATGGATGAGGGTGTGCTGAGTCTGGGAGGCGGCCGATCTCGCCGTCGAGTGCTCGGCGGCCACCGATTTGTGTCCCGATCGTGGATTCGACGGTGGCCCCGCTGCGCGTTTTACTTTCTAGTTGCCGCGCGAGTCTAGTTTAGTAGGGGCGTTGCCCGTCTCCATGCCAGAAATAGCAGATTCTTGGCTGCGCTGCTCGCTCCTAGCCGCGCAGATTCATTCATATCGCTTTGTCGACGTCTTAGATTTTCTCGGTCGTGTTGCTCCTACTATACGCGTGTAGCCTTCAAATTGACGGTTTTTGTGTAGTTGTAGAGGCGCCGTCCATGTGCAATGTTTTTTCTTCACTGCTTTGCAGCATGTATGTATTAGCTGTGGGTGATGCGCATAACGATGTGATGTGATGAGAGATATGCTTGGGTGATTGTGCAGCGACTACCTCTTCAAGCTGCTGCTCATCGGGGACTCGGGCGTGGGGAAGTCGTGCCTGCTGCTGAGGTTTGCGGTGAGGATTGCTTACTTCGTTACTACCATCTCTTGACTAAACTGTTTTTTCTTGTACTAGAGTATGCCTAAGACCTTTGTGTGGGGAGGGGGGAATAATCTTTTGTTTTGCTTGAATGCAGCTCGCATGACAAAACCCCAAACGAAATGTCCATAGGGCATAAGCTCCTAAACGTAGAAATTTGTAACAGGGAGATTGAAGGTGCATAGAACGATGGACTAGAAAGTAATTCATTTTTCACCCAAGGCATGCTGTTAGAGTAGTCATTATTGCGCCAAATGGTTTATTGTATCCTAAGGATGACCTGACAAGACATGAGCAAGGTTGGCAAAACAGGCAGTGACTGCTTTACCACTTTTGATGTTTTTGGGTATCCCAAAAAAAATGCTGGGAGAATCGTAACAGAGTTGGATTTGTGCGAGAAATTCCGCTGTAGGGTGTGCAGATGATTCTCTTGTCTCTGTCTGGCTTATGTAGTTGGGGTAGCTGCATGGTATCTACTGGGGATTGTAGAAATCATCACCCAAGATCATTTTGTGGATTTCTCTAGGGTTGTCTGATTGTCTCCAGGGAAACACTTACCCAAACTGCACTTTGAGTCTTTGACCAGAATTAGAAAGCATGTCAGACTTTGATCTCCCTGCAGGATTAAAGAGAACTACTAGCTCAATGTGGTCTTAGATCAGTTTCCTAATAATTGATCTGGCTATGGCAGTTTTTGTGAAGAATTTCGAATGATATATATTGGTTTTTTTCTTGTCATTTTATCAAGTTTCATATAATTCTCTTAGTTAAACATATTGGTCCTGTGCTTTTTGGCTTTTTAGCGGCTTTTGGCTTTTATTAGACTAGTAAGCCGCAGCTAAAAACCATAGATCGCAGCCCAAAAGAATAGTTCCATTATATTGCTATATTTTTTAGTAGAATACTGTAAAGCATGCAGAGTCTAGCATGTCTAGTTTGTAGCTAGAAACTAATCAAAGCCAATAGGTTTTTGGCCAAGTTTCTGTTCTCCATATTCTCATGTCTCAGCAGTACAGTACCTTCTAGACACCATGTGCTATGGCAGTTGTATTGCTGTTCTGCATCGTACTTTTATCAACTAGCTCATCCTTTTTTTTTTATGATCTTCTCATTTACTTCACAGGATGATTCATATCTGGAGAGCTACATCAGTACTATCGGTGTTGATTTTGTAAGTTGATTTCTTTGTGAGCTTCAATAAAGTTGATTTTCTGTGTAGCACCTGTGCACACACATACCTTGTTTCTCCTGTATATCCTTTTCACACTGGCTTTGACTTGCTAGAAAATCCGCACTGTTGAGCAAGATGGGAAGACGATAAAGCTTCAAATTGTAAGTACCCATTTTAGTAAGCTGCAAATTGTACACTCCATACCATTCATAAGCTTCAGATCTGATATTTCCACACATTCTTCTCCTTTAGTGGGATACTGCTGGCCAAGAGCGGTTTAGGACTATCACAAGCAGCTACTATCGTGGCGCCCATGGCATCATTGTGAGCTCTCCTCAAATTTGCCATTATCTATCTCCTATTCTCCTCAAGATCTTGACAAGGATGTACTGTATGCTCCACAGGTCGTTTATGATGTGACTGACCAGGAGAGCTTCAACAACGTCAAGCAGTGGCTAAATGAAATTGACAGATATGCCAGTGAAAATGTGAACAAGCTTTTGGTGGGGAACAAATGTGACCTGGCTGAGAACAGAGTAGTTTCTTACGAGGCTGGCAAGGTAATTTTTTGGTGCATCCATTACCCTTGCACAAATACTGTTCTAGTTCCTATGGATGGTACACCTCGTTGTTAAATTGGCATACATATGACCATCACAGGCCCTTGCTGATGAGATTGGAATACCATTCCTGGAGACTAGTGCCAAGGATGCAACAAACGTGGAGAAGGCATTCATGACCATGGCTGCAGAGATAAAGAACAGGTAACAAAATAATTATTTCCCTATACCTTATCCGGCAGCTGCTTTGTGCTTTCAGTCTTTCTGGACTCATCAAGGATAATGGGACAAAAATGCATAGGAATGCATTTATATAATTATGGTAAATGTTGTATTCTGGGCCACATATTCTTCTCACTTTGACCATCTCTCCACATATACATTGTTGGATGTCTGCATGTAACGGCTGCCTTGTTTTTTCTTGTTGGCCCAGCAGTATCACCATTTTTTTGGAAGTTTTTCCTATTTTTTTGGGGTTCATGTACAAAGCCGTGGCAGATAGATTGATTGTACAAGATAATGTGTCATCTGATGTAAAGCGGGTGTTAGACCATGATTACTAATTGTGCTAATCATTCACCTGCACTTGTGAATAGTTAACTGATACTTTATATTCTTTTTCTTGAATAGGATGGCAAGCCAACCGGCTGCAAATGCTAGTAAGCCTGCAACTGTGCAAATGCGAGGTCAACCTGTTGCTCAGCAAAGCAGCTGCTGCTCTTGATCTTAAATCTAGATCATACATCGTGTGCTTGTGCAGCAAGTAAAACTTAATTGGTTGCTCTATCCTGTAAATTAAGTCTATTACTATAAAAAAAACTTGATGTTCTGTGTCGGATATTGGAAGTCTGTGTCCTAACTGCAACACTTCAGCAGATGCTGTGGCCTGTTTTAACTGCCTGTTCATATTTCTATGTTTCAAGTGATGTTGGAAGTTCCAACTTTATTCGATTAATTTTTCCGTTTGCACAGCCATCCTTTGAAAAGTGCTGATGATGGTGTTGTGATGATGATCAATCATGAATTTACCAGCCATTGGTCATTGCCTGAACCTCGATCAGGATACATGGCAGATTTGCTTTGATCAAGCTCATACATGCTCAGACCACGTTCCGAACGTAGGAAGTAGACTTCCTACGAAATTCATACTTAGGGCAAGCCGTTAGGAATTCAACTATTTTATGTGAAATTCATGTGGAATTTTTGCGTTCCAAACAAGTTGGTTGTCATTCTCCTGCTCGTAGAAATTTATGAGAACCATGGACTGTAGAAATTTATGAGAAACAGGGGAACGATGTTTACAGTTACATGTGTAGAAACATGAATCAACTTCCTCGATGATGTTGGTAAGCAGCATACATGTCAGATTAAACTAAAGTACTCCTGTGTGACTCCTGGCCTGCTTGCCAGAATCCATCGGCGAAAAAAGCACAGTAGAATTTCTCTATAGCTAGTGAGATTGAAGATAGTATCATCTCAGACAAACACTTGTTGTAGTTAGGTTTGTCAAGACTTCAAAAAGTTCGTAGCTCTGCCAAAATCTGCATGACAACGCTCCTGCCAGTTGGACCACATGTTGACGGCGGAATGCACAGATACTGATAAAATCATTGGATCAGGCATACTTGCTGGCCATTGTAGGATCTATCCTCCTTCAAGGTTGGAAGCAGCAAACCTTTTTTTTTTTTTATTTACGGGAGAAGCAGCAATGCCCAAAGCTCCAAGCCATCACAGAAATGTTCCATTATAGGCGTCCGTTCTTTTTAATTCATAGTTTATGACTTACGAATTCTTCGAATAGACAAATAGAACGATTTCTCCGTCGCCATTTAAAAATGACTTATCGTGATAGCCTTTTAGAAGCGGCTTATCAGCTTTTGGTTTATTCGCATGAACACTCATACTGGGACCACAAGCTATAAACCATAATCCAAAAGAACAAACCAGCAACTTACCTGAAACATGAATTACTCTTCGCTGCTGGTATATGAGTTGTCTAGCAAATTTGCACAGTAGCAATTCAGCGAAAATACTATGGCTGCTGCTTTCCTCATGCTGCTTATTTCCTTCCACCATAGGATGTTTCACCCGACACTCGAGGTGGGTAAGTAGCAATTGCCTACTGCAATCACGGTTTACAAGCACATAATATAATCATATTAACATGCCAGGCATTAAGCTTTTATGTATGGCAACTAATGTACATGAAAAGCTAGCAAATGTATGCTCGCAGGCTCTCTTCAATGCAAAGTCCTGGCAGCCCACCTCATGTGGGGTTTTCTGATCTCACTGGAAAGCTTAATGCTTCATTGATCCTACTGAAAGCAAGTCGAAGTGGAATGCACGCAATAGTAGGTCCACCAATTCTCCCAACTACAGGTTTCCTGTTTGCACACTCTCTACGATTGCTGGAAAAAGATGACAGCCTGCGCATTTTCCTTGGTGAAGATGATGATTTCTTGGTATGTGGCCGCCAGGACTTATCCATATCATGCTCCGATATCTTTTTCCGACCACTGGGTTTTGATCTTGATACATGTGATGATCTAGCTTGCCGCAGTTCTGCAACTTCGCTACTCTTCAGTAAGTGGTTAAGACTGCTTATTGCTGGACGGTGATCATCTCTACTTGCCGCAGGACGACTATCATCCAAAACCTCCACTGGTACAGGGTAACCCACAACGGGTTTACCATTCCATTTACTCATGAGAGAAACAAGAGGCACATGATGGCCCTTGTAGGTTCCTTGAACAGCCAACTCAACATCATAAAGTTTATAGTAGTCTGCACGCACACTCTTGATTGGTTTCACTACATGGCATCTTGCAGGTTTCAGATCCGGTTTCTGTTCAGGCGGTATTACTTGAAGTGGCAGCTCGTAATATGGGGATGCTGCTGCACCCTTCTCAGAGTGTGAGTGGTTGCTTATAGTTTCAGATGACTTATCATGCTCAGGTCCGCATTCATAATATTGTTGCCCCATAACACCGGCACAACCATCGGCAGAAACTATTGCAAGTTGCACATTATTCTCAAGTTCATTGTGCTTACAGAAAGAAGCATTTGCCACCCTTGTATCCAACCCAACAACATCTCTGTCTAGTGCCTGGCATTTTATTATCCTTTCATATTGTTGCACCAGCAAATTCTTATCCCTACTGCGGCTTTCTTGAGTTACCTGATTAACAGAGCTTATGCTTTTCTTCTTGGAACTTCTATGATCACGAATTGAGGGTATGTGCTCTTTGCTATAGTCAGTAGTTTGCTCCTTGGGTTTTGATATCTGATCCTTTACGGATGCAAAAGATCCATGCGTATGTACATTGCCTGACAAAAGATCAATTGACAAGCATCAATGCATTCTCTGATAGTTGAGTGAAAGATGTCAAAATACATATACATTCACCCATTTGCATGTGAAACTTGCATCAAAATACGGGATTGGAAAATTAAGAATCTGCACATTAAACTAAATGAAATAAATCTTCATAGCTATATGTTAGAAATCTGAAAGAACCATGCTGTAAAAGAAACTTGCCGATGAGTACAATCATTCATCGAATAACACATGGCCTACTTGATTACAAAGCATGGGCGGGTTATAATTATGCTACACTAGTGTCGTGAAACCTTTTTCAAAAGTTTTTCAAACAGTATGACAACCAAATACATTGTTCTTGTACATCTATTTACCTATGTAATGGTCATCGTTGCTGAATACAGTATGCTTAAAAATATAGTACAACTGAAAATAAGGAAAGTAGTACTACTTTACCTTCCTCCAGGACATCATCCTCTATATTAAGGGGAGCATCAACAAATTCATCATCAGAGCAGTCGTCATTGAGAAACCCAGTCATGCATGAGACTTCAGCGTCCTTTACTTGTATAGCTTTGGCAGCACTGTTGCAATTGGTGCATGATGCATCTACTAAGGTTTCCACACTTGAAGTGCCTGAGCTGTAGGAACAATTATTAACATCCATTGAAAAAGCAGATTTTCCCCTAATTGGTTCAAACACATTGGGCAGTTTGTGTCCAGGGTACTGGACAGAAGACTGCCCTGAAGGGTCACGGTGACAACATGTTGGAATTGTCACTGCTGATTCTTTACATAACTTTGATAGAGGACGGCGCCTATCTTTCTTCCTTGAATTTTCGTAAGCTTGCCCAATATTGGAGCGCTTCCCTTTTGTTGATGAATGAGACTGCTTACTCTTTTTTATCCCATTCGTACCAGACAAATCATAGCCAAAGCTTGGTCCACTTTCAAGAAGAGGTAGATCCTGATGCCCATTTGAAAACACGCCTGCACTGGACTTCTGTTTGGGAACCTTGTTTGATCCAATCTCCCAAAGGTCTCTCATACGCCGGGATCCTTGAACTGTATCGTCCTCAAAATCCTTTGTTGTTTTCCGTTTCTTCTTTGACAATGAAGCATACCTAGTGCTTGAAGAGGATATATTTTGTGGCTGTTTAAACAATGTCAAGGCTTGAGATAAACCTTGAGCTGACTTTTCTTCAATATCATACAGATCCCTCGCAGTGCGAGAAGATCTTTTGTTGAGCCCATTTATATTTTTAGATTTTGCAGAATAGCTGTTCTGGGATGCACTCATAGCATCGTTCATCTCATCTTCATTTGGAAAGCGAGACCTTTCGATTTCAAGAGCATGCATAATGGCATCCTCCCTGCGAACATACTTCCCTTCATTGCACGTCCTCTTTTGCTGGCAGGCTAGGGCCTTTGCTTTTTCTATACACTCCTCATACTCTCCACACCGGAATGCCTTCACACGCTTAGACTTCTCGAGATTATACCAGTCACTGTGGCAAAATTCAAGACAGCAGATAAGATAGCAGGAAGTACACAACAGGAACATACTTGGGCAGTTAAAAACAATCCATCTAACCATCACAGTGTAAAACATGCAGACAACATGAAACCAGTTCACCATATACAACAACCTTCGCTTTACAGTCTAAACCAAGCTTCAGAACCCAGTTCAAGGGGGGATATGACGGGCGTAGTACTAGGCTAGTACTATTAGCGTATTTTCAAGCTATACCACACATTTTGAGCATATGTTCAGAGATCACATTGAGATTAAGAGAACACATCACCAACTCTCCACATAAGAATTCAATCCAAATATTACATCTAATTTTTCAAGAAATGCATGACACTTATTTTTCCTTGGTATACAGAGAAAAGCAATATGCTTCTCATCTAATTGATCTTTCTAATTCTTCCTAATTTTTAGACTCACATCATGGTGGGGGCAAATACAGGTTTAGAGATGCATTCCAATATTCCATTGATGGCCCTAGTTTTCACTATTTCTGAGTCAGAGACAGATACCAGAACTACTCTATGCCATCATGGGTAGCAAGAACAACATCTGCTGCTAATCGTTAACATCCCTAGTTCTAAGCTATGGGTGGCAGCATCAGAAAAAAAATCCCATCAACTTTGATGACATTGGGCTAGCTAGATACATCCGGAAATCGTCACGCGACGAACAGGACGCAAAACAAATGTTACATGCTCCCTTTTCATTTTACCTAAATCAAGAAGCACAGCACGGGTTGTTCTTTGCCCAAATTCCAAATTGATAGAGAACACAAACAGAGGTCTGATGACCCATGACCACAAGGCCGAGAACAAACTTCAGCACGGATCATCTGAACCAATCGAATCTACGCATACACATGCGCAAGAAAGAAACAGAGGATATTAATTAGAAAGTCAGGGAAGGGGGTTGGAGTCTTGGAGACGGGGAGTTTGTACGGACATGCTGCCGTCGGGGCGGCCGAGGAGCTTGATAGGTGTGCCGGCGGAGCGCGGTGGGATGAAGCAGTTGTCGGGGAGCTCGTCTTGGCCGAGGATCCGGCCGGGCCACCAGGATCCGTTGCGGCGGCGCACCCAGACGAGCGCCCCCACCTCCGCGTCGGCGCCCGTCACGCCGCCTAGCCACTCCTCCTCTCCCCCGCAGCTTCCCATCCGGTTACCCTCGCCGCCCTCACCGCCCCACCACCATCATCTTCCCCGAACTGATCAAGCCAAGAACGCCTTTCTTGTTCAAGAAGAGGAGGGGCGCGGCTGAATCCAGAGACAGCACGGAGGCGGCGGCTGCTTCTCTCTGGAGGTGTGAGGTCTCCGTGTCTGTGTGCGCGCAGGTGGGAGAAGAAATGGAAAGGGGAGGAGGTGGGGAAGGGAGGAGGAAGAAGAAGGGACGGGCCGACGGGGGGTTTGGGTTCGTGTGCGCGTGTGTTGTTGGGCTGCGGTCAATGCGGCCCTGCAAGCCGAAAGCCCATCTCGGTCCCCTCGTGGGTTGACTTATTGCAGTCTGCTAAAATTGACTAAGGGATTAATCCATATAACTTTTAAGGGGAAAAAAATCAATAAACACGGGCATAACTCACCTGCTTTTTCAATTTGTTCCTCGTATCTTATTTTTGTTTAGTTTGTCCCTATAAGTTAAGTTAGCTTGTAAATGTTCCCTAGCTCGCATATTTGTACTATTTTTCACTTAGTTTTAATTATTTTTGGTATTTTGTTTTCAGTTATTTTAGTACTTATTTAAGTGATATCAATATTTGTTTAATAATTTGAGTGATTTCTGATGTCTTACAAGTACCCAAATAACTGAAATAAGTATTAACATCATTGAAATAAATATTTACATAATTAAAACAAGTGCCAAAAATAAATGAAAACCACAAGAAATAGGGCTAACATGCGGCCTAAGGGGTTATTTACACACCAACTTTACTTATAGGGGGAAAACTAAACGATAATTAGATATAAAAGGCAAATTGAAAGGATAGGTGACTTGGGGAAGAGGGTGTTTATGGATTATCCCCTAACATCAGTTACTTCACCCCCATAGATTTCAAAGAATTACCACCAAACTTTAAATATTTACTACTTAAAAGAAGGAGTTGGTGAGTAGTACGTTCTTCCCCTCTCTTCGTCACAGAAAAAACACCATGCTGACACGTGGGCCTAATGCCTTTCCTCTGAAACCCTGCCTTCACCTTGGACCCACTCCACTTTGTTGCCTTGCCCCTCCCTTTCCATCCCCGTCTTCTTCCCCCTCTTCCCCGCCTACTCCTCCTTCATCGCCCCTCCTACGCTGACATCGTTGTCTCTTCCCTGCGCTCCAAATCCTCCTTCTCCACATCCTTTCCGACCCCAGTCGTCGCTCCCCACGTCCTTCGCCACCCTAACTGAGGAAGAAGTGGGAGGAGAAGGAGCCTAGCCAGGAGAAAGGAGAGGGATAGACGAGTGGTGGGCGATGGGGTGGAGGAGGTAAAACGAGGCTTGAATGCACTCGCAGATGCCATTGTGCCCTCGGATATCATGGCCAAAGGGAGGGGCATAGCGGAGTGGAGGCTAGGAAAAATGGAGGCCATGTGATACGAAGCAACTAGTAAACTAGCTGATGTGTAGGGTGGCCCGATCTTTACGGTATGACAAATGGTGTCTTCCTCCCTTCTTCCCATGCGGTTAGACTTCAGATGACCTTCTTCTTCCTTACGCGATGCTTGGATGACTTCATTCTTGCTCGCGGCAGCAAAACAAGAGTTAAGGGTTCGACAGTTCCTTTCCTCCTTGTGGCAAGCTTTTGGTGACCTCCCTCTTGTGTGCTACCAACAAGGAACACTAGGATTTCACCCTGTCTCTCCTTGCGCAACAACTAGGTTAAACTTCTCCTTGTGGTAGTGAGGAGTTAGGGTTTCACCCAAACCCTAATTTCCTCCTGGTTTCTCCTTGTGGCTATATTAGCAGCAAGTTCTTCATCCTCTTGTGGTGGATAGATGGATAACAAGGGATTCGAGCACTAATCAACACAAGGAAGTTAGAAGTAAGAGACCAAAGCCTCCCCAAACTGTGAACATTAACAGATCATGAATTAAAGGAGTTGAATCATGTAGATTTAGTGGGCAATCTCAAAACAAGGTGTTCTTGCCTTACACCAACCTTAGCAAACCCTAGATGGAAAAATCTCAATTAACACACAAAGCTTTGCTCCACAAAAACTCCATGGCTTTTTTGGTTTTTCTCTCTATTCAATCTAATCTCAGCTGTTACAAGGGCTAAGCCCTAGCCTTATATTGACATCCAAGGGTCACTACTAAAAAATAAGTTATATTAGACGTCTCATCATAGACGATTCATGGGAACCGTCTATGATGTTATTATGACAGACGGTTTTACAGTAGTGACCATTTGTCGTATGTGATGAGCCACTATCACAAAAGGTTCGTATTAATAACCGTCTATGATAGTTCATAGATGGTTATTAACATGAAATGTCTGTGATAGTTAAAGACATCACAGATGGTTCGTATTAAAAATTATCGGTGATAGTTCATAGACAATTATTAACATAAACTATCTATGATATTTGCACACACCACAGACATTTATTAATACGAATCATTTGTGATAGTTCACAGATGGTTATTAACACGAACCGTCTGTGATAATTACGTATTACAGACGGTTTGTCATTGGACGTGTCTGGGATACGCCGCGTTATTAATTAATACCAAGCCAGACCGGTCCCGACAGATTTATCTTCATTGCGCTGCATTGAAGGAGGTGGCCGGCTTTGAGGAAGCATTCTGATTGTTAATCTAACTACTTGTAGATCGATTTGTTCTAGCTTGGTGATTAGATGTTAGCATTTATTTCTAATTATATGCCTTGTAATAAAGAGAGATGATAGCTAGATTTAGATCTAGCTTAATTAGTAGTTTGCTATGATTTAATAATAGGTCAGTACTCCTAGTTTACTTTAACATATTAATTCTTGCTTGATATATATTGCTTCATGCAAGTACGTAGCTGGCTAGCTATAGGAGTATTAATAATTCAATTTGGCACAATTTGTTATATGCGTAGTGTAGATGGACTGAAGGTGGATGTACATTGAGAACTATGTAAGTGAAGAGTACATTAATGGTATGTCTGCTTTTAGAAGAGCGGTCGAGCAGGATATATTGAAGAAGGGGATGGAATATATGTACTGTCCATGCATTGATTGCGATAATCTGAAGATGTTTATCAACTCAATGTAGATCGAAGCTCACTTGCTTCGAAGGGGGTTACAAAAAGGGGTATACATATTGGACCAGTCACAGTGAAAAGAAGATTATACAAGAAGGTATCGAGGGAGACAACAATATGCCGATTATGTACCGTGCTTTCGATGAGGACAGGTCGTATAATGACAATCTGGATCAGATGCTACGCGATGCAAAAGGAAACTATAGTGAGAGAGTTTTGTAAATTCGAGGGCTTGATGAAGGACTTGGAGAAACATTTGTTCCCAGGCTGCAAGCCGCAATACACAAGCTTGTCATCTATTCTTCAACTACTGAAATTGAAGGCAAGCAATGGTTGGTCTGACAAGAGTTTCACAGTATTGTTAAGTCTCCTAGCGAACATCCTTCCAGAGGGAAATGTGCTGCCGAGAACCACCTACCAAGCTAAAAAGGTTCTTTGTCCATTGGAAATAGAAGTAAAAAGAATACATGCATATCCAAATGATTGTATCCTCTACCATGAAGAGTGTGCAAAATTACACATTTGTCCAAAGTGCAAAACATCCCGATACAAGCGTAAGAATGACTCCGATGACGGTGAAGGCATCGAGATGAAGCAAGGACCTCCTGCTAAGATGTTGTGGTATCTTGCTATAATTTTTAGTTTGAAGCATTTATTTGCAGACGGAAAGGATGCAAGATTGCTGTGTTGGCACTCGAAGGAGCGTAAGAAAGATGGAATAATAAGACACGTTGATTCTGCCTAGTGGAGGAACATCGATAGGATGTTTGCAGACTTTGCTACAAAAACGAGAAATATAAGATTTGAGTTGAGTACAGATGGAATGAATCCTTTTAGTAACACGAGCAGCCAACATAGCACCTAGCCTATAAATGTATACATGTACAACCTTTCTCCTTGGTTGTGTATGAAGCGAAAATACATTTTGATGTCACCACTTATCCAAGGGCTGAAGCAACCTATGAACAATATTGATGTGTGTCTAGCACCATTGGTGAAAGATCTTGTGACACTGTAGAATGAAGGGGTACAAGTATGTGATGCGGACAAATGAGAGAACTTCACTCTGTACGCCATGTTATTCTGCACCATCAATGATTTTTCTGCTCTTGGTAACATATCAGGATTGAGTACGAAAGGAGCCAAAGCTTGTCCGCACACTTAGTTTATACCGAGAGTGTGTGGTTGAATAACTCACGCAAAATTATGTGCATGTGTCACCGTAGGTTCCTTCCACAATATCACCCATACTACAAGATGAAGAAACAATTTAACGAAAAAAGAGGATGGCTCGGCACCAAGAGCTTTTAGCCAAAAAAAGATCCATGATATGGTCAAGTATATCGATGTTGTGCTTGGAAAGGGACGTAAGTTGAGGACCCGTCAGAAGAACATGTGGAAGAAGATATCAGTATTTTGAGACTTGCCTTACTGGGAGCACTTAGAAGTTCGCAATTGCATTGATATCATGCACATACAGAAGAATGTATGTGATAGCTTGATTGATCTCTTACTAAACATTCATGACAAAATAAAGGATGGTGTCAACGCACAGCGTGATTTTGGTTGCTATGAACATCAGGACCGAGTTAGCATTGATAAAGACCGATAAAAGCCAAATGTAGTTTCTTCCAGCTTGTTACACTCTGTCAAAGTCCGAGAGAACTGAACTATGTCAGTACTTGCATGGTGTGAAAGTTCCATCTGGGTACTCCTCCAGAATGAAGAAACTTGTTTCCATGCAAGATTTGAAATTAATTGGCATAAAGTCTCATAACTGTCATGTGCTAATGACACAATTGATTCATGTTGCAATTAGAAATATTTTGCTAAACACGGTTTGAGTGACAATCATGAGTTTGTATTATTTCTTTAACATAATTGCTCAGAAGGTCAACGATCCCGGTGGACTAGATGCTCTACAGACCGAGGTGGTGACGAATTTATGTCATCTTGAGATGTCTTTCCCTCCATCATTTTTTGATATCATGGTCCAAATTATTGTCCACCTTATGAAAGAGATAAAGATATGAAGCCCCATGTTTCTATGTTATATGTACTCGTTCGAGAGGTACATGGAAATTCTGAAGTCCTATATACGCAATCGATCTCTAGCGGAGGGTAGCATCATCGAAGGTTATGCAACCGAACAAGTCATTGAGTTATACGTCGATTACATGATTCAGGTCGAACCGATAGGTGTGCCTATATCTCGTCATGAGGGGAGGCTAGAGGGCATCGGGACTATCAGAAGGAAAGCAATAACTCCTGATTTGGATACGTACACTCAAAACCATTTCATGGTCTTGCAACACATGACTGAAGTGTCCCCGTATATTAAAGAGCACAAAGACATGCTACGCCAAGAGAATCCAGGCCGGTCGGAGGTTTGGATCATGATATAGCACAACCGTCGGTTCAACGAATGGTTGAGGGTGCGATTCATTGGGAGGACATCAAGTGAAGCGCTGCAATGGTTGACAAAAGGGCCGAAATTTACAATTGTGATATGGCAAGGATATGACATTAATGGGTACAATTTTTATACAACAGATTAGGATAGAAAGAGCATAATCCAGAACTCAGGTGTCCGTATAGATGCATTTCATGATGACCAGTTTAGTACTGCTGGCCCAAGCTCCTACTACGGACTTGTAGAGGAGATTGGGAGCTCGACTACGTAATTTTCAAGATCTCTCTATTTTGGTGCTGTTGGGTCCAACTTCCACAGAATGTAAAGGTCGATAAGTATGGCATCACTACTGTGGACCGCAAACACGTAGCATATAAAGATGAACTATTCGTACTCACGAGGCAAGCTGTTCATGTTTTTTATGTAACTGACCCGGCAAATAAGAAGTGTCACGTAGTTCTTCATGGAAAAACAAGGATTGTCAGAGTTGAGAATGTCGTGAATGAGGAAGAGTACAATTAATTTGATGAGTTGCCTCTATTCAGAGACATCATCAGGCTTGAGTAAGAATGAAGTGATGAAGCAAGCTATATGCGTGTTGACCATCGTAAAGAGCTTTATTAAAAAGGAAATAGCCAAGTGTAATGATCACACACGGTGAACACCTATCTGGAAATTATTTCAATGTAATTATAAGAAACTCAGCATGTAATTAAGAAATTATTCTATTGTAATTGATTTAGTAATTAAGAAATAATTACATCTGTGATTGTATATGCTTGCTTGTTTCATAGGGCATGGCTAGTACTTCGTGAGGCCAGCCAAAAAATAGAATTTGTTGTACTATCACAAACAGTTCCATAATATAACCATCTATGATACCAACACCATAGATGGTTCTATTATAGAACTGTCTGTGATGTGGTTTATATCACAGATGGTTCTATTATGGGACCGTCTATGATATTAACATCACAGACGATTCTTTAATGAAACCATTTATGATATTTCCTTCTATAAATAGGGCCCCACTAGGGTTTGTGCCCTTAGTCCTTACTTGTGTGCCCCTATTGCCTATCCATCACCGCCTCCTTAAGTGCTGCCTCCTCCCCAATCTCCACCTCCCACGGAGAAATCTTCTAAATAAAGATTTCCAAATCTAAAACCTTTGGAAACAAGTTCATTTTCATCTTCTTTTGAAATAATTACATTTTCTTTAGAAAAGGAGCAAGTTAAGCCCAAGTCACACAATTGAGCAACGGATAGCAAATTAAAATTCAATGTTTCTACTAAAGATATATTAGAAAAGGAAAGGTCATTTGAGATAGCAATTTTACCCAATCCAAGTATCTTCCCTTTGCTATTGTCCCCAATGTGATTTTCTCGTTGCTCCCGCTCTCAAATGTGGTGAACATTTTTCGGTCTCCGGTCATGTGTTGAGTGCACCCACTATCAAGCACCCAATGCCTTCCACCGGTTTTGTAGTTTACCTACAAAAGAAAATCAAATTCTTTTAGGTACCCAAATTTGTTTGGGTCCTTGGAGGTTAGTAACCAAGGTTTTGGGCACCCAAATGACTTTCTTTTTAGCACCCAAAATCGAGGTGCCAATAAAATGAGCAATAACATTTCCATTTTTAGATTTTTTAAGTATGTAACATGAGTCATATAAACCAATGGATTGAATTTTACCTTTAGGACAATTTTGTTGTACATGTCCTACATCCCGACATTTTGTGCAATATTTACCATTTTCCTTTACAAACCTTGTGGGCTTGTATACCAGTTTCTTACCTCTCTTGGGAATGTACCCAACGCCTTCTTTGTTGAATGAGAATCTTTGATCACTCAACAATTTTTATCAAGGGTGGCCTTTCCCTTGAATGCTCTTTCTAAACTTTTGTTCAATTTTAATACTTGTTCCTTTAAATTTTTATTTTCATTAACAAGCATATCATCATGAGCAAAACCTAATACATTTTTGGAATCAATATTTGAAGAGCATGGCATAGCTAGTAAATCATCACAAAATGTAGACATGCTAGATTTTGATATCTCTATACTAGGCATTTAATTTAAAATATCACAAGTAATTCCAATGCTAGTACAAGATTTCTTTTGATTTTCTTTTAGAAGTAAATCATGAGCTTCCTTTAGCTCCTTATAAGATTTTTTTAGAGATATGTGTTCTCTCTTCAAGACCTTAAATTTTGATTTTTCTTTTCCAAGAAACTCATTTAATTCAATAAGTATGTCCATGAGATCATCATAGGAAGGTTCATCATCATCAGACATTTTTACCTTCTCTCCTTTAACCATAAGGTATGTAGGAGTGGAGAAACATGATGAAGCCTCCTTGATGGCGATGCCAACGAGCCCCTTTTTCTTGGGAGACTCATCCTCGCTTGAGTTAGAGTCGGAATACTCCTCCTCGGAATCCCACTCGCCAATGTGGGCTTCATTCTTACCATCTTTGTGAAGCTTCTTGAAAAGCTTCTTCTTGCCGTGGTAGCTCTTCTTCTTTGATGACTTCTCCTTGTCATGTTTCTTGGTAGGGCATTGAGAAGCAATGTACCCCTTCTCATCACATTCATAGCAACAGATGTTACTAGAGCGCTTGTTGGAGTAGGAGTGTCCCTTCTTTGCTTTTTCATGATTTGCGCTTCGGTTTGAGCGCCTCATGAATTTCTTCACCCTTCTTACTAGAAGGGCCAACTCTTCTTCGGAATCCTCTTCATCGTCTTCGGATTCCTCACTTACCACTGCCTTAGCTTTGAAGGCGGTAATCTTCTTCCCTTTGGAGGTGGATTGCTCCAAAAGCTCCTCCTTGTCCTTCTTGTACAACTCATTTGTGATGAGATTGCCCAAGAGTGTATCAGTGTTATTCTTGCCAACTCCGGTAAGTTGAGTAAGAGTGTCACCAACATCTCATATTTTTTCGGCAAAACCCTAAGCATTTTCCTTACAACATCAATGTCGGAAAGGTTAGTAACAAGGCCTTTGAGTTCATTCACAATGTTGTTGAGCCGTGTGTACATCTCATTAATGTCATCATGGGGCAACATTGTGAATGTCTCATATTTGATCCTAAGCCTATGCAATTTGGCTTCTTTAACCGTGGACGCCCCTTCATGAATTTCAGAAAGGGTTGTCCAAATAGCGTGAGCCGTTTCTAGGTTGCTCACCCTATTGAACTCGTCTGTGTTTAAAGCCCCAAATAAAGCATTCATGGCTTGGGCGTCTAAATGAGCGTTATGCCCATCTGGTTCCGTGAGGTGCAATGGATCAATAGGCATGACGTAGCCCTCATTTACAATTTTCCAAATATTTGGACTCATGGCCTTAAGATAAATAGACATTCTAATTTTCCAATATGCATAATTTGAGCCATCAAAGAACAGTGCCTTACCTATCGCAAACCCTCACTAGCCATCCTTTCTCTCTAGACGGTTAAGTCTAATAATGAGAGACCAAGCTCTGATACAACTTGTAGGATCAAGGATACTGACTAGAGGGGGGGGGGTGAATAGGAGGTTTTTGAAATTTTCTTTTCTCCTAAATAATTTTCTACAATCTTAATCTAGCAAAAATGTAAAGCAATTAAGCCTACACAATTCTAGTCAAGTAAGAAACAATACTAGCTCTATATCAAGCAAATGATCATAATAAAACTAACAAATAAGAGTTAGAAGAAAATATGAGAGAGATGTACACAACCGATGTTTTACCGTGGTGTTCGGAAACTTACCGGTCCCCTAATCCACGTTGAGGTTAGCCCGAACAAATCGGACTGGCTCCACTAATTAAGCCGAAACACCTCGATCACTAGAGGTAGCTCTTCCCCACTCCGGGTAGGTGAGCTCCGACCTTCACAAGAATACCGGGCCTTCTCATAAACTCCTTTGAGAAGATCACCGATCCAATTCCACCCAATCGTCCAGGTGCACGGCAAGCACCAAGAGTAATAAACCAGGGCTTCACTTGAATGCAAACAAGTGCCAAAGGATCAACTAATGAATGCATGCACTTTTTGCTCAATCATCTCAAATTGAATGCTCAAAGTGAAAAGGAGGTGTGGAGTGAATGCTATATGCTCAAGAAATGTTCAATGAGTCTCTTCTTACTGTCCTTGAGCAGTGGTACGGGTATTTATGCCCTTCACCAACCAAAACTAGCCGTTTGGAACAAATTCCAGAATATTCATGGCGAGCGGAACTACCGCCGGCCTATGGTCGGTAGTTCCGCTCCCCTTTTGGCGTAGCAGAACGGCTATGTCAGAGGCTCTACAGTGATCGTTGGAAAGTCGGCGCTGTACTACCGTCATTATAAAATCTGGTACTACCACTCTACGGTAGTTCTGCAAAGTCGGCGCGGTACTACCGCTCGAGCCTGACCCCAACTTGGTGCTCTTTGGAAAAAGGCTCCGCTCTACCTCCGGAGCTTCCGGGCTCTGGAAGTACTGCTCCATACAGCGAAACTACAGCACCCAGCGGTAGTTTCGATGTTAAAATCGTCGGTACTTCCGATCCTGCGAAATTTCAAATGTCACTTGGAGGGTGCTCTCTGGAAAAAAGGCTCCGCTTGGACTTCGGAGCTTCCGGTCGCCGGCAGTACCGATTTTGCCTGCGGAATTTCTGCTCTGCGGTAGTTCCGACATTGAAAACTATGGTACTACCGCTCTTCCAGACAGAGCACAGATTGACTTTTAAAACAGATTTTTAAAGTATGCATGATCCTAGTTTGATCCAAATGGCACATAAAATTTGCTATCAAGCTACTTGTCATGATCCCTCTTTATGGTACGATTATTTAACCTATAATCCAGTCTTCCACCTTTTCTCCTAAGACCGGTAAAAGTAAAAAGGGATCCTTTCTAAGTATACCTTCGTTTTGAGCCATCTTTGGTCTTCACATTGATTCTTAACTTGCATCTTGTCGACCACTTATGGACTTAACCTTTAAATGCTCATTAAACACGTTGGTCCCATATTCACATAAATACATCAATTACCAAAACCATTTTTAGGGGCCTAGATGCTTTCAACGTCGGAGTAGTTGCAAGTTTGCGCCACTTTTTGAACATAGCGACGCCCACTTACCTATCGACAACATTCAGGTAATGTATATCTCTAAAATGCTATATAGATAGAACTGGTGGATACCTTAGCTTATCATGTATCGTTATGTAGGAGGCCACACCATGCATCCACAGAATCAGGGTTGTTGGCTTCATTCTGGTTGACGCTGGGCGGGGGTTGGCGTATCCATGCCTGCCAAGGATGTTGGCGCATGGTGCCCAACTAGGGACCGGTTTTATGAAGGTCCAAGTGGACAAATTTAATGATGTTTTTAGGGCTGTCCCATTGGAGAGACCCTCAAACAAAGAAATTATGACACTAGGGGATACCGTCCACACATTCGTCCAGTGGCCCAAGAGGGACATCACCCTAGACCCTTTCGTGCCATGATCTCCACACGACCATGTCTATCAAACAGAACACTCTATGACTCCACCTCAAGCTCCTCTTCAGAAGGCCAGCGCATTGGCTCCCGTGAAGGCGACGCCGAAAATGTATCACAAGCGAGGCGCTAAGGCACAATCGAAAAAGATTAATGCGCCTCCCAGGGAATGGAAGTTCATGCTCAGAGTGTCATTGGTCCCCGAGTCACAATTGCCTAGGCTTAGACTGATTTATAATACTTTGCATACCTGGTAAATGCAGAGGTCTAACATGAAGCCAAACTGGCATAGTGGATTCACCGTGAGATATACGGAGGTGCATTTCCTCCACGTCTCGGGCTACATCATCATGACTTTCGTAGACTTATTCTTACTAGTCAACCTCGACGAACTTAACACCTCACTTCTACAATGTTGAACACTTTAAGTGTAACAGCCCAGGTTTTTATTAAAATTAAAATGAATTAATGAATAAATAAATAATATTAAAATAAAATCTGAATTAAATTTAAGTATTGTTGTGCCTAAAGTTTAAAGTTGGATTTGCCCTGGATTTCTGTTTTTGAAAAAGCTGGATTTGAAAAGCATTTTCAGAAAAACCTAAAAATATTATTAAATAAAATGATATTTTGATTTTCTATAAAAATCCTAGGTCAAATTAATTATTTGGAGTTATTTGGCTTTTATCTGGGTTCCTGGATTTTCTGGAGTTGAAAAATGTATTTTTGAAATTAAAAAGTATTTTAAAGTATGAAAATTAAATACCAACATTAGTTGGAAATAATTTTATTAAGTCCAAAATGTCACCAGGAGCTTCTGTGAATTTTTCTGGAATTTTTGGAAGTTATTTGGTATTTTTCTGAGGCTAAATGGAATTTCTAGGCTTTTCTGAAAATCCAGAAATCAAAAATGAAAATTAATTCCCTCTCCCCTCCCCTCCGGCCGCCACGTGGACGGCCAGATTGCCGCCCACGTCGTCGCCCCATCCCGCCTTCCCCTCTTCCCTGTCCGCCACGTGGCTGCGCCGATTCCCGCCACGTCGCCCCCACTCGCCCCATCCGGCCGTCCGCACCTCACCCCTCTCTGGCCGCCCGGCCCCACGCGTCGGCACGCCGTCCCGTTCCCCCTCTCTCCTCCTTCCCCGGCCCCACCCGGCAGTCTCCCTCCTCTCCCTCTCACTGCCGCCCCGGGCCCGCCTGTCGGGTTCATCTCCCCGCGCCTCTTCTTCCTCCTCTCGCGCCCGCCGCCCGCGACGGCCGCTCCGCCATTTCCGCCACTTCCCCTCCTTCCCCTTCCTCCCGAGCGACCCGCGCCATCTCGTGCGTGCCACCCCCACCTCCCGCGCCCACCTCCCGCCTATCCCGCGCCCAACCGCCGCCCACCTCCCCCATTTCCGCCCGCAATCGCCGCCATGACCTCGTCTTTCCGGCGAGAAATCCGCAGCGCCCCCGTGTCCCTCCGCCCCTATAAATTGGCCCCCGAGCTCCGTTTCCTTCCGCTCCACCTCGCTCCGCCTCTCCTCCCCCTCCCCGAGCTCTCCTTCGCCCTCGCGCCGTGCGGCATCTCCCCGAGCGCCGGCGAAAGCCCCGACGAGCAATTGCCGGAGCCCCGTGCCGCGTCTCGCCTCGCCGACCCCACCTCCGTCCTCACCGCGCCCGTCCGAAGCTCCCCGGCACCTCGCCCTAGCCTTCCCGCCGCCGGAGCACCGTCCCCATCTCCGCCCGAGCTGCGCCGCCGCCCTCTTCGCCGCCGGCCTTGCTCCGGTCTTCTCCGGTAACCACCGACCCCGCCACCGCACTCCCCGTGCACCCCTCTCCCTCCTCCGCACCTCTCCGACGGCAGCCGCGCCGCCAATCGCCGGCGAGCCGCCGCCCCCGTGCGCCTCCGGCCGGCGAGCCACCTTGCCCCGTGGCAGCCTAGTGGCAGCCACATGGCGCCACCTCAGCGCCAACGCGGCTCCCCTCTGCCCCGTCAGCATTCGTGCCACCTCGGCCTCCTCCTCCCTCCTTGGACCCGGTCCATGGACCGAGGGCCCATCTGTCAGCCGGCCAGCCTCAGGGCCGAGGTCATGCTGACGCAATAAACCAGAGTTTTCCGTTGGAAAATAATTCCGCCGAAAAAGAAATTCCCTGCTGACGCAATAATCAAGATTTTCCTTTAGGAAAATAATTCCAAAAATCCAGTTTTTCCTTTTTCCCCGAATTTAATCTTCCCGGAGCCCGTTCTCCTTCGTTCTAACTCCGATTTGGCCCATTCAAATTTCTAAATTCATCAAAAATTCTCCTCTATCCATTTCTATCCTCAATTCAAATATTTGAAGTCAATTTGAATTTAATTTGAATTTATTTGAATTTGGTGGGTTGTTTTGACGTGTAGACTTCGACGATTCGGGAAAATTCGACGACGAAGGTTTGAACCAAGCTGAAGAGCAAGGCAAGTCACCCTCCTTGATCATGTTGATCCCAGATTTTCAAATAAAACTATCTTTATTTAAATTATATTGCATGCGTATTTTTATCCAATGTATTTCAATTCAGTTTTAATTATAGTTAATACCTACTTGTTAATTCCTCCATTGAATTTGAATTCCTCAATACCTTGTCACCTTAGATTCAAACTCTAGTTAATACATTAGTGTTGGCTAGAAGAATTTATATCAAATGCTTAGACTGCTTAGATATAATATTTGTTTTGGGATATCTTTCACATAAAATGACAAACCCTTTCACATAAAATGATATGCTCTTGACTTTGGTGAGTCAAGGAGGTTTATGAATTATTTTGGAAACAAATATAAAATTGGTTTAGACTTAGGCATTTGGTTAGAGTGGTGGGTGCAGGCATGCCCTGTTGGTTGGAGCCGCAGTGGTTGATTGTCGTGCACAGGGGTATGTGGTTGGGCCTAAGTCAGATTAAGGACCGGTCTGTGAGCTACTGTTGCAAAGCCTTAGCGTACTACCACATGGCTGGTATGGGACAGCCCTGGCCAAATAATTTGCGGGGTCCCAACTCGAGTCAAGTCGTAGGTTGAAAGTGGGCGTGGTTGGTGCCATGCGAAGTCCCACTTGGGTGAGCGTGGTTGTAGCCATGAGAAGTCTCACCTAGGCTCAAGAGGGGGTCCCGGTCTGGTGGATTCCTTACTGGGGTGAAACCTTAGAGTTGGCTTGGCCGAGTTGACGATTTCGCATTGTAAAGGCCTTGTTATGATTACTCAGTCGCACGCCTAAGGAAGCGTGTATTGGCCGACATTATGAGGACATCATATCTTGTGGGTAAAGCTGTACAACCTCTGCAGAGTGTATAATCTATCCTGGATAGCCGTGCCCACGGTCACGGGCATGCTGAGTAAAAGTTTTTCATGGGTTAGACTTTGTTTTTTCAAAATGTTTTTGAAAGCCTTGCGGATGGATGGAATCCGTGAGAGATGGAAATCTGGTGAATGGATGGAATTCATCAGAGTTGCGCAGTGAAAGCGTGTGGATGGATGGAATCCATACGTGGTCTTTTGGAAAAGATGGTCCGGGTGGGATGCCCGTGGATAGGTTGGTGTATGGTCGGAGCCTGCACTGACGGTATTACTTTCTACTACAAGTATTGTTTTTACTTATTGTATTAAATTCAGCAATTTCATTCTATCTATTGTATTTCTTAAATGCTGTTTTATGCAAACTAACCCTATAAGCCGTCCATTGAAGCCTTTATCATTATGTTGCATTTTCCCGGGTGACTTGCGGAGTACAATTTGTACTCACGTTGCTTTTTCCACACAGAGAAGGAAGACGTCAACTACGGTGAAGATCTGGACGAATAGGCCGCGTCTTACTGTCGTTTGCCTGTGGGCAGGCTCAGTGGGCTTCTTCCGCTTCGGTTTTTCTTCCGCTGCTTATTACTTAATTTTGGCTTATGTGCCGTTGATGTAAACTTTGGCGTTCATGCCCATATTCAGTTAATAAATGTCATTATGGTTGATATTTATCTTTGTTGTACGCTGTGTGCACTAGCTGGTCCTGGACTAGTGCGATTTACACAGAGGATCCAGGAGTCGTTGCTCCGGGTTCCGACAGAGATGGTATCAGAGCCATGACGATACTAAGACGCGACCGTTGGTAGAGTAGAATGGTTTGACCCTAAGGACTTATTTTACTAAACAGTAATTTCAAAAGTTTTGCTTATTCTTACCCCTTTATCTTTGCTTATCCTTATCTCAATTCTTTCTCGTCTATATGTCATTTTTGAAACAAACCTATTTCTACATCTTCCCTTGCTCCAAAATAACTATAGATGGCAACAGCTGGAATTCTTCGATCATGTCCCACTTCAATCTTCGCCTTGAAAGATCAAGTTTCGTACCACGAGAGCCATGAAGGATGACTCCAAGACGACCCTTAGCCCTTTAGGGTAAGTTGTTAGGCTAGTAATAAAGCGTTGTTATGAGCTATCAAGTTTTCTCTTTTGTCGACAGCCGTAACTATTAGTTACTATGAGATTAACAAAGGTTTTAATAAGTTGAAGTTTTGGGTTGTGCAAAATATCCCCTATTTCTTCCTTTGCCTTGAGTCTCCTCTTTCCTAGTCTTTGGAAGCATCAAGTTAGAGCACCAACGGCCAATAACCTTTGCGAAGGGAAGTTTAAACCAAATCTCAGCTCAAGCCACACCGGGTAAGATCCAAACCTATTTCTCTGCTAGCCCGTGCGAATCTCGGGGACGAGATTCTGTTTAAGGGGGTTAGATTGTAACAGCCCAGGTTTTTATTAAAATTAAAATGAATTAATGAATAAATAAATAATATTAAAATAAAATCTGAATTAAATTTAAGTATTGTTGTGCCTAAAGTTTAAAGTTGGATTTGCCCTGGATTTCTGTTTTTGAAAAGGCTGGATTTGAAAAGCATTTTCAGAAAAACCTAAAAATATTATTAAATAAAATGATATTTTGATTTTCTATAAAAATCCTATGTCAAATTAATTATTTGGAGTTATTTGGCTTTTATCTGGGTTCCTGGATTTTCTGGAGTTGAAAAATGTATTTTTGAAATTAAAAAGTATTTTAAAGTATGAAAATTAAATACCAACATTAGTTGGAAATAATTTTATTAAGTGCAAAATGTCACCAGGAGCTTCTGTGAATTTTCTGGAATTTTTGGAAGTTATTTGGTATTTTTCTGAGGCTAAATGGAATTTCTAGGCTTTTCTGAAAATCCAGAAATCAAAAATGAAAATTAATTCCCTCTCCCCTCCCCTCCGGCCGCCACGTGGACGGCCAGATTGCCGCCCACGTCGTCGCCCCATCCCGCCTTCCCCTCTTCCCTGTCCGCCACGTGGCTGCGCCGATTCCCGCCACGTCGCCCCCACTCGCCCCATCCGGCCATCCGCACCTCACCCCTCTCTGGCCGCCCGGCCCCACGCGTCGGCACGCCGTCCCGTTCCCCCTCTCTCCTCCTTCCCCGGCCCCACCCGGCAGTCTCCCTCCTCTCCCTCTCACTGCCGCCCCGGGCCCGCCTGTCGGGTTCATCTCCCCGCGCCTCTTCTTCCTCCTCTCGCGCCCGCCGCCCGCGACGGCCGCTCCGCCATTTCCGCCACTTCCCCTCCTTTCCCCTTCCTCCCGAGCGACCCGCGCCATCCCGTGCGTGCCACCCCCACCTCCCGCGCCCACCTCCCGCCTATCCCGCGCCCAACCGCCGCCCACCTCCCCCATTTCCGCCCGCAATCGCCGCCATGACCTCGTCTTTCCGGCGAGAAATCCGCAGCGCCCCCGTGTCCCTCCGCCCCTATAAATTGGCCCCCGAGCTCCGTTTCCTTCCGCTCCACCTCGCTCCGCCTCTCCTCCCCCTCCCCGAGCTCTCCTTCGCCCTCGCGCCGTGCGGCATCTCCCCGAGCGCCGGCGAAAGCCCCGACGAGCAATTGCCGGAGCCCCGTGCCGCGTCTCGCCTCGCCGACCCCACCTCCGTCCTCACCGCGCCCGTCCGAAGCTCCCCGGCACCTCGCCCTAGCCTTCCCGCCGCCGGAGCACCGTCCCCATCTCCGCCCGAGCTGCGCCGCCGCCCTCTTCGCCGCCGGCCTTGCTCCGGTCTTCTCCGGTAACCACCGACCCCGCCACCGCACTCCCCGTGCACCCCTCTCCCTCCTCCGCACCTCTCCGACGGCAGCCGCGCCGCCAATCGCCGGCGAGCCGCCGCCCCCGTGCGCCTCCGGCCGGCGAGCCACCTTGCCCCGTGGCAGCCTAGTGGCAGCCACATGGCGCCACCTCAGCGCCAACGCGGCTCCCCTCTGCCCCGTCAGCATTCGTGCCACCTCGGCCTCCTCCTCCCTCCTTGGACCCGGTCCATGGACCGAGGGCCCATCTGTCAGCCGGCCAGCCTCAGGGCCGAGGTCATGCTGACGCAATAAACCAGAGTTTTCCGTTGGAAAATAATTCCGCCGAAAAAGAAATTCCCTGCTGACGCAATAATCAAGATTTTCCTTTAGGAAAATAATTCCAAAAATCCAGTTTTTCCTTTTTCCCCGAATTTAATCTTCCCGGAGCCCGTTCTCCTTCGTTCTAACTCCGATTTGGCCCATTCAAATTTCTAAATTCATCAAAAATTCTCCTCTATCCATTTCTATCCTCAATTCAAATATTTGAAGTCAATTTGAATTTAATTTGAATTTGGTGGGTTGTTTTGACGTGTAGACTTCGACGATTCGGGAAAATTCGACGACGAAGGTTTGAACCAAGCTGAAGAGCAAGGCAAGTCACCCTCCTTGATCATGTTGATCCCAGATTTTCAAATAAAACTATCTTTATTTAAATTATATTGCATGCGTATTTTTATCCAATGTATTTCAATTCAGTTTTAATTATAGTTAATACCTACTTGTTAATTCCTCCATTGAATTTGAATTCCTCAATACCTTGTCACCTTAGATTCAAACTCTAGTTAATACATTAGTGTTGGCTAGAAGAATTTATATCAAATGCTTAGACTGCTTAGATATAATATTTGTTTTGGGATATCTTTCACATAAAATGACAAACCCTTTCACATAAAATGATATGCTCTTGACTTTGGTGAGTCAAGGAGGTTTATGAATTATTTTGGAAACAAATATAAAATTGGTTTAGACTTAGGCATTTGGTTAGAGTGGTGGGTGCAGGCATGCCCTGTTGGTTGGAGCCGCAGTGGTTGATTGTCGTGCACAGGGGTATGTGGTTGGGCCTAAGTCAGATTAAGGACCGGTCTGTGAGCTACTGTTGCAAAGCCTTAGCGTACTACCACATGGCTGGTATGGGACAGCCCTGGCCAAATAATTTGCGGGGTCCCAACTCGAGTCAAGTCGTAGGTTGAAAGTGGGCGTGGTTGGTGCCATGCGAAGTCCCACTTGGGTGAGCGTGGTTGTAGCCATGAGAAGTCTCACCTAGGCTCAAGAGGGGGTCCCGGTCTGGTGGATTCCTTACTGGGGTGAAACCTTAGAGTTGGCTTGGCCGAGTTGACGATTTCGCATTGTAAAGGCCTTGTTATGATTACTCAGTCGCACGCCTAAGGAAGCGTGTATTGGCCGACATTATGAGGACATCATATCTTGTGGGTAAAGCTGTACAACCTCTGCAGAGTGTATAATCTATCCTGGATAGCCGTGCCCACGGTCACGGGCATGCTGAGTAAAAGTTTTTCATGGGTTAGACTTTGTTTTTTCAAAATGTTTTTGAAAGCCTTGCGGATGGATGGAATCCGTGAGAGATGGAAATCTGGTGAATGGATGGAATTCATCAGAGTTGCGCAGTGAAAGCGTGTGGATGGATGGAATCCATACGTGGTCTTTTGGAAAAGATGGTCCGGGTGGGATGCCCGTGGATAGGTTGGTGTATGGTCGGAGCCTGCACTGACGGTATTACTTTCTACTACAAGTATTGTTTTTACTTATTGTATTAAATTCAGCAATTTCATTCTATCTATTGTATTTCTTAAATGCTGTTTTATGCAAACTAACCCTATAAGCCGTCCATTGAAGCCTTTATCATTATGTTGCATTTTCCCGGGTGACTTGCGGAGTACAATTTGTACTCACGTTGCTTTTTCCACACAGAGAAGGAAGACGTCAACTACGGTGAAGATCTGGACGAATAGGCCGCGTCTTACTGTCGTTTGCCTGTGGGCAGGCTCAGTGGGCTTCTTCCGCTTCGGTTTTTCTTCCGCTGCTTATTACTTAATTTTGGCTTATGTGCCGTTGATGTAAACTTTGGCGTTCATGCCCATATTCAGTTAATAAATGTCATTATGGTTGATATTTATCTTTGTTGTACGCTGTGTGCACTAGCTGATCCTGGACTAGTGCGATTTACACAGAGGATCCAGGAGTCGTTGCTCCGGGTTCCGACAGTAAGTGTACTGTACAATTAAGTTCTACATTCACGTAATATCAATAAATGTCATAATTCATTGCTTCTGTATCGACCACACTTGGTCTCTGAGCAATCCATCATCGATAACGGACCTTTCGTTCAAATTACATAACGAGGTGACTATTTACTCGCAATGACAAGGACTACATCATGGTACCCTTCAACCAGGGATAAGTGCTTCACTAGTTGTTATACAAGTTTTATTTGTACTTTATATGTAACATGAACTTAGGATTAATCACTATGGTGACATACATGATTAGGGGTCACTAGTTTTTTATTGTGATTGTAACAAAGTGGAGCAAGGTAATATACCTTGATTCTCTACTTAGGAGCAACCATGACTACACCTGTATGTAACAAACACTTGATAGGTAAACCCATTTCCTCTTAACCCATACATAATTCTATTATAGTATTCTCTTCGTTTGCAATAGCTGAGGCTAACTTTTTAGAATCACGTAGGTCATTCAGTGCTTACGTTGCCTATGAAGGGAGACACAAGGAATCCAGTGCCACACTATGACATAGGATGCGATTTTTAGTACCCTTTACAACACAACAATCTTATATCACACTTCATAATAATGTCTCTAGAACTGACAATACCTATATATGTAATTCTATTTTTGTAGTGCCACCAGTAGCTACAGGGCAGTATGTGGATTCTATGTTTGCCGCCATATGGAGGACAACATGGCCACTAAAACGAATGATCTAGAGGTTTGTCGACTTGCCAATAATTATTTTCATGATTATCAATATATATATATATATATATATATATATATATATATATATATATATATATATATATATATATATATATATATATATATATATATATATATATATATATATATATATATATATATATATATATATATATGCTAACAACTTTAACACTCCTAGCGACAGTGCGCAGAATTCGATGTAAGTACATTCAATCTTAACAAACTCACTGAAATTCAAGGAAAGCTCTCCCAATTCTTAATAGCGAAGGTCATAAACAAGACTGGATAAGTCTACCTTGGCGATGAAGATTAGATGTTGAAACATTTGATACAATTGTAATCACTCAATTATGCTTAATCAAACAATTCATTGAAATGTACTTTATTTAGTTGTTTAATTCATTTATAAGATCTGTGTAATAATTCTCGTGTGCTATATATGTAATATGTTTGCTTGTTTTAGATGGCATGGCTAGCATTTCCTAAGGCTAGCTGAAAAACAGAAAATAATATAGATATTCAAATAGCTATC
Source organism: Dendrocalamus latiflorus (assembly GCA_017311315.1). NCBI lineage: Eukaryota > Viridiplantae > Streptophyta > Magnoliopsida > Poales > Poaceae > Dendrocalamus > Dendrocalamus latiflorus. Next base: position 13,130,949 of record CM029648.1, on the reverse strand, counting down.
ACAGACAGTTTGTAGCAATAAACCGTCTGTGCTATATGAATATCACAGACGGTTTTTGGTATTAGCCACCTGTGATATGTAGGACATTACAAATGGCTATGTTTGAGAACCGTTTGTGATATATGACATATCACAGATGGTTTTTGGCATTAACCATCTGTGATAATTAGCACATCATAGACAGCTATATTTAAGAACTGTCCGTGATACCTGATATATCATAGACAGTTTTTTTGAAAAAGCATCTGTGTTGTAATTATCACAGATTGTTTGAGAGTCGTCTGTGATAACCATTTGTTATCATAGACACATAAATTCAAACGGTTTGAGAATAATCTGTGATGATAATTGTGAACTGTTTGTGATGACCCTTTTTATTGTAGTTTCCTCCTTGCGGCAAGCTTTTGGTGACATCCATCTTGTGTGCGGCCAACAAGGAACACTAGGATTTCACCCTTTCTCTCCTTGCGCAACAACTATGTTAACCTTCTCCTTGTGGTGTGAGGGTTTCATCCAAACCCTAATTTCCTCCTGGCTTCTCCTTGCGGCTATATTAGCAGCAAATTCTTCTTCCTCTTGCAGTGGATAGATGGATAACAAGAGATTCGAGCACTAATCAACATAAGGAAGATTGGAAGTAAGAAACCAAAGCCTCCCCAAACTGTGAACAGTAACAGATCACTAATTGAAGGAGTGGAATCATGTAGATTCAGTGGGCAATCTCAAAACAAGGTGTTGTTGCCTTACACCAACCTTAGCAAACCCTAGATGGGAAAATCTCAATGAACACACAAAGCTTTGCTCCGCGAAAACTCCATGGCTTTTTTTGGTTTTTCTCTCTATTCAATCTAATCTCAGCTATTACAAGGGCTAAGCCCTAGCCTTATATTTGCATCCAAGGGTGCGGCCAAACAACACACGTATGGCCTATGGCATAATCAGACTCTATCACGCACAAAAACCCTATGACCCACTTGGTCTCTACTCAATTTATTCGTTGCTAACTCTAATTTAAAGGAAACAATCGACTCAAATAAAACTAAGACTCAAACTCTTGCAAAACGGAATCAACTTGGTTAGGAGAGTCCATTTTAGGGCTTGATGAGGACCCACACCTTCCCCACGTGGAATCTCCTTTCCTAGCTCGGCTCAGCTTCCCACCTTTCTAGCTTCTATTCTTGGCTCCTTTTCTGGTTCAGCATCTGGCTCCCTTCCTTGTGTTTCCCTTATGGCTCATCACAACCTAATTGCACATAGTTGGAATGAGGTGGCTTACGGTGGGAATTGGGTGGCACATGGTTGGCCCCCCTACTTGGCTTCCCTCCTCTTTCTTGCTACACAAGAAATAATTTCCTGGCTTGTTCTCTTGGCTTGAGCCGCACATGGCCAACCTGTTCTCTTGGCTTAAGTCACACATGGCTAGCTTGTTCTTTTGGCTTGAGCCACAAATGTTCTTGGCTTGGCTGGCCTACTCCTAGCACTTTCTCCATGAGAAATAACCAACCCAACCCTTCTCATGCGGCTTTTCCTCATGTGGCTTTTCATCATGCGGTTGGGTTCTTCTTCCTTGGCTGAATGCTGCTGGTGCCATCCCATGTGGTCGAATGCCTTCGTGGCCAAAGCCTTGTACCATCCCTTCATGCACTGCATGAACTAGCCCTTGCTTTCCTTGGTTAGCATCTCATCCCTCCCTGTCGGCCATACTTGCTTTCACCTTTTCTTTGCTCAATTCAACACTACAAAGCTTTGTAGCTTTAGATAGCAAGGGCAAAGTACAAATCAAAGTAGCATTTACACCCTTGGCCATATCACTAGGAATCTCCTTCTATTCTCAGATCCGACCCCAATTCCCCACAACCCGTGAAGGAGCCCCGCCCCGCGTTCACCTTCGGCCCTTCTGCCAGTGTTGCCTGGCTCTTGCACATGGTCTCCAGCCTTGACCTCTACCTCCTTAACTCCTCCCACTCAGGCTCCCTCCACCGCCTGATAGTCGACACTATCACAGCAAGTGCCCACATGTTCTCTAAGGTCAAGAACCTCAACCCCGCTGCCCCTCGCACCACCCTCTGTCAAGAAGATGGAGGAGAAGGCCAAGTGTCTGTAGTCTATTGTGCTCACCTCTGATGAGTTCTGTGAGAGGGTGTTGGATCGTAAGGGCCTTCGTACCCCAAAAGCTAGCCAATGAGATGAGAGAATCCCCCACTTTTATGTTAGGTCCTTTGCCCTTCCACAACCAATGTGGGATTGTTCCAACAATCTCCCCTTCACACATTAGTGTCTCTTAGCCCTTCACCGTACACTGACGGTCCCTCAGGGTCCCTTCACCGTACACTGATGGCCCCTCAGGGTCACAGTCCATCAGGCGTTCACACACTAGTGTCCATTGGGCCAGAAATATTAAAACCGGGCTCTGATACCACTGTTGGATCGTAAGGGCCTTCTCACCCTAAAAGCTAACCAATGAGGTGATGAACTTCTTCACCTTTAAGTTAGGTCCCTTGCCCTTCCACAATCAATGTGGGACTATTCCAACAAAGGGAGTGCATGGTGGAGCTGTCCTATAGGCTTATGATGGGTCCCACATCATGGTGGCCGCGACACCCCGGCCGGCACACGCAGAGCGTGACAGTAGGATCACGGTGCTGAGAGAGAGTGTAAGTTCAAGCTCCATTAAATTGGTTTTATGATAATGACAAATACAATTGTGAGACTAATATGTTTGTTGATTATAATATGCTTAATCTTATTTGGATGAAAAGGCGAAAAACATAAGAAGTATGCATTCAATATCACGTTCTTATCTTATTGCATTCCTCGGATCCGAAATACAGTATGAACTTCACCAAATAAGTCAAACTTAAATATGTGCATATGCTTTCATAATACATTCTTTTATGCACACATTTTGTGAGAGTTCATCCTATGTTTTGTGGTTTCATTAGTATTGATCCATGTTTCATTTCCACATATTAAGAATCTTTACTTTGAAACATATCCCTTGAGTATATATAGCTCGTGTAGTTCATATATACTCGTAATCGGGTTATCATCTAGTTACTCTATTATGTGTTGATGGTTGGATGATTAATGATAACCGGATGAGCAAGCTTTGCTTTGAAAGCTTATTCTAGAGTATACAATTGTTATGTACATATTGTATACTCGCAATTCAGTTTATATCTCATTATTTGTTGAAATTATCATAAATTACCAAAAGAGAAATATTGTAGAATCTAGTCCCTCCATTATGAGTTAATGGTAAAGTTGGTAATTGATGGCAATTATTTTGAGGACTAACATTTTTCATGAGTTGGATGAATAGGATAAATTCCACAAATGAGGAAGACTTGGAATGACTTCATGTGTTGAAAATCATCAAGTCATGAAGAAGATGCATGTCCAAGAGGAGACGATCATGTGTTAATCATCAAGTCAAGTGAAGACCCACCTTGTGATAATGGAGTTGAAGTAATGGATGCATCATGAGTTGATGCATGTCAAGACTATGACTCAAGGCAAAGGTATGTGTAAGGATGTGTTCTTGATTTTTTTACCAGTCTTGGTGTTTGATTGGAACACCAGATTGTTAATATATGTTGCCATACTATTAAGAGTGGTCATGTTTAGTAGCTTGAGTTTCATCATGTGTTGATAGCTCAACCTTGCTTGTTCTAGCTCTCGTTTGTATGAGACTTGTATTTGCGAATGTGTTTCGTAAATAGTTGTGACTCATATGTTGAACCCTTATAACATGGTACTATACATTGCGAATGTGTTTTGCAAGTGTTTGAAGTCCATGTTTCCATTCTTTGTAGTATGATGCTTACATTTGCAAATGTGTTTTACAAATGGTTGAAGCTCATATATATAGTCCTTGTGTTATGATTCTAAAAGTGTGCAAATTTGTTTTGCAACTTGTTGGGAATCATCAATAATTCTTGTGTACATGATACTGTAGTTTGCAAATGTGTTTTGCAAATTCTGTTAAAGTATATGCACTTCTCAGAGAAATTAGAACTACCTAGTGTATTCTACGGTACTACCGCTAATCAAAATTACTGGCATTGTAATCATTTAACTACTGCGTCTGTTGGTGGTTGGGAGATCTGTGTGGTCAATAACCATTGTGGTCAAACCAATGTGGTGAAGACCTGTGTGGTCAAAGCCGACGTAGTAGAACCGATGAGGTCAAAGGTTGACGTGGTCGATGACCAGTGTGATTGAAGATTGATGTGGTCTAAGATCGAAGTGATCAAAACCATTATGGTCAAACCAATGTGGTCGAAAACTTGTATGATCGAAGATCAATGTGGTTAGGAACCAGCATGGTCGAAGCCGACGTAGTCGAACTGACGTGGTCAAAGATCGATGTGGTCTAAGATCGAAGTGGTCGAAACCAACATGGCCGGAACCAATACGGTCAAGATATATGTCATCAAAACCAATGTAGTCGAAACCGACATGGTCAAGATCTGTGTGATCAAATGCCAATGTGGTCGAGCCAAGATGGTCAGCGATATGTTTTCCAGATAGACACTTGTGTTGAGTCTTCTCATCCCCGAGGAAATCGGTAGTTCCGCACGAGTGATGCGGTACTTTCGATGATCGGTAGTACCGGACTTTGCTCAATGGAATGACCGGATTTGCCTACAATGGCTAGTTTTCTGACCATTGCTGAGGGGAGCGGAAGTACTGGTCATTTGCCTGCGGTACTTCTGAAAATTCTGTTTTTCTATCCCAACGGCTAGTTTCGAGATATAGGGTATATATACCCCTTGTGGCCGGTTGGAGTATAACTTTTGGCACTCCATTTCACTCTCTTAAGCTAGTGTGAGGTCCTCCTCTTAATTATGGATGTGTTGCACCTTGTGAGCACGGAGGAAGGCTCTAGATTGCATGTATTGCATCTAGAGGTGGATCATGTATCCACTCGAGGTTGTGTATTCGTTGCACGTGATGAGTGTCAGGTGAGAGGCTTGACTTATTGCTCTTGAAGTTTGCCGACTCCTAGACGGTATTGAAGGCATCATACATGGTGATCTTCTCAAAGAAGGTTATGAGAAGATCCGGCAAAGTTGTGAAGGTTGAAGCTCACCTACCCGGAGCGGAAAACAGCTATCACTAGTGGATTGAGGTGTTTCAGCTTAATTTGTAGAGCCAATCCAATTCGTTTGGGCTAACCTCAACGTGGACTATGGGAGACCGACAAGTCTCTGAACACCACAGTAGAAAGCAATTGTGTCAATTGTGGTTTGTTTTCTTGTGTTCAATTTACATTCAAGCAATTTATATTCATAGGATTAAATTGATTGGTTATCATCCTAGAATTGCAAATCTTGACATAGCCTTATCTTCTTGGTGCCTTAGGTGAACCTGGTTGTTTTAGGCGTTATTTGTGCTAAACCTTTTTGTGTTAAGCTTCCATATTAATTGTTTGGTTTTGTCAAATAGAAATTGATAATTAATTAGAGAAGAAATTTTTAGACCGCCTATTCACCCCCACTAGTCGGCCTCCTCGATCTAACAGAGGGGGAACAACCAATCATGGTATTGTAGTTCATGATGTAGCTTCAGGGGCTCAAGATGGCCAATAGCAAGGACCCGCCCCGCATCCTCCACTTCAATCCCCGCCTCGACGGCGACTGGAGGGATCGGCCAGTGATCGAGCAAAACACCTGCTATTACTGTAGTGGGGGCACCTGTTATTTCATTCAGTCGTGTTAGTTGGGGTAGATTCTATTAAATGTGTTGAATGAGTGAATTGATGTGTAGTGGACAGGTTGGTGAAGTGTGAGAAGTGAACGCGGGACAACGAGGAGTGGTCAGAGGAGTCGAAGATGGCATGGTCGCTAAATTGGTTGATCAGGCAGAGGAAAGTGGCCAATTACGATTGACCCTATCCATTTGTGGAGGGGCGATTGTCTGTTCTTACTCTCAGCACTGGGTTGGAGGGGTACCATGTGAATGTTGATGGGCGACATGTGACTTCTTTTCCTTATAGCACCGTAAGTGCATATATTCCTCCAATTCATCATGTAGTGTGCAAGAAGAAATGTTGGTAATGACTTGCATAGTCAATGCTGGGATACTATGCATTACAATAATTCAAAGAATTAGTTGTTGGGTTGGATAGCTAGGCCTGTCTTCGCGGTTAACTTTTGTTGCTTGTGGCCTTTGTAGGGGTTTGTGCTTGTGGACGCTACAGGCTTGTCGTTGAATGCGGACCTTGACGTGCAATCGATGTCTGCAAGGTCTTTACCACTACACACCCAAGCTTTGCACCATAGAGTTATTTGGAGATGTCAACTATTTGGTAGGCGAGGTCTACTTGATGAGCCAGTTGAGATTTTCATTGGTATCCGGTCATCTAGCAATCATTTTGCTGAGCATATGGGTGTGAGGAAGACATGGATGTCTGCTGTCTGGAAGTCACCAACTGTGGTAGCACGTTTCATTGTTGTACTGGTAAAACATGGAGCGTAAATCCAACAACTTTTGTTACTTAACATATTTTGTTAATTTGAGCTCATGGAATATCTTATCTCTAGCGTGGCAGAAAGAAAGTGAATGTAGAGCTAAACAAGGGGGCAGGATTTTTGGGGGACATTGTTTTTGTGCCATTTCTAGATAATTATGATCTACTCGTTCTGAAGACTCTTGCAATATGTAGGTATGGGGGTATGGAAAAGATTTTCTTATTCGAACTTATTCTTATTGAAGTGTTGTAGTTGTTATCTTATTATTTTTTGATAGTGGCGACTTGGTTGCTCAAGTTCATGTTGTCTCTACTAAATATGTAATGAAGTGCGATGACGATACTTTTATTAGACTTGATCCAGTAATCAATGAAGTTAAGAAGGTACCAAGTGGTAGAAGTCTCTACATGGGGAATATCAATTTTCACCATAGGACATTCCGCCATGGGAAATGGGCTGTGACTTATGAGGTAAAACTATGTGATATTTTGTTTGATTGTGGTTATTGGATAACATTGTTCATGTATCTTTCATCATTCTTTCTTCTATTACTTGACATACAAGCTGAACTACTTGGTTGCAGTGATGATTCATATAACTTTACTTGGTCGCTGATATTTATTGTTGACTATCTGATGACAGTTTGAACATCGTATAGCTAACACTAAATTCTTTCCCTGCCATTTAAAGGATTAATGTATGTTTACAATTGGTATGTGAAACTTTTTCTCTTAAAGTAATTTGGAGTTTGCACTTTGTAGCATTTACTTCTTTGTTAAATGTCAATGGTCAGTCCTGCTAATTTTTATTCAGCTTGGGATGTGTTTTATTTGGCCCATGACAAATAAATTGGGATTGTATTTTCTATCTACTATCACTTGATATCCTTGTATCTTCAGAGATTTAAAGATTGAACAAAACGTGTGTCCATATCAGGACATTCGATTATTAAATTAATGGAGAGTGATTGGTTCTTGTTGTAAGTACTATTTAATTTGTTCCGGTAATGTTATTTCTACTATCCAAAGTGAAGGATCACTTAGTGCAATGATCAAAGTGTTGGAAGGCCCTGTAAGGTGCTGATAATAGAAGATGAGATTCTATGCTGGTTATTGTTAACATCTTTGGCCTAAATTATATGTCAACATTTAGTATTATGTTTACAGAAGTTGAACCTTGTATCTTGTCTCAGCATAATATAATGATATATTATTTTATTCTTTTTCTTACATCCTAAGGAGGAGAACAACCCTTACCTCCTGAGGAAGTACAATTGCCACATCAATGTGGAGGTATACTCGAGTATAAAGACCGTGAAGTACCTTTTCAAATACATTTACAAGGGTCACGACATTATCAGATGATATTTATCGTTATCTATTGTTTGAGATAAATGAATGCTCTTAGACGCATGGTTCCCATTTGTTGTTGCCTTCACCGTCATTATTCCGTGTTGCTTGCTTTACTTCTTTGGTGGGATTTGCTTAGACATAGCGAAGTACACTATAATTTGGTGAATTTTTGTTAATATGGATGAGTGCTTTTCATTGACAGAATTCCCATCTGTTGATAGGACGTGCCAGAATGCTCTTGGATAGGGGTTAGTTTGATTTGGAATCACCTAGGTCGAACTGTAAATAGCTTATAAGATGTTTAGGAATTTTGTTTGCCCTATGACTGGGAGTGAGGCTATTATGAGTTGTGACCATAATTGCTTTGTAGTTGCACAAAAATGTTATCATGGTATATCAACAAACCTTGCCATACCTATCACAAATTCAATAACAAAAATTCAAATTTGGACATTTACAACAAGAGCTGTGCTTAGTTCTTGCATACTAGTACAATAAAAATGAGAATTGATGTGAAGTTTCACTAAGAAGCAGGTTCCATATTTGGTTCAGGGAAGGAGGTTTTGCTGCACAAAAGATATTACAATTTTATTTTCTATTAGATATAGATTGTATAAGGAGACGACTTGTCTCTAACGATTAAATAAGAGTGTTGATACTTTTTATGCATCATTTTAAAAGTTGTTTATTTTAAAATAAGGCATAATTAACTCAATTATTTGGGCTTTGTTTCTCCAAATTTGAGCATGGAACATAAAAAAGTTGATGTTTTTTGAGTTTGTGTAAATTAACAGTATAATATTGTGCGTGCGGTAGTTTCAGAAAATTATTTGTTTATGATGGCATACTTCGTTTTTATATTTAAGAAACTAGCTCAAACTTGTGGTTTATTCAATTTTAAGTAATGCACACTAACAGCAATCATTATGTACGCTCAGACACAACTTATGACGTGTGTAACATAGGCAGCATGTGAACAGGACAATCAATTATCTAATTTGTATCGATCACTTAGAATTAAATTTTATGGTTGCTAATCACTTAATTCCTATTCCTATATTAATTACCGAATGATTTTTCTTAGTTAAGGTTCATTCTTCAATTATCTAATTTGGCAATTTTGATTTGCAGGTTTATGTACAGGTACCCTTGTGGGTTCTACTACATTTGATTGTTCCTAATCCGTGCTATTTATGTGGTTACGCCAAAAACGGGCTATATGAAAAAGTTTTCAAATTTAGGTGTTTAGTTAGTTAAGCTGTTAATGTCATTTTAGGCATACATTTAGTTGTAGCAGGAATATACAGCTATAACATAATATTTTCTCTTAAGCTTTATTTTTTATTGTAACGTACAGACAAATAACTAGTATAAAAAAATAACACGGGATTTGGAGGTGATTTAGCTACCGTAGATGTCTATGGTGGAGGTTTTGCCACGTTGGATACACTTAGGCTTGATGGACACACTTCATCCCTAGTTGGCGTGGAGGAGAATGAGTAGGGGACAAGGATGAAGTGGGTTTTGCGAAACCTTATGGCCCTAAAACCTAGGGTTAAAAACACCACTAATCAACGATTTCGGGGTTTCTGTGCTGTGACATATTAGAACTGCGATTTTCTGATATTTACTTTTTTAAAAAAAAACTGAAACTTAGGGCCTGTTTGGGAGAGCTCCACCAGCTCCAGATCCACGAAAAACAGCTTTACTCCACGAAATTTTACCCAAACGCTCCAGCTCCGCGAAATCTGGATCCACCAAAATCCTGGATCTGAGGGCCAGATCCATGGATTTTATGGAGCTCCATAAGGGGTGCTCCACCGTGGAGTTGGGTGGTAATTACCCACCAATGCCACTGGTTACACACCCCATCCCAGCAAAAGTGGCCATTCCCACCAAAACATCAATTTCGTGGATCTGGAGCTGTTGTACAAGCCAAACACTCCATGGTGGGATCCCAGATCCACGGTGGACTGCTCCATGGTGGAGCTGTTGCTCCAGATCCACGTTTTTAGTGGTGGAGCTATCCCAAACAGGCTCTTACTCGAGAAACAAACAACTCCCTATCCTGTCGGCCTAGGCCCATTAGTTGGTCCGGCCCAGCATAGCCTGTCTCTTCCGGCGACGCACGCAGCCGCAGCCGCAGCCGCAGCCGTTTCCTCTCTCTAGTCTCTACCAATCCTCCGCCGCACCGTCGCCGCCGCCGCTGGCGTCTCACCCTCGCCCCCCTCCGTTCGGATAATCGGAGACTCCTGGAGTAGAGAAATAGGTTTATAAGCATCGATCATGGCTGGTCCGAACCCAAATCCTGAAACCCCTACTTCTCTTCACCGAGTTCTGTATCCATCCTGCTGCGTCGCCCTGCTACTCAGTATCTTTCAATCTTTGTGTGTGTATGTTTGTTTGCGATGGGTGGCATGGAAGACTACGAGCAGGAGCAGGAGATGGAGGTGGAGGCCCTGCAGGCCATCCTCATGGACGACATTAAGGGTTCTTCTCTTCCTTCCTACCTTTATTTCCTTCCCCTATCTTTGGTTCTTTGCTTCCTCTAGCTCTGCTCTGTTGTTTCTTACCGAATTTTTAACCATCGATGTGTGTGGGAATTGATGCAGAGATCGACTCCAGATCCTGCTCTGCCCTCAGGTACTTGCAGAGGAATCCGTCGTGTATACATTCCTAACGCTTTCTTGAATTCTGCGTACTCCAATGGCCTAGGCGACAACTTGAACGTCGTGCGTGTAAACCTCTTGAAATTGCAGTGCTAGTTATATTTCCTGCTGTATTTGCAATTCTTTTGATGAAATTAGTGATATTTTCCCGCTTTCTATTGGCTCGGCTCACGTGCCAGGTAAAACTGATTTGTAGAGGAACAAACTATATTTAAAACAGGATTTTGATAATCATCACCTGGATGGAACCCAAAAATTATCCAAATTTCTAACCTTTTGATTCGCCTCGCGATTCGTGCTCTGGCTTTGGCTTCCGTGCCCTCTCCAACGAGGTTAGGGCTCAGGTGGCATCTTCTCCAACGTGGTTTGTCGAGGTTTTTCCTCCTCGCTGACGAGCCCAAGGGAAGAATCCCGCCCTTTGCACCTAGGGTTCACCGTCCCCTCGGGCATAGAGGGAGGCCGGGGGCGGTGGGTTGTGGTGGGGGTGACAGGCGGGGTAGGAGGGTGGTGGGCGGTGTCGGAGGGCAACGGCAGTGAAAGGTACTAGCTATTAGGTTGGGTGAGGATGGCACGGTGGGGCGGGGTAGGGGCGCTGCCGGCTGTGGGTGGTGGAGGGGAGGTGCACGGAGCTGCTCCGGCAAGAAAGGAGGAGGCCATAGGAGGAGTTCATTGTCGGTGACGAGGAGGGGGCAGGACGGAGGGCGACATGGTGAGGGTGGCGCGGAAGGCGACATGGAGAGGGCGGTACAGTGTGGATGGCGGCGGGAGGTGGGAGACGGAGCGGGTGGGAATCGTTTATTAGGTTATGCACGAATCTCAAAGCAATCGGACAGTGGAAAATCTGGCTGATTTTTGGGAAGAAAACATCCGGGTGATTGCTAGACATACCCTTTAAAAAATACACAAACTTGCAAATATTCTGGAATGCTGGATTCATATTAGATTTCATGTAATCGTGTTATCTTTCCCTGATTTGCAGTTCAATTGGCTATTATTTTTGCACACACAGAGAAATACCCAGACGAACCTTCGCTTTTGAATGTCAAAAGGTTGCGTTATATAACTTGATACTCTAGCATGGCTGGCAGCAAGCATTGTCCTATGGATAGTTTCTCATTGAGATTTAAATTTCATGGTACCTTCGTGTAGGGGTGAAAACGAATCGGATAGTACTCAAATCATATTCGCATCCATATTTTTTTTCTCGGATTCGAATACGAATCAAACAAACGTCGAATACGAGTACGGATCGGACAAATGTCAGATATGAATTCGAATCGAATATTTATTCAATTCGATTGGATCCAGATATCCTCATAAGTTATGTAGTACGAAGGCATTAATGATATTTTATCTTTGTTCAATCATGCTTAATCATTCTAATTCATTTACTTTACCTAAAAACATGAATTCAGATTCAATTAAAAAAACTTATCCAACTAATTAGTCGTATTGTAATAAAATATGCATATTGCTTCATCGAACATGAATACGGATACAGATAGTCCGGATAAAATAACATTTCGGATGTTAAAAGTCCATACCATATTCGCATCCATATTTTTTATGCGAATTCAAATATGAATATGATAGAAATTGTTAATCGGATGAAAAAATCTATACTATATTCGCATCCACTTTTCACCCCTACTTCCAAGCAACATGTGTGCTTATTCTATTTCTAACACTTACCATTGAAGTTCAAATACATTCATGCAGTGTACGGGGAATTAAATCAGAAGGCCTTGCATCCTTGAAAAAAAAAGCTTGACCAAGAGGTATGTAAGTACTTGGCCTAGGTTTAGTGGAATCAAAGCCACTTTTAGCACTGTTTCGTATCGTATTTACAAAAATAGCCGTATACGCAATGTATTGACAAAAATGGCATTTATGTCGTCCGGTGGGCAGGCGGTAGCGCCCGCAAGGCGACACTCAGTGCTACCGCTGGCGGCAGGCACCTGCCGCCCCCTCACCAGATGGCAGACAGCCTGCCGCCCGGTGGGGGGATGGTAGGCTTGCCTGCCATCCGGTGATCGGGCGGTAGGTAATTATGTCGGCTAATTAGCTAACTTAATTACCTGATTAATTTTTTTGTTTAGTGATTGTTTGAATTTTTATATATATCGAATGAGCTCCAAAAATTACAAAACTTTATGTACAGTCCCTTGACACAACGTAATTCACAGTGTAATTTTTTAGTAATTTTATCTGTTGTGAATGTTGCTCAAAATTTCATACATTTTTGATATTTTTACGAGTTTTTACTGATGGACCATGTGGAGGTGACCACATGTGTGTGATGAGTAATTGACATTAGTTTAGGTGAGTCGAGTTTGGTTTGAGTGGTTCGGAGTCGAGTCGTTGTGTGGCACTATCGGGCTCGGTCGGACTTGGTCAAACTTGGTCGTATGGGTTTAGGACGCCTATTCTTGGTTTCAACAGGTTTGGACTTCATCTGTGGTAAGTATGATGGTATTTACGATTTCATGTATCGAGCGGTGCTATTTGACGTGTTTCTTGTCTGTGTGACTGCAGGATGTCGAAGCAGAGCTGTGGTGAGACACGAGGTGACCGGACTAGACACAAGGAGGTGTCGAGGTCAGAACGGTCGGATGTGTCGAAGACGGCGGAGATTCGACGTGGTTGCGAGTCGTGGACGACAAGGAGCGCGGAAGCTTCCCGGAAGGTGCAGGAGGGGCGAATCGAGAATTTCGTGTGGCTGCACAAGCGGGAGCGGGCTCCGTTGGATTTAGCGGGTGTAACGGGGCGGAGACCCGTTAGCCGTAGGCTATAAATACGTGTGAGGGGCTGCATGCCCATGTATGAATTGTGGAGAGAGCTAGGGTTTTAGAGAGTCAAAAGAGGCTTTGAGAGGTGGTTTTGCTTTGCTCTTTAGTGGTTGAGGGCAGCAGCACCTTGTCTCCCACGTTCATCCCCTCTGTGTGTTTCTTTAGGAAAACCATGTAGAGAGGGAGAGTTTTTTTTATGGGGAGAGGAGAGGATTGAGTGGAGAGTCTTGTAATCACTTTCTTGTTCTAATGTCCAGGCGTATGGGGACTCCTCTATATTCCTTTTGATCTAATGAATGAAATCTGAAGTTTGTCTCTCGAGCTCCTGTTCTTCGTTTCTCTATTTGGATGATTTCTTGATTTCTGAGTTTCTAGTTCTTGCTTGCTGGAGAGTGCCAAAATGGGTTGCTATGACATGGGTGATGATCAAAAGCCATTTGGCTAGTTAATCCTAAGAGCAAATCAAGTTTGATTTCAATTTTTCAGTTTTGAGCACTCTCTGTTCTTCATTTTTCCTCTCTAGGGTTTTATTGCAGATCGTGATTCCCTGTGCAAGAAGGCTTGAAACTTGGCATGTAGAATCCAGAGGCTATTAGTTAGCTATCTGCAAAATCTCATGGCCAAAGGTTCAGGGGTTTGATGGGAATTTAAGTTTTTATGCTCTCTCTGTAGTTACATTTCCATTTCTAGGGTTTTGGCCCATTTCTCATTTCTCCTCTCAAGTTGGCATGATATTTGAAGTTTGGGCTCCTGAGTTGATTGCTAATATATCCTCAAAATCTCATTAGCAAAGGATTTGAGACCATGGAGAAATTTGGGTTTTTGAGTGCTCCTCTCTGAAGATATTCAGATTTCTGACATTTCTAGGGTTTGGTGTATTTCTGTGATTTTCTCTTGGAGATGGCTTGAAATCTGGTCTTCCTAGCCCTTAGGTTATTGCCTTCATTTCTGCAAAGTCTTGTGAGCAAAGAATCAAGGGTTAAGAAGTAATTTGAATTTTCATGGTTGCACTCTGTAATTTTCAGATTTTGTCACAAATCTGAAATTACTTGGTTTGAGTTGTGTTTCTTTGTTTCCCTAGGCTTCTTAGGCTATGTTGGTCATAGCTTAGTCCTTTTGGGCAGAGAAGTCAAAAGGAAATTCATTAGTTTTGCTCCAGTCTGAAATTCCTCTCTTGCTACCTAAAAAATCAAGCTGACTGTCTGTTTTTTTGGTGGCTTGATCCCTTTAGTTTTCTCCCATTGCTAAATGTTTTTCCAGTAAGTTCTTCCAGTGAGCTCAAGTCATTCTCATCATAGTTTTGTAGCTATTGGTGAGAAGAAACTTAAAGTAAGTACTTGGGGGCGCAATTTTAATTAATCGACATTCACCCCCCCTCTGTCGCCACTTCGGTCCAACAATTGGTATCAGAGCCGGTTAGCTCTAATCAATAGATCTTAACCGGTCTCAAGAGCCATGGCGACGGACAAGTACTCGACCAAGCCACCCATTTTCGATGGCATCGATTACCCTTTCTGGAAGAGCCGAGAGACATACATCCAGGCTCAGGGGTACGCTATCTGGCGCAAGGTCAAGGTCTGGTTTGTTGTTCCTTCTGATGAGAACATCAATGCTGGGAATATGCATGATGTTGAGACAAATGCTAAGGCAAGGAACATCATTATCCAGGGCCTAAGTCGTAGCGAGTTCGATCGCATCTCCCACCTGTCGTCCGCCTACGATATCTGGGTGACCCTCGACGCATACCATGAGGGCACCACCCAGATCAAGACGGTTCGACAGGACCAGTTCAAGCGAGAATACAACAAATTCGAGATGCTTGCTGGTGTGTCCCTCGATGAGTGCTTCGTGCGTTTCCACAAAATCTTGAGCAACCTCCGAGCGGTCGGTCTCACATACCCCGACTCGGACAACGCTCGTCAGATGCTTGCGGCACTTGATCTGCGTGTTTGGGAAATGAAAGTGACCACCATCAAAGACACGATAGACCTCTCGACCTTGACTCTTGACGCGCTGTACTCGCGCCTCAAGACTCACGAGATTGACGTTGTCTCTCGTAGGTCGAAGTCACAGTCGATGGCCTTGGTCACCGATCCCGTTTCTTCTTCTGGTCCTTCTTCTGATTCGCTTTGCGGTTTCTCCCTTGCTGCTCTATGTGACGTAACTGATGATCAGTTAGAGTAGCTCGAGGATGAGCAACTGGCCCTCCTAGCTCAGAAGTTTTCCCATGCTTACAAGAGGAGGAGGGACAGAAAGAGGGGATGACCCGTGATTTACTTCGAGTGTGGTGGCCCCAACCACATTCGGGCAAACTGCCCCAAGCTGGAGAAGGGCAAGAACGACTACGGCGGTTCGGGCAAGAACGACTACACCGACAAAAACCGCAACAAGAAGACTCCAGTGCACCCTCAAGGCAAGAAGAAGTTCCGTGACTTCGGGAAGGCCAAGAAGCTATTCCACCGCGTCCTCACCGCGTTCGACGACCTCGACCTCAGCGAGGTGGAGGGATGGAGCGACGACGACGGGACGGGTGACCAAGATCCCAAGAGCGGCGACGACTTCTCCGGCATGTGCTTCATGGCCCTCGAGGGCGAACTGAGCGACAGCGAGCTGTACTCCGACTCGGACGAGGTATGCCCCACCTACGACCAGCTCAATCATGCTTTTCTTAAGCTAGGTGGATTTCATGCCGTCCACCCTCGTCCACTCCCTCGTCTCCACATTTGTCAGTGTTGCCATGTCGTCCCCCTGGCCGAAAGTGCCGCGCATCGACAAGGAGTCCTTAATTTACGGGTTGAGTACACTGGGTTTCCCTTTGCGCTCGGCTATAACTACGAACCTCTCGTAGTTGGTCATCGGTATCTTAGTCACTTATCGCTCGCCGAAAGACTGGAAATTTCCTTCGAATTGGTAGTCAAATTGTCGGTAATTAATGAACTATTCATATGTAGTTACACGCATGTAATCATTTTTGTTGTAACGCTTACTGCGGATCTGGTTATTGTGGCTTCAGGTAGTCGCAGACATGGAACACTTGATAATGTTCTACGGCGATAGTCTTGTACGGGTTGGACCCAATGGGTTGGACCTATCAACATGCCAATACAAAGTGTTCCAGGCCGAGAGACTCGGCGTCATGAATATTCATGAGCTACGAAGCTGCATCCGAAGAGAGTTCACCACGGAGGCAATGGTGATGAAACTTGCCATCGAGGGGATCACCTGCACCAATGGCGTGTGGGAGCTCGTGAAGGTGAATGACAATACAGCATGGAGGTATTACATGCAAATTGCCTCCCAGCCCGAGACAGCCACACGCCGGGAGTCTGGAAACGTTGATGAGCCCGGCCCCTCGACACCTGGGGAACCACAAGCGGAGCTTCAAGATGGTACCACTAAATGTGTTGTATCGGAGGGTAGACTCACCCCTGATTTCGTGGAGAATGAGGGGTCGGGCATGTGGTGGTCAGCTTGAATTGACTGCCACGAGTATTTATCGAACCAGCCGCTTGGGTTGGAGTCCGACGAGGACACTGACCTAGGCTCTGATGATAGTGAGGACGAAAGACAACAGACGGCTGGTCCACCCGGGGGAATTGTGTCATCGGAGGTTCCGTATGTGTCCTCCAAGAACAATGATGTTGTGGTACGTTCCCTCGTACTGCCGCATGAAGAAGGGTCCCAGTGGGGGTTTCAAGCTGACACCCTCCTAGTTGGGCAGCGTTTCCCTAGCAAGGTAGCTGTGCAACAAGCTATTGCATGGTATGCCTTGTCTATCAACCATGTGTACCGAGTGCACCAGTCCAACCCAACCAATTTTGCTGTGAAGTGAGTAGTGGAAGGTTGCTTAGCAAATGTCAGCGCTCAACGAGCCAAGATTTTTGGCTAGGCCTTCTCGATCAAGACGATGATCGACCACACTTGCGTGCTTAGCGAGCCCCTGTGCCATCATTGGAATGTGACTTCCGCATATGTGGCAAGCATCATTAGCCACCTAGTTGCGGCGGACGTTTCTGTCTCCTCGAAGATACTCATGTCAGAAGTCGCCAATGTAGTTGGCTATCCAGTTAGCTACAGTAAGGTCCAACGAGCCAAGCACAAGGTCATCAAGTCCATGTATGAGACGTACGAAGAGGCGTACAACCTTGCGCCGAGATTGCTTCACCAGATAGTCGAGTCAAACACTGGCACGTACATAAACAAACTTGAGTGTACAAATGCTGACGGAGGGTTCAACTACTTCATACTGGACCAGCTATTCTGGGCTTTCGCTTAGGCCATTGAGGGCTTCAAGTTTTGTCGTTATGTGCTCACGATGGATGGCACTTTTCTCACAGGAAGTTACAAGGGAACTATTCTCACCGCAGTGGCGGCTGACGCAAATGACCAACTTCTCCTTGTGGCATTTGCCATTGTGGAAAGCGAGAACATGTCCAGTTGGCTCTAGTTCCTAGCGAACGTGAAGTAAGGGGTGGTTAGCAATTGACCCAACATTTGCATCATCACAGATCACAATGCTGGGTTGATGGCCGCGTTGAACACTATGCAACAGGGGACCAAACCCCCTCACCAGTGGAACAACGTGCGAACTTGATGGTGCATAAGACATCTTGTATCTAACTTGTTCGCACGGTTTCATAGCCAAGAAGTTGTGAAGATGTTCAAGGTACTGTGCCTGCAAAACTAGAGGCAGAAGTTCGAATCCATCTGGACAGAGCTAGAAAGGCGAACTACAGAGGGAGAGCAACCCAGCAGTGCCATAAGTTTCTCCCAGTGGATTCGTCGGCACGCTTCTGAATTAGAGAAATAGTCCCTTCTCTATGACATGGATGGTCGTGTGCCTCACTTCTGCCTTTGTTTCATTTTCGACCACTTCGTTCTTTTCGTTGTTGGCAGAGCAGCTTTGACTGTCTTGATTTTTCTCGAATAGAGGGTGTAGTCTTTTTGTGTTTAAAGTCTCATGACCAATTGAACCGTGAATCAAAAGTTATTCAGAAATCGGTTCTTGCGGTCATGCGCATTCACTTCCTCTATTTTGTCTTCGACCACGCAGTAATTACTGTTCACTCTGTTTTCGGTCGGGTCTGTTCTTCCTCCGTTGTCGATCTGTTCTATCGGTTTCCAGTAAGTCGTCATCTTCTAACTTCATAACTTGGTAACTATTGGAGAAGAAGGTCCGTGTGAATACTTGGAGAGGTTTAAAAGCACCATTCACCCCCCTCTATTGCCTATTCGGTCCTACAAGTGGTATCAGAGCCGGTTAGCTCTCTGCTATAGATCTTAACCGGTCTCGGAGCCATGGCGATAGACAAGTATTCCACCAAGCCCCCTTTTTTGATGGGATCGACTATCTCTTTTGGAAGAGTAGGATGGAGTCTTACATACAGGCTCAGGGTTATGCAATCTGGAAAAAGGTGAAAGCTCGATTTGTTGTTCCTGCCGATGAGAACATCACAGTAGCGAATATGCCAGATGTGGAGTTAAATGCTAGGGTAAGGAACATCATTATCCAAGGTCTTAGCAGAAACAAATTTGATCGCATTTCTCATCTTTCGTCGGCCTGCAATATTTGGGTGACCCTCGATGCATACCATGAGGGCACTACCCAAATCAAGACCGTACGACAGGACCAATACAAGCGAGAGTACAACAAGTTTGAGATGCTCGCTAGTGAGTTCTTAGATGAGTGCTTTGCAAAATTTCACAAGATTTTGAGCAACCTCCGAGCGGTTAGTCTCACATACCATGACTCGGATAATACTCGCCAAATGCTTTTTGCTTTAGACCTGCGAGTTTGGGAGATGAAAGTGACCACCATCAAGGACACGACTGATCTCTCGTCTTTGACTCTTGAAGCGTTGTACTCACGACTCAAGACTCACGAGATTGACATTGTCTCTCGCAAGTTGAAATCATAGTCGATGGCTCTGGTCACCGATCCCAGTCTTGCATCTGGAGTTTCCTCTGTTGGCGCTTCTGGCTTTTCTCTAGTGGCCCTTTGTGAAATGACTGATGATAAAATCGAGCAGCTTCCAGAGAACAAACTAGCCCTCTTAGACAGAAACTTTTTACATGCTTACAAGAGGGTTAGGGAGAGAAAGAGAGGAGGGCCCATGATTTGCTTTGAGTGTGGTGGCCCCAACCACATGCGAGCAAATTGCCCCAAGCTGGAGAAGGGTAAGAACGACTACGGCGGTGTGAGCAAGATCGACTACAACAAGAACCGCAACAAGAAACCCCCAGCTCGTGGCCAAGGCAAAGGGAAGAAGTACCGTGACCTTGGCAAAGCCAAGAAACTCTTCCACCTCATACTCACCGCCTTCGACGACATCAATTTCAGCGACATGGAAGGTTGGAGTGACGACGACAGCAAAGATGATCAAGACAAGGACACCAAGGATAACGACGATTTCATCGGCATGTGCTTCATGGCCAACGAGACTGACATCAGCGATGACGATCTCTACTCCGACTTCGATGAGGTAGGTCCATCTTACGACCAGCTCAATTATGCATTTCTCAAGTTAGGGAAATTTTATGCTAGATCTAGAGCTAGGTGTGGTGACCTAGAGAAGTAGGTAGAGAGCTTGTCACGGGAGCTTACTTCACTTATATCTGCTCCCTCCCGTGACGACTGCGATGTTTGCACTTATTTGCTAGATGATATGGAGAAGCTAAGGACCTCTCATGATAGTGTGCTTACTGAACTTGACTTGCTTAAGGTGGAGAATGTTAGTCTGCTAGCAAAGATAGAGACTAGAGTAGCACCTACTTCATCTAGTTCTATAGAGACTACATTTTGCACCTCATGTGAGGATAAGGACAATGCTTTTAGAGGTCTGTACACCATGCTCCTTGATCTGCCTGAAACTTGTGAAAGTTGTAATAATTTGAAGATTAAATTAAAGAAGGCAGATCATAAAATTGCTGAAATGAAAGCTGCTTTGCTTGAGCCTACTGCTTGTGTCAATTGCCCTAAATTAACTGCCGAGCTTGAATCTGTTTCTAAACAATTTCAAGAAATAGTTGACCACAACAAGAAAATGGCACAGTATACTTCTAAGGACCCTGTTAGCTCATCATGTAATAACTGCGAGAAACTAAAATCTGATTTGATTGCATTGGATGAAAAATGTGTGAAGCTAACTAAGGACCTACTAGAGAAGTCACAATCAGCTTGCTGTTTCTATGCTGAGGTGGGGGAGAAGTCTAAGGACGTGGTAGAGACTCTTAGGAAGAGCTACGAGGACCAAACGGCTAGAATTAGAATTACCCCTTGCGTGTCCTGCGAAGCCCTCAAAGTGAGGCAGCCGTGCACAAGGAGAGATATGCACGTGCCATTCATTCTTCAGCTGTTGGTTCTTCTTCCTCTCCCTCTGTTGTGTCTTCTTCATCTTCCCCTTTCTCTTCATGCGCCTCTCTCTTTCAGGAGTGTCAATACCTTATGAACACTCTTGAAGATTTGTTGGAGGTAAGAAAAAGCTAAATCTTATTCTAGACAAATCCAAGATTTGCAAGTTCAATCAAGGTCTAGGATATGATTTCTTAGAAGATGTGAGGAAGTATCCACCTGCTGTAGTCAGACCTATAGCAGCAGGTGTGATTGAGGTCAAGCCCAGAACCAAGAAAGTTGAGTTCGAATCTGCGGGATTTGTCCAAGGGATCTCTGATAGTAAGATGGTACCTCCTGTTGCTTCGATCTCTCAGAAGGTGAAGCCTCATCATGTTACTTCTACCTCCTAGAAGGTGAAGTTTTATTGTACTTTCTGTCAGAAGGATGGACATAGTGTTGAGAGATGCTTTGAGCGTGCCAAGATCGTGCAGAGAGACCGTGTCAGCCCCAGACTCTGAGTGCACCTAAGACCATCATGAGGTCAAGAGTTACAGAAAACTCTTTTGAGGTGTTTAGGTAGTATCAAGGACTTGGTTTTTTTGCTTCTGGTTTTGGTCCTTGTGCTGCTTCTAGTCAGGATATCCGCCGTCCTAAGGGTAGATCTCATTTTCTCCATCGAGATAGCTATCCGCGGCATGACCAGCATGTTGCTGTTGGTCAGACTCGCTCTTCTATAGCAGTCGGACCCAACAAAAACCTCAAGTCTGCTCGTAAACCTTCTGGCTTTCTGACAAACGGAGAGCATAGGGTAGTTAGAGGTCAGTCGGGTGTTACTACCTTTTCTGCTCATCGTGTAACTCAATACTAGGTTCCTAAGTCAGTTCTTATTTACCCTAGTACTGAGCCACAGATGTCGCTCTTCTATTGACTCAGGTCCGCCGGGCTGCGAAGGGAGAGGTTTGGCTTGTCGACTCCGGTTGTTCTTGACACATGACCGGAGAGTCCTATTGGTTCTCTTCCCTAGTTCGAGCTCCAGGTGATGAAACGATCACCTTCGGAGATGCCTCGTCCGGACGAGTCATCGCTAAAGGTACTATGCGCATTAATGATTCATTTATTCTTAAAGATGTTGCCTTAGTGAGTAAGCTGCAGTATAATTTGCTCTCTGTTTCTCAGCTTACCGATGATAATTTCGATGTAAGTTCAAGAAAAATGCTTGCAAAATTCTTGATTCTTGGGGATATCTTGTTTGCGGGATTTCTAGATTTGGGAGAATCTTTCGTGCTAATTTTGTTGAGTCTTCTGGCGATCCTCTCAGGTGCTTAGTTGCGTCGGAGTCCCGTGATCTCTCCTTTTGGCATAGGAGACTTGGTCACATTAGCTTTGATCATTTGACTCGAGTTAATGGCCATAATCTCATACGTGGTCTGCCCAAACTTAAGATGGTCAAAGACTTAGTTTGTGCTCCTTGCCGACATGGTAAGATGGTTACTGCTTCTCATTCCCCAGTCACTATAACTATGACCGATGCACTAGGATAGCTTCTTCACATGGACACTGTTGGTCCAACTAGAGTGCAGTCGGCGGGAGGAAAGTGGTATGTTCTTGTCGTGGTTGATGATTTCTTGAGGTTTTCTTGGTTGTTTTTCTTAGCTTTGAAGGATGAGATGTTCAGTGATTTTTAGGGATTGTTTAGTAGGCTTTCTGTTGAGCTCCCTGGTGCCTTACGAGCGATCCGAAGTGACAATGACACGGAGTTCAAGAATTCCTACTTTGAGAAGTTCTGTGATGAGACAGGTGTAGAGCATCAGTTCTCTTCTCCACCGGTCGTGGGCTGGTCAGACCGCCGAGTTAATGCCGGTCTGACAACCGGCTCTTCTTCGGTATGACCGTAGGTCATACAGCGGTCTGACCGGCCTTCGATTTTCAGCAGGAGCAAATATGCAGAGAGCAGCGCAGACTGAACAAAATCTGAAAATACCAAGTCTGGCTAGGCATGAAGAAATTTGAGAACTACTGCTATTCTCTTCAACCAGAAACAATTGAACTACAAACCCTAGAAGATCAGAGAGGACAACTAAAAATCTCAAAAATCAATTTTTGAGAGAAAAGCTGAAACTTACAGAGAGCAAGCACTAAAACCCAAATTCCTAGCCAATCCATAATCCTTTGAATATGAAACTGAGATATTAGCTAAGCAATAGCCTAAAGACTCAGAAATTCAAATCAGAACACATCCTTTTGGAGGGAAAACAAAAGACATCATCAAACCCTAGAAAAATAGAAACATGGGAAATTGAGCAAGAGCAAAGAACAAATTCTTGATTTGATCATTTGGCTCTGGGAACGAATTGACCAAGTGGTCTAGAGGCATATTCCCATCCCAGAGCAGACCAAAGGATTCAGCAAAAAAAATCAAGAACTCAGGTGGTAAGTCAAGGAGAAACATAAGAACCAACCAAGCACAAACAGAACATAGAGCACAGAGGAAAAATCTGAGAACCATAACATCTCAAGCTCTAGATTTCTCATACTGATACAGAAACAGAGACATAAATGATTACATATGGTTTTCTACATCCATCTCACATACCAAGAACTCACGCAGGATGAAGGGCAAGAACAGGAAATGCAAAGCATAACAGCATGCTGCTCTCTCCACCCACTCCTCAACTACTCTCAACAAATAAAGCACAAAGCAAAAACAAACTCCCCCTAAGTCCGGCCACATGCAAGAGACACTCCTCCTTTTATACCTTCTACTAATGGGTTTACAACATGCTTTGCCCATTAAGCTTTTACACTTTACCCACTAAACCTAACCAAATCCACTTCCTTTAGTGCAGCTTTGCATATTCACCAAAACGTCCTTCCTGCACCTTCCGAGAAGCTTCCTCATTCCTTGCCTTCCAAGCCTCGCATCCACCTCGAGCTCTCACCGTCTTCGGCACACCTCGACCGCTATGACCTTAGCACCGCCTGCGCCTAGTCCGGTCACCCCGTGCCTCGCCACGACTCCACCTCGACGTCCTGTAGCCATCACAGACTAGAAACACATCACATAGCACTACTCGACATAATGTAATCAACAATAGCATTATGAGAAAATCGTACTCAAGCATGAAATAGCCCAAATGACCGATCGGGAAGAAGAATACGCCTCAAGTCCGTCTAACCAAACCCGACTGCGCCAAATGCCGACTTGGCACGAACCACACAAACCAAACTCAATCTTTCAGAACACTCGTCAATTACTCATCACAAACATGGGGTCACATCCACATGGTCTCTCAATCTCCCCCTTGATGAGTATATTGACAAACCCAGAAAAAGCGTAAAGTTGAGTTTGAAAATGAAAAAGAGAGTCAACCATGGTCCAAAAGAAAACAAAGAAGCTTATGACCATGTCGACAACCTGAGCAACAATAGAAAGAGCAAGTTTTCCTCAAAAGCTCCAAGAACTCCAAGATTTCCTTGAAAATGGCTTTTTCTCTACTATTCGCCCTCTTTTGGCAATAAAATCATCAAGGTGCAAGGAAGAGAAAACATTATGAGAATGTATGGAATGGCTGAATTTTATTCAATCAAAGCATTTAGAGCCATGAAGATTATCCAAAATAACCGTGAAGTATTACATCAAGCCATAACATATAAGAATGCTATCATGATCATGACTATACATGTATAGATAAGCTAAGCCAAATAAGTCACAATCTGAAAATTAGTAGAATTTCTTAGCATGTCAAGGCAACCATGATACTAGTCTAGCTAAAGGTATCCAAGATGATGCAAGCCATGTCAATAATCTAAGTGGAACCAAGAAGCTAGTATTGAGTCAATTTAGAGTGCTACAAGTTCAAGAATGAATCATTTATTCAAGTATTTGGTCTTTTGTGTAATTAAGCAAATGGAGCACATTTGACATGATTTTTTCTTTTAAAGCTCATGGTCGTTTCCAACCAACATTTTTAGTCATGTACTAGATCTCAAGCCTTATGCAACTACTCCAAGCTAGAAGCTTAAGAAGATAGTCTTGGTCATCCAAAACTCCCCCTGAGTTCATGCCGAGTGCAATGGCAAGCAGTCTCATGAGAAAGAATTGGTGAGATCAGTTCTTTCGCACAAAAGAGATCTTTTTACTTTCTTAAAAGGTTGTACTAACTCATGCTTCACCAAGAAACTAGTATAGCTCAATCTAAAGCTCAATAAAGATTCAAGACTCAACTCAGCCTATTTGACATGGCACGAATCATAAGAGGATAACTAAAGAGAGGCTAATATGAAGAGCTAACATGACATGATTTAATTCAAGTTGAGCATTTTAATCAACCTAACATGACAAAGACTAGACTACACATATAAAGTCATGATAAATCTAGCAAGTAAGTATAGATCATGGCAAGATGTAATGCATTGTAAACATGTCATAACAGGATAATAATCAAAGCTCCATGCAGTTATGCAAAAATGAAATGTAGAAAATCCAGCTCCCCCTCAACATGTGATGCACTTTTAGTTCAAGTTGAGTTATGACAACATTAAGATCTAGAAGTTCCCAAATGAACTCCCCCTGAACCAAAGAAATAAAACGAGAAGCTGGCAAGAAAATCAGAAAAGACAGTCCTTAAAGCATAGACAAGATATAGAGGATACTATGGCTCAGACTGACTCTCATCTACCCCATATGATTTTAGGACTATTAGCTGATCATCTGACACACTAAGGAGCAAACACGTACCCTGTCTACCGAGGGTGGCCCAATCCTCTCTAGAACCTATAAGAAGTGAGTAAGCGCAACCTAGTGAGAATAGAAACAGCTAATAAGCAGCATCCTAGAATCACAAGATGAGAGAAAGAAGTCTAAACAACTAGACAAGAGAAACACTCTAATCTATGCTAGAAGGACTAACCCCAATGCACCCATATGCAATGCAACAGAATGGAGTAAGAGCATAATAAACAAGATAAAGCATGAAGCGCAAAACTCCCCCTCACAACAGTCCATAAGGACAAACCACCCCAAGCTCTCCCTGCAAAGCTAAAAACCTAGAGCTATCCAAAGGCTTGGTAAAGATTTCAGCCAACTGGTGGTCACTCTCCACAAACTGGAGCACTATGTCACCCTTCTCCACATGGTCTCGAAGGAAGTGATATCTAATATCAATGTGCTTGGTCTGAGAATGCTGCACTGGGTTCTTAGCAATGTTAATGGCAGAAGTGTTATCATAAAAGAGTGGAACACTGTCTATGGCTAACTCAAAGTCCCGCAGGGTCGAGACCATCCAAAGTACCTGGCTGCAACAACTGGCGGCAGCAACGTACTCAGCCTCTGCGGTGGACTGTGCAACACCGGACTGCTTCCTAGAAGACCAGGAAACAAGAGAAGTGCCAATAAATAGCAGGTGCCAGAAGTGCTCTTCCTATCAATCCTACATCCAGCAAAGTCTGCATCCGAGTAGGCTCGCAAGGAAAGACAAGACGAGGAAGAGTACCAGATACCATAGTCTATGGTAGCTCGATGGTATCAAAGGATGCGCTTCACGACCTGGCGGTGAGATACGTGAGGAGAAGCCTGGAATCGAGCGCACAGACACACGGAGAAGTGTATGTCCAGCCTCGATGTAGTGAGGTACAAGAGGGAGCCAATCATGATGCGATATTCATTCTGATCAACTGGCTCGCCGTCCTCATCTGGGTCAAGAGAAGCTATGGATGCCATGGGAGTTGACACTGGCTTGCCATCACTCATGTCAAACCGTCTCAGGAGGTCACGAGTGTACTTGCCCTGATGCAAGAAGGTACCCTCCCGAGTCTGCTTGATCTGAAAGCCAAGGAAGAAGGTCAACTCGCCCATCATACTCATCTCAAACTCGGTGCTCATGACATCCGAGAACTGTGAAACAAGAGTATAAGAAGAGCCGCCAAAGATGATGTCATCCACATAAATCTGAATGAGCAGTAGGTCAGTGTCATGCCTACGGATGAACAAGGTCTTATCTACCTTACCCATCTCAAAACCATGACTCAACAAATAGGACTTAAGCCCCTCATACCAAGCTCTAGGGGCCTACTTAAGTCCATACAAGGCTTTGGAAATCTTGTAGACATGGTTTGGGTATTTCGGGTTCTCGAAATCTAGAGGCTGTCTCACATAGACCTCTTCCTCAATAAACCCATTGAGGAAAGCACTCTTGACATCCATCTAGTAAAGCTTGAAGCCCTTAGAAGCTGCGAAAGCAAGCAGGATTCTAATGGCCTTAAGTCTAGCTACAGGGGCAAAGGTCTCCTCAAAGTCTAGACCCTCAACCTGGGAGAAGCCCTGAGCTACCAGCCTAGCCTTGTTCCGAATGACAACCCCATCCTCACTCTGCTTGTTCTTGAACACCCACTTAGTCCCAATGATATTGTGACCTCGAGGGGGCTCAACAAGAGACTAGACCTTGTTTCTCTCGAAATTTTCTAACTCCTCATGCATGGCATTGACCCAAGACTCATCAGACAGAGCATGACAAACGTCTTTGGGCTCGAATGAGGCAACAAAGGCAGAGTGGAGACAGAAATGTGACATGCCAGACTTTGAGCGTGCGACTCACTCAAAGAGGTCTCCAATCATCTGCTTAGAAGGATGGTCTTTCTGGATATGTCGGGGAGGTCCTGGATGAGAAGAAGAAGTGGCCTCTACCTCATGAGCTGAAGAGGTAGGAACAGAGCCACTAGCTCCAGAGGAAGCAGAAGGCATAGGCTGATCACCTGGAGGTGCAATGGAGGAAGGCACCTCAAGGGGAGGATAAGGAACCGAATCGGGTAGACAACCCTCATCTCCATCATCCTCATCATCTACAAATATGGGCTCGGACTGCTCTAAAGAACATGAGATATCGAGCCTAGTCCCCGGACTGGCCTCGTCGAAGGTCACCTCACAGGTCTCTACCAACTTGCTAGACTCGCAGTTCCAGACCCTATACGCCCGCGAAGAAGTCAAGTAACCTAGAAAGATACCATCACAAGATCGTGACTCGAACTTGTCTAAGTTCCCAGACTTCAAAATGAAACACTTCCAACCAAACACACGAAAATGAGAGACACTGGGCTTTCGCCCATATCTCAACTCATAGGAAGTGCAATGCAAGTGTGTCCGAAGAAAAACTCTGTTCGAAACATGGCACGCGGTCGCTATGGCCTCAGCCCAAAACTTCCTAGGTGTAGAATACTCATCAAGCATCGTCCTGGCCATCTCGACCAAGGTACAGTTCTTCCTCTCCACGACGCCATTCTACTGTGGGACGTGTGGAGAAGAGAACTGGTGCTCTACACCTGTCTCATCGCAGAACCTCTCAAAGTAGGAATTCTTAAACTCCGTGCCATTGTCACTGCGGATCGCTCGTAAGGCACCCGAAAGCTCAACAGAAAGCCTACTAAAAAGACCTCAAAAATGTGTAAACGTCTCATCCTTCGAGGCTAAGAAAAACACCCAAGACTACCTCGAGAAGTCATCGACCACGACAAGAACATACCACTTCCCTCCTGCTGACTGCACTCGGGCTGGTCCAACAGTGTCCATATGGAGCAGCTGTCCTGGTGCATCGGTCATAGTCACTGTGACTGGAGGGTGAGAAGCAGCAACCATCTTGCCGTGCCGGCAAGGAGCGCAAACAATATTTTTGACCATCTTGAGTTTCGACAGACCACGAATGAGATCGAGGCCGCTAACTCGGGTGAAATGGTCAAATACAATATGACCAAGTCTCCTATGCCAGAAAGTAAGGTCACAGGACTCAGAAGCAACTAAACACCGGAGACGATCACCAGAAGACTCAGAAAAATCAGCACGAAAGATCCTCCCATAATGAGAAATCCCGCAAACCAGACTACCTGAAGAATCAAGAATTTTGCAAGCGTTTTTCTTAAAGCTCACCTCAAAACCGTCATCGGTAAGCTGAGAAACAGAAAGGAAATTATACTGCAGCTTACTAACCAAGGCAACATCTTTCAAAATAAAATACTCATTAACGCGCACTGTATCTTTGGCGATGACGCGCCCAGACGAAGCGTCTCCGAAAGTGATCGTCTCATCACCTGGAGCACGAGCTAGGGAAAAGAACCAACGAGAGTCTCCGATCATGTGTCGTGAACACCCGAAGTCAACGAGCCAAACCTCTTCCTTCCCTACTCGGCAAACCTGAGTCAACAAGAGAGTAAAGTCTCAGCACTGGGGTAAATCAAGAGTGATTTTGGCACCCAATACTGAGTAACACGTCGAGTAGAAGAAGTAGCCACACACGACTGATCTCTAGCTACCCTATGCTCTCTGTCGCTCAACAAGCTAGAAAGTCTATGTGCAGACCTGAAGCTGTTGTTGGGCTTGACTGCTACGAAGGAGCGAGTCAAGACACCAGCAACATGCTGATCACGCTGTGGGTAGCTATCTCAATAGGGGAAACGAGATCTACCCTCAGGACGACGGATATCACAAGTAGAGGCAAATCGAGGACGAAAATCAAAAACACCGGAAAAGCCAAGTCCTCGATACTGCCTAAAACCCTCAGAATGATCAACCCTAGACCTCGTGTTGGTCTTAAGTGCACTCAAGGTCTGGGGCTGACCTGAATACTCCAAAGATCGCGAACACGATCTCTCCACGCAATCTTGGCGTGTCTGAAGCATCTCTGATCATGTGTCCATCCTTCTAACAGAAGGTGCAATGATACTTCACCTTCTGAGAGGTAGAAGTAGCACGATGAGGCTTTGCCTTCTGAGAGGTTGAAGCAACAGGTGGAATCACCTTGCTGTCAGAAATCCCTTGGACAAAGCCCGCTGACTTGAATTGAACTTTCTCAGTTCTGGGCTTGATCTCGATCACACCTGCGACTATGGGTCTGAGCACGACAGGTGGATGCTTCCTAACATCATCAAGAAAATCATATCCTAGACCTTGATTAATTTGCAAATCTTGGACTGGTCTAGAATAAGATTTAGCTTCTTCTTGCCTCCGACAAACTTCTCGAGAGTGTTCATAAAATACTGACACTCCCGAAAGAGAGAGGTGCAAGTAGAGCAGGGGGAAGAGGAGACAGCAGCAGGAGAAGAGGAAGAACCAACAGCAGAAGAAGGAATGGCATGTGCACGCATAACCGCTCAACATTGAGGTCTTCGCAAGAACTAGGAGGGACAATCCTACCTCTAGCTGTTTGGTCATCGTGCCTAAGCGTCTCTACTCCTTTGGGCTTCTCCCCCACACCAGCAATCACATCACAACAAGAATGTGGCTTCTCTAGTAAATCCTTAGTTAGCTTCACACATTTTTCTTCCAATGCAATCAAGTCAGATTTTAGTTTATCACAATTTTTGCATGGTGAGCTAACAGAGTCCTTAAAAGCATATCGAGATAACTTGTTGTTGTGATCAATCAATTCTTGAAACTGTTTAGACACAGATTCAAGCTCAGCAGTCAGCTTGGGACAGTTTACACATGAAGCAATGGGTTCTAGCAGAAAAGCTTGTAACTCAGCAATTTTATGATCTGCCCTTTTTAGGTTCAGTTTCAAGTTAGTGCAGCTTTCACAAGATTCAGGCAGATCAAGGAGCATGGTATAAAGACCTCTAAATGCATTATCCTTATCCTCACATGAGGTGCAAGATGTAGTCTCAACAACAGTAGATGAAGGAGTAGCAGTCCTACTCATCTCTAGTTCAGCTAAAAGACTAACATTCTCCACCTTAAGCATGTCAAGCTCAGAAGACAGACTATCATGAGAGGTCCTTAATTTCTCCATGTCATCAAGCAAGATAAAGCATGTATCACAATCGTCACGGGAGGGAGCAGATATAAGTGAAGTAAGCTCCCGTGACAATCTATTTACTTCCTTCTCCAACTCGCTACACCTAGCTCTAGATCTAGCATGGAATTTCTCTAGCTTAAGAAAAGCATCATTAAGCTGGTCATAGGAGGGGTATACCTCGTCGGAGTCGGAGTAAAGCTCGCTATCGCTGATCTTGCCCTCAAGGGCCATGAAGCACATGCTGGAGAAGTCGTTGCCATCCTTGGGTTCTTGATCACCCGTCCCATCGTCGTCACTCCATCCCTCCACCTCGCTGAGGTCGAGGTCGTCGAAGGCGGTGAGGACGTGGTGGAAGAGCTTCTTGGCTTGAGCATGAGCTGGGGACTTCTTGTTGCGGTTCTTGTCGATGTAGTCATTCTTGCTCACACCGTCGTAGTTGCCCTTTCCCTTCCCCAACTTGGGGCAATTCGCCCGAATGTGGTTGGGGCCACCACACTCAAAGCAAATTATCGGACCACTCCTTTTCTGATCCCTCACTCTCTTGTACGCGTGGAAAAACTTTCTAGCTAGAAGGGCTAACTGATCCTCTGGTAGCTGCTCTAACTGATCATCAGTTACGTCAAAGAGAGCAGCTAGAGAGAATCCACAAATCGACCCGGAAGAAGGTCCAGAAACCAGACTGGAATCGGTGACTAAGGCCATCGACTGCGACTTCGACCTACGAGAGACTATGTCAATATCGTGAGTCTTGAGGCGTGAGTACAACACGTCAAGAGTCAAGGTCGAAAGATCGGTGGTGTCCTTGATGGTAGTCACTTTCATCTCCCAAATACGCAAATCCAGAGCTGCGAGCATTCTCCGAGCCGGGGTATATGAGACCGACCGCTCGGAGGTTGCTCAAAATCTTGTGGAAACGCGCAAAGCACTGATCGAGGGACTCACCAGCGAGCATTTCAAACTTGTTGTAATCTCGCTTGAACTGGTCCTATCGAACCGTCTTGATCTGGGTGGTGCCCTCATGGTATGCATCGAGAGTCACCCAGATGTCGAAGGCCGGCGTCAGATGGGAGATGCGATCGAACTCGCTTCTGCTCAGACCCTGAATTATGATGTTCTTTGCCTTAGCATTCGCCTCAACATTAGCCATGTTTTTAGCATTGATGTTCTCATCGGCAGGAACAACATACCGGACCTTGACCTTCCGTCAGATGGCGTAGCCCTGAGCCTGGATGTAGGTCTCCATCTGACTCTTCCAGAAGGGATAGTCGATCCCATCGAAAATCGGGGGCTTGGTCGAGTACTTATCTGTCGCCATGGCTCTAGAGACCGGTTAAAATCTATGAGGAAGAGCTAACCGGCTTTGATACTAATTGTTGGATCAAAATCGGCAACAGAGGGGGTGAATGTTGCTTTTCAAATTCCCCCCTAAAGTATCCTCTTGAAACGTTCTTCTCCAATAGCAACAATTGCTATGAAGAAGAGGGTTATGCCCACTGGAGACTTAAGCAAACAGAAAGGATATAGAGGCAAAGGACAACCAAGGAGAACAAATGAACAGAAACTCAAAACAGCACAGACAGCAGCCAAAGTAGGCAGGGGCGGTCAGACCGCTTGGCATAGGCCGGTCTGACCGCCGGTCGTGGGTCGGTCAGACCGCCGAGTTAATGTCGGTCTGACCGCCGGCTCTTCTCCGGTCTGACCGCAGGTCATACAGCGGTCTGACCGGCCTTCGATTTTCAGCAGGAGCAAATAAGCAGAGAGCAGCGCAGACTGAACAAAATCTGAAAATACCGAGTCTGGCTAGGCTTGAAGAAATTTGAGAACTACTGCTATTCTCTTCAACCAGAAACAATTGAACTACAAACCAAATAGCCTCAGAACCCTAGAAGATCAGAAAGGACAACTAAAAATCTCAAAAATCAACTTTTGAGAGAAAAGCTGAAACTTACAAAGAGCAAGCACTAAAACCCAAATTCCCAGCCAATCCATAATCCTTTGAATATGAAACTGAGAGATTAGCTAAGCAATAGCCTAAAGACTCAGAAATTCAAATCAGACCACATCCTTTTGGAGGGAAAACAAAAGACATCATCAAACCCTAGAAAAAAAGAAACATGGGAAATTCTTGATTTGATCATTTGGCTCTGGAAACGAATTGACCAAGTGGTCTAGAGGCATATTCCAATCGCAGAGCAGACCAAAGGATTCAGCAAAAAAATCAAGAACTCAGGTGGTTAGTCAGGGAGAAACATAAGAACCAACGAAGCACAAACAGAACATAGAGCACAGAGGAAAAATCTAAGAACCATAACATCTCAAGCTCTAGATTTCTCATACTGATACAGAAACAGAGACATGAATGATTACATATAGTTTTCTACATCCATCTCACATACCAAGAACTCACGCAGGATGAAGGGCAAGAATAGGAAATGCAAAGCATAACAGCATGCTGCTCTCTCCACCCACTCCTCAACTACTCTCAACAAATAAAGCACAAAACAAAAACAAACTCCCCCCTAAGTCCTGCCACATGCAGGAGACACTCCTCCTTTTATACCCTTCTACTAATGGGTTTGCAACATACTTTGCCCATTAAGCTTTTACACTTTACCCACTAAACCTAACCAAATCCACTTCCTTTAATGTAACTTTGCATATTCACCAAAACGCCCCTCCTGCACCTTCCGGAAAGTTTCCTCATTCCTTGCCTTCCAAGCCTCGAAGCCACCTCGAGCTCTCGCCGTCTTCGGCACACCTCGACCGCTCTGACCTTGGCACCGCCTGCGCTTAGTCTGGTCACCCCGTGCCTCGCCACGACTCCGCCTCGACGTCCTGTAGCCATCACAGACAAGAAACACATCACATAGCACCGCTCGACATAATGTAATCAACAATAGCATTACGAGAAAATCGTACTCAAGCATGAAATAGCCCAAATGACCGATCGGGAAGAAGAATACGCCTCAAGTCCGTCTAACCAAACCCGACTGCGCCAAATGCCGACTTGGCACGAACCACACAAACCAAACTCAATCTTTCAGAACACTCGTCAATTACTCATTACAAACATGGGGTCACATCCATATGGTCTCTCAATTTTGAAAGTGGAAGGCATGCAATGGTACTTTATCCCAGATAAGCCTATAGTGCAGAATAATTTGGGGATATGCCTAACTAACTACTGCTACCCAATTTATAATTTTATTTGTCCAATGTTCTTTGTACAAATATGTATCTTCAAGTCTCACATTACATGAAACTGTCTTCCAGAAAAGAGCAAATACAGTTGCTGAAGAAGAGGAGGAAGACATTGAATTTGATGATGAAGGTAAATTTCCTCTAACTTCATGGATTCTTTCTTGCCTACAGTAGAACTTTTTGTGTAGTTTCATAGCGAAACCTACCTTACAAAACCTGGTGTCCTAATGTTCGTACAGATGACGAAGAGGACATGTTTGAGCATTATTTAGCTGAACAGTCGGGGAAGTCATTAGCTTAGGCTTCAAGACCATAGAAGAGTACATTTTGGGCAGTCATTTTAGGGAAGCGCACTATTTTGTGTGTTTTCCCATCATTTGGTTGCCTCCTGGTGAATAACTTCAAGAGGCTGTCCAACGCAAGGTAGCTGTGGGCTCTCTCATTGATCTAAGTTGAGGGTGTTAAAAGATCAAACTGCACCTGCATAACGTAGTTCGTTCTGTAATTTATCGTGTTTTTAGTCGGGTTGAACGTGTATACTTTGCCTTTTCGCAGAGCATGTTATATCCTTCGGACAGCTCTTGCTGGCGATATGTATGTATTGCTATTCTTTAAACAAGTCTGCAAACTTGACAGTTCAGCTAAAATTCACACTGTTATTTCTTTCAGATTCGTGCTTGCGATATATAGTTTCTTAAAGTTCCGTTTGCTTTGTCTTAGGGATTGTATCTCTGTTGCACAAAGCTTGTGGATCAGCTGGAGTTCTGCAGATTCATTCAGTGCATCATTGCATTATTAGAACTCCCTATGATTTGCAGCTGATGCATTATTGTCGATGTATCAGTTATCACATAAACAAGAAGGGTCTCTCAGTACAGAAGAATTGCTTCTATTTCCTTCTTCCATTGTCAAGATCATAACACGTGAACAACAAACCATACCGATAGGTTGATAGTTTTCTGTCGGTACGGCGTGTGGTCACAGATTGATGTTGGCAATAATGCGTAATACATTGGTGATCTACAACAGAAGGCTCTTCTTAGCTTTCCTCTGTTCCTACCAGAGGAAACATTTTACTAGGGCCAAAGCTAAATTGATCTGTGAGGTTAAGTATAAACAAAAACCTGTAAACTCACATGAAATGGCTGCAGCAACCACCGTTTCCCCGAGAGATCATCGATGCAGCAACGTCCAATTCTGCTTCTTGACAGAACCAAACGCCTAATTAGACACATCCTTGATCAGTCATGGCTTGCGCAATATTAAGGAAAGCACATATGTTTGCACCATGCACCAAAGACCTGGAGAGAGAGAGAGAGTGAGGATCAGCTTCTGGATTGAAACCAGGTGGAAGCAAAGGAGGATATCCTCAGAAATGCAACAGCCCGTCATTTCGAAGTACAAGAAAAACTAACTCTGAGTTCTCGTTCATAATTCCATAATCTTGAGCAGCTTTGATCGACCTGTCATATGTTTGCTTTACTGCATCCTGTTTAAAGCAAAAGAAAAAAAATAGCAGGTCATGAAATTAGGAAATATATGGAAGAGTAGCCACCAACAGGCAGGAGCACCAGATTATACCTGTATTTTGTTCTCAAAATCCTCCACCGACCACTGCATCAAACTAAACTCTGGATTCAGTTCAAGTTCTCCGACTGCTACCTGTCATTCAAGAGAAACTAAAACATAAACAAGAGGGGGAAACATGTAATGCATATTATGACCTCAATCTGTTTTAGTACTTTATTAAGGTATTGTGTGAAGTCTAGGTGCTCAGCTGGAAAATACAGCAACCATACCTAGAAAGTGGTGTGCATAAAAATTTCCAACATTGGAAAAACAAACTATGCAATTCTTCTAGGATCATATTGTTTCAGAACAACGCAAGGATTGGCAAGAAATTTCAAGCAGAGTATTACCCCACCAGCAGCAGTTGCCTTTGCTGGAGCAACAAGGATTTTTCCCTTTCTTAGGATATCAACTGCTTGAACAGTGCAAGGCATATTTGAACCTACAGTTGGCAATAAGTTTTAATCAACAGATGGTAAATATTGAGAAAGGAACCCAAAGGACAAAATTCAAGACTTCATACATTCTATAAGAACGCAGCAACCAGAGTTCACTATTGCAAGAGCCTCTCCCTGGTCAATCTCATTTTCTGACGCACAAGGGAATGCAACATCATACTGCTCACTCCATGGCTTTGCATCATCTATATACTTGGCATGTGGATATGATTTCAAGTACTCCCTGTTTGATTAAATGAAAAATGGTATATAAAAAACTAAACATTTACAAACCAAAAATAAGGGAAAGGCAAGTACCCACTTGAGGCTCCTTTGCTGACCCTTAATGTTCCTTAGAAGTGAATATTTGACATAATCAAACCCATCTCCATCTAACAGATAGCCCTTTGAATCTGCAACAATTTATGACATTAGCCTTCACTGGTTAGAATTGATATACCTACTGCACAAGTACAACAATTACTTTGATTCAGACAGGGGTGCCCACAATCCAACTGCAGGTTTCGTAAGAGAGAAAATTTCCTTAAAACCAACTGAAACCTTTAAAGTCCTTTATGCCGTTATTATAGGAAAACTAACCAGAAGGGTGGAAACCTATCATAACAACGTACATATATGTGTTACCATAAGAGTTTAGAATTAAGGCTCTTTTAAAAAATCAGATAGCTTGGTTAAGTCAAAAAGTAGTAATAATGATATGCATCATTGTGGGTCTTGGGGATAGGCAAACACGCAAGGATGAATCATGATCAATTCACCAAATTCAAGGTGCCTCTGCATGCCAACAGCCTTCTTTTATGTGTAGACTTTTGATCATGCTCCTGCCAATCATGGTACCTCATTCTATTTCCTATGTAAATAATCCAAGTTAAGCTTTAAATATGTATACCTGAGACTGTAACAGGAATAGCTTCCCATGACAGAAGCTTTTCCAAGACATGCATTGCTATCTTCCCAGAACCACTTATCACACATCTGCAGAAACCATACACATCAGGAAGTTCCAAATGGTTAAAATACAACACTAATAAACCAAATGGATATCAGTCAAAAACCTTAATCCTTTGAGCTCCTTGTTCATATCAGCAAGTACAACACGTGCAAAAAATACCTGCAACAAATTATGCAACCTCTTCGTCAACAGAGAACAATGGACTAGTTAACACATGCAGCAAAAGTATTAGTGTATTACATTGTGAGAACTGTGGCACATGACAAGATACAGACTAGTTGCTGCTCAAAAGAAAAGTTAAGATACCACTTTACCAGCCCGTATCCAGTAGCTTCTGTTCGGAAACTAGAACCAGACCAGACGATTTTAGGCCCTGTAAAATTTCCCTGCATAAGCATGGCAATGAAATCTACAGAAAAGAGCAAAGACTAATGAACCAGAGAAGTGAAAGTAGAAACCAAACTAACAGTCGTTAAGTAGACAAAAGGGACTAGTGGAACTAAGAGACAAATTTAGCATACAGGACAGACGTATCAAGTTACAACAAATTATCAAGGAACACTACTTTGTTTTCTTGGAGCATGCAACTGAGTACAATTACATTCGGAATTCGTGAAACAAATTCTTGATTAGACAACTACCATGAGAATATAGCATTGTCCAGTAGGACTATGCGATCAAAACCAAGTTTAAAAGAATGTTCTAATATTCTAATTAGGGAAGGCCAATCCCTTCAGATTCTCTCATGGTCATTAGTCCTTACTTCTTAATGAGTACCAACAGCAAGAACCATAGTACTCTCAAAATAAAAGACACCTGCAGAGGATCACAAACATTATTTCGGATAACATATATAGTGTACCTGAAAATGACCAGAAAGGCGTCTATACTGCCCGAAAAGGTAACCCATTTCCCTTGGACCAACACCAACATCTTCAGCAGGAAAATCCTGCAGCAAAAGTTGAAGTACGAACTTCCGATTTGATTACAACAGTTTGATTCCACTTAACTAATTTAGAAATAAGTGACTCAAATTCTCAAACGAAATATCTGATTGGGAAGTACCTGATCAGGGCCCAAATATCTATACAGCTCATCCATGAAACTTTGACAAAAACGCATTATCTGGCATGGAAAACTTTCATATTTACATGCACTAAAATATTATTATCCAAAGGAAATAAAATACAACACAAATACCTCACTTTCAGTTTTACCCTTTGGATCAAAATCACTCCCTCCAGCAGCACCTCCAAGTTTATATAGTGACAGAGCATTCTTCAAAGTCTGTGTAAAAGGCTTGAAATGCTAAATTAAGTCTCATATAAGCTTCTAATTTCAACATTCATTAAAAACATTCTCTTGGTTCAGTGGTCAGTACCATTATACTAACTAATGAAGTCCCAAATCATCATAGAGCACTACCAACATCCAAAGTTTATATAACTTGGCTCCATTTGCGCACTATTTGACATTTATATGCTTCTGGCAGCACTAAATTGCGTGCAGGCAAGCAACCCCACCCACCAAAAAACCCTACCCAACCCCTCTGTGTGCGTGCAAATCCCCCAAGTCAAAAAAAAAAGGAAGAATGTTTGCAGGAAAATCATGCCATTGGCTTCAAGAATCCAGTGTAGAATAAGAAGTTCCAAGTTTACATTACAGTATGCATATGCATTGAAGTTGAAGTTGCTGCATGGTTGATTTCTTGAGTGGTATTTTCTGTGCATGACATCAAACATTATGTTGATTTAACCAAAAGGTAGTGTGACATAAAAACAGAAAAAGAAATGCAATCGCTTAGTGTACTACAAGCACAAGTGGTACAGGAATGAAAAGACAGGTTGTAGCAGCAAATTTGCTTGCATGAAAAATGCATTTGGGCCAAGTATACCATTACCAGCTCAAAAGCTAGAAACTTGGCCACACTTAAGTTCATGGAAGGGTGGAAACGAAGACCACCTCTGCATGGACCTAACGCCTGACTGAACTGCACACGGAAACCTCGATTTATATGTGCTTCGCCTCTGTCATCAACCCATGGCACTCTGAAGATAAAGCATCTCTCAGGTTCCAATAAACGCTCCAAAATTTGAACATATCTGAAAAATCACCACCAGAAATCATGTTATACTTGAGGTGTAGGCATACTGTTCCTCAGGAAGGGGAAGGAGGGAGAATTACTGGGAGTTCTTCACCAAAACTGGTTCTAAGGAATGAACCACCTCCTGGATAGACTGTATAAATTCAGCTTGATAAGGGTCCCTCTTTAAGACAGATTCAAGTATTGAAGCTGCTGTTTTTGACAAAGCTGAAATGGCAAATGCCACAATTCAGACAAAACCTTGAAATTTAAGGCAAGTATGTTGTTAACTTGTTTCAATTTGATAGAAAATGGTGTGCACTGAGATCCTGCTGGAAATTAACTTGTTTCTACAGCATCTATAATTGATAATGGTTTGGTGGAAGACTGGAAATTATCCATTCTAACTTATTATTTGCTTTATGCTATGTTCATTTTCTCATAGGGAGCACAGAAGCACTTGTCCGCTGTGTACTGGCGGGTGGCAGCACAGGATGAAGTAACATATATCAAAATTATTTCTTTATGATTGAACTTTAATATGTTACAGATAATGTTATATAACAACATATAACATCAAACTAGATATTAAAAATCATGTTATGTACTTCTCACAGTGCAATTTACATTATTAACATTGAAAGTAAAGACATTTCCCCAAATATCTAAACAACACAGTACTAATTCTACGCACAAATTTGGTACGCATTTCCTAATTTCTACAAACGTCCACAAGCATAATCGCAGGAGCTGAGCCAACAAGACCGACCTTTGACATAGACCGGCCTCTCAATCTCGGGCGGCTGCAGCTTCTCCTTGGATGCCATCTGCAGCCGGAGTGCCTCCTTATGCAGCAAGCTATTGTTGTGCTCCTCCAGCGCGCTCATCTGCATGTTCCTGCTCCCCTCGTTCCCGTAGGGGTTCCGGCGGTGCTTCCGGCCGTACTCCTTGCACACAGTGCAGAAGATCCTGCTGGTGTTGTCGTGCACGGCCACGTAGGCCCACTTGTACGTGTCCGCCCACTCCCCTCGCCATTTCTTCACCACCTTCTTCTTCTTCGTATGCGCTGGCAGCCTCAGCATCCCCTCGTGCTCCCCCCCATGCGGCGGCGCCGGCTGCGCCTGCCCGTCAACGCCGGGCTGCGAGCACGGGAGGAGGAGGTTCTTGTGGTCGTCGGCGGGGACGACGGGTTCGTGGGCGGAGGTGACTCCGACGAGGCCCGCGCCGTAGAAGGGGGGGTCGTCGCCCGGGCCGATCTCGAGGTCGATCTCCTCGCCGATGCCGCGCACCACCAGGTGGTGCTGGTGCTGCCGCTGCGCCTGCCGCAGCAGGTTGATCTCGTCCATGGCCGAGTTCATGCACGCCCGCGTCGCACCATGCGGGGCAACGCCGGGAGACTCGATTCGGCGCCCGTACCAGCCAAAGCCGAGTAAATCTGGCCCCAATAGGCGCGATCAAATGGGGGATTTCGCGTTAGGGTTTGGGGAATTGGGCACCACGACACTTGTGCCGGTGCCCGTGGAAAGTCGGGTCGATGAGAGCGTCGATCTGGGCGCGCGGAGCACGGGGCAGCCGAGACGGTGGTCGGCGAGGACGTGGGGAAACTGCCGCGGCGGCCGCTGCTCGAGTCTGAGCGGCTAGCGTTCAGACAAGACAGCAACAAACGGTCAGGACTAAGGACAAGGCCGTGGCCGATAGACCTGCTGAAACGGGCCGGCCTAACCGTGACTCACGGCACGGTACAGTTGGCTCGGCTGGTACGGTATACTACCCCCTATTATAGCGGGGGGATTCCCCGCCCCCCCGCTCGGCCACGTCCCCCGCCCGCGCGCGCTGGCCGCCGCGTGGCGGGGGGATTCCTGTACGGTCAGGGGAGGGATTTTCCTCCTGCTTTCCGGAATTTACGTACAGGTCCTTTTTCTTCGCGAACAGGTCCTTTTTCTCGCGGAAAGGTCCTGGCGGGTTTTTTTTTGCGGCGGATTTTTCTGAAAAACCCCCTCCAATTTGCAGGATGGCGCCCCGCGGTTTTCTAAATTGCGTACGGGTCCTCATTTTATTACATACGGGTCCT
Source organism: Dendrocalamus latiflorus (assembly GCA_017311315.1). Taxonomy (NCBI): domain Eukaryota; kingdom Viridiplantae; phylum Streptophyta; class Magnoliopsida; order Poales; family Poaceae; genus Dendrocalamus; species Dendrocalamus latiflorus. The sequence goes on along the minus strand of CM029648.1, from coordinate 13,090,217 downwards.
CAATTTTTACGAAAAAACCCTTTAACTTTTTCGAAAATACGCATGTACCCTCGATTTTTTTTTAAAAAAAACTCCTCACAAATTTTCGCCTCTTTTACTTCGGTGCACACGGTGGCTGGCGCGGCGTGTCGCCGCGCCTATGCTGCTAGTAAACTTAAGAGAAAACCATAAAACGGTGTCTCATACTCTTCTCCCTTCCAAAACATCGCCGCTACCTTCCTCTCCCGGCACTCTCTCCCTCTCATGCTCTCTCTCACTCCCATCCGTCACTCTCTTCCTCCTTACTGTCGTCATCCCCTCACTCTCCTCCACCACCGGATCTAGCTCCCCTAGTACGGATTCACCCTTCCCCTCGGGTATAGAAGGAGGTCGGGGGAGGCGGTGACGGCAGTGGGGCGATAGGCAGGGGTAGGAGGGTGGTAGCAGCGGCGGCTATGGTAGTTAGGTTGGGCGGGGCGGCACGGCAGGGAGGGGTCGGGGCGGCACGGCGAGGTGGCAATGGCGTCGTTGGCCACGGGTGGTGGTGGAGGGGGCGGGGGTGGTGGAGAAGATGCGTGGAGCTGCTTCGGAGTAGAACAAGAGAGGGAGAGGTAAGGGAAGTGGCGACGCTTCAAGAAAAGGCGGGAGGAGATGGGCGGCGCAATAGAGATATGCCATCAGAGGCATCCCGACCTCCCGACGGCATACCGTGCCATAGTACTTCTCGAATAGTAAATAGGTCATGTCGGTCTGACATGACTAAGCGTGACGTATTTGGACTAGAACCTCAGCACGGCGGGTTGGCACATCACGACACACACAGTACCGTGCCGAGGTACGGCCCAACCCAACATGACATGCCATTTACCCCTAACCTCCTACTATACCCACTTCTAGGAGACCAGATCTGCTCAGAAGAGTGTAGTAACTCTCCTATTGCAGTGCAGTAAAAATTTATGAGGATGGTAGTAAAATTACTTGTGTTACGGTTAATGGACCCTTCTAAGCGTGCGCGGGTGACTTGGCAGTAAAATTACTTGCGACTGGCAGTAAAGTTATTTATGAATGGTAGTAAAAAAATACTTTCGGTTGACAGCAAAGTTACTTGTGACCCACAATAATATAGCTTGCGACTGGCAGAAAAAGTACTTACTACCGGCACCCTCCCACGAGGGCTACGCCATGGCCCTATGTGGCTGACAAGGAGTCAAGGAGTGCATGGCAGCGTAGAAGCGCAGATTTGGACCCGACCTACTTCTTGACAAGCAGGACGGAACCGACCTGGACGGACATCAGGATGGGAGTACATGGGTTCGCCACTCACTATCATACCTGTAGACCTTGTAGAAGGCGAAGGAGGAGGCGGTGTGGTGATGCAGTAAGGAAAACCCAAGAGCTGGGTACGACTGACGGAGCAGGCGAGTGCGAGTGACAAGCTCACAAGGGCAGATAAGCCGAGGATGGAAAGGGGAAAACGGGCCGTAAATTTACTAGCAGAGCAGTATATTTGCCAGTAGAAAAAACTGATAGTAAACTTACTTGCGAATGGCAATAAGCCTACTAGTCGACTGGATGGCACGGTTGGGCACAACTCCTTTAGCCTTTAGGCACGCTAAGGCACGGTTGGGCACAAATTTCCAAATTTTTTGACTGCTTACAGAAAGACTACTTCTAAATTGACAGTAAACTTACTTGTGACGGGCAGTAAAATTATTTGTAATAGGCAGTAAAAGTACTTGTGAACAGTTGTAAGCTTACCTACGAATGGTGTTGTGCGTCAGAAGGGGTGTTGCGCATCAGAGTAGATGGTGTTGTGAACCGGAGGGGGCGGCATGGCGACGTGGCAGGGGAAACCCTAGAGCTGGCTACGAGCGACGGAGTAGACGGATGCGAGCAAGTGAGGCTGCAAAAGTGACAAGGTCAAGGGCGGACAGGCTGTGGAAGGAAAGGGGAAACTAACCGTAAATTTACTATTAGTAAAAAATTGTTAATAAACTTACTTGCAAAATGATGGTAAGCTTACTAGTGGACTGGATGGCATGGATTTCCAAAATTGTTAACCATTTAGCACACCACGGCACAGCATGACAAGGCTCATTTAGCCTTTGGGCACGCTAAGACATGGTTGGGCATGGATTTCCAAAATTTTTTACCGTTTACAGAAAGATTACTTCTGAATGATGAGTAAAATTACTTATGACGGGTAGTAAAATTACTTGTGATAATAGTAAAAGTACTTGTGAACGGTAGTAAGCTTATCTACGAATGAAGGTAACTTTGTGGCCCAACCCAGCATGACATGACTGGTAGATATGTGGATGAGAAGAAAAAAATAAAGGAAAATAAAAGGGATGAAGAAACTGACGGGTAGGCTCCACCAATTGATGGATAAAATAGACTTTTCATCCACCTTCTCTCTCCTCTCTAAGCTAGATATATTATTTTAATGAGTAGAGTGACCTACATTAGAAAGCCATAAAACTGTAATGTCCTGGAGAAAAGCCACGAATTTTTAGTGTCCTAGAGCAAACGTCACAAAATTTAGGTATCATGTAGCCAATTTTGCCAAAAAAAACTATGTGGCTAACTCAACGAGCTTTATTAATCAAGGCCATTTTTACATTTCTCATCATACAAATTTCAATCAAATGTACAAAATTACATTTTTCTCATCTTTATGAACTTAGAATGCTAGAATTTTTCTCAATTTCTATGAGAATTGAAATTTCCTATGAAGGTCGAAAAAGATAGATATTGTAACATCCTGATTTTCAGAGCCTTTTTGAAGCTTTTAAAATAAAATTCATCATTTGAATTTTTCTGGAATTAATTAAAACTTAATTGGAATTTTTATTAATTAAAAAGATTTAATATGATTACATTAAACATTAATATTTGTCAAAAATATTTTATTTGTGTTCCTTGTGTCACAAGGAATGTTTTTGCATTTTCGTGAATTTTTCGGAGTTTGTTTGAGCTCAATTTCAAATTTCCAAAAAAACAAAGGAGAGAGTCCGTCTTCCCCAGCGCGACGCGAGCAGAGCTCGATTCCAGTTCTGTACACGTTTCCTTCCGTTTTTCTCTTTCTTCATAACTTTCAATCCGGACCTTATTTCAATGTCTTCCCAAAAGGAAAGTTGTGCCAAATCACGCAAGAAATCCATCCTAACTAGTCTCTTTCCGTTTCGTTCATTCGTTTGCCTTTTATCTCCTATTTTTTGGAACGGACTCTAAACCGAAATTCGCGAATTGGAGTCGGTTTCTATCTCTTCCAAGCATATAAATATGACCCCTTGACCCCTCTAAACCCATCCCAAGCCGTGCCAAGTCCCCCCAAAGCCCAGAACACCATCGGCACCGAGGCCCTCCGGTCCCGAAATTGCTCGTCGCGTCTTGAGCTATCCGGTGAGTTTTTCCGTGATCCTTTCGCGTCACATTGTGCCATCATGTCCCATCTACCTTCTAGCCAAGATAATTTGATTTTGGTGCAGCCCATCTCCCGGAATCGAGTTTTCCCCAATCTAGGTCAAGAGCGCTTCCCGACGTCGATTCGTCGTCTCTGGTAAGCTTTAGTCCGTGCCGTAAATTTTCTTAGACTTTTCTCACCGCGTTCTACGCCGTGCTTCTTTCCTTTTCCCCAAAAAGCCTCCACAAATTTTCACCTCTGAACCTCGCCGTGGCTGCCAATGGCATCTCGTGTCCCCCATCTACCCGGTGATGTTTTCACCAATTCGTTCGCGTCACATTGTACCAAACCATCCCAGGTAGCTACCCTCCAAGTGGTTTTAGATTTCGTTTACCGAGCACCAAGATATTAAGTTTTCCCTTTTTCCTTCCCGACGTCGTTCAAGCGTCGATTGCGCCGTCACCGATGGGTTTCTGGCCGAGCCGATAATTTTGCTAGCCTCACCAAGCTGCGTTCTAGCCCATGCTCACCCTACTTTTCCATATTCTATGCCCGAGTTTTATTCCTATATCCAACCTATGTCGTTGTAGCCGCCCGTGCTGTCACCGTGCTCCGTTTGGCGTGCCATCGCTTCCTATGTGTGCCTTAGGTCCCTAACAACCCATTTTGCTAGTTAGATTCACCTCCCATGCCTCCTCTCGCCGGCGCTAGCCTTCTCTCCAAAAGTGCTGCTCTCGGATAAACATTAACTTTTGCTATTTTTCAGCATTTTCTCGCTCGGCAAACTTTAGATCGCTTGTTCTCCTTCGTCCGAACTCCGATTGAACCGATTCTTTTTTTCCTAAATTCATCTAAAATTGAGCTATATATTTTAGTTCTGGTTTTGCAGTTTTTAGAGTTTATTTGGATTTTATTTGAATTTATTTTTGTGTTCATTTCATTTTCTCTCTCGTTAGATCACGCGTTTGAAGGAGCTGAAGCAGGATTCGAAGATCAAGAATTCCTAACTGAGAAGGCCAAGGCAAGCCGTGTCCTTTGATCATGTTGAACCCAGTTTTCAAATCTATTATGTATTATTTTGTTTTAAATTATTATGCATTGCTACTTTATTATGAAACCCTTGTATTGGTAGTTAATGACCTAATTGATTATTTCCTTCTTGATAATTTGAATACCATGATTCTATTGTCACCATAGGATGGGTAATTACTTAGTGATGCAATATTAGTTATCATATGGGTTGCACGTCTAAATTGCTTAGCCATGTTTATTGCTAGTACGTTGGGTCTATCATCACATGTGTTAAATAAACTTGACTTAATGATATACTGAAACGTGGTGGTCGACCACAATTATAAAATTTATGTGCCATGACATGGGTGGTGTCATTGGTGTTGGTTATACAAAATTGGTTTTCACCTGGGCGAAGGATAGTGCAGTAAAGGGGGTGCAGGTTGCATATGGGATGTGGATGCTTCGCCTGGGTAAATCTAAGGACTTAACTTTGTGCGTCATTGATCTGAGCCTTACCGTACAACCACATGTCCAGTATGGGATGGACCTGACCGATTAATTTGTGAGATTTCAATATCGATTCCGCCATTGGGATAATATGGTCGCGAATTTCCATGAGGCGCAATGGGGGTGTAAGGCGAAACCCTAGCGGGCAGATTCGGGTTGGGATTGAGCATTGTAAAGGCCTTGTCATGATTTCTCCACCGCACACCAAAGGAAGTGTGTCAATCGCTTGGCAATATGAGAATATCATGTCTTGTGGGTAAAGTTGTACAACCTCTGCAGAGTGTAAAACTATTCGAATAGCCGTGTCCTCGGTCATGGACAATGCTCGGTGATTTCACACGAGGGGTAGAGTTTTCATAAAACCTGGTTGGGTTAAGTTGGGAAGTGAATGGTTAGTTCACGGGTGTTCATTTCATGGATCTTGGTTCATGGTGGATTCCTTGGGTGAATGGTCAGTTCACTTGTGGTTGGTCTCAATTCCTTTGGTTACTTATTTATTATCATTTACAAAGCTTGCTTTTCAATCTACTTATTGTATTTACTTTAAATTGTTGCTTTCTGCAAAGCTAACCTTTCAGCCATTCTTTGGTAAGCCTTGCATACTATATTGCATTCTTTGTTACAAACGACTTGCTGAGTACTCTATGTACTCACGGCTTCATCCATATTTGCTCAGTTGAGGAAGAAGGACCAGTCCAGCAGGAGGTACCCGGAGGAGGATACTTCGACGACTTCGCGGATTAGGACTTCGCTCCCCAGTCGATTGCCTGTGGGCATGTCGAGTGGCTGCTACGCTTCTTTCTGGTTTTTCGCTGCTAGCTTCTTTAAGCCTTTCAGGCTATTAATTGTAAGCTTGGCCATAAGGTCGTACTCTGATTATTATTAATATGTGAGTCTTTTCCTAGTAAATCGTGATATGGTCGATATTTCATCTTTGTTTATATTGTGTGCACTGGCGTGATCCTGGACTAGTGCAGAATACACAGGAGAGTTCGGATTTGCATATTCAGGTCTCTACAGATATCATGTCTTATTCTCATCCTCTATTGGACTTGGGAGGGGGGCCTACCTGGTGTGTGTGTGTGTTGTGTGCCCTGTCCCCCTCCCCCCTCACGTGAGCATAAAGAATCATATGAGTGACATATAGAATATGACATGTATAGCAGAGCACTGATAATGCACTTTTTGTTTTGAAGCATTAAATGGATTTTTTGGTGGCACTCATAGCAAATTCTATTACTCTTCGTCTTTGTCGCCCTAGGGCTCGCCTCCCCCCTTCCTCCCAAACCATTGATGGCCCTACCATCTTGTCAGCAGGTGTCAATCAGAGCATGCAGCGTGGGGCTCACCCTAGACATCTTCCTCGTGCTAACTTCCTGCCCATCATCACTTGCATTGTTGTCAAGCCTTTCTATGCATCGTTGCCATATGGGCCTCAATGCTAGCTCATCCTATGCTGTCACTACCGATTTCTCCACTGGTGAGTTACTTATTATTACTCCTACCCCTCTTGGCCTTGCTTTGCTCTGTACTCTAGCTTGTGGCCCCAGATCTATGGTGTCTATCAACTTTGGTGTGGTAAAGTGGGCTGGTGAGTGTACCGAGGTTGCTTGCTGCTTTTGTGCAGAGGAGAGATGTCATCCCGGTCGTTGATGCATTGCTCTAACTTGTCCTTGTTTTGTGTACGCTTCTTTTCCCTACCCCATCCTCTTCCTAGCATGTGTGTGGGCGTGCATGTGGGGTGTGTGTGAATGCATATGTGCGTTCTTCCATGTACTTAAAAAGGTTTACGTGCCTATCCACAACGGCAAGCCCGTCTGCGAGTCCATGCTCATCGTGTAGTACCTCAACGAGGCCTTCCTTGGCACTGGCCCGACCTTCCGGGCCCAGAGGATGGGTGGGGTGTTAAGTTGGTATCAGAACGGGCGTTAGGTCCATAGTAAAAAAATTTGACAACTTAGCATAATTATTCAACTAAAATTTGACTTAGGCCAAATAATAAAATTTGACACACTCTGGTGCACAATAGGATGGGGTTGGGTCCTACATTGCATTTCCGCTTTCACTAGCTTTGTTGTTGATTTGTACTGTTGAGATGGATGTTTGTAGGCTAGTTAAGTGATTGGCTATCTGTCATGAATAGAAATGCCGAGAGTTAGAGGACACGGACGTGGCCGTGGAGGTCATGGCCGGGGCCATGGCCGTGGCCATGCCCAAGTGGAGCCACCACTTGAGGTTCAGCAGGAGGCACCTAGCGCAGAGGTTGCTCCTGCTGAGCAATCCGTAGCTAGAGATCCGGCAAGGTCTTAAACCTTGCTGTAGGAGTCCATAGAGGAGGTCCGTGTGCTTTTCCAACAAGCACTGACAGCCGCTGCTATGATTGTGCCCGTTGCTGCCCCTACTGTCGTTCCGGTCATACCAGAGGCAAGAATGGGCCTTCGTGTGTGGTTGGCCTTGTGACTATATACCTTTGATGGGACGGGTATACCAGTCCAAGCTACAGATTGGTTGCACTACATGGAGAGGCAATTCGAAGCCTAGAGATGAGCTCTCAGTTGAAAGCTCGCTGTGTGGCTTTCCAATTAAAGGGTCAAGCGGACATCTGGTGGGAAAGGGTTCTTTCAGCCAGGACCCCTGCCCAGGGTCCCACTACTTGGGAAATATTTGCCAAGCAGTTCAAGGTGAAGTATTACCCAGATTATTACATGGAGAGTATGGAGGTCGCCCTGTCGACCTTGGTACAGTGAAAGATGACCATACCTGAGTACAAGGCGGGATTCAACAACCTAATCCGCTTCAAGCCATCGGTCACAAGCAATGACCTTGAGAAAGCCAAAAGGTTCTGCCAAGGGCTCAACTCTGAGTTTCAGCATGTCATGGGAGCTACGGCACCACGTGACTTTAGGTCCGTGGTAGAGCAGGCCAGAGGGATGGAGTTGGAGATGCAGCTCACTAAACGGCCGCAACTCTCTGGTGGTTCAAGCGCTTCTGGTGGTAACCCAAAGAGGAGCTTCACTGAAGGGGTGGGTCGTCTCAGCGGCCCGCTCCAAAGAAATTTCCAAGTGGGGCCAGCGTCCCCCACATTCATCCAAGTCCAAGATTTCGAGGCTGTCTTCTTCAGTGCCTCGTTCTTCATTGGCAACCCTAGCCTATTGTCTTATCCCAGGACAGGGCATGATCTGTTTCAAGTGCGGTGATGGACACCGTGCTGCTGAGTGTTCCTGGATGGGGAACTGTCGGCATTGTGGCCAAGTGGGCCACAAAATGATGATTTGTTGACAGAATCCCGCTAGCATCATCAAGTGGGAGCTAGTATCTTCATCAAATGCTACACCTTGGGGGTTAGTCCAGATGATGGTAGTTTCCCCTGTGTTGCAGCCTCCTCTTTCCTGGGCTCCACTCACCGGGTATTACTGGCATCCTACACCAACTCCTCCATTCCAGCATTCTACACCACCTCCAGTCCCGTTACCATCACAGCAAAGCGTCAGGGCTCTCGCCGCCCCGACACCACCTAGAGTCTACACACTGCCTACTGTTGAGTCTGCGGGTCGACCTAACGTGGTGACAGGTACCCTGTTAGTGGACTCATGTGAAGCCCTTGTTCTTTTCGACTCCGGTGCTACCTAGAAAGGCCAAGTTGAGTGTCCAACAAATTTCCCAATCGGTTGTGGTTAGTACCCCAAGGGGTATCATTGCTAGCTCCACAGTATGCCCTGGCTGTGTGGTTGCAATAGATGGCGAGGAATTTGTTGCCAACCTCATGGTTATATAGTTAGAACATTTTGATGTTATCCTTGGCATGGACTGGTTGCATCGCTACCAGGCTGTGATTTTCCTGCTTCTGGAGAACAATCACCTTGCAAGCTCCTTCAGGGAAGGAAATAATCTTTCAGGGAAATGCACCCACGTGTTCCCTCTTTGTGTTGGCCAGCCTGTTCCCTGCCTGACGAACCATGAATTTTGGGTTGCTCCTAGCACTTGCAGAGAAGCCAAGTGCACCTTTGCACATTGAGGATATTCTTGTGGTGCGTGAGTATCCCAATGTGTTTCCTGAAGAGCTTCCGGGTATGCCACCCAAACGAGATGTGGAGTTTAGAATTGATCTTGTTCCTGGCACAAGACTTATATCCATGTCCCCCTACCGGTTGGCACGACCCTTGCAAGAGGAGTTGAAGAAGCAATTAGATGAGTTGTTGTCCAAGAGCTTGATTCGTGGTAGTGTGTCACCTTGGGGAGCCCCTGTCCTATTCACTAAGAAAAAGGATGGGAGTTGGCGCATGTGTATAGATTACTATACTCTCAATCAGGTGATCATCAAGAATAAATACCCATTGCCTTGCATCGATAACTTGTTTGATCAATTGAAAGGAGCCAAGGTGTTCTCCAAAATTGATCTACAATTTGGATATAATCAAATCTGAGTGTGGGAGCACGATATTGAAAATATAGCTTTCTCCACAAGATATGGGCACTATGAGTTTACAATTATGACCTTTGGACTGATGAACACCCCTGCTGTCTTCATGGAGACGATGAACAGTATGCTACACAAGTATCTGGATGACTTTGTAGTGGTGTTCATTGATGATATCCTAATTTATTCCAAGACAGAGGAAGAGCATGAGTAGCATCTAAGCCTTGTGCTTGAGACTTTAAGGAAGAATCAATGCTTTGCCAAATTGAAGAAGTGCGAGTTCTGGATATTTGAAGTGAGCTTCCTAGGTCATGTAATTAACCAGGAAGGCATTTTAGTACATCTAAGAAAGATTTCCATCATCGTGGATTGGAAGAGGCCATCTAATGTTAAAGAAGTGAGAAGTTTTCTTGGCCTAACTGGTTATTACCGGCGCTTCGTGAAAGACTTCTCCATCAGTGCCAAGCCAATGTCTCAACTCACGCGGAAGGGTGTGAGATTCCAGTAGACCGATGAATGTGAGCATAGTTTTAATACTCTGAAAGAGAAGTTGGTAACTACTCCTGTTCTCACACTTCCTGAGTCAGGGAAGCGTTTCACGGTCTACTCGGATGCGTCTCAAGTGGGTGTAGGTTGTGTGCTCATGCAAGATAACAAAGTGATCACGTATGCCTCGCGACAGTTGAAGAAACATGAGCAAAACTATCCTACTCACGATTTAGAGCTTGCTGCAGTGGTTTTCGCTCTAAAGATTTAGAGGCATTACTTGTATGGAGAGTCTTGTGATATTTTCACTGACCACAAAAGTCTCAAATACATTTTCACTCAAAAGGAGTTAAATTTGAAGCAAAGACAGTGGTTGGAGCTTATCAAAGATTATGATCTCACTCTTCAGTATGATCCAGGCAAGGCAAATATGGTTGCTGATAACCTTACTTGTAAGATGACACCCTCCACTCTAGGTTGTCTCATTGCTGACTTTGAACGGATGGGAACTTCCTATTGTTTTGCTAGTACAGCATAGGTGAGATGTAGCTGTTGCTGGAATCAACAATTCTAGAGCGAGTAAAGGAGGCGCAACAGCATGATCAATTGCTTCAGCAAGTGAGAAAGCGGCTTAATGAAGGAAAAACAAGGGATTTCAGCCTTGACGAGTCAGGTGCATGCGGTTTAAAGGCCGTCTTTGAGTGCCGCAGAAGGCTCAAGTCAAGGATGATATTTTGAGAGAAGCTCACTATACCCTATACACAGTGCATCCTAGTGAGACCAAGATGTATCGTGATCTCAAGAAGAGCTTCCGGTGGAAGAGGATGAAAGTGGATATCACCAAGTATGTGGCATCTTGTGGGGTTTGCCGGCAAGTGAAAGCTGAGCATAAGAGCCCCGCTGGCTATTGCAGCCCTTAGAAATTCCCCAGTGGCCATGGGATGATGTTACCATGGATTTCGTAGTCGGCTTACCTCATACCCAGCGAGGTAAGGATGCGATTTGGGTAGTGGTGGACTGATTTACTAAGTCCACGCACTTCATCCCCATTCACACAACGAACTCAGCGAGTGAGTTGGCACCCATCTATGTGCGGGAAATAGTAAGGTTGCATGGTGTGCCCAAGTCGACAGTTTTGGACAGAGACGCCAAGTTTGTCTTCAAGTTTTGGGAGAACTTGCAGGGCGCTCCGGGCATGAAACTCCAGTTCAGTACTGCTTTCCACCCGCAGATGGATGGATAGTCTAAATGCATCATTCAAACACTGGAGGACATGTTGAGGTCTTGTGTTCTGTCTTCGAAGGGTAGCTGGGAGGATCGTCTGGCACTCGCTGAGTTTGCCTATAACAACAGCTACCACTTTAGTGTTTGGGCAGCGCCATTCGAGGTTCTGTATGGGCGAAAGTGCAGATCGCCTCTTTGTTGGGATGCCGTGGGCGAGAAGGCTGTTCTAGGCCTGGATTGGGTCCAGCAAACAGTAGAACGAGTGGCGAAAATTAGATAGAATCTGCTAACTGCCCAGAGTAGGCAGAATAGCTATGTAGATGTCAAGAAGCGAGAACTATAGTTCGAAGTGGGGGATCAGGTGCTCCTGAGAGTATCTCCCACTAAAGGCATAGTGCGATTTGATACCAAAGGGAATCCTAACCCTAGGTATATTGGGTCATTTTCAATTCTAGCACGGATTGGAAAGTTGGCATATCGCTTGGTCTCCCTGACTCCATGCGAGGAGTGCATAATGTGTTCTATGTTAAGAAAATACCTACGAGATCTAAAGCATGAGATTATGTTAGAACCGGTGTCCATAAAGCAAGACCTCACCTTCGAGTCCCATCCAGTTCAAATTCTGGAGGAATCAAAGAAGGTGTTGAGGCATAAAACGATAAAGTATGTTAAAGTGCTTTGGACACATCAGTCTAAGCGAGAAGCGACATGGGAGTTGGAGTCTCGCATACGCGAGAAGTACCCAAACTTGTTCTCCATGGGTATGAGTTAATGTTATGTTATGTGTAGTTCATTTTTATTTTGTTCTTCCGTGCGGATTGTTGATTGCTAGAATTTGAGGTCGAATTCTGTTAAGGGGGTAGAATGCAATACCGCTAAAATGGAAAGGGAAGTAAAGTGAGAAATGAAACAATCCAAGGGAGAATAAAGTAAAGAAAGTAGAGTTTCGCCGTCAGACCCATCGGCTTTTCGAATGCCGAATAAAAGTAGCGCTCACTGAGGTTCCCAGACAATCCAGGGACGATCGGCACCATCTCGCATTATGGGTTTTTGTCATCCAGCGGGAAATTCCATTCTTACCTTTTAATGACTTACCTGCCAGAGTAGAAAAAGTCCAAGCAGTGCAGCACCCTTTTGGACCAAAAGGCCCTCACAGTCAATAACAACCAAAGAGAGTGAATGGGGGCTTATACGGCAATACACAGCTCAAAGGGAGGCCAATTGTGACCTCCTTACTTAAGCCTAGCCAATAGCTGGCCCTCCTTATTTTCCTTTCCCCAACTAAGAGTTCACCAAGAGCAAGCCAACAAAAGCCGAGCAAGCACCATTTCTTTTCCCCAGCTAAGAGCACAAGCTAGTAAGAGAGCTCTGTCTCTCTATTGCTCGGCCAAACCAAGCTTCAGCTCACTTCTCCCAGTTCAAACTTTCCCACTGAGAGCCAACCCAACCGAGGCAACACAAAGAGGAGGTAAGGGGGGAGAAACAGAGGAGAGGAGCTTGGGAGATTGGGGAAGACCGACAACATGAGAACGGCGTTCACGGCGACTGCAAGCCACCTAGGACTGCTAGAACCACGTCGAACCCGACTGGGACAAGGAGGAGGCGAGAAGGGCCAATAGAAATGCGTGGAGAGTGCTGTCACCACCATGCCCATCGTCATCGCCTTCTCATCCCCACCCAACCCGAGCCAAGTAAGGTTTGTTTTCCCCAACCTTGTGTGACAAAAAGTAGAGCAAAACAAAGCTAGGAGTTAAATCAAAGTGCATTAAAGAAGAGAGGATTAGATGGACCGTTCGATGTGGAGTAGAGATGCTCAGGCTAAGCTTAGGCACCTTGGCCAAAGCCATGGCCACGAGGAACACCTGGTGGCCCTCCGGCGGCACAGCCACGACCGAGCCAGGCGTCGGCTTGGGGAGCCGACGGTGCCGAGGATGGCCGGACGAAGTTCAGGGCCTTGGCATGGGGGGCCGCCACGGCAGCGCGGGAAGGGCGACGGCCAAAGGCTGTGCCAACCGAGCGATGGCGCCAAGCGCCTCGCCGCTGTGTGAGCACAATGGGAGGCAGCGGATCTAATCTTGGTCGACTGGATCCGAGGCAAAGAGTGAGGGGAGGAGCCATAAGCGAGTGGGGGTGCACGAGCGACGGTTGTGACCGAGCCTCTCGGTCGGATCTTGGGGAGGGTGAGAGCAGGGAAGAAGGGGGAAGTCTAGGGCGTGCGGAGGCTGGCCAGCGATGAGCTCGAGGCCGGCATGCTCGAGCTCGACCGTGCACCGTCGTGTCGCCTAGAGGAGTCAGGCCATTCGGTTGAGGAATAAATGAGGAGAGGGAGAAAGTAAAAAAGAAAAAAGATATAAGGAGATGAGAGAAGAGGAGTTCGGCTGGGTGGTAGGGAAAAGAAAAGAAGAAGAAAAAAGAAGAAAAAGAAAAGAGAAAGAGAGAGAAAGAAGAAGAAGAGAGAAGAAAAGAATAGTGGAGAGAAAGAAAAGAACAGAGGAGAAAAAGAAAAGAAAATTGGGGGTTTGGTACCTGTGCGACAGGTCCTTAAAACTAGTGTGTTTTATGCCAGAGTCGGGTTATGCGCATAGAGTTGTCGTCGCTCACTTAAGCACTAGTTTCGATATGTTGTGTTGAGTCGGGTTGACGTTTGTACAGGTGGAGGTCCCAGATCGGAGCTGTCCACGCATCGTCCCCGAGACTAACCAGACAAGTGCATGGTAAAGCGGTAAGTTCAGGTAGTGTTTGCTGTTAGATGAATGGTGGTGCATTACTTACCATGTTGTGGTAAGTTAACTATTTCTGTATGCATGATGAGTAATGATGAATGACGATTATTGAGATATGACATGTTGATATGTATAAATGGAAAACTTGCATTGCATGCGTATCATGAAAAGAGATAGTGTTATGGTATCATTGGTCCACTTTGTATGGACGCTCCACGGGAGTAGAGATTGAGGTCCCCATATGAAAATGGTGGGCTATTGCGGTCCCCGTATGAAAAAGAACAGGTTTGTGATCCCCGCATGGAAATAAGGCGGGCCTGAGTGAGCATCGACGGGTGGCCGCTCTGCTATACCGGTATAGCCTAAAGAAATAAGAGAGAAGTGCATGTGCATATGCATAATGATTGGTTGATAAGAACTGAAAGAGATTAAATGGAAATAAATGGCAATTGAAATTGTGATGGTTATGGACTGATTTGTGCACCTATTATTTACTGTTTTGCTTTGTACTTGTTAAGTCTTTGAACTCACCCTTGCTTTGTTGTTGTTTTTTTAGGTGACTATTGAGGACGTCATGCACGGGGCGGGAGTAGTACATGAATAATTTCACGAACCAGCAGCACTCCTTGTACCACCTTTTGTCAGTATATTTTTAGACTCTACTAGTATGCTAGAGTAATCACTAGAAATGCTATAATGTATCGGGTCGCTGCAACATAAATAAATTAGTGTTGGCTTAAAATTTTTTGTAGTTGATAGAATGGTAAAAGTATGCAATGTGGTAGCATTCCAGGCCCAAAGGATGGGCGGGGTGTTACAGTCTTGGCAAGATGTAGTCTGCCCATGTTGCCATTCTCGCCATCGTCGTGGTTGTCGTCCTTATCGTCGCTGCCTTGGACCGTCGAGTACCCAACGAGGGGTGCATTTCATAAGCTTGCCCCTTTTTTGGATTTCGATGTTTGTTTTCCTATCTTCGAATCCCATCTCAAGAAACCCCAAAGTTTTATTCTTTCAACTCGGTGGATCGACGAATCGACTAGTTTGCTGGCTTCATGGAGTTTGTGTGTGCTAGAATAATCTTGTTTCTTGTGGTAGAAGTTGTACTCGTCATTGTCGAGCCCGTGTACAAGTATGACTCTATCGTAGTCGGAGTTCGTGTCATAGTTGTAATATTAGTTCGAGTCAGTTGTCGTGGTTATAGTCAAGTACGGCTTTATATCCGAGTCGGTTTCGAGTCCCAGTGTGAGTCAGACTTCGAGTCCTTCTCGGGGTCGTAGTCGAAAAGTCGGGTATAAAAGGCAGAGTCATTGTACCGAGAGGAGAGCACCGAGTTGAGATGATGTAGTCGAGAGGATGTGTCGAGTAGAGGGCGACCGGTGTGGTTGCAGGCGGTCGAGGAGATCATAGAGAAGAAGATGACTGGTGTGGTTGCAGGCGGTCGAGGAGATCACAGAGAAGAAGATAATCGGTGTGGTTGTAGGCGATCGGCGTGATCGTAAAGCAGAGGGCGGCCGGCGTGGTCACAAACGGTCGGTGTGATCACAGAGGTTTGCAGACATGGTCGTAAGCGAGTTACGACCACGACAAGCAGAGGATCGCAGATGTGGTCGTAAAGGAGCTACGACTGCGGCGATCGAGCATAGGTGTCCACAGGAGCAGTTTACATGGTTGTAAAAGAGTTATGGCCACGATCATAGAGTAGAGGACGTGGTCGTAAACGGAATTACGACCATGATGGCAAAAAGAGTGGAGGTGTCCGCAGGTGCTGAAGACGTGGTCGTAAAGGAGTTACGATCACGATCACACAATAGGAAGACGTGGTCGTAAGGGTTACGACAATAGTGGTCGATAGAATCACAGCGTGGTCGTAATCGAGTCACGACTACGGTGATCGACTGTGGTCGAAGGAAGTACAGTGCAGCGGCAGCGAACGTAGTCGTAACTTCTACTGAAGTTACGAGTACGTGATCGGAGCAGCGAGGAGTGATCGGAGGGGGTCACAACGTGGCCGTAACGATTGTCAGCGTGGTCGGTAAACCAGCAGAGCGGTCATAACAGCACAGGATATGGTCGTAGTCTTTTTAATGTGATCGTACGACTGCAGGAGATGATGGTAAGGTCTTGAGAACAATCGTAGATGCTGTAACAGTGTGAACAAAACGAAGTTTTGGTAAAGAAATCGAGCCCCGTGGAACATATTATAGATCAACGGCTTCGATTCTCGGACTACTTTTTCCACCGCTCTGCTGTAGATAGTGGCTGCCCGGCGGCCCGCTTTTCAGGCGGGCGACGCCACCTACTGTCAACGGAGCATGAAAGAAGGCAGATCCCCCATCCTCAACCTCAAGTCTCCATCGACGCTGGTTCATCAACCGGCTCGAGCAGATGAGGCCCTACGTGTCCACTGCGGTTCTTCGCCGGCGTTCGCCGCCGACGTCGTCGCCCGAAGTGGATGCTTGCCCTTGCCGAGTGTAACAAAACACACCAACACTTTTTGACGCGTGTACCATTGAGCTGTCGGCTGTGTAACTTGGATCTCTTTTGATCTCTTTTGAGTCCAACCTACAACTGTTCTGAGATATGCAATCAATTCTCAAGTTAATGAAATACAGAACTTTACTATAAAAAAAACCTTGTACTACAACTTTCATACAACTAAGTGCAAAGGCAGGCACTAATAAGTAGTAAGAAAGGCGCTAAGTAGAACTTAGTACGGTCCAGCCTGCTTGTGTGGACCCGAAGATACACTAGCTCAAGTGTCCTACTGGCCAGAAGCAGGCTAAAGCCTTCAGGGTATCCAATAGGTTTTCGGTTTTTGTTCGGAGAAGTTGGCTTCGCTTTTGTTTCGAGAAATCAAACCCGATTTGAATACGTAGGCCTCTAAATATAGCCCTCTTTAAGCTGTTTATAAAAATCATCGGCCAGTCTCTATCGTTTTTTTTATGCTCGCATCTTTCAAAAGCTATTTTGGAAATTTTATTCTAAAAACTATTTATTTTAATCACTACTATTTTATTTTAGCTAAAAACTTCAACAAAAAATCATTAGCTTCAACCAATTAAAACACCCCTCACTTTAATTATAAAGAAAGAGTAGATCGAGCAGGCCAATGTATTAACGTTCCGGTCCATAGCAAAGACACTCGAATGTATCATTCACTGCATTATTGGGAGGTCCTGATTCTTACGTGTCGTCTCCTCCCTCTAGGGTTAATTGGGTCGCGTACTTACTCTGACCAGCCAGCCCCATTGCAGTGAGTCAGGGGTGAGTTGACTCAGTTCTAATGGCAACATCCATCGGCGAGACGATGGTAGCACCTCCAACCTTTATTAGTGATAGCAGTGTGTGATATAAAAAAAAGTATATGGACGTATGGTGTAATCAGAACGAGGGTGAATGATTATCTTTACTTTTTGAAATATTTAAATATTTGATAAAACTTTTGACAACTTGATCGACTACTCGACGCTCTGTTGCTCACTAGATCACTCAGCTCCAATCTTCAGTCGGATTAAATGTACTAAAAAACGTCAATCCAGAAGTAGAGCCTCTCGATCACCTTTGCAAGTCAAACACTTCCGCTGAGACAGCAATTACCAGAAATTTTTAACACATCATGAACCAGATTGGTTTAAGATATTCTTTATTGCTAGATCTCCGTGGATTTACAAAGCGCCCTCACAGCACCCTTAAAAATCTAGTACAAAAAGCTTTCCCCAAAACCACGACTAACCTCTTAACCTTTATCTACTTTTATATACTAGAGCCCTAAACCGTGTTCGACTCAAACACGAAATCATATCTCTTCCTCAAATTAAGGGATCCAAAACCCTTCCAAACACGGATTTTATTCAAACTCTCAATCTTCTCAGTTATGGACTCCATCCACAATTCCTAACATAACACGTGACGAAACCTTCAGGATTGCAACTCTCGTATCTTTATCACGCCTCATCAACTTTTGTGTCGAAGCCTCCAGGACCGCACTGCCCTGTAGCTTCTCCACAAATCACCTTCTTTGATATCCACGTGCTCTAGCATTAGCTCAACCACCTCGCATGATATCCTCAATCGTCTGGAGCTCGAATCTCCCCATCCTAATCCTAGTCTTTCTCATCACCGATCGTGATCGTCTCCACGCCCACCTGCACATGCAAAGACCAAAGAAACGTTTTTCGGCACAAGTTCTTCCAAATTTGACCATCATTAGCATACACACATATAGCTATAATCTCAACCAACCAACAACACCAACCAAGTTATCCATGACCACAAATCCCATCGCTATCCACGGACATCCGCTACCGAGTCCATCTGACTACGAGTACCGTTCCTCCGAACAATGTTTACCGATCATCGCCAGCCAGTCCTACCGTCGGCCTAACTCGAGTACTTGAAATACTTGAAGATAGCAAGAGTTAAAACACTCGTATTGACCATGAAGTTTACGAGTACAAACCGTGAAGTCTACAACTACCGAACACATAGTCTTCGACTTTCGACCGCAAAGTCTACGAGTACCAATCACAAAGTCTCAGACCACCGATCAGTAAAGTCTACGAGTACTGACCAGAAAAATTTACGACTATCGAGTACGGCCAGCAAAGTCCATGACTATCGAGTACCGACCAAGTACTATAGCTACGACCATGAAATAGTACTGTAGCTACGACCATCGATCTGTACTGTAGCATATGACCTTACGACCTATGACCAGTTCACTGTTCGAGGACGAAATCTACGATTACTTGCCGTGGTCAAAACTAGACGTGGTCGAAGTCTGTCGATGTTGAAGTCGGATGTGGTTGAAGTCGGATGTGGTCGAAGTCTTACATGATCGAAGTCGAACTTGGTCGAAGATTGACGTGGTCGAAATCGAATATGGTCAAAATCTGCAATGGTTTCCTTACCGTGATCGAAGCTAGCAGTGGTCGAAATCTGCCATTCGGACCACCAAGCACAGAGTTGTTCGGACCAATGATACAAGGCCATTCGGATCATCGACTACCAAACGTGGTCGAAGTTAGTCGTGGTTGAAAAGCCAACCTAAAAACTTAAGCACAGAATGCAAATTCCAATAAAACTAAATATCAATTAACCCAAACATTTATGAATGCAAATTCTAATAAAACTAAATATCAATTATTCATCACCAACAAATTTACGACAACCATATGATGTAAGAGAAAGATATATAAGGATGGAGGTGACGTTGAACCGGTGACACTACGCACTAGAAGAGCAAGGTAGTGAAGGAGTGGGGGCGTGGAGGAGAGAAAATTTCATTTTATCTGTGTAAACGCAAGCCTGCTGTGTAATTAAGTACCATCTGAAATGCCGGAGTTTTCTTGTTTCAAAAAATCCGTGAAAAATGAGCTATTTACTGTTCCTTATAGGCCCGAAATCGCCATCTGATCTCTGTTAAAAATAAGAGGGAAAAGGCCATCTGATATGTGCAAAAAAGCTGCCTCGCCGAGCTCTGAAAAGACGCCTTTTGCGACGATGGCCACCACAGGACCAGACTCGAGAGCCTCCACTGACACGTACCATCTGGTCCATCCCCTCCCCTCATGGATGGCCTCGTCTCCAACCCAAGCATGATTTGGGAGGGAGAGGCAGACGAGACGAGAGCACAAGCATGATGAGGATAGTGACAGGTAGTGCCTAATTGTGACTTTTAAATTTTGATTTATAACTTAAATTATATTTAGCAATTGAAAATACATTACAGATCGTTAGTTTTTCTAAATAATTAAATTTAAAAATAAAAATAATCATGAATAATATAAAGAAATAAGAAGGAAAAAAAGAAAAAACTCTAAAAAACTAAAAAGATGAAATTAAGATACCGACATATTTGGAAGCCAGAAACAAAGCTTATCGAAATGCTAATTATATCAATCAATCGATCAGATGTATATGTTAATCGAGGCCACTAATGATGGCTACCAAATTGTTCTAGTCACCATCGCAAGCAAATGACGGCTGTCGTACTCATGAGGGTGCAATGTATTCAACTTTGGTCGCTTTGCGAGCAATAGGCTGGCTTCTCTGTCCCTTACAGTCGGCATATGTTTATCCGGTGTGCTCATTTGGACTTCAGTTTCCGGCTTTCGGGTTATGTTTTACTATTTATAAATTTCGTTTTTTTACTTTTGACTTTTTGTTGAGCTTTTTTGCCGGTTATTTTTTCCCGTATTTGTTTGTATTATACATATTGGGCTAACATATTTTTTATATTTTATAATTTTTTAAATTTAATTATGCTAAATAAGTCTCTGTCAGGTACATTGTTTTTTCAGTCAGCTACAGTGCTTTTCAACCATAAGCCACTCAAAAAAAGTCCAAATGAGCACCACAAATAACTAATTTTTAAATGATGTATTTTTTAAA
Source organism: Dendrocalamus latiflorus (assembly GCA_017311315.1). Classification (NCBI taxonomy): domain Eukaryota; kingdom Viridiplantae; phylum Streptophyta; class Magnoliopsida; order Poales; family Poaceae; genus Dendrocalamus; species Dendrocalamus latiflorus. The sequence goes on along the minus strand of CM029648.1, from coordinate 13,070,068 downwards.
CTAGAGTCAATAGAAAGATTGTAGTAAAAAGTGTACTGAATTTAGCTGTATCGGCCAAAATATTTAAAACATAAGCTCAAAAGAACCCATCCATATCCTATAGGCTCCACTTCACTAGACTTAAGTTTTTAGCTTCTACCTTCCTAATTTTGGTTTTTCTAATTTTTTGCTATTTTTTTTGGCTTTTTACCTTTTCGTTTTCCTTTATTCATTTGTATTTCTGTAATAGCATAACCTTTTTTCTTGTTTAAATTTAGTTATGTTGAAAAAACATCACAGCAGCTATGGTACCAAAATAAATTGAAACAGTGAGTTCAAAAAAAAATTTGAAACAGTGCTGCACAGTGCACAGTATCGAACAGTAGAAAAAGCTACAGTCTAGAACCCTCTTGAGCGCAGCAAGTTGGTCAAGATTACGGGATTCTTGATACTGAAATGCGACCGACCGGCCATCATTTTATTTTGGTGTAAAGGCCTAAGGTCCTCTTCTTTTGAGTTTTTGCATTCTTCAAAAATCAAAATAAACAATATAGATTTTTAAAATAAATTTTTCAAATAGTTTTTTAAGTCAAAGTACGTCAATCGTGTCGATTCTTTATCGTCCACTTCTATCTCTAGAAACACTGAAAAAACATCATCCGGCCTCTTTTTTTGGGAGTGTCCAATACAGGTACAAGGACAATAAAATGTATTTTTATTTGGGCTTTTCTTTTGGTAACCTTTAATTCCCTATACATCAAATTTTAGCTTATTAGATTTATAGATTATATTGTGCTGCATCCGTTCAAAGTACACATGTCAGAATTTCCGCAACGCGCGTCATCTAGAAATGTGGAGTTAGGCCAGTCTCAATGGGGGTTTCAAAAGAGTTTCATTCTCATTTAATGCAGTGACACATCAGCAAATTTGCTGAGTTGGCAAGAAATTTATGAGGAGAGAGAGCAACAGAGTTTCATCAGGATGAAACTCATCCGTCCCGGTTACCAACACGATGAAACCCAGTGAAACCCCCACTGAGACCGGGTCGTTTCGTTCTCAGGCGCACCCGAGGATCTGCTGTGCATTCATATATATGCGAATGTACTCATGAATATTGGATTAATTAATATATTTTATTTGACCATGATTATTTGTCGGCATGAGATATATTGTAGTTACCAAAGTGACTATGTTTAGTTTAGATATATTTTCAAACGGCTACATAGTTTACATGGCACATAGGATCACAACATCATGCATACATTAATTGCTGCAGCTTGTCTATGAAACAGTGAAATGAAACCCCCCACTGAGAGATCCAGTTTCATTTCTCAATCCAAGTCTGCAAAGCTGACATGGCAGTCTTGGAAACTGGGAAATGAAACCCACCACTGAGACTGGCCTTACTGGGGGGCAACCCGAAAGTGAATACTATTAAATCAAGTGAGCTATTAAGTAGAGCTATTAGTAGAAGAATAAGATCCTGCTAATTTGGATTTAGGCTTCTGGCTTTTAGCTTATTTTTTATTATTTTTAAATTTCATCTTTTTCTGACTTTTCGGCTTATGTTGGGCTTTTGTCGGTTCTTTTTTCTGTATTCGTTTGCATTATATGTGATAGGTTAACCCGTCTTTTATTTTTAAATTTTTTAAATTTAATTATGCTAAATAAGCCACCATCAGTTACAATGTAATTTCAACCAGCTATAGTGAAAATTTAGCCATAAACCATTAAAATTTAGTCCAACTAAACACCACCTAAAACGTGTGAGACATTCATCACGAGGCAATAATGCAAGCGACTTCAATCACAAAATACGATTATCTACTTATATATGAAAAATTGAGGTAGTGTACATTTTAGAAGACACCATTAGTAACTAGCTTGTGACGAAGCATACATGGCATGTGCTTTGTGCAGTAGACATTATTTAAGCGACACTGTGTTCAATTATTACATTGGAATCTAGAAGAAATATAATAAAAATGATTTGTATGCACAAAACTGTGCGAACACAGAACTTGGCCTTTTCTGTTCACCTGATCAGGGAAATCTCTATCGATAGCCAAAATTTATCAGAGAGTAATGGTAGCGTTGAAAAACGCCAGTAACCGGTTTTATCGAAAAATTTCGGCCAAAATTTTTGAATTAGAATTACAGAATCTGCATGGGCTGAAATCAACCCAAATATGGCCAAAAGTTTTTGAAAATTTGCCAGTTACCATTTCACCGGTTTTTTGGCGCGATTTTTTTTTAAAATTTTGGCAAAATTTAAATAGGTTCAAAAATTTTTGGCTGATACGTTTTTTTAATGTGCTCGCTAATGACACCGGTTTTCGCCAATAACTGCCGAAATTTCAGCGATATAGTTTTCCTTGCACATGATATATCTAACCGTTTAAAGTTTTGATGATCTACATTTAATTATCTGTGATAAAAGTTCAACTTATATCATGAAAAAAAATGTAACAAGTGTTTTCTTTCAGACAAAAACGAAATGCTACACATCTATTATTGTGTCGATCTACATGGAGCATCTAGCTCGACCGTCTTGCATATATAAAATGGCAAAATAAAAAGAAAGGCAGTGATATATATACACTTCCGTTTACTCTTTCGTTTAAATGTTTCTAGTTTTGTTTTTCTAAGGACCCTTTAATTTTTTTATTATTATCGTTCCTCGAATTCTCTAGCATTTTAAGTAGCTCACTGTCTTCTTCTTTCCCCACTTATCAGCATATATTGATCGAACAAAATAAAAAAAAACCAATGTTATTAGATTGTAAGAGGTGGTGAGAGCCGTCCTTCCCAAGCCTTGAAGGGTGGTTGGTTATCGCTATGCCAAGAAAGGGCGCCTACACACAAACCCTACCTGGCACCTGTATCAATATGGATCAAGATCTAGGAAGTAGGAACATCTGCAATGTCAAAATGCATAATTGAACGATTTAGTGGGTCTGTGCCTTTTAACTTCTAAAACTGTTTTTGGGCTTTTTTTTATAATAAGTAACTTTCAAACAGAGTGTCTATTTAAAGAGGGGTATACAAATTAATTAAAGTACACACTGTAGTGACTTCATTTATATTGGTTAAAATCGCACGTAAGCTTCTATTACTCCATAGTCTTTTTCATGAACAGTTTAAAAATTATAAGCTGAAACTAAAAAGAATAGATCTAGTAACTAGTTGTACTCTAGCTAATTCGACATGGGGATGAATAGTAAAGAGATAAAAACTTTTTTCGTGATAGTACAACACAAACCACATGTATACACAACAAGTATGATATTATCTTATCGTTTAGTTATACTAATTAATTATAGGATACAACAGCGATGCCTTCACCTTCATCCCGCCCAGCAGCTGTTGGCATGTAGGGGCCTTTGCCGCCCACCGCACTTCCGTTGTCTCTCGTGGCTGGTAGCACATTTGACACCTTGCAGCACCAAATGGAACCCCCACCCCCACTCTGCCACTTCAGCAGCAACAGTTTGCTGCCCTAACTCCTAAGCAGAGTGAAAATAGATTGAATACAAATCAAATAGCATCTTTATGATGTTTATATCAATATTATTATACATAAATATGAATGTTTTCGAATACAAATACAAATAGAATATTGTAACAAATACGAATTTGAATCAAATATCTACTCAATTCAATCGGATCTGGTATGCTCATAACTTATATAGTATGAAGATTTAATGATATTTTATCCTCATACAATCACGCTTAATCATTCTAATTCACCTAAAAACACAAATTAACATTGAATTAAAAAACTTGTCAACTAGTCGTATTGCAATAAAATATATATTGATTTTGTCGAATATGAATATGAATAGTCCGGGTAAAATAACATTTTAGATGGTAAAAGTCCATACCATATTTATATCTATACTTATATAGAAATTCGAACACAAATATGAATATGAGAGAAATTGTTAATCGGATAAAAAAATCTATACCGTATTCATATCCTATCGAATACAGTAACTAAATAATTCGTATCCATTTCCTAACCCAACATTTAAGGGGGTTCATGTAACATCCTGAAAATTTAAATTTGGAAATATGGAGTTTTTGAATTAATCTTGCAACGTATTTCATTTGAATTTGGAGTTGTGGATTTTTTTTTCTGAAAGATTTGGTGAAGATTTCAAATGCTAAAAGGAGTAAGAAGGAACAAACATGTTTAAATAATGGAGGATTAGAATTTAAAATAAGAATCTGAAAAGATGATCCATAAAAGATAAGAAAGGAATTGGGTTTAAATATAAAATCTCATTTCTGAAAATAATAGTTTAAATAGCACAAAAACAAGCAAGTTAAAAATGCCAACATTCATGGATATATATATATATATATATATATATATATATATATATATATATATATAGGAAAAATACCTTTTACTCCCGGGTGTAATTACACCCACCTCTAATATACCACCTAAATAAATTTGAAATACTCCTTTATCACTTTAGGTATACTCATATACTAATTATAAGATATTCTAATGTGAACCACACGAAAAAATTGCAAGGGAGTCCATAGTTTTTAGCGTATTTTGTAAATACCTTTATATACGTACATAAAAAGGAGTATGTTGAAAAAATATACATACCACCTCTGAAAAATTGTTCATACCACCTATATAGTCTTAAATACTCGTATACTACATGTACATACTCCTCGTTACGCGAGATACTCCCTACGTTGTGAGATACGACATTAAATGATGGGATAGAAATTTTTATCCGCCCAATTCCAACATCCACGGCAACACGCTGAGCAAACCCGACACCACCTCTGCCACGCATGTCCCTACCACGGTCAGCACCACGGTAGTCCCGAGCATGGCGCGGTTGTGGAGCAAAGCCCGCTGCACCATCAAAGATCTCCTCGTGTTCGTCGTCTTCATATGGTGCACGCCGTTCGGGATATTGAGGTTCCCGTTTAGCATGCTGAAATTGTGGTGCCTGGTTGCGTATCTCCTCCGTCAAAGCATCAATTCGCGCCCCCAAATCATCAACCTTGCCTTCAAGCTTCTGGTGACAACTTAAGAAGTAGTCACGTGTCACTTCAAATCCAATTCGTACCTTGGGCGGCAAAGACGCCGCATATTGGGGCACCTCCCCGATTGGCTCGGCATGATTATGTCGCGCCCTGCCATCTTCAATCTTCATAGAACCCGCCATCAAGAGAAAAAAAAATTCAGCAACCTCGTACCGTGATCAGCCACGCTCTGATACCAAGATGATGCGGATCCACAGCAAGCTAGCTGAACCCCGTTGCTTTGGCCCTGATCTTTCACGATACGCCTTGTTGGATGCCCTCTCCAAGATAAGCCTTCTCCCACGCACACCGCAGCACGTGAACAAAGGGTAGAGAAACCGAAGTTTCAGCGAGTAGAATCCAACACCACAATTGGATTCAACACGCCAAGAGCAATTCCTCGATGGAAATCCCAAGAACACGCCAACAATGGCCACCAAACCATGGTGATTTTCTGGTTTCTATTTCTCAAATCAAAGTCTAAGTTACAATGGGGCTAAGGCCCTGGCCTTATATTGGTGCACAATGCACGGCCTTGATTACAACTCAGCACTACTTGGCCTAAGGCCGAAACAAACTCCAATACGAACTAAAAAGGAAATACCTAAACTGCTACCTCTGGATTCTCTCTTAATTTGCGATCTGACTATGAGGGTTTCGTGGCTGGCACCTTGTCCATTATGTGGGGCTTCAAAATATCTTTCCAACGAGTCCAAGAACGCCCAAATCGGACTCCGTTTGTGAAAGTTATGGACGTTTTAGTATCGGTCTTGCCAGCTGTCCCAATCCGAGTCCGAATCGGTTTCAAATCTTTATATGTTTTGTTTTCTGGTTCAAGGGGCTTCCAAATCCGTTTGGAACCTGAAAAGGAATCATTCTCAACCTTTGGAAAGTCATGGTGTGGTCGGATTTTACCCTTACTTGCATTGCAATACTCGAACTCTTTATGTTTTGCAAGTCTCGCGCGTCTCTCCGGACAGCTCGTGCAGCATCCAATGAAATTGCCATAACTTTGTGTAGGAAGCTCCAAATCAAGTGCCGTTTGATTCGTTGGAAAATAGACTTCATTAGCTTTCCAAATATGTCTTTTGTGCACGTTAGAAAACTCAGAATTGGTATTCAAAGCTTCTTGAACATTGTGCACAGAACTGCAAGCACTAACCAAAGTTGTAGTGCTACTTGGTGCCACATCACTCAGGCTCATCGCTCGGCCCTCTTCTCCGAAAACGGTCGCCGCCGCCATTCCCACCGTCGCCGCCTCCTCGGTCAACCTCCCGTCGATTCCTCGCTTGGGGAGCATCTTCTCGGCGCCCTCGAGCCTCCCCAACCACCGTCCGGAGCTACGGCCCGCCCCAGCTCGCCGGCGCCGTGCACCCGTTTGCGCCACCGTGAGCCCTCGCCACCAGCCAGCCACGGACTTCCTCCGGCGAGACCAACGGAGTGGTAAGCATCACTCTATTTCCCTCTTGCTCAGGCACGCGTGAATTTCGCCCATCTCCCTCTCGGTCGCCGCCGTCCACTTCCCACCTCGCTGTTGACCGCCCAAACCGCCGCCCAAGCCAGTCGACGCCACCTCAGGCCGCGCCCCCACCCTCACTGGCATCCTCACCCCCATAGTAACCCGTTTTGCAGGTTGCCGGAGCCTCCCCGGCCGGGCTTCGCCGGCGACGCCATCGGCCGGTTACCGCCCGGGCCTTCCCCTGTTTTTACTCTGTTCTGTCCCAAGCCCATGCATTGCCTCAATTATTTTGTTTCCCTCTCTTAGTCGTGAAACACCCGCTGCTCAGTCGGTTACCAGCGCCAACCCTTGCACTCTCTCACCAGGAGGTCTCAAGTTCGATTCTAGCAGCCACCCCTTTTCTTAGTTTTGATTTTTGGTAATCCAATTCAAGCAAGAAAAATCAGAACAAATTGGAGAACAATTTAGAGAAGTTAATAAATTTAATTAGGGTATAAAATAAGTTTAACTAAGATTTAATATCTGGTTATTTATTTTATGAGCAATTGCCTTAGCTTAAATATTTATTAAGGCCTAATTATCAATTAAAAGCATTGATAAAATATGATAAGAAAGAACCTAATTAAAAAAACATATTCAAGTTAAAAAATAATAAAAATGATTTTTGATTAAATATCCAAATTTATTAAGGATTACTCTTAATTAAAAATATAAACATATATGCCCTAATATTTATCATGCCGCTATGAAATAAATCTTAATGGTAGACTTTTGGCAAATACTGAAATGTGAGTTTGTAAAACAAGCTTTGCCTAGATGAATAAATTAAAATTATAATAAAACTAAGCCTAATAATACCTAAAGTGCAGGTCAAGTAATAATGGTGCCATTAATTAAATCTTAATATTAGATTTGGTAAATAATAGAGTTGAGCATGGAATAACAAGATATGGCCCATACAACTGAATCCTAATTCGAACTGAAATAGGCTTAATGAAAACTGAGGCTACATAAAATATCACCCCATAAAATGCTATACACCTAGACTCTAAAATTAATTCGGTAAGCTAAAATGCCCTGAACAATAGCACTCAACAAAATAATGCTAAGATAAACTTGTGCACCTATTCATGGGTCTAACCTAACTCATGGAACTTCCTTGATAAATACAAAAATGATAAAAGAAATTATTAATAAAAAGGTCAAGCCTCGCTTTTCCCCAATCGGCCATGTATGGCCACCTTCCTTTCCCAAAAGCAGATAATTCCTGTAGGTACATCTTCACTTTTGATCCCTCGTATTTCTAAAATTTTCCCTCACGGTAAAGCATTCAGACAACTCGTCCTCCGGCTCAAACCCGGCTACCGCTGTGCTTACAACACATCAACCTAAATCATCCTTCTATTTTCTAACCATAATAAATGCATAATTTAAAGTAAATCGGGTATTTAAAGTGATTGGATTTATTTGGATCTCTTGAGTTATTCATTTTTATTTGGTTCAGTCGTTTATCGCATAGTTAGAAACTGGAGTTCCAAAGAATCAATAGATCAAGCAAGACCAAGATCAAAGTGTAGAAAAGACCAGCAGAGCAGCCCCCTCAAATGAGACAGCTTTGAGAGAGTACAAGACCGCGGCAAACCGCGCCAGGCGAGTCAATACTTTGATCATGTTGAACCTACATTTTCTGCAAATTATTTTGGTTTAAATTATCAAATTGCATGCTGTTATGTTATATGCAAATACATGTTAATTTAAGATTCTAGTTACATGCCTATTGTTTACCTTGAATAATATTACACCTCCTTTGGAATATTTGAATGTATGAACCTTGTCGCCCTAGCAAAATTATAATAGTAACCTTTCGAAAATAAGTCTCTAAATATATGCCATGCTTAGTATTGTTTAGATACTCATGGGCGCGAGAGCGCCCAAGCATCACTTTTAATCCTGAGAAAAATTGGTTGGGCAGTCATAGTGGTAATGACTGGTGTATGTTGGATATGGCTATTTTATATTCCCAAAAACTTCGAATTGCTTATTTATCTGGGCGGATGGTTCGGGGGTATGGTGCAGGTGTGCACGAGAGTGTGGTTTGTGGTAGAACCGCCCAGATACCACTAAGGACTGAATCTTGTCATGACCTTCTGTATAAAACAGTACAACCACAAGTCTGTAAAGTACAACTTGGCTAAGTAAACTTATCGAAACCCCGGACTCATCTCACTGGTAGTGGATAGAAGTGGATACGCACGGGCACGGGGGCCCTAAGGGACACCAGTGGAGGGTGAAGTTTCCCAGCTGTCCTAACGTTGCGGGAAGTAGGGGCCCGGCTGCGTTAGTGGCTGTGGGGAACATCCCGCGCATAGATGGGACCCACCGCAAGTGGGCAGTTTCCCACAAGGTGAGATGACAAAAGGGTCTAGATACTTTGAAAGGTCACTGTGATGGTCTACTCAACCACATGACTAAGGAATCGTGTGGGGGCAACGAGTTGATTGTCTCTTGTGGTGAAAGTGTACAAACTCTGCAGAGTCAAAATTATTCGAATATCCGTGCCCACGGTCAAGGGCGGACATGGGAACTTAACCAGATATAGTTTTATTTCAAAAACTTTGTGGGTGGTAATGGAAAAGTGGAAGGGCAGTGGAAAGCCCTGATTTGAATTGTCCTGGGTGTCGTCCCAGTGGTAAGTTAAGCGGCTATAACACTGAAAGATGTTATATGGTGCGGATGCCATGTAACGGTGGATGGAATCTGGATCGCTATTATTATTGCATTTTCTTGAACATTATGTATTTGTTCAAAACTGCTAGGTCTCAGGAAATTTTTATGTATCATATTGCAAAAGTAAAATGTTTTCTCTTCTCGCAAAGTAAAATATATGAGGAAATAAGTAGAGTCGGGAGTAATGAAGATGGAAGTTTGTGGTAAAAACATAAATATATTGGTGGACTCATGTCGATTATAAAAAGAAAACGATAGTGTGGATTCTGGGAGAAATGAGCCCAAATGGATATCTAGACTAGATAGATGATTTATATGATCTTTGGAGTATTAGGAAGTGCAAGGGTATTGGTTGGATTACAACACTAATATTTGATATAAATTCTTGGGAGATGTTGACAATATTGGGATTAATAGGATTTGAACAAGTTCTGGATGGATGAATTGATCTTGGGAGTTTGGAGTATGATAACAATTCCTGGAGTATAAACTTGATCAATGATATTCCTGGTGGATGAATACTGGTGAATCGTAGACCTAATCAATGATATACTTGGTGGAAATAAACTAGTAAATCGTATACTTGGTCAATGATATTCTTGGTGGATGTATACTCATGAATTAGTTAGAGATAGATAATGGAAAAATAAGATTGATTATTGAAGAATTATGGTTGTGGATCAATAACGAAAGGATCGTTAAGAATTTAGAATGCAAAGGATACTGGTGGATTAAATAAATGATATTAGATAAATGATGTCGCTAGCTGTTTGGAGTTATAGGCGATAATTGATCAGTGGATTATATAAGTTATGATACTCGCTAGGTGGGGATTTAGGCAGCAATGAAGGTATGATTGGTGGATTGCATAATTGATGATAATCGCTGTTTAGAGTCATAGATAGCAATCAATATGGAAAGAGCATGATCGGTGGACTGATTAAATGATGTCATTCGCTGTTTGGAGTCTTAGACAGCAATCAATAAAGAAAGTGTATTTTGGTGGATTAAGTCGATTATGGTAGTCGCTAGGTGGAGTATAGGCAGTAACAATAACACTATGATTAAATAATGACAAAGCTACTAAAAGCGATTTTTGGCAAATAAAATAACCCGAGCCTCTCCTTTGTTAAGCCATGCATACTATTTATTTGCATTCTGTGTATTGGCTCGCGAGCACGGTGGTTTGTGCTCACACTCGCTTTTGCGACAAATTCAGAAGCAGGAATCAGATCACTACGCTTCAACAATACTTTTGGATCATGATGGCGAAAAATATGAAGATGTCAAGAACTAGGTCGAATCTCCAGTTGGCTGCCTGTGGGCATGTCCTAAAGGTCCCACTTGCGTGCTTCGTTCTTCCGCTGCTGCAATTTAATGATTTTGGCCTAATCGGCCCATGAGTAAGTTTACTACTATATTTACGCTTCCGCATGATATGTATTTGATATTCAGAACTGTAAACTGTGAGCACTAACTACTGATCCAGGGAATAGTGCGATGGAACCACAGAGGAATCCAGATTGTAAAATCTGGGTCCTGACAGTTCATATTGGTTTTTGCTTGGAGAATCTAGAAGCCAATATGAACAGATGTCTCTTCGAAGTGGCTTTTTCACTCTTCTCACTCCTGTCTTGCTCTGAGGATAAGATAGGTGTAGGATCAAGGATAACCGACTAGAGGGAGGTGAATAGGAGGTTCTAAAAATTATTGCCTTCTGAAACTAATTATCATAATTTATAGCTAGGTAAGATTTCAACGCAATTCAAAACTACACAATTCTAGTATAGCTAAGGCACCACAACACAAGTCTCTACAAGAATATATCTAGCACAACTAAATATGATAATCTTAATAATCACAATATGCTAGAAATATAAGTGCGGAAAGTAGAGGTAAAGAAATAACCAAAAGACAAGGGATGTTTTTCATGTGGCGTCGAAGACTTGCCGGTCTTCACTAGTTCACGTTGAGGAAAGCTCAAGCGACTTGGACCGGCTCTACGAATTAAGCCTCAACTCCTCAATCCACTAGTGGTTACTCTTCCTATGTTCCGGAGAAGGTGAGCACCAAACCACTCACAAGTTGGCACCGGACCTCTTTATAATCTTCTTGAAGAGGTCACCTCACAATCTCCCGCCAAAGTTGTCTAGGTGCTGGCAAGCACCAAGAGTAACAAACCAAAGTTTACTTGATGGCGATCAAGTGTCAAGGATCAATCTAGAATGGATGTACTTGATTTTTGGTTCAACTACCTTAAATGAATGTAAAGTGAGTAAATTAGGTGTGGGAGAGTGCTCTATTACTCAAGGATGTTAAATGAAGTGTTTCACTCTATCCTTGAGCAAGCGGAGAAGTATTTATACCCTCACCTGCCAAATCTAGTCGTTACAAGACAATTCCTGAAAAAATCAGGATGAGCAGAAGTACCATAGTTTATCGGCCGGTACTACCGCACCTATTCTGACATAACAGTAGCGATTATTTTAGAGTTTCTGAACTAGCCGTTGAAATGCGGCGCGATACTACCATCGTTGTGAATGCGGTAGTTCCGATCATTAGTAGTGTCAATTTCTAGCATGGTACTTCCGTTTGTCTCAAGCCCAAACTTGGTGCTTTCTCAAAAAAACGTATCGCTCAGATTTTCAGAACTTTCGAGGTCTAGTAGTACCACTCAGGAGGTGCGGTTGTACCTCCGAGGTGCTGTTTAAACTCTAGTACTATCGTTTTCCAGAAAAATAAATGTGCTTCCAAGGGTGCTCCCTTGAAAAAATGATCCACTATCTTTTTGGTACTTCTGGGTTTCGGTAGTACCACTCCAAAGCTACGGTCATATTGCTCAGTGGTAGTTCTGCTGTGTAAACTCCGGTACTACCGATTTTTCTAATAATGTAAAGTTGGCTATCAATTTTAATTTCAAGTGCATGCATGATCCTAAATTGATCCAAATGGCACAATAACATGCTCTCAAGCTACTAGCCATGATCATTCTTAATATTACGACGTTTAACCTATAATCCTGTCTTCCATCCTTTCTTCTAAGATCGGTAAAAGCAAAAAAGGATCCTAGACTAGATATACCTTTGTCTTGAGTCACATTGATCTTTATGTTGATCCTTAGCATGCATCACACATTTGTCATCAGGACTAAACCTTTCAAACACACAATAAACATGTTAGTCCCATACTCATATAATGTCATTAATTACTAAAACCATTTTTAGGGGCCTAGATGCTTTCAGTCTCCCCTTTTTTTGGTAATTGATGGCAACCCAAATAATATGTGAGAAGAGTAAGGTTTTGAATGCACCACTTGTTTGAAAACGAGCTGTATATTCTTTTGTGACTTTGGAAAATAAGTAATTCTTGTAATGAGCTCAAATAAGTTTAGAGAATTAATTAATTTTAAAGTCAATACAAGGAAAACTCCCCCTAAACATGTGCATATAAATGAGAAGACACATTGTAAACACATGTAAGAATTTTGGAAATTTTTGGTGGAGTTTCCTTTGTTTGTTGAACTTGAGGGAATACATAATTGTAATGTTATAATTTATACAACAAATGAGCATAAAATGCAATTTTATAAAATGAACACAACTTCAAGTTCAACATAACATGCACATAACATGAAACATGTCCACAAGTATTTTTAGCATAATTATGAAGTCCACATGTTCATTTCATCATAAATTTAAATATATATATACATAGTAACTAAGATAGTAGAGGCTTATTCATTCTTCTTCCTTCTCCCCTTTCTCGGATCTTCTTCTTGGATCTTCTTCATTCTTCTTCCTTCTCCTCTTTCTTGGATCTTCTTCTTTCCCCCTTCATGTCTTCTCCCTCTTTGGCATCAAATAACCAAAAAACTACGCCTGAGGTGCTTAAGGAGAGGTGCCACGATGGCGATGGTGGCCATAGTGGACTGGAGAGGGAGAGCAAGCCATGGCATTCTCAAGCGAGGACACTTGGTCCCCGAGAGAAGTAATAGTGGCTGTTAAGGATGCCAGCTGAGCTGTAGTCTCTAACTGATGATATTCTAACCTCAGCACTGTAGAATATATCTGAGTTAGAGTGACTTCTTCCTATTGTTCAGCTGCAGCCTCTTCTTGTTGAGCTCAAGGACGGGGAGCTGGAGGAATGGGAGGATCAACACATGGCTTGTAGGGCTTATGAACTGAACCTAAGCCACCACGGTAGTCAGTCTTCTTGATGATTAGGGCCATGATGTAGGGAGCATAATTAATTCTCTTGACCCTATCATTCTTGGAAGAGGCTATCTCCCATATTATGAGATCAACCACATCAAATGTTTGGCCTTGCATAATATAATCAATTAGATTCCATGCATAGTCTTTGATGGCATCATAATTCCCTCTCTTAGGAAGAATGGTGTGGTTGATGATCTTATTTACTAAACTCGGGATAGGAAAGAGTCCAACAAGCTTGCCTGGAATATATCTAACATTCCCATCATAATACTAAATCAAGGCAAGGATCTCAAGAGCAGGCCTGTCATATACTTTCCCATATGCACTTGACTCCATCCGGAAAGCCAGCTCAAACTCATGTTTGTTGTAGTCCAAGTAGCGGATTCCAGTCATTCATGAGATATGCTAAAAATCAGGAGAAATATACAGAGTGGCATAGAATTGCCTTATGATCTTGTCATTGTAGTTAGACTTGAGAGCCACAAGATTTTGTATACCGGCCCTCTGAAACAGCCGATATGTGCCATCATATTTGTCAATTGAGTCAAGGTGATCTCAATCGATATACTTGTAGTCTGCAAAAAGTCTACTTAGACTATACATTTGTTCATACACTTGCTCCTGAAATTTGGTATGAAACTTTGGATTGTCAGAATTTTTGGAGAGCACAAACTAGCTTCTATGGCACAGTACTACATACTCATCAGCTGATATGGTCTTAAGATTTATCTGTGGCTCCTCTGGCTCTAGCATCTCCTCATCTGATTATTCATACAGTGAGCTCTCCTGCTATTTATTCTCAGTCTCAGTTTCAGAGGCTACTGCCTTGCCTTAGTCCTCTCTAGATTTTTTAGCAGACTCTGTGGTGCCTTGAGTTGATGGAGGGGGCATTTGGGCTACAAGAGGATCTGTACAAGACGACGATTGACCGAAAGGCATAGGAGAGGAGGTGTTCCTGGCATACACCTTTCAAGTGGGGTTCCTTGTCCTAGGCATCTTTAAACAGAGGAAAAAGATACCAAGGAGAGTTAGGAAACAACCACAATAGGTTTGAAAGAGAATGGAATGATTGTTGTTTTATCAGAGAAACTAGATGTACCGACGTGCAAACAGCGGTAGTACCGGGCTGTAGTAGTACCGATGTTCAATGTCTGGTATGACCACGCCACGATAGTTCCGCGTATGTCGAACGGTAGTACCACTTTCTTTGAACCTTTTCTAGGGCACAATAATGTATGAATTGTTTGGCGTTTTCTTGGATTGAATCCATGAAATCGATGCACAAACATCATTAGACACCACATATATGCGATTTGCTGAAGAAAACAACACCAAATCATTCGCTTTTTCAATCTAAATCAAGACTTGACCTAGGGTTCAAAAAACAAGGCAAAAAGAGGATTTTGATCCAATTTACTTTGTGAATCGGAGGAGTTGAACCATTAGATGCCTAGAAATCACCAGGGACATAAGAAATCTCAAAAGGATTTGAGGATTTTTGGATCGGTTTTGAGTTTTCTTTAGGAGAGGAGAGAGAGAGAGAAAGAGTGTGTACGGGCGCGGCTGGAATGAGTGAAGCTTCCGGAGGGAGGAGAGAGAGAAGGATAAGGGGTTGGCAACGACAGTTAATGCCCAAAATAATCAACTAAAGCGGAAGTATCACCTGGATATGAGAATTAAGCAAATGATTCTTAGTTTTGCACTTAAATAAAGAGAATTCAAGATCATTATGCATTAGAAAGGCTAAAGGAAACCTTGAAACATAATTTTTATGAACATAGAGTTTTTTAGCAAAAATAAGTGAAAATGCCTTTCAAAAACACCTCAGACAACACCAAATGAGCATGAAAGCAAAAGGCGTGAGTTCAAGCAATATTTGAGTAGTCTATAACATTTAATTCATTTCTCAAATTGCAAAAGCGGCTTTTATCTAATGGTTTGGTGAAAATATCCACTAATTGGTCTTCGGTCTAGATGTGGCTAATTACAATATCTCCTTTACCCACATGATCTCTCAAAAAATAGTGGCGTATATCTATATGCTTGGTTCTTGAGTGTTGAATCAGGTTATTGGTTAATTTCACGGCACTATCATTATCACATAATAAATACATGTTGTCAAAATTAATTCTATAATCAATCAAAGTTTGCCTCATCCGTAGCAATTGAACACAACAACTACCTGCGGAGACATATTCGGCTTTGCAGTGGAAAGTGCTATGGAATTTTATTTCTTAAAAGACCATGACACTAATGACCTTCCTAATAATTGATAACTTCCCGAGGTATTTTTTCTATCCACTTTACAAATCACATAATCGGAATCCGAATATCCAATTAACTCAAATTTGACACATTTAGGATACCATAAGCCTATGCTTAAGAAATGGTTTAAATATCTTATAATTCTCTTTATAGCCGTCAAATGGCACTCTTTTAGAGATGCTTGAAAACATGTACACATACAAACACTAAATATGATATCGGGCCTAGATGCGGTAAGATAAAGCAAACTACCAATTATGGATTTACAAAGCTTTAAATCTACCGGTTTACCTCCCTCATTGAGATCAAGGTGCCCATTTGTCGCCATGGGGGTCTTGATGGGTTTTGCATCTTCCTTGCCAAACATCTTAAATAAATCCCTCATGTACTTTATTTGGCTTATAAAAGTTCCATCCTTGAATTGCTTGATTTGAAGTCCAAGAAAGTAGCTCAGTTCTACTATCATGGATATCTCAAATTCCCTAGACATCATATCACCAAATTCTTCACAAAAATCTCCATTAGTAGAACCAAATATAATATCATCAACATAAATTTGGCATACAAAAAAATCATCATCAGTAATTTTTATAAATAATGTTGTATCAACCTTCCCCATTTTGAATCCTTTATAGAGTAGAAAATCTTGAAGGTGCTCATATCATGCTCTAGTAGCTTGTTATAAGCCATATAGAGTCTTTGAGAGTTTATACGTATGATTATGATTTTTAGGATCTTCAAAATATGGAGGTTATTCAACATATACAAGTTCTGATATTTTGCCATTGAAGAAATCACTTTTAACATTTATTTGAAATAACTTAATATTGAAAGTTGAAGCAAAGGCAAGTAATATATAAATTGACTCAAGTCTAGCTACGGATGCAAATATTTCATTATAATCCAAACCCTGTACTTGAGTATAACCTTGAGCATCTAACATTGCCTTATTTCTTACCACAACTCTGTTTTCAACTAGTTTATTCCAAAAGACCCATTTTGTACCAAGTATATTGTGCTCCTTGGGTCTCTCTACTAATGTACAAATATCATTACAGGTGAAATTATTAAGTTCTTCATGCATTGCATTCACATCCAGATAATCCAGTGCATAATCTACAATTTTAGATCAAGAGAAGACACAAAGGAGTAATGTTTATAAAATAAAGCTACTCTAGATCTAGTTTGAACACCTTTACTCACGTCACCCAATATTTGATCTATGAATGATCCTTAGAGATACCATTGTGAATCTTCAATGGTAGTGTTGAAGGTTGCTCTCCTTTGTCTTCCGCATCAATTTCTTGAATGTTGCTTGTTGTGGAGGAGGTGGGAGCTTCAATTTGCTTTGATGAAGGTGATCCACTTGGGTCCTCCTTTAGCTTGATGCCACCAATTTGCATATTTTCCATCACTCGTCTTAGTTCTTCATCACCTACATCATCCAAATTCTCTTGCTCTTCTTGAAAGCCATTAGTTTCATCAAATTGAACATCACAAGTTTCTTCAACCTAATCGGAGTTTTTGTTGAAGACACGATAAGCTTTACTATTGGAAGAATAACTAAGTAAAAAGCTTTCATCATATCGACTTTGAAATTTAGAAAGTCAAACATCCTTTCGTAAGATATAGAATTTGCAACTAAATACCCTAAAGTAGAAAATATTCAGTCTTCGTCCAATGAGAAGCTCATAAGAAGTCTTTTTTAAAAGGCGATGCAAATAAATGCAATTTATGGCATGACAAGAGCTGTTAATAGCTTCTGCCCAAAAGTTATTGGAAGTATTATATTTATCAAGCATTGTCTTTACCATTTCAATTAATGTTCGATTTTTCCTTTCTACAACTCTATTTGCTCCGGAGTGTTGGTAGTGGAAACCTCATTCTTTATTCCAAGTTCATCACAAAAATCTTCAATTTTAGTATTCTTGAACTCGGAACCATTATCACTATAATTTTTTTTATTTTGAAGTCAAATTCATTTTGGTTCCTTTCAGCAAATCTTCTAAAAATGCCGAAGGCTTCAATCTTGTCATATAAGAAGAATCAATATGTAAGAGCTTTAATGGCCTAGAAGTTGACGTGATACTCTTGGAAGGATGAGAATTTGTAACTTACTTTTTGGCTTGGCAAGCCCTACATAATCTATTTTTCTCAAACTTTACATCTTTCAAACCAACCACTAAGTCATGTTTGAAAAGCTTCTTAAGTTGAATCATACCAACATGACTTAACCTTCTATGTCATAACCAACCCAAAGAAATTTTTGCTATTAAACAAGTTTTTTAGCATGAATCGCTAGAAGAGAAATCAACTAAATAAGGATTTCCAAATCTAAAACCTTTAAAAACAAATTCAATTTTCTTTTCTTTTGACATGGTTAATTCTTCTTTAGAGAATAAGCAAATTAAACCTAGATCACACAATTGAGCAACGGATAGCAAATTAAAATTTAATATTTCTACTAGAGATATATTTGAAATTGAAAAGTCATTGGAGATAGCGATTTTACCCAAACCTAGAACCTTTCCTTTGCTATTGTCTCCAACTGTGATCCTTTCATTCCTCCCATTCTCAAATGTGGTGAACATCTTCCGGTCGCCGGTCATGTATTGAGAGCATCGACTATCAAGCACTCAATGCCTTCCACCTATCTTATAGTTCACCTACAAAAAAAATAAGGTTATTTTAGATACCCAAATTTGTTTTGGTCCTTGAAGATTAGTAACTAAGGCTTTGGGCACCCAAATAGCATTATTTTTAGCTCCTAAAATTAAAGTGTCAACAAATCTAGCAATAATCTTACCATTCTTAGATTTCTTAAGCATGAAAGAAAAATCATACAATCCAATGGATGGAGTTTTACCAATAGGATAATTTTGTTACATTTGTCCTATTTCCCAGCATTTAAGGCAATATTTACCATTTTGCCTTACAAACCTTATAGGCTTGCTTGCCGGTTTCTTACCTTTCTTAGGAACATATCCAAGTCCCTCTTGTTGAATGAGCACATTTATTCACTCAAAAGCTTATCAAGGGTAGCCTTACTCGTGAATCATTTTTCTATGCTTTTGTTTAACTTGGTCACTTGCTCCTTTAGCTAATTGTTTTCAACAACAAGCTTAGCATCATGAGTTGTTGAATGCTAATGGGTAAAGTGTGTTATAAACCCATTAGTGGAGGCTATAAATAGAGAATGATCTCTAGTGGAGATAGTTGAGAGAGTGGGTGTGTGAAAGTTAGGGTTTTATTTGGTTCTCTCCATACATGAGTAGTAAAGGTTTTAGGGCAGCACTTGTGTTCTTGGATGTCTTTAGATTGTGAGAGATGAGCTGAGAACAACCATATGTAATCGCGTATGTCTCAGTAACAATCGAAGAAATCATGTATTTGAGTTGTTCCTATTCTTGAGTTATTCTCTGTGTTCTATTCTTGCTGCCTTTCTTTGTTGTTTTTTGTTTCCAGCCATATGAGCTTGTGCTGCTCTCTGTGATCTTTTCCTTGTGCAGTTTCGGCCAGCAGTATGTAGTGGTGGTTAGCTTTGATTTTTTGGCTAGCAGCAGGTCTCTAAACTCCTTTTTGGCCTCTTGTCTCGGCAGTAAATCAGTGCAGCAAGGGGCAATGCTCTTAGAGAGCAGTCAATATTTGTTTCGGTAACTATTTTCTTGGATTTAACTCCTGTGCCGACATTCATTAATCTGCTCCCTTCCTCTCTTTTGTCGCTGGCAGCTTCTTTCTTTTGGGATTGTCTTTTGCAAAGAGGCACTAGTTAGTGCTCTTTATGTGTCCTATGTTCGGACAAGTAAAGCCTCTTTAAGTCTGTGCAGACATTGCTTTGCCAGCAATAAAGTTAATCACGTCTCCTGCAGTATTTGATTCAGGTTTGTCTCCTTTTTCTTTTGCTTTGTTCTTTGTTTCCTCTCGGCTGCAGCAGCATTGCTCCTTTTATTTCTCTCGGTGTAACAGCCCAGATTTTTAGTAAAATAAATAAGTAAATAAAAAATTAATTAAAATAAAATTAAAATTAAAATAAGTATATTTGTGCGTAAAGTTTAAATTTGGATTTACCTTGAATTTCTGTTTTTGAAAAAGCTGGATTTGAAAAGCATTTTCAGAAAAACCTAAAATTATTATTTGGAACCCGGAGCAACGACTCCTGGATTCTCTGTGTAAATCGCACTAGTCCAGGATCAGCTAGTGCACACAGTGAACAACAAAGATAAATATCAACCATAATGATATTTATTTAATTTAAAGAGTACGACCTTATGGCCAGTGTTTACATCATCGCACATTGGCAAATATAACTGCAAAAGAAACTGCGGAAGCGAAGCTGAAAAGGCGAAGCCCAAGCCTGCCCACAGGCAAACAACTGCAAGACGCGGCCTACTCGTTCTGGTCTTCACCGTAGTCGAAGTCGTCTTCCTCTGTGTGGAGATAGCAAGGTGAGTACAAACTTGTACTCCGCAAGTCACACGGAGAAAATGCATCATAATGATAAAGGCATCAATGGAAGGCTTATGGTTAGTTTGCATAAAACAACATTTAATGAAATACAGTAAATAGATTGAAATTGCTGAATTTAATACGGTAAGTAAAACAGTACTTGTATTTGAAAATAATACCGTTAGTACAGGCTCCGACCAAACACCGACCTATCCACGGGCATCCCACCCGGACCATCTTTTCCAAAAGATCGCGTATGGATCCATCCATCCACACGCTTCCACTGCGCAACTCTGATGGATTCTATCCATCCACCAGGTTTCAATCTCTCACGGATTCCATCCATCCGCAAGGTTTTCATCTCTCGTGGATTCCATCCATCCACAAGATTTTCAAAAACATTTTTAAAAACAAAGTCTAATCCATGAAAAACTTTTACTCAGCATGCCTATGACGTGGGCACAGCTATCCAGGATAGATTATACACTCTGCAGAGGTTGTACAGCTTTACCCACAAGACATGATCATCCCGTTTTGCCACGCGAGTTACACACTTCCTTAGGTGTGCGGCGGGGAGATCACGCCTAGGCCTTTACAATGCAAAGCCTTCAACCTGGCCAAGCCAACACTAAGGTTTCACCCCAGTAAGAAATCCACCAGACCGGGACCCCCTCTTGAGCCGAGTGAGACTTCTCATGGCCTATGCCACGCTCACTTTCATCCTACGACATGACTCAGGTTGGGACTCACAAATTATTCAGCTAGGGCTGTCCCATATCAACCTTGTGGTAGTACGTTAGGGCTTTGCAACAGTAGCTCACAGACCGGTCCTTAATTGACTTAGGCTCAACCACATACCCCCTGTGCCCGACAATCAAGCACTGCGGCTCTCACCAACAGGGCATGCCTGCACCCACCATCTAACCAATTGCCTAAGTCTAAATCAGTTTTTATATTTTGTTTTCAAAATATTTCATAAACCTCCTTGACTCACCAAAGTCAGGAGTAGCTTCGAAAAGCTTATCATTTTATGTAAAAAGGTCATCATTTTATGTGAAAAGGAATCTCTCTAGTCAATACTAATGTACTAGCTAGGGTTTGATCTATGGTGACAAGGTATAAGGAATTCAATATCAATGGAGGAATTAACAAGTAGGCAATAACTAAATTTAAAACTGAATTAAAATACGTTAAATAAAAGTATGCATGCAATATAATTTAAAACAACATAATTTTATTTTGAAATCTGGGATCAACATGATCAAGGAGTGTGACTTGCCTTGCTCTTCAATTTGGTTTGAATCTTCGTCGAAGAATTTTCCCGAATCGTCGAAGTCTACACGTGAAAATAACCCACCAAATTCAAATAAATTCAAATTAAATTTAAATTGACTTCAAATATTTGAATTGAGGCCAGAAATGGGTAGAGGGGAATTTTTGATGAATTTAGAAATTTGAATGGGCTAAATCAGAGTTAGGATGAAGAAGAACGGGCTCCGGGAAGATTAATTTCAGAGAAAATCTGAATTATTGCGTCAGCAAGGAATTTAATTTTGGCTGGATTATTTTTCCGAAGAAAAATCCATTTATGGCGTCAGCGGGCGTCAACCCTGGGGTAATCCCACTGACATGTGGGCCCGGGTCCATGTGGACTGAGTCCATGGACTCGGGGACCCTGTGAGGTGGCAAGGGTGGTGGGCGCGGCTTGCGTGGTGCCGACGGGGCGGGATGGTGCGTGGCAGCCACCGAGCGCCACCTGGGCGGCCACGTGGGCGCGGCACGCGGGCATGGCCAACCGGTCGGGGAGGCTCAGGCCCGGGAGCTCGCCGGTCGGCGGCGGCACGGCGGTCGGCGACGAGGTGGGGAACGGGGAGAGGGGCGCACGGGGAGTGCGGCTTACCTTCGCGCGGAGCTAGGCGGGCACGGGAAGCGGCCGGCGGCGAGGAAGAGGCGGCGGCGCTTCGGCACGGCGGCGGAGGAGCAGCCGGGAGAGGAAGGGGGAAGTGGAGGGAGGTGGGGCGGGTTGTGGCGGAGCCGAGGCGGGGGTTAAATAGGGGAGGAGAGGGTGGAGGCGCGAGGGATTTCTCGCCGGAGAGATCGGGAGTGGCGGCGGTTACGGGCGAAATTAGGGGGGACACGACGCGGGGATGGCGGGATTCGGGCGCGGTGATGGCGGCGGGAGTTGGCGCGTGGTTTGGGGGAGAAGAAAGGGGGACGGGGCAGACGCGTGCGGGATGGCCGGCAGGAAGACGGGGGCGGCGCGAGGAGGGAGAAGACCGCGCGGGGAAGACGCGCCTGACCGGCGGGCCCCGCGCGCAGAGAGAGAGAGGGAGGGGAGGACGCGGATGGTGGCGATTGCGCCACGCAGCCGGGTGGGGATCGGGTGGCCCGGGAAGGAGGAGAGGTGAATGGGCTGGATGGGCCGGGTGCGGGGTGTGGGCGATCCGGGCCGCACACGTGTCGCGTGGGGAGGAAGGGAGAGGGAAGGGGTTTTAATTTTTTTTTTTGGATTTTTAGATTTTCAGAAAAGCACAATAAATCCACAAAGGCTCAGAAAATACAAAATAAACTCTGATAATTCCAGAAATATTCAGAGAACCTCCTGGACACATTTTGGACTTAATAAAAATATTTCTAACTAATGTTGGTATTTAATTTTCATACTTTAAAATACTTTTTAATTTCAAAAATACATTTTGAACCCCTGAAAACTCAGAAAACCCAAATAAAAACCAAATAACTCCAAATATTTAATTTGACATAGAATTTTTATATAAAATCAAAATATCATTTTATTTAATAATAATTTTAGGTTTTTCTAAAAATGCTTTTCAAATCCAGCTTTTTCAAAAACAGAAATTCAAGGCAAATCCAAATTTAAACTTTAGGCACAAATATACTTATTTTAATTTTAATTTTATTTTAATTAATTTTTTATTTACTTATTTATTTTTACTTTACTAAAAATCTGGGCTGTTACACTCGGCCAGCAAGCATACAAGCATTCATGTGGGCTGTTTGATTCTACTGCCTTCGATTTTTATTGTAGTTTTTGTAGTTCTCGGCTGGGTCAATTTTAGAAGCTGATTCTCTGTTATTTCAGGTTTTAGTTAGTTTGTTCTCCTTCTGTTTTCAGCCCTCTTTGTCAATGAAGCTCTTGTTTTCAGAGAAGATCATTTTTGTCTGGTTTTTGTTCCCTAAATGAAATGTATATTCAGCCTACCATTGTCCTTTTTGAAAAGAACCCTATAAGCTTAGTTGTGATTTTTTTAGTGAGCAAATATTTTTGATTTCACAACTAGCTTTCAGAGGAGAAAATTGTGAGAATACTTGGGGTGATTTTTAAAACGCACCATTCACCCCCCATCTGTTGCCGTTTTCGATCCAACACATTCATAGCTTAAGCATCTAAATGAGCATTATGCCCCTCTTGTTCTGTGGGATGTAGTGGATCAAGAGGCATAACGTAACCCTCATTTACAATTTTTCATATGCTTAGACTCATGGTATTAAGATAAATAGACATTCTAATCGTCCAAGAATAATTAGAGCCATCAAAAAGATGTGCCTTTCCTAGAGCAATACCGTCACTAGTCATCCTTTTCTCTCTTAGATGGTTAAGTCTAAATTAATGAGAGACCAAGTTCTGATACCACTTGTAGGATCAAGGATAACCGACTAGAGGGGGTGAATACTTCTAAAACTAATTACCATAATTTAAAGCTAGGGAAGATTTCAAACCAATTCAAACCTACACAATTCTAGTATAGCTAAGGTACCACAAGCACAAGTTTCTACAAGAATATATTTAGCACAACTAAATATGATAATCTCAATAATCACAATATGTTAAAATATAAGTGCAAAAAGTAGAGGCAAAGAAATAACCAAAAGACAAGGGATGTTTTTCCCGCGGTGTCGAAGACTTGGCGGTCTTCACTAGTTCACGTTGAGAAAAGCTCAAGCGATTTAGACCGGCTCCACAAATTAAGCCTCAACTCCTCAATCCACTAGTGATTGCTCTTCATCCGCTCTGAAGATAATGAGCACCAAACCACTCACAAGTTGGCGCCAGGTCTCTTCATAATCTTCTTAAAGAGGTCACCTCGCAATCTCCTGCCAAGGCCGTCTAGGTGCCGGTAAGCACCAAGAGTAATAAAGCAAAACTTTACTTGATGGTGATTAAGTGCCAAAGATCAATCTAAAATGAATGCACTTGATTTTTGGCTCAACTATCTCAAATGAATGTAAAGTGAGTAAATTAGGTATGAGAGAGTGTTCTATTGCTCAAGGATGTTAAATGAAGTGTCACACTCTATCTTTAAGCAGGTGGGGAAGTATTTATACACCCACGTATCAAATCTAGCCATTACAAGACAGTTCCTGAAAAATCAAGACGAGCGGAAGTACCACAGTTAATGAGCTGGTACTATCACACCTGTTCTGACACAACAGTAATGGCTATTTTACAGATTCTGAACTAGTTGTTGAAATACGGCATGGTACTACTGCCATTGTAAACATGGTAGTTCGGATCTTTGGTGGTTCCGATTTCTGGCGTGGTATTTCCGTTGCGTCAAGCCCAAAACTTGGCGCTCTCTCAAAAAAATGTACCGTCTGGATTTTTAGAACTTCCAAGGTCCGGTAGTACTGCTCGGGAGGTGTTGTCGTACCGCTCTACGGTAGTTCTGCTATTTAAACTCCGGTACTACTGTTTTCCGGAAAAATAAATGTGCTTCCAAGGGTGCTCCCTAGAAAAAAATGATCCACTATCTTTTTTGTAATTTCAGGTTCCGGTAGTATCACTCCGGAGCTACGGTCGTATCGCTTAGTGGTAGTTTTGTTGTGTAAACTTCGGTACTACCGATTTTCCTTACAATGTAAAGTTGGCTATTAATTTTAGTTTTAAGTGCATCCATGATCCTAAATTGATCCAAATGGCACAATAACATGCTGTCAAGCTACTAGCTATGATCATTCTTAATAGTACGATGTTTAACCTATAATTCTGTCTTCCATCCTTTCTCCTAAGACCGATAAAATCAAAAAAAGGATCCTAGACTATTTATACTTTTGTCTTAAGTCATATTGATCTTCATGTTAACCCTTAGCATGCATCTCACATTCATCATCGGGATTAAACCTTTCAAACACTTAATAAACATGTTAGTTCCATACTTACATAATGTCATTAATTACAAAAATGATTTTTAGGGGCCTAGATGCTTTCAGCAGGGGGTCACGGATGCATCATGCACCCCTCTTCTCGGTCCCATCTCACGTGTGCATCTCTCCCTCACTTTTTCACCTCTCACCCTCTCCTTCTAAAAGTCACTTCTTTCAGCTACTATTATTTATTTTTTATTAAAAAACATCAACCATAGCCAATACGCTTCCTAAGTTGCCGCTTGACCTTCGCCCCCACCTACCAGCCCATCATTGAGCCCACAATCGGCGGTGCTACTGCTTGTAGGATCGGAAATGGCAACAAAGGGGAGTGAATGGTGCCTCTTTAAAAACGCCCCCAAGTATTCACAAATGAATCCCCTCTCCGATAGCTATGGAAGCTATGAAAAAGGATCATATGCTCACTGGAACTTCAAACTCACAGAAGAGAAAGCGAGACGAAAGACAAACGAAAAGAACGACGTAGGCAGCAAGGGGGCCGGTCAGACCGCAGTTACTGGGCCGGTCAGACCGCTGCCTAGCCGCCGGTCAGACCGCCCGGACCACACCAGTCTGACCGCACCAAACCCTAGCTGTCTGACCTGGGATTTTGCGAGCAGAGCAGGAAGCAGCGACTGAAAATACTGTGAATATTGAATCTGGCTGAATTAAAAGAAATTAGAGAAAAGCTTCTGTTCTCCTCAGGCCAAAAGGTCAAGAACATAATCTAAATACCATTAAGACCTTAAGAATCAAGAGGATTCATCAAAAGAGCAAGAAATTGAGATTTGAGCAGAAATCTGAAAATTGCATTAAGAAGAGGCTAATCTTCAGATTTCTCAAGATTGATTAATCCTTTGCTTATAAAACTTTGCATTTCATCTGGAAATGGTCTCACAATATGAAGGCACAACTATAGAGTCATCTCTTGAGGGGAAACAAAGAGCAATAACCATGCTCTGTCTCCAAAACCCTAGAAATTGCAGAGCAGAGTAAATGCAGCGAGGGAAAGAGTAAACATAGGAATCATTGAATCTTCCATTTTCTCTTGGGAATGGAATGGTCAAATGGCC
The DNA here is from genome assembly GCA_017311315.1 of Dendrocalamus latiflorus. Classification (NCBI taxonomy): domain Eukaryota; kingdom Viridiplantae; phylum Streptophyta; class Magnoliopsida; order Poales; family Poaceae; genus Dendrocalamus; species Dendrocalamus latiflorus. The sequence continues at coordinate 13,043,681 of CM029648.1, read as the reverse complement.
TTGAGTATTTTTCCCATCACAGAGTAACCCAAAGCAAGTTTCTCGAACAAGATCAAGCTCAAGAACTGAGAACACAATAGAGAACAAATAAACTCAGCAAAGAACAGAAGGCACAAGAACTCTGATAAATCAACCAAAGGGTATCTCAAACTGATACAGAGACATGAATGATTACAATGAGATGAATGATTACAAGGTTTTGCTACAGCCTCTCATCCCATTCTCTCCTCCTGAGAAACACACACGCAGAGAGGCAACCAGAGCTCACACACACACTTGTTGCTCCTCACTTCTCCTTTTAACAACAGGCACTACTAATTTTTGGGCCTATTGCAATGGTGTCGAAACGTTGCAATAGGCCCAAAATGGTTGCAATAGCACCTATTACAACCAAAATGGTGGCGTTGCAATTTCTTTCGTGGCATTAGGCCGAAAATCTAGTAGTGAGGGATCATCCCCAAAGAAGGAAATCAAGAAGAGTCAGCCTACATCCACTCCCTCCTCACATACACACATGAGGCAATGGTCAAAGCAACCAATTTTGGAGGGAAAACCAGCCTCCAACTCATGGCTTGAGTTAAATCTCCAATTTGCTCCTCAAGCACCTTCCCGGAAGCTTCCCGCAATCGGCACCTTTGACCATCTGGACCTCGACTCCTCCCTGAGTCTAGTCCCAGTCCGCTCCGCTGTACACGACCACACCCGGCATCCTGACCGTCTGGACCTCAGCTCCTCCCTGAGCCTAGTCCCGGTCCTCTCGCCGCTGCTCGTCGTGTCCACCTGACTCCGACCGAGACCTCCGACTCCACCTGAGTCTAATCCTGGTCTGTTCCATCGCACACGACCGCAACCGACACCCAACCGTCTGGACCTCCGACTCCTCCTTGAGCCTAGTCCCAGTTCTCTCGTCGTCGCCCGTCGTGTCCTCCACCGGTAGCTCCAGCTCCGGTTCCTTGTCTCCTGGCTCGCAACCACCTCACCAGCCTCGATCATCTTCGGCATCACCGACCGTCTGGACCTCAACACCTCCTGTGCCTAGTCCTGGTCCTCCTCGCCTCACCATGACATAGCTCCGAAGTCCTGCAGCTACAAAGACAAGCAAACCACCACATAGCACCGCACGAAACAACATATCAATGATATCATAAGTAAAAGGTACTCAACCCTAGAATACCCAAAACAAACTCAAACTCTCTAACTCCAATGTCAATTACTCATCACAAACATAGGGATACCTCTACATGGTCTCTCACTGCTATCACCTCCCAACGCTAGACCGTCGTCTCACACATCCAACTCTACAATCGGGATCCCAGTCAAACAAAAAACCTCACCCAATGAATCCAAACTGTAACCACTTGCCAGTTGCCACTACTATCGCTAAACAAAGAGCTCATGCAAAGTGGCGTTAATGATATGCCCAAGAGGCAATCATGGAGATGATTGTATCACTTCTATATTTATGATCTTTTAAATAATATGTATTTTGTCCCTTGAATAAATATATTTCATATTGATCAATAAGTATGTGACTTGTTCGTGGAGCTCCTTATTCATGCTTTGATGTTATTCTAAATTATTCATGATCTTATGTTATTATATGGGATAATTATGATTTACAGATCAGTACATGTATTGATTGATGATCATATTTCATGAATCATGGATATAAAGATATCAAATCAATAATGTGGACACATGTTAGAGAACATGGTGTTGGATTGACCTAACATGAAACACCGCGAGAATTGTTATATTCTTAAGTGTCATCAATTGGTCCCATACATAGTATATGTAGCATTCTTAGACCTAAGATTGTCATAGTTTCCTACATATATAATAGTTTATTTAGGGGTTGCCAAACACTACTCCATAACTGAGTTGTCATAAAGGTAGTTTTCAAGTTTACTATGAAATGTGCAGAAGAATGTGAGCGATTAAAATAGAATTTGCCCGTCTAATATAACGGGAGAGATATCTCTAGGCCCCTCGATGTAGTTGGATTAAGGAAGTACATGACCATGCCAGATATGGTTGATGAGTCAATCACAATTGAGTAATCCTCTACAGGTTCGAGTAAAGGATCAAGCTATCATATGATGACACATCTTTCGCCTTGAGTTTGATCTGGCATCATGAGACAAAGGGATCCGTACATAAGTACTATATGTTTTTTCCGATACGATCTTTATGTATAGTTGGGAGTCATCATATCATGCAAGGGACCGCAACCGATTTATGGACCGAAAAAAGAATTTTCAGCCCATAGCCAAATATACATGAACATATATGGTTATATACTTAATGGGTTGGAACGATAAGGGTCCGGATGATAGACTCTGAGTGAAATATAATATCTAGTTGTATCGGATAAGAATATGATTAGAGACTATATAAAGGGAGGTGCAGGGGTTAAGGGTGGCATCCGAAATACACTCATCGAAATCCTAACTGCCACCTCTCATAGCCTTATAGTGCACGCTAGTGCTAGCACACTGATGCATGGCGTTCTATCACTGGACGTGCAGATCTCGATAGAGGCGCTGCTGCCACTGCGGCGCTGAATGGAATGATTGTGAGGAGAAGATGGTTGGCTACACAACGATTGACTACTTCCACTACATCGATGCGTGTTTCGTTGAGCTAGCCGCTTCAACTTTATTTCCATTGCACTACACGTCTAGCGATAATGGTATATGATCTTTTACTCGTATGACTTCCTGATTTATATGGTAGAAAATTTTAATCTATACTAATATAACATATCTTTATCCCAACAAGTGGCAGCGCTACAGCATTCTCCTTGCATTGAGAATATTGGAATTTTTTTGTACGGATAACCTTTTTTTATTCGGAAATACAGAAATATACCCGCGGGAAGATTTTTTTACAAAAATAGCCTCCAGTCGCCCAATGGGGGGCGACTAGAGAATTTCGCCCACCCGGCAGGCGACAAGAGTTTATGTCGCTTCACGGGAAAGCGACATCATGGAGTCGCTTTCTCACTGGGCGATTTAATGAAGTCGCCCAATGGCTGGGCGACTTGTAATGCAGTCGCCCAGTAGGTTGGCAACTTCATTCAGTCCCCCTGATTTTTGTAGAGTTTTGGCAATTTTGTAGTTTGAAACAGAGAAACAATCTGGTATAGTTGTAATAAAAGTTTATATGCACTGTATGTTGTAGGTGCACAAAAAAAATTCCAATTTTTTTTTAAGAATGATTGACCGTAGAACGATAGATACATAGAGTGGTAAGTGATATTTTGATGTTGCTGAGAAATAGTTTACGGAGAGAACCAGTATGACTTGCTATCTGAATCATTGAATGTGAACATGCTAGATAATAAGCTTATGTCAATAGAAATAAACTTCATAATACAGTTGGGAGTGGCCATAGTCCATGGAGAGGACGACATGCGAATCTTTTCGCTTTTTCAGGATCTGGTGCAATAAATATCCCTATGTAGGCTTTTCAGAGCATGTAGCCTCGTAATAAATTCATAGTTCGTAGCATTTTCAGAGGTTGGACCATTCAATGTATTTGGTACAACGTAGCCTTTTCAGTCGTTTGCAGGAAATAAGTGCTACAACATTGCCTTCTCAGAGGCCAGTAATCATAATTTCTGAAACAACAAGCTAAGGTGACATGAAACTCACTGGAAAGGATACAAGCCTATGACGTGAACACTCACTGTAAAGGCTACAGCCTACGCCCCTATTTTGTTTGTTTCTATAGCGATAGGCCTGGATTATCCTCAGGATTCCAGTGTAGCAATAAATGTCCCTATGAAGGCTTTTCAGATCGTAGCCTTTATGTAGGCAGTTTAGCTGGCATGTGTTGTAATCTGACTGAGCAAAGCTGCCCCGTTTTGTCATATCAGTGCGTAAAGCTGGCATGTGTTGTCATCTCACCGAGTAAAGCTGAGCGCTTTTGTCATGTCTCTGGGCAAAGCACCCATCTTTTGTCCCGCCGTTCGATATAAATAGCACGGTTGAGGTCCCATGAAGTTGTAGCCAGAAAACCCTGTAAATCGAACATACCATGGCGGAAGATGAGGGGCCAGTCGGATATGGGTCACCGAAGGAAGACCTTCCCTTGGAAAGGAGGGAGATATTTGCTCCACAGTACCGCTTGATACCAAGCCGGCGTGCGCAACCAGCGTGGCCGAAATGCAGACACAATGAGTACGTGGTCGTGCAGGTCCTGAAAGGGCCGAACGATGGCGGGCGCCGTTTCTTCCGATGCCCACGCTCCGGGGTACAAATTACTAATAGTACATTTTTGTTATTGCTTATGGACCCTCCATATTTACTGTCCTTTTTCGCAGATGGCGAAATACGACTTCTCCCGCTGGATCGACCCTCCTCATGAACGGTATATTGACCGTTATGTGGGTACTTTATGGGACCGAATAATGGACTTGGAGTACCGAATGGAGACTCTCAATGAGGAGAACGATGACCTCCGCCAACAGATGCAACGCGAGAGGGGAAACGAGGAGGTTATCAACATAGGAAGCTCGTACGATCCGACGTGTTGCTGTGCAAACCCAAGTTGCATATGTGCGTGCCACTACCACGATGGCCAGCCCCGTCCGAGGCGTCCACTTCAGCAGTTCTCCATGTGGGTGCCACGAGGCTCATTTGTCATGTAAGCAACGATGTGTATGGCTGTACCGTAGTATGTACGAGGGTTGATCGAAATAATGTGCAATGTTGTTAAGCATGTCATGAATTGATTGTCTTGTGCACGAGCCACAAAAGTATCTCATTTTAACAAACAGCAAATACATGTACTAAATAAGTATATAACCAACTACATTACAGAAAAGTCATATAACTACTGATCAGGACATGCATTGCATCGTCTAGCTGTGTGCCCCTCCTGACCGCATCGACCACAACGTGCACCCGGTGTTCCAGCTTGTGATTCATCCATGTCATTCCTAATACGTCGGCTCTGTCGCCGACCCTTCCCACCCTTCAACATGTTAACATCCGGAACCCAGGTCCTCGATGCAATGTCCAAAGTGGCGAAGTTTCCCACCACCCTGAACCCTCGGAGCTCCCCACACCAAGCCTGCAATACCCTCCCCTTAAAGAAGAACTCGGACATGAAGTTCGAAGGATCCATACCCACGGTCCCGCATGCAGCGAGGACATGAGAGCATGGTTTGTGTAACAACTTAAGCTTGTTGCACGTGCAGCTAGGTTCATTTCCATGATCTCCAAGACATACCTCGTGGGTAACAAGTGAATGAGCCGTCCCAAATCTGGCTCTATCACGGAGTATCACCTCAAAACGATGCTCCCTGTTGCCCATGACCTGCACTGTGTGCAACTAACCCTTTTGTGCCTTCATCTCCATGTACGTAGTAATTTTTGCCGAATACAGAGCTCCGGGATTGGCCGCATGAAGTGCGGCACTCGCGTGCCTCTCCCTGAAGTACCGGATTGTGCTGTGAAGAACACCTTCCACGATGGCTACAAGGGGCTGAGAACGGAGACCCCTTAGAACCCAATTGTACACCTCGGTAAGGTTAGTTGTCATTATTCCGTACCTTGCGCCATCCGTGTCATGCAACAGCGACCACTTCTCCAACGGTTCTCCCTCGATCCACTGCGCGAAGCACCTGATGTTTCGTGAGCTCCTTCTTCTTGGACCACTTGGGTTAGGCGCATCGATTGGTGGCAAGCATTGTGGTTGTGCCGCCCCAGGAGTGACCGGCTCCTTGCTCCTCTCTTCGACGTTCTTCCTAGTGTGCTCATCCAACAACCTCCACAAAGCATCAAATTTCCTCTGTTGGTTCTGCCTAGCCAGCCTCTTGAATAGCTTCATCAAAGATTGTTTAAGGAATTGCTTGAAAAAGTTTGCCCCTAAGTGACGACTGTACCACCGGTTCCTCATGTCCGGCCAAGGAAAGGGCTCATCGGGGTCTTCTTGAAGTTTTCTTATTGCCTTGATAATACCGGCGTGGCGATCATGGATTACGCACACACCAGGCCGAGTGGCTACAACTCCAGCCCTCATATGTCTGGGAAACCACAGTCAGCTCTCGTAATTCTCACTCTCCACAAATGCAATGGCCAGCGGCAATATTTGATTGTTACCGTCAACGCCTATGGCCGTCAGGATCTGCCCCTTGTATTTGCCTGTCAAGAAGGCCCCGTCAATTGATATCACTGGCAGCATGTGCCTGAATGCTTCGATGCTAGCACCAAATGCAAACATTGCTCTCTGCAACACCGCATACCCTGGCGGACTTATAGACGGCTTCTCGTGGAGGGCGATGTACGTGCCCGGGTTCCTTTCCTGCAGGACATTAAGCATACGAGGAAGGTTGTCGTATGCCGCCTCGAAAGTGCCAAAACGTTTTTCCAACGCCTTCTGCTTGGCACGCCACGCCTTCGCGTAGCTAATCTTATACTTGAATTTATTCTCAATAGCTACCACAATATGCGTGGCTGCCATGTCCTTCTTCTGCACTATCTCCCCATACATGAGATTGGCTATAAATCCGGACGTCAGGTTACGATGTCTCGCCAAGACAGTGTTTAGAATGCAGGAGTGCGGCTCAACCTTGGACACAATCCAATGAGTCTCATACTTAGGTTTACGGGCGTGCACCCGCCAAGGGCAACCAGTCTGCTCGCACTTCACAGTGTACTGCTCCTGGCTTGATTTGACGACGCGAAATGTCCGCTGCATTGAAAGGGCCCAAAGCTTGATGGCATCCTGCAGCGCTTCCTTGTCAGCAAACATAGCATGCAACCGAACCTCTGTCTCATGGTACTCCCATTGTGATTCATGCTCATCATGTGCGGAAAGACCCTCCGCATTAAACCGGTTCCATTCCTGGGGGATAGGAACTTCATCCTCATCGGAACTGTCCTCGTCGTCGTCCTCTACAGCTTCCTCTTCATCCCATGCCCTCTCGTCATCAGAGTCCATCTGCTGCACAATGTACTCATTATACTCTCCTTCATCGGCTTGCCCAGTTGGCTCTCTATGGCTTGACGGCTGTAACTCTCCTTCATGTACCGCATCGGCTTCATGACGAGCAACTTCATCATGTCCGCCAACATGCGGCCCGCCCGAGCTGCTAGCACCTCCCACAACAACGGCTGTTGCACGAGCTTCCCCAGCTGCTTGTACTGAGCACGGTTGCACAAGCAGCACACACTCGTATCCACGACGCCGGCACCCTAGCACAAAGCCCTTCCATGTGGCAGAGCGCACCCATGTCTTCAACTCCCATCTGATGTCCGTGGGAGACCGGCTCCAAAGCCCTTGCACGACGACGCTGTACACCTCGGGGTTCAACGAAAAACTCTGGGTCAGCCAAAGTTGCACATCTCCCATTCGAGCATTCTCGTCATCCGGAAGTACGAGAGTGACTTGCGGAAAATCGCTCAAATCCACACCATTCGGACCTTCACGAATGGTTCCACCTCCGTAATACACTCTCAATGTAGTGGACATTGATGATGTCGGCCTGCATATATATTTCAATTTTGCGACATGTCAAATAATATCGCACAATACTAAACTTCCTATACCACAAACTTTGCTAAAATTTCTATACTACCATACTACAAATTGCATACCAAACCTTTTCTACAATAATATTTCCATACTAACACGGTACTAATTATTCTACATCTATAATTTTTATTAACACCAACATTTCATATAAATAATAATGCAAATACAACATAATCCAAAAAAAATACCTGGATCCAAATTGATGGAATAACTTCTACTCCTCCTTCCTCCCTCACCTCCTCCTCTCCTCTTCTTCTTCCCCTCCTTCCTTCCTCACCTCCTCCTCTCCTTCTCTTCTTCCCCTCCTTCCTCTCCTTCTCCCCCTTGTTTCTTTTCCTTCTTCTCTTCTCTGTGCGCTGAATGTGTTTGCTGAATGAGTGAAAAAGGTGGTTGGTAGTGGGAGCGGGCTGGGCAGGCCCCCTTAACCCCCCTGTCGCCCTAGCGTTGGGCGACTGCAATGCAGTCGCCCAACCGTACAGCGACTTAAATTAAGTCGCCCAACGTGCAGGCGACAGCGCTGATTCGCCCAACGGTTCGCAGATTCTTTAAATGTCGTCTGCCGGGTGGGCGAAATTCTCTAGTCGCCCCCCCATTGGGCGACTAGAGGCTATTTTTGTAAAAAAAATTTCCCGCGGGTATATTTCTTTATTTCCGAATAAAAAAAGGTTATCCGTACAAAAATTTCGAGAATATTGCATCCACGCGTGCACGGCCCGTTTTGCTAAAGACAGGTCACGGCCGGTACACGTCTGATTTTTGGCATCCTAGACAATCGTCACGCCTATCTTCCAATTTACAAACACATCCATCTCTGCCTCATGTACAGCATGTTTCGACGCATCCGTTTACCAGATAGTTGCACTGAAGGTACCGCGTACGCAGGACCGGAATCCGGCGAGAAGATTTTGTTGGGCAGCCGTCGCGTTCAACCGATCCCCACTCTAGTAAGCTACACACACTGACACACCGTAGCTAGCTAATCGATGGTCGAATTTGGCCCCGCTCGGTAGGGCTAAAACTATGATTTATAATTGAAATTACATTATAGCGACTGAAATTTTACTTAGTTGAAGCTGGCTTATTTGACGTAATTAAATTTTAAAAAAATTTAAAAATAGAAAAAATATGCTAGCTCATCACAGACAACACAAACAAATACGGGAAAAAAAGAACCGGCAAAAAGCTCAAAAAAGCCCAAAAATTTAGAAAAAGATGAAATTTATAAATAATGAAAAATAAGCCAGAAACCAGAAGGTGAAGCCGAAACAAGCGGCACCTTAAGCGGTGAAATAATTAGCCCTAAGCGATCGACGGAGCATGCATGATATGATGTTAGCCTTATTCTTTTATGATTTTGTTTTTAGATTTTTTATTTCTCTATAAATCAAAATAAATAAAGGTAATTTTAAAATATATTTTTAAAATAATTTTTAAATTTAAAATCATATATATCGTTTGTGTTGATGATTATGTTGTTCATTATTATCTTAAAAAATATAAATAAAATTTGTTAGTTATAGTCAAAGAATTATAAACTGAAAAGTAGGTGGCCGTTGTCCATGGATGGACGCGCGGACACCGCTGGTATCAGATCCGCGGCCGAAATTGGCGAGATGCAAAATCCGCGGCCGAAATTGCCGAGATGCAAACGGACAGGGAGCACCAAACATGCAGATACGATACGAGCCGAGCAAGCAAATGGAGCGAGCATTCCGTGGCGAGCGGCTAACGGCTGGCCTGGGGGCGTGTGTGGTGAGTCAGGGGCTCAGCGGCGCGCGCGCGAAGCTTCGCGGAAGCTTCGTCTCCTCGCGCCGCGCGCTGTCCCTGTCACCCCCTCACGACATCATGAATGCTGGAGACGCATCCTATGTGGCGAGATGAGATGAGATACGATGGGATAGCAACCGTCGAAATCGAGCCGGCTAGGAAATGCAGTTTCCCTTCTTATTAATTATTTATCTACTCCCTTGATTCAAATTTTGTAAGATATATTTTTTAAATAGATTTGCCAATAAATATAGAACGTATTTTATATTTTAATATAAAACTGTTGTGATGTTCTCTTTACATTTTAATATATATATATTTATTATTCTCTATATACATATATTAAATATAGTACTTAGAAATAATAATTAAAGGTAATATAGCTATTTTTATTATCTTTTTAGTATATATATACTAAAAGTAAATATATCTTATAAATTTAGACTGATGAGGTATATCACAGTAAATGAGTAAATGTTTATATCGATCGCCAGATCGAATTAGCTAGCTCTCTAATCTCTATCTACTATATCTACTAGTGTTCCATTAGTTAGCTATATATATATAGTATAAATAAAGGGGCACCATGGTGCTCAGGTTTTATGATTAAGACTTTCTATTTATGATTGAGACTTTTTATTCATAATTAAGACTTTCTATCCTGATAATATATATCATTGCACTTGCACGCATATAAAAACAATCTAAAGGCAGGGAGGCTTGGTGTCCGGGCACCCTGGTATCCTATTTCAGCGTCCTCTATATATATATATATATATATATATATATAAAATATATATATATATAAAATATGAAACACTAGTAGATATCGCGCGTAAATCACTAATTCATTCATCCGCGAAAAATTGCCCATGCGCCTTGCCCTCCTCCCCTCGCATAGCACATATATGAGTTCGTCCTCCTGTGTCGCATAGAATACAAATCACGCGAGGTACGTACGTAAGCAAAGAGCTCTAGCGCGAGCTCCTCATGGCCGGCCGGCCGGTGCACTGGCAGGCAGCAGCAGCAGCAGTAGTAGTGCACTAGGGAGATTAGCTAGCTAGGCAGCAGGAGGAGGAAGAAGTCGTAGTGGATTGAGTTGGTGGAGGTCGAACGATGGATCCGGCGGCGATGGAGGCCGGGGCGCAGAGGAAGGAGGCCGGGATACTGCCGGCGCGGCACGCCGGGCACGCGCACGGGAACAGCGGGCACTGGCGGACGGCGCACAACATGTCGTCGTCGTCGCTGCGCAAGAAGTCGGACGCGGTGCTGCTGCGCAAGGTCCCGGTGGCGCCGCTGCGCCCCGTGCTCGCCAACCTCCAGGAGGTCTTCCTCGGCACCAAGCTCGCCGTCCTCTTCCTCGCTGTCCCGCTCGCGGTCGCCGCCCAGTGCGCCCACTTCGGCAAGGTACGTAAGTCCATCCATCCATCGCTTCTCAGTCATGTTTGGAATCATGCATGCTCCTCTAGATCAGTAGAACATGTTGTAATTCATGTTGGTGATCGAGGAATTTCGGAAAAGAATTGAAGGTAAGCTAGCTATGCAAACGACGAGGGAGATGGGGGGCGTGAGGACATTCTCCACGTCCGTTTGACCATTGTCTGAGGTGGTTTTTGGGACGTGATTTTTGACTAAAATGCATTCAATAGAAAAAGTAAAAAAAGTAAAAAATATTATATCTTTACAAATAATACAAAAAGAAAAAATTATATTAAAAATCAGTATATTCTGAATGGTTCTTGTTTTCTAAAAATAAAAAAAAATGAGCCATGCGGTTTGAAAAGAGCCTATAAATCGCTCTCGTCTCTTGGATTCCTCTCTTTTCGATCATCTAGCGATCTCTCTCTCTCTCTCTCTTCGTTCCCAACACTGTCGTGATCGGGGGCAGATTACTAGCCACGCCCACGCCTGCTAATCTTTAAATTAGCTTTTGTCCGGTCTGGTCGCTTCTGTTGTTTCCGGATGCTTTAATCGTCCCTCCATGTTGTGGCCACATGGGGGCACTGCACACTCACACTAACACTAGGGCTGTAGTACTACTCCAAGAATTCTCCTCTCTCTCTCTCTTAATATTAATCTATCTATATACTATAGCTATGGTGACTGTAATATAAATTAAAGTGGCCAACGAACTCGAGTTTAAAAAGTTGTACTATATTAAAAAGTTGTACTACTACATAACTTGTTGGGGGAATGAAATAAAATAAGTCTGTGTAAAACATGCATGTCACAAGCATATGAATCTAGTGCTGTGCCTTCACGTGCTACGTGGCCACGCTCATCTTCTTTAACCGGGGGGGGGGGGGGGGGGGGGGATCAACCCGCATAGCGCACGTCTAAACCTTGACTAACCTTGATTTACATTCGAGTTCACTCATCACCAGCCGGTTCAGATCAGTGTTCAAATTTGAGCTTTAAATCTCTCCATTGTTGGTTCTTAGGGTGAATTCGGTTTGGCTTAAAACCAGTTTATGCTAGTTCGGTATACAGGAATTAGCTTTTAAATACTACGTTTTGTAAGATGGGATCAATAGGAAGATTATAGTAAAAAAAAATATTGAGTTCAGCTATACCAGCTAAAATCACATGCGACTATTTTTTTGTACTTACTATCTCTTGAAAACAGTTAAAATTTAAATATTTAAGTTATAACCTATAGACCATTAGCTCAAAAAAAACCCACCCTTAATCTCCTCTCTGAAATAGAATCTTGCCCTAAACGGGTAATCTCTGGAGAGCGTGAGCCTTGCCCCGTTTGGGCACGATATTCTGCGCTGAGAGCCTTTAACCTGGAAAGGAAAGCGTAATCTTGCAGCAAAATTGAAGCTTGTTTGTCACCTAGCGCTTTTGGTGAATGCCTTTATGCAAAACTTATAACTTATTACGGCCTGTTCTATTTTTTTTAACTTTTTATTTTATTTTTGTGGCTTTATCTCTCCATAAGTCAAAGTAAATGGAACAACTTCTTCAAACGACTTCCCAAAACAGTTTATCTAAATAAATTCTTGAGGTTAAAACTGTTTATACCATTCACATCGATGACTCTACTGTCCACCACCATCTCAAAAAACAAAGAAAAAATCCATCTCCTACAGCTATAACTATTAGCCAAATTTATACCGCCATGCATCACATACACTTGCATGTCAACTAAGTGCACAAAACGAGTAGTAGTATACACTTGCTGGTACAGCGGCAGGGACGATGGCCAAACGAAACCCGTTCCCCAGCGTTGGGTCAGCTTGTCATCCATGTAACTTTTTAACAAAATGTTTAGGAGTTTTGTATTTAATCATGGGTCTCATCCATTAATCCTGGTTTAATTTGCGGAAAGAGTCTGACGGTTAAGGTCATAATCTCGAGTCTCACCTCTACCTGGATTTAAAGATGTGGTCAGAGAATTCAACATTAGAATAACTATACTACCTGCCGCATTGATTTTCAACAATGAACGTATAATGATTAGCATAAATAACCACTGCAGCCTACTTGTTTATGATATGGCAGGGGCGGGTCCAGCGGGTAGTCCATATAGGCCCAGGACTACCCGCTCCGCCAGGCGCCCATCTGCCTTCGCCAGTCCGCAGGCTCCCTCCGCTAGTCCGCCTCGGCGCCTCCGCCTCCGCCTCCACCTGCGCCTCGACGCCTCCGCCTCGACGCTTCCGCCTCCGCCCCTCCGCCTCGGCGCCTCCGCCTCCGTCTCGGCCTCCGCCTCGGCGCCTCCGCCTCCGCCAGGGCACGAGGGCGGCGCGGCACCGGCGCTGGCCGCCTTGCTCCCGTCGACTTGCTGAGTTGCTGTGCCTTCAGTCCTTCACCTCCTTGGCCTTCGGCTCCACGCGGTGGCTGGCTTCTCTGTGGTGTTGGGGCTGACTGGAGAGTGTTGGGGGATTGGCGGCTTGCTGTGCCTTTTCTCGGTTTAGCTATTGGTATATGGCAGTGGGATATTTTGGCATTGGTGCTCTGGTTTTGGCCGTGAGAGTTTGCTGGCTGGCGGTGCTATCTGGGCATGTTGGCTCTGGCCGTGTTGATTGTGGATTTGTGGTATATAAGATTATTTCCATGCTAAATGGTTAATAGGATCATTTGTGGTATTAGATTATACCAACATTGGATAATAATTTTATAGTTAAGCATACCCTGGATTCAAATCTTGGGTCCGCCACTGTGATATGGTGCAGGCATTTGGTATGGTCTACCTTACATTCCACCTCAAAAAATGGCACGGTCTTAGTTGAATTTAATGTACATGTGTATATTTGCACTTGTGTAATTAATGTGTTAACTTTTGCTTGCCCAGTACTAAAATTAATCTTGACAGGTATGGGTGTTCGCGCTTAGTATGCTCGCCCTCATTCCTCTCGCCGAGCGAGTCAGCTTCCTGACAGAGTAAGTAGTTGCTCCGACTCCACTTCACATTACATCATGCTGGTAAAAAGGACATATTCTTTTGAGCTGTGGTTTTCAGCTACGACTTATTAGTCTAATAAATAATAATTATTGAGAGAAGCTGAAATCAAAAGTTAGTTGAAAAGCCAAAAAGAATGGTACCAAAAATCTCCTCTTAAATGAAGCTTCAGCAACTTGTGTGCCGAAATTTTAATTTGTGTTTTGCTGGTAATTCCTTGCAGGCAGCTTGCACTCTACACTGGCCCCACCTGTAAGTCTCAGCCATCCCAAACTGCTCTACTTTAAATGCAGGAGTTCTACAGGAAACACACGGATTTCGTACTGCTAGTCCTGCAAACAAATTTACAGTGCCCTAATTAGTGTTACACTTTGCTGGAGAGATATTAGCGTTCGTTGATTCCGTGCTTTGCATGAATGGCGTGTGTAATATCGCAGTGGGCGGGCTCCTGAACGCGACGTGCGGCAACGCGACGGAGCTGATCATCGCGCTGTTCGCGCTGATGCGGGGGAAGATCGAGGTGGTCAAGTGCTCGCTGCTGGGCTCCGTGCTCTCCAACCTGCTGCTCGTCCTCGGCACCTCCCTCTTCTGCGGCGGCCTCGCCAACCTCGGCGCCGACCAGCCGTACGACAGGGTACGTGCATATACGCGATGCATCAGAGCACGCGCGCACGCCTACTTTTGCCTGATTTGGTCTGTGCATGCTGCGCGCAGACACAATCGGACGTGAGCACGGGGCTGCTGATCCTGGGCGTGCTGTGCCAGTCGCTGCCGCTGATGCTGCGCTACGCGGTGGGTTCCGGGGAGCACGCCGTCGCCGCCGCCACCACGGTGCTCGACCTCTCCCGCGCCTGCAGCGTGGTCATGCTGCTCTCCTACGTCGCATACCTCTTCTTCCAGCTCAAGACGCACAGCCAGCTATTCGAGCCACAGGAGGTGCGTACTATACGGCAGTGCTTAGCTTTAGTGCGCTAGTTGGTTAATTGGTGGTGTGCATAGGCCGATGGTGACGACGATGGAGGGTTCGCCGAGGAGGAGCCGGCGCTCGGGTTCTGGAGCGCGCTCTTCTGGCTGATCCTCATGACCGTGGCCATCTCCGTCCTGTCCGAGTACGTCGTCGGCACCATCGAGGCCGCCTCGCACTCTTGGGGCTTGTCGGTGAGCTTCATCAGCATCATCTTGCTCCCGATCGTCGGGAACGCGGCGGAGCACGCCGGCGCCATCATTTTCGCCCTCAGGAACAAGCTGGTACGCATGCAACGTATATCCAAGTGTACCCAAATCTCTTGTGGTTTAATTTCTGACATGTCCATGCATGGAGGCATGAACTAATCCATCCAGAGTTATCAGCTGACTACAAATCAATGCAGGACATCACCCTCGGTGTAGCTTTGGGGTCGGCAACTCAGATATCCATGTTCGTGGTGGGTATTGTATATTAAGCACAACCTGCAGATAGATACTAGCACATCATCTTCCCTTGTGCTCTGATTCGCTTGATCTAACCAAATCATGATGGGATTGCGTTGTATGCCAATTGTGGCAGGTGCCATTGAGTGTCCTTGTGGCTTGGGTCATGGGGGTTCAAATGGATCTTGACTTCAAGCTGCTGGAGACCGGTTCTCTGTTCGTCGCGGTGCTAGTGACGGCTTTCACCCTCCAGGTACACTCAAGCATCTTTCAGATAAAAACTGACAATGGAATTTTAATCACTGAGAATCACTTTTCAAGTCAGTTGGCAGGAGTTCGATAGCACCCTATTGGGATTGGATTGTGATCTTGTTCTCTCGACCTATGCAAAAAAATTAATAAAAAAAATTCTAATGTAGTGAGTTTGATTCGCAGGATGGAAAGTCACATTACCTGAAGGGTGTCCTCCTCGTCCTGTGCTACATTGTCATCGGCGCATGCTTTTTCGTTACGAGGCAACCTGCGAGTATGTTTGTTTTACCAACAGTAACACAGATCTACACTTGATCGTACATCATTTTCACAACATCTTTTGATTGACAGATCACCCAAACGACAACGGCGCTCTGCTGGATGTATCAACCAGGCCCATGAACGTCCAGGTCGCATAACAGGTAAGCCTGCATTACCTTGCTATAGCTTAATCCAAAGACTTGTGACTATTTAGGAAGGGCAAGGGGTCTTTAATTTTGACCAAAAAGATGGCAGATGACATGAAAATATACAGATCCTGTCTTATCTATGTCCACCACTATATTTTTGTCATGATTATGCAACAGCTGTTGTGTTTTGAGTAGCTCATGTGTCGGATTCATGGATTGATCAAGTATGCGGGTCTTAATATGTTACTCTATCTAGCAAAAGCATATATGCCTCGTGAGATGCACCAATCACTTATATAAAATTATATATCCTTTTAGAACACAGAGGGCATGTCAAGTACAAATAGTATCTATTTTCAGCCAACCACTTCTGTTCTTGTCTAGAGTTAAATGTGCTCAATTAGCTAGCTCCACATGAGATCACGAAGCTTTTTATCATTACTATTATTATTTTTTGCCTTTGCAAGCAATAAGATCTTCTACTCCGCAATGTGCATCTGATGAATGTGAATTTCAAGATTAAGAGGCCTGCCTGAACAAACCAGCTTGGAGGACAGCAAGCAATGTTCGAGTCTGAAACTACCCAAGCTGTCGTAATTTGTGCGGATAGCTTCATGTGCGAAGAAAGATTGGCCCATTCAGGAGGTGAAATCCCCATGATCAGTGTCCCCGAGAGAATGCGTCGATTGTCGCGCACAATGCATGTCGAAGTGTTACTTATCTGTATTACCTGTATTGGTTTAGGCTGTTCATGCAATAAGGTTAGCGATATATGCGCTCAGCCCTATGTACATGAACGTCCTTTGCTTCATTTATGCAGCTTAATAAGATATGTTGTGGTATATATCGATGCTGCCCTGTCTGTTTGATATTCAAGTGAAGCTTGTTTAACTTGTAGTAGCTACTAGCTTGTACTAGTAGTGCAAATTGAGGGTCAGGTACAATACCAAGTACACCTGATGTTATCACAAGAGAAAAGAACCTAAGAAATTAAGAACAAAATCAGAGAAACTTCAACACAAAATTAATTGCACGGCCGTGCAGACATGTCCATGTAGGCATGAATTAATCCAATCTTTTTTATTAATTGGCTATGAACGCTGGGCGTCGCCGTCAGAGTAACTTTGGGTCGGTAACCCAGATTACGATGTTCGTGATGGGTATTAATTAAGCGACGACCTGTGCACATCTTCCGTGCTGATCTCATTCGCTTAAACTAACCAAATCTTGATGCAAATGTGGTGGATGGGTTGCATTGAGTGTTCTTGTGGTTTGGATCGTGGGGATTCGAATAGATCTTTTGACTTGAAGCATTCACCCTCCGGGTACACTTTGTCTTTAAGATACAGAAAATGGAATTTCAGTTACTGGAAATTGCTGTTCAAGTCAATTAGGAGTTCACTAGTAATTGTGATTGAATTTTTATCTTGCTGTGTCAACCCTATATAATAAAAAAGAATCTAATTTAGTGAGTTTTGGATATCATAACTGTTGCGCAGCGCCAAACCAACGTCCGATTCCGGGCCCGCTAAACCCTGATCGGTGGATACTCCACTATCCTTATAAATCGTGTTGTTTACTTCAGCACCGATGTAGAACTATCCCAATAATAACATTATCTGAAGGGAGTCGCCCTTCTGTGCTATTTCGTCATTGGCGTGTTTTTTTTCGTTACGAGACAATTAACCTGCAAGTATGTTTCTTCTATAGAACGATTTACACATTACCTCTATGGCTGTTTTTTTTTCATTTTTTTTCGTATGTCATTTTCATAATATATTCTTATGATAGATCATTTAACCAACAACGGTGCCCAGTCGAATGTACCAGTCAGTACTTGAAGTTGGAACGTTCAGCTGGCATGATAGGTAAACTGCAATACCTTGGTTTAGTCAATCCGGCGACTAGTCTATAATCTAAAAGGAGTTTGGCTTACAGATTGCGGATGATATGAAAATAGATCCTGTCTCATATTTATATCTCTACCACTGTATTGTTTTCCAACTCTTTAAAGCAGCTAAAGACATCATCCTTAGAAACCAGAAAATATACACAAAAATACTTAGACTAATCATCTACAATGATGAGCACATACCACTTTCTCCTGCAGACTGGATTCTACAAGGGTCAACTGTGTCTAAGTACAAGAGCTGTCTAGAGCCATCAGTTATCACTAAAGTAAGAGGTGGATGAGAAGTAGAAACCATCTTACCAAATCTACAGGGTGTGCACACTATGTCTCTAGTACTCTTAAATGTAGTCAATCATCTAATAAGATTTTTGCTACTGACTTTAGTCAAATAATCGAACCCTATATATTTAAGCCTACGATGTCACAACACTTAGTTATGAGAGTCAGAAGCCATAAGACACCTAGGGCCAGAGGTAGAAGGGATACTGAAATCAACACTAAAGATCTTCTCAAATCTAGAGATTCTAAAGACAAACTCATCCGATGAGTCTAGAACTCTACACTCTCCACTCTTAAACCTCACTTCTAGACCCTTATCAAAAAAACTGGGAGACAGATAGCAAATTATTCCTCAGCTTACTTACAAAGCGACGCTCTTAAGCATGAAGTTGTTGTTTGTGTGCACTGTGCCCTTTGCTGTCACGATCCTAGTAGAAGCATCCTCAAATATGATCAACTCTTTGCTAGATACACGTGTGAGGGAGTAGAACCATAAGTATCTTCAGTCATATGTCGAGAACACCCGAAGTAACAAGCCACATGTCCTCCTTCCTTGCACGCCGAATTTATGGGGCATAAGCAGGAAACATCTATGCCTCAGTACTAGAGTTAGTGATAAAAGACTTGAAAAATCTAGTACTGAGTCATATGATGTCTACAAATGACAGTACAAGCAGGAACAAAATGATTAGTAAGATAATCATAAGAATACACATGAGAACCATTTAAACTTCTCCGAATCAGCCTTCCAAAAGGCTGGTACTTCCCTTGTGTAGACGCTACCCATGGTCTACCCTTGTAATATTTTAACCCAAAACGCTGCTTAGATCCACCAAAGAAGTTTAAGAAGTCATTAACAAACCTAGGCCTATTTTTAGTAGGAAAGATAGGTTGCCTAGCTCTAAAGACACTCACATGTGAAGGAACTTCTCTAATGGACCTTAAAGCTCGTATCCTCTCCTTCCTCTCAACCTTGACTCTACAGAGCATAACTTAACTATGTGGCCATCCTTCTTACAAAGGTGTAATGGTGCTGGACCTTTTGAGGGATCTTACCTGTTGAAGTAGAAGCACCTACCTTGTCAGAAGGGGTTTGGACAAAACCGAGTTTTACCTCAAACTTGCCACTCTCAACAACTCTCATAACCTTAGGTGGGTGGTTCTTGAAATGCTCCAGAGAATTAAATCCTAAGCCTCTCTTCTTCACATTTACCTTAGATTGGTCAATAATCATGTTAAGATTCTTCTTCCCACTAGAAAATCTCTCAAGGGTTTTTTGAGGTAATCATTCTCTTGGATTAGGTTCTCACATGTGGCACTCTCATTTGTTATGGTTGTCCTAACATATCTCTATTTATGGATAGCTACTCAAGCTTCAAAACCTCACAAGACATATAAGGTGAATTTTTAACTCTAATCAACTGCTTCTTATACTTGACTCTAAAAGCATCATGCATCTCATCTGAATCAGTCACAATTTTAGTACAAAATGTACAAGAGATAGAATTAACAACTTTCTTAGATGCTATCATAGACATGAATTTTTGAATTTTACACTTATCCTCTAGTGTCTTGTTGAGAGTATCATTCTCAATTGTGGTTTAGAATAGTTCTCACAAGATGTAGTCCTAGAGTGAAAAACTATTTCAGTCATTTCTTTTATATTAATTTTGCTATCCTCATAGTGAGAGCAAGTATGATCAAGGTTAAATTTCAGCAATTCCTTAGTAACACTATCCAATTTTAATTCATGCAAAGTACAATTTGAGCAAGAAGAAGAAATAGCATCTACAGGAAACTCTAGAGCAATAGCATCTAAGATTTCACTATCATGACTAGATTTGAGAAATTCTAGTTTATCTAGAACATTTTTAAGTTGATCAACAACAGAGGAATGAGCAACTTTTAGATTAGCTATTTTATCATGCAAGCACAAGTAAGATTCACAATTATCATCAGGATTAATAGATTTGAACCTAACAACCTCCAGCTTCAAGTTATACATCATAATATCCTGGTTCCTAATCATTTTAGCTTGTTTCTTCAGTTTTTGTTCAGTATTAAGAAGAGCATGTTTCATCTCTCTATAAGAGGGGCATACCCCATCGGGATAGCTGTAGAGCTCGTCGTTAGAGGAGTCAACATCGTGGCTGCTCTTGGCCATGAAGCACATGCTAGTGAAGTCCTGTGCCTTTTTATCGTGGGAGTTGTCCTCGTCATCCTCCATTCCTGAGTCCACATCGCTCATATTGACGTTCTCAAGAGCAGCAAGGATTCGGTTGCTGAACTTACAGTAGTTGAGCTTCTTGGCCTTCACATCACGATCTTGAGGACACCTCCAAAAGTCCTTCTCCTCCTTGCCCTTCAGCTTGGGGTACTTGCTCCGAATGTGGTATTGTTGACCACACTCAATGCAAGTGACAGTGCTACCTTTCCTCTTGTTCCTCACTTTGATGTAGGCTCTCATGAATTTTGTGGATAGAAGTGTCAAATCATCCTTAGGTAGCCTCCTTAGCTGCTTATCGCTCAAGGAGTTCAAGGCAGACAATAAAAATCCAGAAGAGCCGAAGTCCAAGGGATCAGAAGAGCTACTGTGAGAAGGATCAACCACAAGTGTCATCAACTCTATTTTGGGGAAATGCAAGATGAAGTCAATCTCATATATCTTCAACCTCGAGTGGAGTTTATACATGGTAAGCTTACTCATGACAGTGTTATAATTGATAGAAGTGATCTTCACCCCCCAAACTATTAAATCAAGTGCATCCAATAACTAGGTGCATTCTTAGACTCACAAAATATAAGACCAACAGCATGCAAATCATAAATGATATTGGAAAACCTTCCCCACAGCTCATCTAAAGATTCATCAGGCTTTTGCTCAATCTTTGAGTACTCTTTTTTTAGTTATTTCTGTCTCACTTCCATGACTACGGTAGAGCCCTCATGGTAATCAGTAAGAGTCTTCTAAATCTTGTGAGCAAACCTCAAGTGAGTGACACACTTAAGCTTAGATCGACTAAGCCCTTGAATCAGAAAGTTTCAAGCTTTCCTATTTGCCGCTACATCGGGTATGATCACCTCGTCATTGGTCGACACCGCATAAGAATTCTTGACTTTGAGCCAAATTGTATGCCTTGAGTCTCAATGTAGGAATGCATGCGAGCTTTCCAATAAAAGGCTTGGTTGAATACTTGTATGATACCATAACTTCTAAGACTAGTTAAGATGTATGAGAAGAGCTAATTGGGCTCTCATACCACTTGTAGGACCGAATAGGCAATAGAGCGGGGTGAATGGTGCCATCCAAAATTTTTCCTGAAGTATTATTGATTCTTTACACCTGTATATACAAAGTTACGAAGCATAGAATCAATAGCCAAAATCCTGAAGAAAAACACTCAAGAAATCAATTTCTGAAAATCGAGAAACCCTGGAGGTTAGACCTCTGAAGCCTGGAGGTCCGACCTCTATCAAGGGCCGGTCAAACCGGAAATTTCCATCTGTCTGACCGCTTGGGCATGGTGGTTAGACCGCCCCTTGTTCCAGAAAATAACCCGACTCAATCGACTTTTGATGCAACTTATAAAATACAAGTCCAATTGCTATGAAACTTTGCACATGTCTTGCTTAAGGTCTCAGGAATCTATTCCATCTATAGATCATAGAAATCTATATAAACATTTAGACCTTTTTTAGATTTAAGGAAGTATGCATAAAAACCAGGCAAAATACGAAAATGGTGAATATGACTTGCTCATGGGTAGAAGATGGCCAAGATGACTGTAGATGTATTTTCACATGTCATAGAAAGTAAGAACACCAAAGAAATCAAGCAAAAAACCCTCAGATCACGAAATCACTTGGGGAGGCCAAAACAAAGCAAAACCAGGTTTTTTTATGAACCTGTCATCAAAGTGCCTAGATGTGTGAAAATTGATTTTAAGAGGTTATCTCTATATCTTATACATTCTTGGCACAACAAGATTAAGAATAGGGAAGAGAAGAGAGAAAAACTAATAAAGTTACGAGCAAATCAATTAGTACAAGAGAGATTTATGAAGATGAATAAAGATTGATAAATCGCTACTTGAGGATAAAGATTTTACAGCCACACCACCTGAAAGACAAGAGAGTACACCGCAACACTCATCTTCTCTCAAACCCTAATCCTAACACATAACACTTGGTCTCAAGAGAGGATGGTTAACTACAAGTCTCCATCTCAACCTGTTAAATAGATGGGCTAGCTAGTCATATCTAACTCTTAGTCGATACTATCCACTTAGTTCAATAGTGAAAATCCGATAACCCCCACATATGGATTTTAGCTCACACACTACACTTATGTACGTTTTTCAAAGTGCATAAGTCTGAATCCACTAAGTTCTTAGTCTTGACCCAACTTGATATTCTCAACTTCTCCTTGATCTAAACTGTTATCCCAAGTGCATGTCAAGCACCATGGTTTTGATCCAAGATAGTTTTTGGTATTTTGGATAACTTATCAAAATACCCTCTCTTGACCCAGTCTTCTCCTTCCATTGCAAGCAATCATCATGCTTGCCACATGTAGGTGCATCACTAGCCTGTCACGTATCGACAAGTCTCTTTTGTTCTGGTTCACTGGATCATGCCTCACTTGGACCGACCAAACCATATGGTGCAACCCGTCGTTTGAACTTCCATTCAATATTTTTCACCTTTCTCTTGCCATGCATAAGCTCACCATGTCACTCGACATTCTTAATTGTTCTGAACCTCGGCTTCTCTATGAGCGTAGTTTTGATCCTCGCCTTTAACCATTGTTGCCTTCAAGCACCCCTGTACATCCAAAGACAAAATATTTCTGTGCACAAGTTCTTCACAACTTGACCTACGTTAGTAGTAACATGTATCATGCAACACATAAACTCAGACTTCAGTCACTTAAACTCATCTTGCAACTCAACCATAAGAATCAAAACCCTGGCTGAGGCTCATCTTCCAAACAGTCTGACTGCTCCCCTGTAGCGGTTAGAGCGCTAAGAACAACCAGTTGAACCGGAAAGCAATACTGGTTTGACCGGCTCCTCTTCGGCCAGTCTGAGAATCACTCGAAAAATCCGACAAATTTGCATTCCAATTTTTCAATTTTTTCAAATTAGAATGGTTCATCACCACAAAGTTCTGGATCATCTCACATAGTCCTTCAACATGAGAATTGTTCACGCCTTGAGGTAGCTTCTCAAGTATGACATCAAGGCGCAGCTCATCGCAACGAATCGGCATCACCGAGCTCTTCTGTAGGTTTGTGTGTAGCACTGATCTCCCCAAACCATTGCAGAATTTGGCCAACCGCATCAATCTCCTCTTGTCGCGGCCTTAGAAAGATTGCCGCATCATCTGCATATAGGGATCCGCATTCTTTGTCCTCGATTTCTGATGGGGGTGAGGAGGCTCTCTCCACATTGATACATCATCCCCTGATACTTGAGCCTTCAGGGCAACTGGGCCTGACGCTCTAACGCGTCATGGAGCGTTAGAGATGGGCTGGTAGCGCGATAGAAATGTATGAGAATTAAGAAGGCAATCAGATAGCATCAAATCAAAAGGGCACGGAGATAGATAGATCACAAGAAAATTGGCAGAAACGTACTTGCGCTACCATTTGAGATGAGGCAGATTAGATATTTCTCCTGCCGAACGAGCAGCCATTCATCCAGGCATGAATTTTCTCCCCTCCCTTGGACTTTTGATGGCGGTGTCACAGCATGCCAATTAATGCCGAAACAAGAGCTTGACTAGCAATACTAGTACTAACCCAAAAGGACCCGAGGAAGAGAGAAAACAAGCGTGCACATACTCCAGAATTTCAGCAACGAGAGAAAGCAACTGCTTGCAGCCTCAGCTTCAGCGTTGCATATTTGCATCACCCATGACGCACTAACGCACAGCGACTTGTCAGCAACACTGCAATACGATCACTCATCAGGCCTTTTATTTGTGGTTTCTAAAATCTGTTTTTTTGGTTTTTCCACAGTAACTAACTTTTAAACAAAATATATTTTAAAGATAAGATCTACAAGTTAATTGCAATAGTAACTTCATTTATATCGGATAAAATCGTACGTGAGTTTCTCTTACTTAGTAGTCTCTTACGAACAACCTAAAAATCATAAATCACAAACAAAATCTATAGGTCGCAGTCTTAGGCCATCGTAGGGTATGTTTGGAACGAGGAACGTGTCACAACTTTTCCTAAGATTAGTGTGCCTCCTCACACACCGTGCAAACCTCCTCTAAAAACAGAAGAAGAAAAAAAACCATGCAAGCAACAATCGTAACAGGCGCCACAGTCGTCCCGGCCCCGGCGGCGGCGGCGACGCCGAAGGGGCGCATCATCCTGGTGCACGGCACAGGCCACGGCGGGTGGTGCTGGTACAAGGTCGCCACGCTGCTGCGCGCCGCGGGCCACCGCGTGGACACGCCGGACCTCGTGGCCTCGGGCGCCGACGCGCGCCGGCCGGGCGACGCGCCCACGTTCGAGGAGTACACGCGGCCGCTGCAAGACACCCTCCGCGCGCTCCCGGAGGGCGAGAGGGCGGTGCTGGTGGGCCACAGCTTCGGCGGCATGGGCGTCGCGCTTGCCGCGGAGGCATTCCCGGAGAAGGTCGCGGCCGCCGTATTCGTCGCCGCGTTCATGCCGGACTGCACCAACCGCCGTTCGTACGTCCTCGAGAAGGTAACCGCATTCCGGCGTTAGCGATCTGCATGCGAGTGATAACACACCACACCTGCTGTGTCACGTACTCTCTCCAAACCATATCGAATTGATTAACCATTCCCGATCGACAACAATTGACAAAAGTTTTTCCTATAAGCAACACGTACCGGATTGGATGGACAGCGTGATGGATCCAAACCACGCTCCTCCTACCTTGTTCTTCGGGCCGGAGTTCCTGCGGAAGAAGCTCTACCACCTGAGCTCACCAGAGGCACGTAGTACTAATCACTAGTAATTGAGATACTAATTTACTCGTCTGCTGATCAAATCAAATGGAACTAATTACTACCAGCAACTGCCTCATTTCACGCTGTACAATAGGATTACACACTGGCAGTAAGCCTTGTTCGGCAGAGCGCCCTGTACGCGGCTGAGCTGCAGAGGCAGCCGCCGTTCAGCGAGGACCGGTACGGCGCTGTGAGCAGGGTGTACGTCGTCGTCAGGCAGGACCTTGCCATCGCCGAAGAGCTCCAGCGGTGGATGGTCGCCAACTTCCCAGTGACGGAGGTGAGGGAGATGGCCGGCGCCGACCACATGGCCATGCTCTCCGCGCCGGAGGAGCTGGCGGGGCACCTCGCCGACGTCGCAAACACCTACCACTAAGGCACTAAATGACGTATAGGGCCTTGCGGTGTCTCTACGTAAGACGTGTTAAAGAAACCCTAGGGTTGTAGATAAAAGGTCAAAATACTTCCGAAAGGGCTCACTCGTGTAGTATGTAAACAGGACTCTTTTATGTATTAAGAGAGGTTGATGATAATTAATAGAAAGAGCTCTACCGTTTCTCACTCACTCACTGGTGTTCATATAACTGTGATTCTTACGTGATTGTTCTACTATGACGACCACCAAAATCTCAATATTTTGTGAGCTTCGATAGTTCCCTGTTGTGGTTACAGACCAAACAGTAAAGTGAGAGTGTGGTAGTAGAGATGATAGATGAACAATACTTGTCTTTCCCCATGCCCGGGGCAGCCATACAAGATAAAAAAAGGAAGCAAGAATTAAAACTCCCGCTATCTACAAGAACTACTTGCAAATGAAAAGTAAGAGCTAAAAGCAAGAAAAAACTCTTGCAAGAAGGAAAACCTCTCCACCAAATAGTCTCTAGCCTAAAGAACACACAATGTCAAGGAACAAATCGACCATACTAGCCAACCTACTACTAGAAGCTAGTAAAAAAAAGAAGCAAGCTCAACATAGATAGGGTAAGATATCCTGGAGAATCTAGTGAAGAAGAGAAGTGCTTAAGAAAGACACAAGACATGGGTGTGACTCTCAACACCCTGAACTGATATAAAAATCCTAACACTTCCAAATGCTAGGCAATGTTGAATATGAAAGTAGAGAATTGATAAAGCTCAAGCAAGAACCAGCATCACATTGCTCGGCAATGTGATGTAGTTGATATAGTCAAAGCTAAGCAAGCCGCATCCTAAGAAGTGATAGCCATCACTGGATGCCCAAGAGTAAGGTAGGAAACCCAAAGAAACTGACATGATCCATATGATCTCCCCTCACTTGTAAAACCTACATCAAAGAAACAGAAGAAGTCTGTGCCTTGGTATTGGGGTTAGTGATATAAGAGTGAGGAATTAAGTATTGAGACACATGACCACTAGGTGAAAAATAATCGATATGAGGGTTAGCATAATCCACGACACCGTCCAAAGCCACTAGTGTTGGAATTTTGCCCTAGAGGCAATCATAGAGATGATTATATTTTGTTATATTCATGATTTATTGGATAATATGTTATCTTGTTCCTTGAATAATATCGTTAATATTTATTATTAAGTATGTGACTTGATTGTGAAACTCTATATTTCTGCGATGACTATTCTTAAATGAACCCTAGTTAGAAACATATGAGGACATATATGAATAGACTAGCATATGTATTGGCCGATGACCAAGTTTCACAGGTCATAAATATGAAGATATCAAATTAATAATATGGACACATGTTAGCGAACATGGGGGTTGGATCGACCCACCATGAGACACTATGAGAACGTTGCATTCTTACATATCATCATTTGTTCTCATTTACAATACGTATGCTATGTCCTTAAAATTGAGGTCATCGCACGTACTCGTGATGCATAATGGATGACTTAGGGGTTGCTAAATGCTACTCTATAACTGGGTAGTTATAAAGGTAGCTTTCGGATTTTGTCATAATGCATGCATCGAGGTATGGTTGATCAAGATAGGATTTGCTCCTCCATACAATGGGAGAGATATCTCTAGGCCTCTCGAGTGATTGGATTCCAGAAATGTATGGCCATGCTACTCACGGTTAAAGAGTTAATCGTAGTCTGAGAATTCAAGTCACGTGATCGTGAAAGAGTGGTCAAGCTAACCAGCAAGGATGGCATGCACTCACCTTGAG
The DNA here is from genome assembly GCA_017311315.1 of Dendrocalamus latiflorus. Taxonomy (NCBI): domain Eukaryota; kingdom Viridiplantae; phylum Streptophyta; class Magnoliopsida; order Poales; family Poaceae; genus Dendrocalamus; species Dendrocalamus latiflorus. The sequence continues at coordinate 13,016,540 of CM029648.1, read as the reverse complement.
CTTGTCCGATATCATGAGGCAAAGGGAAATGCATATAAGTTTTGTTGAGGTTCGTTTGATATGATATTTACGTATACTTGAGAGTCGGCATGTTTTGCTAGGGGCCGCTACTGATTAATAGATGAGTAGGAGTACTCGGGCTATGTCCAAGTATATGTGAACATATAGTGTCACACACTTAAAGGGCTGGGATATAATTCAGATGGTGATCTGAATTCATGTGGGTCACGAGTTCCTAATGGGCCTCAAGTTCGAGGCCCATTGTGGATGCCTATTATTAGACCATGTGGATGGTCATGAGTTTAGTGATGATCAATAATTGATATTTGGTTTGCTTTGAAATTTACGTTTATGAAAGTTTTGGTCAATCGCAGTTGAAGGTTTCGAGTTCGAGTGGTTTTGGTATGCTTTGAGTAGTTTCGGGCCAGTCCGATCGGGTCCAAGTGGCATCGAACAGTTGTCAAGTAGCAACAGAGTATTGGATGATGCTCAAGTGGAAATGGAGTATCGGACGATATTCGAGTAGTATCGGAGGATCGAACAACTTTGTGCTAGGTGGTCGAACAGCTTTGTCCGATTAGCAGACTTCGACCACGTTGACTTTGACAATGACTTCGACCATGTCCGACTACGACCACGTCTGACTTTGACTGTGGCCTTTTTGACCACGCTAGGTAATCGGTAAGCTTCGATCTTGATCAGCGAACTGGTCATAGCTACAGTACTTTCCCATGGTCGTAGCTACAGTTCCTTGTCTATGGTCATAGCTACAGTAATCGGTCGATAGTCGTCGGCTTTACTGGTTGTACTTGATAGTCGTAGATTTTACTGGTTAGTGATCTTAGACTTTGTGATCGGTAGTCATAGACTTTGCGGTTGGAAGTTGAAGACTTTATGCTCGATTGTCATAGGCTTCACAGTCTGTACTCATAGACTTTATGGTTAGTACGAGTACAATAATTTTTTCTATCTTCAAGTACCTTAAGTAGTCATGTTTGACCAGTGGTATGACTGGCTCGGGCAGTTGATCGTAGTACTTGGTAGTCAGAAGGACTCGGTACTTAATAGATGTGGTTTTCACGATCATGGTTAGCGATCGGGTGTCAGAGATTTGTGGTTGGTGTGTTGGTGCTGTAGTATGTGTGGTACTCAGTGATCGATGGTGCAGCGAATGGTTGGAGATTGGTAGTCGTGGATTTAGCGATCTGGTGCTTTAGCGATAGCAAACGATACTCGATAGTCGGTACCCGGTGGCTCTGTGGTCGATAACGATGCGGATGTTTTTGTGAGTGTTTTGAGTAGAGTGATGGTAATTCTCGAGTACTTATTGTTTTTTGAGTACTCATTGAGCTAGCAGTCGTAATGTGTGGTCTAAGATTGATTACTAGATAGCGATAGGATGTATAATCGTGGATGACCTGGTTGATGGTCGTGGAAGTTTGGTTCTTGTCTAGGGATAGATGGGGGTAAGCTTTGAGTGTGTGTGTGCTGATGTTGGTTAAGTTGTGTAGAACTTGTGCAAAAAAAATGTTTTTGATCTTTGTATATGTAGGTGGGCATGGAGATGATCATGGTCAGTGATGGGGAGGATCGGTACTAGGATGGGGAAGTCTGAGGTCCAGGCGATTGCGGATGTCACGCGAGGCGGTCAGTCTCACGCTGGAGCACGTGGAGATCAAAGGTGGTGGTTCGTGACGAAGCTACGGGCAGTGCGGTCCAGGAGGCTTCGACACGATCGATGATGGAGCGTGATGAAGATACAGTGTAACATCCAAAATTTTAATTGCTTTTATTGGCTTTTCTGGAATTTATTTGGATTTATCTGGATTTTATTTCAAAGCCTAGAGTAAGAAAATTTACTTTAAGTATTTTTTAAAGCCAAAAAGGAGTTTATTTTGCTTTTATTGAGCTCTCCTTGATTTATAGTATTTTTGAGAATTTTCTAGATTAAAAATCAATTTCAAAAGTCAAAAAGGTATTTATGTATAATTTAGGTGCCAAATTCAAATTGGAAATATTTTGCCTAAGTCTAAAACAGCTCCAGGAATTTCCATGAATTTTTCTAGAATTTTAAGACTTTATTTACTATTTTCTAAGTATTTTTGTAGCTTCCTACTATTTCCGAAAAATTAAAACAGAATTTAAAATCAAAACCATCTCAGGCTAACACGTGTGATGCCCAGATCAAATCCATCTCACCGCCTGATCTAATCTTGGTCGTTCGCCTTCACTTACCCCTTTGTTTTTTTCCCAACGGCCGAGATCCTCTTCTCTTGCCACGTGTCCTCCATCCGTTCGTCCGCCTCTTCCTCTCCCCTTCTCTCTCACCGACGCGTGGGCCCCACCTGTCAGAGGTTTCTTCCACCTCCCCTTCTTTCTCTAGCCGAGCGCCATGGCCATCCCGCCGAGCTTCGTCTTCCGACCGGCCACACCTCCCAAAGCGCCGCCTCGACTTCCTGCTTTCCACTGCACCTCACGCCCCAGCCATTAATGGCCTTCCCCTTTGCGTTCGCGAAATCCGATGAGCCGCGCCGCCCCTCTCCCCTATAAACCCCCCAAGTGCCCCTTCCCTCGCACCTCCTCCCTCCGCCCTCACCCCCTCTCTCAGCTCCTCCTCGCTACGCCGTGCGCCTCTCTCTCTTCGGGCCCGGCAAACTCCAGTGAGAAATCGCGGCCGGCTCAGACCACCGCTCGCCTCGTCGCCACCACCTACGCCTTCCCCATGCGACGGTGACCACCGTTCGCCCCTTGATCGAGCCTCAACCCCACTGGAGCGCCACCGTACCGAGAGCCACACGCTGCCGCCGCTTCCTCCTCGACGCCAGCCGCCATCAAGACTCGCCGAGCCCCACTGCAGGTAGCGTTGGAATCCCCATTGCCTCCTCTCCCTTCTCCGCCCCTCGCCGGCCGCCGCTGAGCGCTGGAGCTCCGGCGACCCGCGAGTCCTGAGTGCCGCCCGGCCGGCCAGATCCCATCAGCACCCCGAGCCACGTGGTAGCCATGTGGCAGCCCAATGGCATGCCACGGCTGCCACGTCAGCCGACCTTGCCATGTCAGCATTTATTTCACAAAAATAATTCAGATAAAATGATAATTCCTTGCCGATTGGACCCGTTCAAATTTCTAAACTATCCATTTCTAGACTCTTTTTGAATTTTGAATTTTATTTGAATTTATTTTCTTTGCTTCTTCGCGTATAGATTACAACGATTTCGGAGAGCACGACTTCGACAACTCACACCAGGACTTCGAGCAATGCAAGTTACACCTTTGATAATATTGTTCCTAGTAATTTAAATTATTTAAATTATTTTTAAATTATTATGCATGCGTACTTTTATTCAAATTAGTTCAAATATGATTTAAACTTTAGTTAAACCAGATTCCTTTGTATATAACCAAATTTTCTATTGAATACTCATGCCTTTGTCACCCTAGATGAAAACCTAGTCAGTACATTAGTATTAACTAGAAATTTTATAGAATTGCTTAGCCATGCTTAGAATGATTTAGGTGGGATCAATTGTTTCACATAAAATGATAAAGTTTTCAAATGTATTCTTGATTTTGGTGAGCGAAGAAGGATTATAAAATATTTCCAAACAAAATATAAAAACTTGGTTTAGACTTAGGCAAATGGTTAGGTGGTGGGTGCTTACCGGCATGCATTGTTGTTTGGTGACACAATGTTGATTGCCAGGCGCAAGGGGTATGTGGTTGGTGCCTAAGTCAGTTAAGGACTGGTCCGTGAGCTACTATTACAAAGTCACACTGTACTACCACAAGTCTGGTATGGGACAGACATGGCCGAATAATTTGTGAAGTTCCAACTTGATTTCGCTATAGGCTGAATGTGGACGTGGTGCAGGCCGCGAGAAGTCTCACATGGCACAAGAGGGGGCTCCAACATGTGGATTCGTGTTGTGGTGAACCTTAGTGGCGGCGTGATCAAGTTGACAACGGAACATTACAAAGGCCTTGTCATGAACTCTCAGCCGCACACCTAAGGCAGTGTGTTAATCGCGTGGCAAAACGAGAGGACATGTCTTGTGGGTAAAGTTGTACACCTCTGCAGAGTAACAAACTATCCTGGATAGCCGTGTCCATAGTCAAGAACATGCTGAGTATGATTTTTCACAGATTAGACTTTGGTTCAATAAAATCTGGTTTATGAAAAATTTGGATATCTTTCGAAAAGATGGTCTGGGTAGGATACCCATGAATAGGTTAGTATTTGGTTGGAGCCTGCACTAATGGTATTTGTTGTAGCTACGGGCTAAACAGGAAGAGAGAGAGGGATCGGTAGGAGAGGAAGAGAGCTAGATCTGGAGAGGTAGTGATAATGAGAGGATGTCCCCCCTTTGCCCCTCCTGGGGGTTTATATATATGAGTGGGGTGGAATGGGAAATCCCCATTCTACCCCTTAGTATTTACAAAGGATGAGGGTACATTGGTATATTTACACTGGCATATTCCTCTACACTATTGGGCCTATTACATGTGGACTAGTTGCACGGCCCAGTCACGGGGGGTTGGGCCACCCCTACAACAATACTCCCTCGACAGCAAGCGCTGAGGTCCCGATGGGCGAGCTGACGTGATCAACCACCCCAGCCCCCCGTTCCCCGATAGCAAGCGCGAGGGTGCCGATGCAACTGGTAGCTCGCAGACCCCGGAGGCAATGCCTACGAAGAAATCAGTGAACCCCAAAGGCAGACGGCGGAGTCGGGCACCGAAGACGTGCCGACGAGCGCCGAAGACGTGCCGCCCCGCCGAGGCGACGCCTACGCGGCGGGCGGCGAAGTCGAGCGCCGAAGGTGTGCCGCCCCGCCGAGGTGACACCTACGAGGCGGGCGGCGAAGTCGAGCGCGGAAGACGTGCCGTCCCGCCGAGGCGATGCCTACGAGGCGGACGGCGGAGTCAAGCGCCGAAGACGTGCCGACGAGCGCCGAAGACGTGCCGTCCCGCCGAGGCCATGCCTCCGAGGCGGACGGCGGAGTCGAGCGCCGAAGACGTGCCGCCCCGCCGAGGCGACGCCTACGAGGCGGGCGGCGAAGTCGAGCGCCGAAGGTGTGCCGCCCCGCCGAGGCACGCCTACGAGGTGGGCGGCGAAGTCGAGCGCCGAAGACGTGCTGTCCCACCGAGGCCATGCCTCCGAGGCGGACGGCGGAGTCGAGCGCCGAAGACGTGCCGTCCCGCCGAGGCGATGCCTACGAGGCGGACGGCGGAGTTGAGCGTCGAAGACGTGTCGTCGAGCGCCGAAGACGTGTCGTCCCGCCGAGGTGATGCCTACGAGGCGGACGGCGAGGCCGAGCGTCGAAGACGTGTCGTCGAGCGCCGCGGAGAGCGGGCGCCTGCAGCATAGGCCAAAGGCGCTGCGCGCGCGGAGGCACGGAGGCGGAGCCGCCGTTCCCCTTCCTTTCAGCGTAGGCCGAGGGCACTACGCACGCCGAGGCAGGGAGGCGAGACCGCCGTTCCCCTACCTTCAAAAAGAGTGCCCGCGAAGAGCGGGCGCTTGGGGCGTAGGCCGAGGCCACTACGCACGCCGAGGCAGGGAGACGAGACCGCCGTTCCCCTACCTTCAAAAAGAGTGCCCGCGAAGAGCGGGCGCTTGGAGGGTAGGCCGAGGGCACTACGCACGCCGAGGCAGGGAGGCGAGACCGCCGTTCCCCTACCCTCAAAAACTGGCGGTGCACTCCCTGGTGCAACGTACGTGAGGGCGCGATATCCGAGTGGTGCGCCGCTTAAAGCGAGGCACTCCATAGTGTCTCGGCCATGCAATAATTTTTATACTCCGTAGAGTGTCGCGTGCGGAGGCGGACCTCGACGCTACGTCTTATTTAGAGTCCGTAGACTGGCGCGTGCGGAGGCAGACCTCGACGCTACGACTTCTTTTATAGTCCGGAGACTCGCGCGTGCGGAGGAATGCCTCGACGGACACGTCTTTTTTAGAGTCCGTGGACTGGCGCGTGCGGAGGCGGACCTCGACGCTACGACTTCCTTTATAGTCCGGAGACTCGCGCGTGCGGAGGAATGCCTCGACGGTCACGTCTTTTTTAGAGTCCGTAGACTGGCGCGTGCGGAGGCGGACCTCGACGCTACGACTTCCTTTATAGTCCGGAGACTCGCGCGTGCGGAGGCGGACCTCGACGCTACATCTTATTTAAAGTCCGTAGACTGGTGCGTGCGGAGGCGGGCCTCGACGTCACGTCTTATTTATACTCCGTAGAGTGCGCGCGGAGGCGTCCCTGCGTTGCGTCTTATTTAGAGTCCGTAGACTGGCGCGTGCGGAGGCAGATCTCGACGCTACGACTTCTTTTATAGTCCGGAGACTCGCGCGTGCGGAGGAATGCCTCGACGGTCACGTCTTTTTTAGAGTCCGTGGACTGGCGCGTGCGGAGGCGGACCTCGACGCTACGACTTCCTTTATAGTCCGGAGACTCGCGCGTGCGGAGGAATGCCTCGACGATCACGTCTTTTTTAGAGTCCGTAGACTGGTGCGTGCGGAGGCGGACCTCGACGCTACGACTTCCTTTATAGTCCAGAGACTCGCGCGTGCGGAGGAATGCCTCGACGGTCAGGTCTTTTTTAGAGTCCGTAGACTGGCGCGTGCGGAGGCGGACCTCGACGCTACGACTTCCTTTATAGTCCGGAGACTCGCGCGTGCGGAGGCGGACCTCGACGCTACGTCTTATTTAAAGTCCGTAGACTGGTGCGGAGTCGAATGTCAACGCAACGTGGTCTGGAACGAAGATCTGCGTTGCGGAGTCCTTCATGAGGCAAATGTCGACGTCGCGGAGGCAAGGGCTGAAGCTGGTCTTCAAGACATTCGCGGAGCTGTAGCGCGGAGGGCTCCCTTCCAGGGCAGCCTTACGCCAGTTCGTACCTATCTCCAAGACGGTTTCACCTTTGCGGAGGCAGTGGCGCGGAGGCGAGACCTACTTGCTCCACCCATGCCGTGGTGACCACAGCTCCGCTGGTGCTGGCGCGGCGAACTGTTGCAAACCTGCAGGAGGCCGCTGCCATCGAGGACCGCACGACGATCTGTACGCAGTTGAGTACCTTGCTTACGTGGCGTGGAGACGACTTCGCTGCCGCGGAGACTCTCAGAGGCTTGGAGCAGGCCGTAGCCGCGCGGGGCTGCCGCAGCGTGCGCGCCATGCGCATGCATCCAATGCGACGCGAGCACCTGCACTCACGTGGAGACTCCATAGCCAGACTCCTTAGGCTCGGAGGGGCTTCGCTTTGGCCAATGCGCGGAGGTTTGAGGCCAAAGTGCGAAGGCTCGGCGTCAGGGCGTGCTGGTGAAGCCCACAACGGGGGCGAAGGTAGGCTCCAGAATGCGGAGGTTGGCCTTCCCACGCTGGTCTCCATGGTGGCTACGTCCGGAAGCCACCTTGCGTAGCGATGAGCAGTTCGAACTCCCACTCCCTGGTAGCTTTTGGTGACATGGGCAGAGTCCATCGCGGAGCCACACGGAGGCGAAGGCGACTTTGCGGAGGCAGTAGGCCTGGAGCCGAAGTCGAGAGCGTCGGCGCGAAGTCCGGTGTGGTACTCCAACTTTGCCTGGTATGGTGAGGCCTGAAGGCCGACGTTGCGGACCCCCTCCGAGCGAAGTTAGAGGCGCTGTCGCGAGTCGAGGACGGTCGACGCGAAGGCAGGACGTCGAGCTTCCGGCGCATGTGCGGACGGGTTGAGCGCCGAGGAGCATGGCCTACTTCGGAGACATCGCCGGAGCCTCGCCAATGTGCAAACGTCATCGGGGCCTCGCCCATGCAGAGCGTGGCGCGGAGGTGGACGCCCTTCACCCTGCAGACCAAGCGACGTGGGTGCTTTCTTGTGCTCTCCTACATGAGATGTACGCGAAGACCTGGGCGTCGCTGGGCGTGGGGAGGCAGTGTCGCAGCGACACGGAGGCTCGGCATGGACTGCGCGGAAGCGACGCGGAGCCGGAGGCTTGACGGGGCCAACCCGGAGGCCGACCCGACCTCATGTCGTCAGCTGCGCATGCGAAGCCCAGCTCGAGGAGGCGACGTGCTGCGCGGGGCGACGCGAAGCCGGGGCGAGCCAAGGCCGGAGCCTTCCTGCGTCGCGGAGACGAGCGGAGGACCCGCACCGCGTACCAGCCTCGGAGAGGGCCCTGCCCCAGCGGAGGTCGATGCATCGGTCGACCGCTCGGCGAAGGGTGTGATTGCTGCGGCAAAGACGCCTCTGACCTCGGCGTAGACCCCGGAAGCCGCGACGGAGACCCCTCCGACCTCGGCGAAAACATCGAAGTCACCGGCGAGGACCGTCAATGACCCCTGCAAAGCGTGGACGAAGACCATGGCGGCGCTCGCCGCGGAGATCGCGAAGGCGGAGGTGCGCTGAGGGTACCTGGGAAGGAAGCCCCGTGCTCGCGGGCGCTGCCGTCGGCATCGGTGAAGGTTTGGCGCTAAGGCCGACGCTGTCGTTCGGCGCAGACTGCGGTTGGACAGCAGCACGGGTGGCTGTAGTGTGGACTGTAGTGCGGAGGCTGGCGCGGACAGCAACGCTGAGGCTCGGCGTTGACTGCCGCTCGGACCGCAGCACGAAGGCCTGGCGTCGACTAAAACGCCATGCGAAATGGAGCCCGGCGGAGTGAGCGGAGCCTCGGCTGATAGCAGCACCGGTGCAGGTCGACGCGACGTCGCTCGGACGTGGGACCTGACGTAGAGCCGACACCATGCGTCCATGCTTGCGGCCGCCGTTGTGGCACCTGCCCGCACGCGTACGCAATGCATGTATATGTTGAGTTTACGTGGGCTGCCTGCAGCGAGGTCGTCATCAGCTTGGCGACGATGGCCCGCTGTCAGAGTCCCTGTCGGGGGCGAGGTCGCAAGGTCCGATGAAGGCGTCGGGTGGGGCCCGGCGAAGGCGTCGCGAGGCTGAGCGAAGGTCGGCGAAGTCGCCGCGCTTGTCTCCGGGGCGTCGCAGTAGCGAGCAGGGGCCGGAGCCCTCCTCCGACCGCGCGGAGTCTGTCATGGCGAAGTCAGCGGCGAGGGCCCGATAGAACCGCCTCCAGCTCGCTTACGCCCGCGCTAGACTTCCTCGACACCCTCCTCTTGGACGAGCTCCGTGAGGAAGTGCATATCCTTGGAGTAGAGCTCCTGGTTGAGGTAGTGCACCGCCTGTTGTCGCAGATCCGCCGAACGAAGAGCCGTAGGCTTCCGTCGTCGGGTGCGGCCGCCTGACTTCCGCCAGACTTGGTGATGCTTCACAAGGGCTTGATGCGGAGACTCTCGGGAGCCCAGCGCGAAGACGCGGCTGTGGACAAGCCGAAAACGTGCGTACTACCCGCCAGGGGGCGTGTGGACGCCGCAGTCGAAGTGGGTCTTCGCGCCGTCACAGAAGCGAGCGGAGGCCGGGCCGCGCGGAGACGAGCGGGGCGGGCGGTCGCCACCATAAACACGCGCACCTCGAGCCGGAGACTTCGGACGGGAGGCTTCACGCGCGCATGGAGTCCCGCGCGTGGACGGCGAGGGCGCGGAGGCCGGAGCTGCGGCGGAGACTCCGGCAGTATGTGAAGCTAGCCATCTCCACGTGGTGACACCTCGGCGGGCTCCGACGTATTCCGTGCCTGCGTACGTACGCAGGAAAGGAGATACTCCATGCATGCGTGTTGAAGGGTTCACGGATGATTACTTGGATGCACGGATACGTGAAATTCGTATTTGCTACGTGAATGAGCGAATACATATACCTTTAAGCTGCTGAGGCACCAAGTAATGCCATTCTTGACGATTAGCCTGGACTTCTTCTTACCTCGCCTTACCTTTGTGGCATCTACGCTCCAGACTCTAAAGCCAGCCAATACTCCGTACAGGCGGACTTCGACGACGCGGAGTCCGCGGCTGCGCGGAGACGAGCCGGTGCGGGCTTGGCGAGGTGCGTGCCTAGCGAGGTGTCCCGACGCTGCACTTTGCTACCCAAAAGTGCTCAACAATACTAGTGAGACTCGGCTTTGAAGAAACATGCGTCAGATGCAGAATCGATGAATCTATTAGATCCGCACAGAGGCTTACTTGCAAGAGCGACGGATCTACTAGATCTGCACGAAGATTGACATGCAAGAGGGATGGATCTATCAGATCTACCTTCTCTTACCTTTGACGGCATTTTTTTGTTCCAGCCGGACGGGATCTAGCGCGCCAGGATGTATCACAGCCCAGCCATGTAGCGCGTCTTCCTCGTGACGGTGACTCTTCTTCACGCGACTTCTTGCCCTCTCCCCATGGACGGCGCCAACTGTTGTAGCTACGGGCTAAACAGGAAGAGAGAGGGATCGGTAGGAGAGGAAGAGAGCTAGATCTGGAGAGGTAGTGATAATGAGAGGATGTCCCCCCCTTTGCCCCTCCTGGGGGTTTATATATATGAGTGGGGTGGAATGGGAAATCCCCATTCTACCCCTTAGTATTTACAAAGGATGAGGGTACATTGGTATATTTACACTGGCATATTCCTCTACACTATTGGGCCTATTACATGTTGGACTAGTTGCACGGCTCAGTCACGGGGGGTTGGGCCACCCCTACAACAGTATTATTTGTTAAAATCTTGTTTCTAGTTATTGCATCAAATGCAGCTGTTGAATCTACTTACAATATTTACTTCAATTCTGCTTTTCGCTCAATTAACCTTACTATGCCTTCCTTTGTCAATCCTTATGCATGCATTAACTCTGTTAAACTTCCTGGTGTAACTTGTGGAGTACTTTATATACTCATGTTGCTCAATTCATCATCTTTCTAGAGGAAGCCTTCGATGAGTATGGTGAGGATTGCAACGAATACACCACGTCTTACAGTCATTCGCCTGTGGGAAGGCTGGATGGGCTGCTACTTTATTCATCTTCCGCTGTCTACTTTATGTTTGGCTTTGAGTCGTTATTGTAAACATTGGCTACAAGGCTCATACCTTATTAATTTTATAATAAAGTGTGGTTATTATGCGTGATATGCATCTCTGTTAACCCTGTGTGCACTAGCTTTTCCTGGGATAGTGCGATTTACACAGAGGGTTCTGGAGTTGTTGCTCCAGGATCTAACATACATGAGGTGATGTCCTGGAGGCTTCATCACGTGTTGGGTTAGGAGTTGTGGATAGAGTCCATAACTACGAAGATTGAGAGAGTTACGGATATAGTCCGTACCATGGAAGATATAGAGATTTGAATAAACCTGTATTAGGAAGGGTTTCGAGTCCCTTGATTTGAGAAAGAGATAGAATTTGGTGTTCGTGTTTGAGGCAGACACGGTTTGGATATTAGCCTATAAAAGCAAGGAAGGCTAAGGGCTAATGTGTGACTTTTGAGAGAGTTCTAGTGCGGTTCTGAGAGAGCTCTTGTCAAGAAGGTTTTTAAGGGTGCTCGTGAGGGTATTTTGTAAATCCACAAAATTCCAGCAATAAAGTTAGTCTTGAATCCATCTGGTTCTTGATTGGTGTAAAGTACATTAGTGATTGCTAGTTGTTTGGATCATACAACTACAAGCAAAGCGATTGGGTGAAGCAGTCGAACAAATCAATCGATTGAGCGAAGAGGTCGAATAGATTGGTTGATTAAGTGGTTGTACGCTAGGCATCTGATCAGACGATTAGTTTCTAAGTAGTCGAAAACATCATCAATCGTCTGGAAACTTCAAAAAGGTGGTAACAATCATTCACCCCCTCTGATTGCAGTAATCGATCCTATAACTATAAATAGGGGGCACTGGCATAGGGTTTGTAGAGAGAATTCAAAATTCCCAAAACCCTAGTTGCCACACCTTCCCCATCTAATACGATGCAGCCGACGCTAGCACTCCAGCGCATGGTGTTCCTTCCCCATACGTGTGGATACCTTAGAGGTGTTGTGCGGAGCTTCAACACTAGGACAATCACAACTTGTGATGACCTGAAGGAGTTAGAGGACAAGACGTGCGGCCAATACGGCTATTACTGCCCCCAACACGCTATATCTACTCTACTTCCGCTACGAGTCTACATGTCTAGTGGTAATCCCGTGATGTATTACTAGCGGAGGTTCCTTGCTAATGTAGTAGAATTTTTAAAATTGTGCTAGCGTAACCTACCCATAGTGCATCAACTAGAAGATGGATTAAAGAAGCCATCAACAAAGCAAGTTCCCAGGCTAACCTCTTTAGTATTCATGTCATGAGAAAGACTATGAACATTTGGATATTTAGAAGCACATGATCAACACATGCGTTTGGTGCACCTAAAATAAAACTCCACAAGATGCCCATCCTTCTTATAAAATGAGCAATGGTATAAAAGTCTAGAGGTAGACATAGTCTTAGAGAACAAAGTACGACTCTTGCTCAAAAGAGAAGTCACTTGGGACACACAAGAAGAGCCACCATATATCACTTCTGGTACTTATGTCGACACTAGGTGCACATATGCCATGAGATAGGTAATGTGTGTTCCTAAAAGCTTGATGATGCATTCGATGCTCGTGTTTGACACGGCGAAAGTAAAACTCAAAAGTGTGTCCATCTTCTATACAAAAGATGCAATGATACTTCTTCTTAGAAAGTGTAGTATCATGTGAGGAAGAAGCACACTTGTCATTTGAAATCATTTCGATAACACTAGAAGAATCAAAAGAATCACAAGCCTTGGGCGCTCGTATCATTGCATACTTTCTTCAAAGACTCAACTTCTTCTCCTAAGGAAATGCAAGAAATGCAAAATGACAATGATGCATTTTCAACAAGTTGCAATTTAAAGCATCAAATTTATTTTGTAAACTAGCACAATTCTTGCAAGCAGGTAAATCATCCATAAGTAATTTTTTTATTCTCTAAGCACATGCTACATGGGTTAGTTCTAATCTCAATAATTTCAAGATGATTGGAAATGATCAATTTCAACTTTTCATTTTCAGTTTTAGAATTTTCCAAGTGTTCGACATATTGAGAATGAGCCAATTTCACATTTTCATTTTCAGCATGCTTTTGTAAGAATCACATTCATTTCTAGCCAATGACCTAAGATTGCCAATTTCTATCTTACCACTATCAAGCTCATGAAGTAAAGAATTATAAGAATCACATTGCATAGCAACCTTCAAATTTAAAGATTTATTTTCAGATTTTAAGCATGCGAGGGATTTGTTCATGTTACAGAAGTCCTTGAGCAATGACTGTAGGACCGAAATGGCGACAGAGGGAGGGGGGGGGGGTAAATGGTGCCTTCAAAACCGCCCCAAGCATTCACACCCACTTCTTCTCCGATAGCTAAAGAGCTATGAAGCAAGAAGATACATGCTCACTGGAACTAAAGAAAGGACCAGAAAACAGAGAGGAAGCACAAGACAGAAACACAGTAGAACAGAAAGCAACTATTGAGGCCGGTTTGACCGCAATAGTGGTAGCAGTCTAACTGCCAGTATTGAGCCGGTCTAACAGCTGGAGCAAGGCCGGTCAGACCGCAGAAGCTCAACCGGTTTGACCTCTGAGACCGCCGGTCTGACCGCCAAAGAGGAAGCAGTCAAACCACTGGAGTTCTTTCGGTCTGACTAGGTTTAGAGACTGTTTCAGTTTTTGTAGACCAAAGCACAGACTGAAGTAAGCAACGATTGAAAACTCAATGCACAATAACTACTGTGAATGACTAACCAAAACAAAGAATTGATCGCATGACTACTGTGCTTCTCAGGACAAATAGTCAGGACTTCAATCAAAAGAGTAGACCAATCAAAGGAAGAGGAAAATAGAATCAAGGGAGGAGCGCAGCAAGAACTGAACAGAAAGTACTGGAGCCAATCGAAAACAAGAAAGTTGACAAAGGTTTGCTGCTCTTCTCAGGTCACTTGATAGAGACTTCGATCTAAATAACAAATTGACCTTAGAGAGAAGAAGATGCAGACTAAGACCAATTTACAATAGTGAATACTGTTTTTGCTGAAAAGAAAACTGCAGGAGAGACAAAATCAACACACTAGCGATACTCGAATCCTTTGGTCATGAGACTTTTGATTTCAGCAAGGAAATGATTTCAGATCAAAAGAACTCACAGCACTAACATCTTTTAGTTGGCACAAACATGAGCACATGAATCCTCTGCCTCCAAACCCTAGAAAATGAAAACAGAGGAAGTGCACCGAACCAGATTTTGGAGAGAACTCGGCTGTTAAAATGATTGCTCTCAGGATTACCCTAGCCAAGGGGCTTTGAGAAGATTCCCAATTCTAAGCAAAATCATTTTGTAGCTCCTTGAACAAAGATCCAACTCAAACTGAAAAGAACCAGAGAAGAACAGAGCAGAGAGTAGCGAAGAAACATTGAAACTGACACCGAGAAACAAGAACTGAAAATCAAAGCATCTCAAACACAGGAATATATATTTATAAGTAATGTTTGCAAATCTTAGCTTACCGAGTTAATCTTATAGTCTGTGTTCGTAACATTTTGTGGTATAATATTTTATGTACCTCCATTTATCACTAGGCTAGGTTTAACTTGAATCAGGGTCTACATATACGGGTCCCACATTGCTATATATATATATATATGCTCAATATTATTATGTATTAAATTTAATGTTAAGATTTAATTAATGGTACTATTATTTTCTTGCTTATACTTTAGCTACTATTAGACTTAGCTTTATTTCTAATTTTAGTTTAAACTTAGCTATCTGGGCAAAGCTCAGTATGTAGCATTTTATGCGACCCTAATTATTCGTGTTATTGGTTACATGTTCAATTTAGAGTATTTATATGTCTGTGAGATTATTTTGAATCTTGATGACCAAGAGCTATCATATTAAAATATGTCACTTAGGTTTGTTTAATGGTGGCATGATAAATATTGGGCATATATGTCTACATGTTAATTAAGGGTAGTCTTTATTAAATATAGACATTTATCCAAAGCCACTTCTCCTCATTAATGCCTTTAATAAATAATTAGATTTACAATTTAAATATTAAAGTCACACTAATTATTTATCATGACAACTAATCTGAATTTAAATCATACATAAACTAATTACCGTGCCGTGATGTGCCACGCCACTTGGCAGACCAAGTCCATCTTTATTTTTTGCTGAACCATGTACCTCACTCTCTCTGTTTAAATGAGATTTAAACTTTTAAATGAAGCAGTTACAAGTGAATTTACACTGCTTAATTTGTGATTTAATGAGGCAGTTACCAGTGCATAATTCTGTTTAAAACGCAGCAGTTACTAGTGAGTAGTAACTGCAGCGCCCTTAAAAGGGCCTGGAGACGTCCAGGAAAAAGAGAGAATTTTGCACCTCCATTCTTCCCCTACTTTCTGCTCTGTTGTGCTGTTGTGCTGTGCTGTTTGAACCTCGTCGACCTTTCTTCCCGGCGTGCACCTGGAAGGAGAGAGAGCGGCTATCTCCAAACCGTTGCCGCAGAGAGTACCTGCACGGGGCGGCAATAAGGTTTCTGGGCAGCGCATCTGCGCGACCGCTCACTGCACTGCGACATCTTCGTTCTACACTACGTCAAGCCTACGCGGCTTCCTGTTCTTCATCAGGCTAACAAGTAAGTCGTTCACGCGCACGTACAACTTAGTTACTACATTTTCTTGAGTATTATTTGAAATATGATGCGTAGCCTGCTGCTAGTAGTAAGCTTTGCATCACTAGTTTATTGTGTTTGTTCCTAATAAAACTTGAAATTAAAATATTGCCTTACTTTTCAACACATTAGACTTCAAATTAACCTAAACAGGGTAAACAGAATATGACAATATGACCATGCTGAAGATTACAGGTGCACTTCAGAACAACAGAATTTGAATCATCAAATGTTCAGGTAACAATTATGAACAGTGAGTAAGGTGCAGTCGGATCGCGACTGAAGCACAACCAATTCATCCCAAAACCGCCTATTCATTTCCTTTCAATATTGAAATGAGCAATATACGCCACTCAATACAAGGCATATAATCTCGTGTAACTTGTTGCGGTACCAGAGGTTCTTCCTCTTCAAAACGGGCGAGGCTAGTACAGAGGGTGCAGGAATAATCACTTTAAAGTTCAGAGCCATGTTGATGTTCAAGAACGCGTGCAACAGCGATGAATCGACGATTATCATGCCTTTCACGGGGAACCTTTTGATACGAAGAACGCTCGAGACTCAAAGTTCGTACCACGTACAACAACAAAAAAAAGCAGAGGGGGCTTGAATAGAAAGTAGAGAAGAAATGAGTTGTTCACCTCCAACCTGAGCACACTGAGTCCACTGTGCTTTCACATCACGACGAGTTCAGGACTTCAGGGTCTTCTTACTCCGAACTCCAACTGTTAAAAAAAATGTTAGTTCTACATAATTAATAACACTATGAAGGCTCTACGGAAATGCCTTCAATGCAATGTACTACCAATTCCATCAACTCAATACAAGCAGCCTAGAGAGGTGTCTGTTGCACATTGCAGTTCATGTGCATGGTCCCATCATCTCTGGGCTGCCTAACCAGGAACCCCAATATTGAGGTGCATTCCAGATTTTCAGTACATAGATCAAGCCACCATGATCCATCACCATCAGGCACCAGTGCTTTGCAAGTTTGCACTCCAGGAGCATCAACATTGCAAGTGCTGAAAATGTAATATGCATGTACATTTCTCATTCACATTCCTAAGACAAACCGCGCGCTCCGTCCGTCTATAACACCAGCGCAATTGCTGCTTGCGCACCCGACGCAGGTGGAAGTTTCAGTTCACGCGCTTCTTTTTCGCGACGGAGAGAGGGAGGAGACCTGCTGCTACGGCGCTTGCGCTTCTGTTCGTCTTCCTCCTGTGCTGCTCTGCCACGCTCGCCGCCTCGCCAGCGGCGGCAAAGGTTAGTTGTCTCCTTCGCTTCTTCCTTCTGATCTTTTGCGTCCTTCCTTCTCTAGCGATCTCTGCTCTACGTACTCATCGCAGCAACTACGTTTGTTTTTCGGCACTATCTACTAATGATTAGTGTGAATTTAAATATTAAAGTCACACTAATTACTGTGCCATGACGTGGCACGCCACTTGGCAGATCAAGTCCATCTTTATTTTTTGCTGAACCATGTACCTCACTCTCTCTGTTTAAATGAGATTTAAACATTTGAATGAGGCAATTACAAGTGAATTTACACTACTTAATTTGTGATTTGATGAGGCAGTTATCAGTGCATAATTCTGTTTAAAACGCGGCAGTTACTAGTGAGTAGTAACTGCAGCACCCTTAAAAGGGCCTGGAGATGTCCAGGAAAAAGAGAGAATTTTACACCTCCATTCTTCCCCTACTTTCTGCTCTGTTGTGCTGTGCTGTCTGAACCGCGTCGACCTTTCTTCCGGGCGTGCACCTGGAAGGAGGGAGAGCGGCTATCTCCGAACCGTTGCCGTAGAGAGTACCTGCACGGGACGGCAATAAGGTTTCTGGGCAGCGCATCTGCGCGACCGCTCACTGCACTGCGACATCTTCGTTCTGCACTATGTCAAGCCTACGCGGCTTCCTGTTCTTCATCAGGCTAACAAGTAAGTCGTTCACGCGCACGTACAACTTAGTTACTACATTTTCTTGAGTATTATTTGAAATATGATGCGTAGCCTGCTGCTAGTAGTAAGCTTTGCATCACTAGTTTATTGTGTTTGTCTTCTAATAAAACTTGGAATTTAAATATTGCCTTACTTTTCAACATTTCAGAAACCTTATTGTGAATTTTATTGCAATACAACAATGGTTAGTGCTTCTGATGCGATGAAATCTGAGAGGTTTTTTGGTCAGAACTTTCGTAGATGGCAGACTAGAGTCAAGTTTTGGCTCATGTCTTTGGGGCTGTGGTGAGTTATCCACCCGCAGTATCCATTTATGATTGAACAGTACATGCAGTTTGAAACTGCGAACAATACTGCTCTTGGCTGCATTCTGACTGTTCTGGCATACTCGTCTCAGTATCAGCCGCATACTCGTCTCCACCATTTTCATCCACCCTGCTGCCCAAGACACCAATGTTGGCACGTGTGCGCTGAGTTGGTGCAGCGGGAGATGCACGGCCTATCTCATCAAGACGTCTCAAAATCTCAGCAAGTGAGGTGTTGACGGTACCAACGGAAGCCTCCAATGTTGCAAGCGTAGTGTTGGTGTCGATCTGCGCGACCTCCAATTGACCAAGGCGTTCATTAGTGATCCGTACATCATCATCAAGTCCTTCAGTGTGCAGCTTCATTTGGCGCTCAAAGTGTTGTATGATGCCCCTAGTCCGAGGGGAATGTGGCGCTGCCCGCAGGTCCACTGGTTCTCCTGACTTTGTTAGAAGAACACAAGAAACAAACCAAGAAGAGAAAAATAATAAAACTGCAGGTTATGCCCTCACAACTACTGGGATGTGGTTAAATCAAGTCGCACACTCTCAACCTGTTCTGTCAAGCTCTTACATGTTCTTACCACAGCGAGCAGGAGGTGATGGCAGCCGACAAGTCAAGACAATATCTGCAGGAAATTGGGTGTATCGCTGCCTCGGTCGCTAGTCCCTATGATGTGGTAGCCAAATCTGTGGAGCTATAGGTGGGCTGAGAGTGAACAAAATATAACTAGAACCACATTAGTCAAAGCAAGTTGAATAATCGCTCAACGACGGCACTGTGCTGGTCCTAGGCTAGACCGTACTAGAGACGCGAGCCTAGAACACAAACGAAAACACACCGTGCAGAAAGAAACTAGATGACGTTGCACACGGAGTTCGGGAGCTCGAAAAAGGATGCCGTCTTCATAGGGAACCTTAGAATCACGCGTAGAAGGGCTCTGTCAATTTTGAACCTTAGAATCACCGTGCAGAAAGAAATTTTTTTCGCTCTATCTTCTCGTTTCCTTTCCAACGGATCAAGAAACGCCTCAATCGGAGGTCGTATGCAAAAGTTAGGTGTTTCTCTCTCCTCATTTTTTTAGCCGCAGCTCTTTTAAATGCGGCTGCCTGTTCCTTCTTTTTTCTCTCTTTTTTTCTTTTTTTCTTTTTTTTTCACACACGACGCGGTTAAAACCTACTCTGAAACCAACTCCGAGATCGTGTCCTACTCCGAAACCAACTAGGGCAAAGCCTCCCTAGAAACCGAGGCCTCCTTTCCTTCCCTCACCGTGGCAGTTCGGATCTAACTGCAGCGGTGAGACCAAAACGTGAACAGAACTCCAAACTCTAGAGGAACTAGACACTAAGACCAGCAAAGGACACGATGATGCAACCGAAATCTCAACAAACGAAGAGTATGCAACAATAGAGTAAGGCTCAAATTGTTTCGGATTTTCGGATCTAATCTACTATTTTTTTGGTTTTCCGGACTGTAGGTAGAAAAAAAAATGCAAAGACTAAATAAAAACAATCTCTCACCGATTAACGTTGAGCTCTGATACCAACTGATAGCACTAGCGGTCCCGATCTTTCGATGAGACTGGTAGATTCGATTGGGGAAGGGGATGACGTTGACAACCCGACTACAACCATCCAAGGACGTTGCGCCTTAGCGATCGATACACCAACTCCAGATGTTGTTCGTGACCTTGTCGGCGCACAATCAACCAAACCACGAGGGTAATTGTTCCTGCAAGCAATCGAAGAACAGGCAAGAACAAGATGAACAACAACTCAATTGCAAATAAACGATGTAGGATTCAATCTGAAACAGAAAGACGGTGGGGTTCCAAAGGCAAGTATTCGGGCGGTCTAGCCGACACGTGCGAGTACAAGGCGAAGTAGCAAAAGCTAAATTAGTCTATCAAAACCCCCAAACCCTAGAAGATGGTGCAGCTACCTATTTAAGGGACACGAAAGGTGGAGGGTCGGCCAAAACACATGGAAGCCGAACAGGACTCGATTACAAGGCCCAAGACCCACTTTGACTCGGACTGAAAAAGTGATATGATTTGTTTTGCAGTTTCTGAGCAGCTCGAATGGAATTTGGAGGTGAGACTGGATCCATCTGAAAGTATACTTCAAGATATTTCCAACGAGTACTCACAGGCCCCGAGGAACCTTCTGGATCAAAAGTTATGGCCGTTTGAAGTAGACGCTGTTGGGAAGGCCGAATCCGAGTCGAACTCGCGAACAGGACTTGGTTTGCGCTTGACGGTTCCACTTCTATACTTGAGCTCACGTGGTTCTTCCCCATGGTTCCTAAGGACAATTAAATCACCACAAGAATTAAGTAGTATTGCATTCTTTGAAATATTTGTATGCAAACTTAGGAACGCGTTCACCTGATGGTTAAGTTGACGTGCTCGCGCTCTAGTCATTGGTCCTTGTATCATAGTTTCAGTTTGATGTGGAGTCGGCATGGTTGGATGCATGGAAATAATGTCCTCATCACTTCATCTTTAGTAAGGTAAGCAACTTGTTGGTTTCTTCTGATCATGATATATTGCTACTCCATTGTAGGAATTGGCTGAGATGGAAGCGAGGTGTCAACGTGCCAAGCAAAATGTTGAGCGTATGTATCTGATGGTTCCAACTTCTAACCTCTCTTATGCCTTAAGCCTCGCTGCCTATTATGTGTACTGATAATAAAAAAAGATGTATTGTGTGAGCAAGAGTTCAACATCTTTTCCTAGGTATGTCATAGAGCAGCACACAAGTTTATTATCAATGCACTTAGTCTCACCACATTTACTCTTAGTTATTGTCTTTTTCTCTAAATTGGTTCTGATTGGTTCTGAACTTCTGATGAATTTTTACTGGTAGTGATGCCTGAATTTTTCCCATTATACAAAATACATATATATTTTCCATTCTTGGTAAGTTTGTACACAAACTTGCATTTGTTTAATGTATGGAAGTCTCATGAAGACAACAAAAATAGAGTTTGAAAACAATCATTCCCTGGATTCCACCACTAAATCCACTGTGGCACTTAATGGAGTCCTATTGTGCATTCTGAAATATCCTGTTCCAATTGAACTTTGTTCTCAATTTTTCTCGGACGATACTTATAACAGTATGTAGGTGGGGGCGGTGTTTCTGATTTAGTTTGCCTATAGATGGGTCACTTGTTAGATATAGTAAGGTTTAGTTGGTGTTGATACTGATATTGGTTCGGGATATGGTGAAGCCTTTGTGATTGAAAGAAGTACTAACATTCATGGAATTCTCTACCAAGTTAATGAAATGCATGGAATTGTCTATTTAAGTAGATGTTGATGTGTTTGCTTAATCTCTCTAGACATGCTCACAAGTCATAATTCCCCATCATATATTTCATATGTACTTCAGAGATCCCTTCTGTAACCCGTGTTCAGGAAACGAAGACAAAGGCATGTTCAGGCTATAACAGTGTCTGTTATTTTTGCAAGAGCTCAGAACTTGAGAGACTCACTTGTTGAGGCCAAGTCAGACATTGTTGTTAAGGTTAGGTCTTCTTTTTCCCTTGGCTGGTCTAGCGTATCTTAGCACTGCTAGCTAAGGTCAAAATTTCCCTCATGTTAAGTAAAAGCTCTGAACCTTAACTTGAATGAACCATCAAGTATTTCTTTGTTCCTTCTTAACGCGCTTTCCATATGATGGCTAAAAGGGTAGAATAATGTCTTGTGGTCTTCCCCCCTGAGAATGTGAATGTGTTTGTCTTTTTTCAACAGGTCTCTTAGCAGAACAGCAGTACCCTCTGACTGTAACATCATGCCTTTTGTTTTCAGATTGGTCTCCGAAAAGGTTCTAAATCTTTCCAAGAAGTGTGTGCAGCTGGATTCACTGAAGAGAATGGAACCTTGGGAGATATATGGGAGACTGTCTCAAGTAGTGATCTTCTATTGTTGTTGATATCAGATGCTGCTCAGGTTTGCTTTTTTGGATATTCATATGCTCATATATATCATACTTGCTATGTTCATTTGGGTGTTACATTGATTTGTTTGTCTATCCTGGGTATGTGTAGTACTACAACTATTATGAGGAGGTGAAGCAGTAAAGAGAGAGGATTATCTTACTGCAACAGAATATACACTAAGGTAATTTATTGCAATGACTAAATGCTTGTCAAAATAGTAGCACTTTTGAGTGATGGTTGGCAGGCACCCTGCACATCTTTTGTTCTCCTTTTAACTTAATCTTAGTATATTGATGGTAAAATTTCACTATTCCTAATATATCTCCATGTACTTCTAACAGAATTGAGCTTGGATAGAATTGGTTCTCAATCGACTACAACTTTTGATGCTTTGACCTTTGTGGTATAATTCAGGTTCTACTCATTTCATAATGCTTATTTAACTTGAGTTCTTGTCCTTTATTCTTTGTGTTTTCATGTTTTGACTATATAATACTAGGAATAACATTGATGAAATGTGTGTTGAATGGATGTAAATGGAATGATCTTTTCAAACGTTGTATGATTTAAATGCATACCTGAAATGTAATGATCTTTTCAGTTGTAATGAAATGAAAGATATTTTCAGTGTTTGATGAACGTAGCACTTTGTTGAACAAAAAACATAGCTCAAATTTCCTAATGGTAAGTATAACATCTGAAAGCAGTAATTTCCTAACTTGGTCAAATACCGACTGACCTAATGGATGGCAATGATATTTTCTTTGGGCTTCACATTGGTTTCTCTAAGATCACATTGATTTTGTTGGGCCTTTTTAATATTGCCTATATTACAATACTCGAGTGTACTAAATAAAATTGTGTGTGCTTTTTTATTTGGTATGTATCACTTTTATTTGATACTCCGTTGTAACGCACAGACATCTTACTAGTAGAAATAAAAAAGTACACTTCCTTAAACGAGAAAACGTAAAGCAAAGAATGCTGCTTTAGTTGACTAGATCAAAGTCAATCCACTAAGGTAGTAAACCATAGCCCTTATCCATACATTAGGCGGCCATAGTGCCAAAAGATCCCTTATCCATCCGATCCTTGCAAACAATTGATCCATGACCTCAGCCCGTTGGATTAACCTATTAGTTTTGCCTAATGCAAGAATAATTTGCTGATGTGATGGAACGAAGCATCATATCTGGGTGCCCATCCCGCAGAAAACTCTCGAGGCCGGGAAGAGTGCCGGTGGAAGACCGTAACAAGAAAGCTTGCCCTGTCGTCAACAGGCCATGTCGTCCGTCCCGGCCGCGTCGTCTCCGTCGTCGAAGCGCGTCATCCTGGTGCACGGCACGGGCCACGGCGGGTGGTGCTGGTATAGGGTCGCCACGCTGCTGCGCGCCGCGGGCCACCGCGTGGACGCGCCGGACCTTGTGGCCTCAGGTCCCGACGCGTGCCGGCTGCGGGACGCGCCCACATTCGAGGACTACACGCGGCCGCTGCTCGACGCGCTCCGCGCGCTCCCGGAGGGCGAGAAGGCGGTGCTGGTGGGCCATAGCTTCGGCGGCATGAGCGTCGCGCTCGCCGCTGAGGAGTTCCCGGAGAAGGTCGCGGCCGCTGTGTTCGTCACCGCGTTCATGCCGGACTGCACCAACCCGCGCCCCTACGTCATCGAGACGGTATGTGCAATCGGTTGTTTCTGTTATCGCTAATCAAGCTGATGTTATGTTACTTGCTATTAGTTTTGGGAGTGCGCGATCTTAAGATAGAAATTTTATGGCCGTCTCTTTAGCATGCATCTCTCTCAGGAAACAGCTGCCTCTCAAATCAAACCAAAATTGCAATGAACAACAACTGGCCAGCGGCTGACGTCACTTTCTTCTGTATCTCTGTGACAGCTTCCCCCGTTGGACTGGATGGACAGCGCGACGGACGCGGAGCACGTCCCTCCCCTCCTTCCGTGTTCCTCGGGCCGGAGTTCCTGCGGCAGAAGCTCTATCAGCTGAGCCCGGATGAGGACTACACGCTGTCCCAGAGCCTGGCCCGGGTGAGCTCCTACTACGTGGCCGACCAGCACCGTCATCCGCCGTTCAGCGAGGGCCGGTACGGCGCGGTGAGCAAGGTGTACGTGGTCTGCAAGCAGGACCTAGCCATGGTGGAGCCCCACCAGCGGCGGATGATCGCCGGCTGCCCCGTGGCGGAGGTGAGGGAGATCGCCGCCGCCGACCACATGGCCATGTTCTCCGCGCCAGAGGAGCTCGCGGGGCACCTCGCCGACGTCGCCAACACCTACGCTTGATCTGATCCGTTCATTGACCCTCGCGGAGTGATTTCCCCAGGGCAGCCTAATTTGTTTTCCAATGGTTAAGCATGTTCGTCCATCGAATTCATGTGTAATCTTAATTCGTAAGCACGCAAAACCAATCAGCTGTAATGATAGTCATGTGTAGTTAATAAATAATAACATCATGCGTGGACTGGGCACGGGGATGTTGGCCTTTGTGTTTAAGAATTAAGGCAGGTTTTAAAGTGCCATGGCTTTTAGATAAAGTTCTACGACTGTTAGTTTTTTTATATTCAATTAAGAAAAAATAAAAAACATCATTATATCTTAATAGATAATACAAAGTGTTGTGGCTACAGACCAAACAGAGAGAGATAGTAGTGGAGAGTTGGGAGTAAGTGATGGTAATGGCTTGGGTCTTCCCCATGGCCTGTATTCCATATATACATACACAGGGAGTGCTTTTACAATTGTAACCTTACACCCGAGTATCCCCCTCTAGGGGCACTTATGTCATTACATGTGTCTCATTTCGGGCTCTATGGCCATCTAACAGGCCTGCTGGGTTTAGGTGGGGGTCACCCCTACAACAGGAGCCTCTCATGGTGATGGGCTTCACAGGGCCGAAGCCATGTTGCCGAGTCCTTTGGCCCCCTCCGTCCCTGCGGCCTGTGAACTCTGAATTGTAGATGTGCGCGCGCTCCGTCCCCAGGCCGATGCCGATGCCGCTTCACTTCGGGACCGTTGCTCCCCGCGGTCTGGTAGTGCGCTTTAAATGGCGGCTGGAATCGTGCCGACGCCTGGCCTGTCAGGAGGAAGGCTGTCGTGTCGCGCGGTTTGCCTTTCGTGGGTGGGGCACGCGGCGGTTTATGCCTTGTGCGTCGTGGGATGTGAGCGGTTGCGTGAGCGCGGCCATTCGTCTCTTTCCTAGGCAAGCGGGACACGTGTCGGTCACGTGCCGGCGCTGCGTGCTGCGCGGCCACCTACCGGGCACGCTCCCCAGATGCCTGCGCGTCCTTCCAGTCGTGGGCAGGCGAACCGAGGGGGTTTTTAGTCTGGCGGTATTTTTGGTCGTGGGGAGGCGACCGGGCTTTATAAAGCGCCACCGCTGTGGTGGGGGGCGCTCTATCTCGCCTGTCACCTGTCTTCGCTTATCTCTCGCTGATAGCCCTTCTGCCCTAAATCTTGGGGAGCGATGGCCAGTCATGACGGCGCCTCCCGTCATCCCGGCAGCGGTTCCTCGTCTAGCCGGGACGAGTCACCCTTCCCTTTCGAGGATTACGAGCTGGTGTTGCAGGGGCGTTCGCACGGCGACAAGTGGTGGGACGCCATGGAAAACTCGGGGGTCGCTGCTCCTGTGAGCTTGGGAGGAGCCGCGTGACTGAAGAAACGCTGCAGCGGCTTGTTCAGGAAGGAAAGATCGAGGAGCGCGACGGGCTCGCCTACCCCGCCGTGACGAAACGGAGCCGAGGCCCCAGGCAACGGAGGCGATCATCTTCGTCGCGTTCTTCGACGCGGGTCTTCGAATGCCTTCCACGATGTTTGTGGGCGAAGTCCTGCGGGCCTACAGGTTGGAGCTAGCGCAGTTGACACCAAACGCCATAGTCCGCCTAGCTGTCTTTACCTGGGCTACGCGGACGGAAGGGCGGCGTCCCAGCGCGAGTCTGTTCGCCGTCCTACACGATGCGCGCTGCCGACCCAGGAAGATTGAGGGGGCTGTATCCAACTTTGGTAGCGTCGACTTCGTGCTACGAGCGCCGGCTTGGAGAAGTGGGAATCCGGCTGGACGCGGCGGTGGTTTTATTATGTCATGACTAGCACGAGTGGCCTGCTATGCCGAGGTGGGCCAATCTCGTTCAACAGTTCGCCACGCGTGAAGCTGAAGGCTGATGAGTAAGTTTACTATTATATTTACGCTTCCGCATGATATGTATTTTGATATTCAGAACTGTAAACTGTGAGCACTATCTACTGATCCAGGGAATAGTGTAGTGAATCACAGTGGATTTGGATTGAAAAATCCGGGTCCCACAGCTTTGGTATCAGAGCATATCGACTGCAGGTCGTGACCTAGTTAGCTTGGTCGTTAGTTTCATAACTAGAATTATTTCTTCAAAATCTATTTCGAAAAATATAAGTTGTATCACTCATTCTCATCTCTCTTAGATGATCCCTTGTCCATATGCTGCCCTAGCCATTTTACTTCTGAAGCTCTCTTACCCAAATTCAAAGTGATGAAAATCCAGTACTTCTCTTGTAAACTTTCTATGAAAGCGCACTTAAGGCAAAGAGTCGTGGTGCTTAACCTTGAAGCTTAATGTCAAAGATTGTTTTATTTTTGGAGAAAAACAATAGGGTGAAAATTGGAAGAACAGAAAAAGAATTGGTGGAGCCTAACGGAAAGAATTAGAATGACTAGATGGATGAATTAAGTTATTCTTGGAGAAATAGGAAATATGAAAATAATTGCGGGAGTACAACACTGATAAATAACATAATTCTTGGGAGATATTTACAATAGTGGAATAATGGAATATGATCGATTGCTAGATAAATTGATAGAGTTTTGAGAAATTGGAGAGATGACAACAATTATTGAAGTATATGCTTGATTAATAACATTACTCCTGAAAGATGTTCATAATAATGAATTAATTTGGAGGTTGTCACTGAAGATTTAGGTGGTTACTAGAGGAGTAATTATGATTTTGAATACAATCTTGGATTATTAGGAAGTCCTGATACACATGACACTGGTGGACTTAAAGGTAATAATGTTGGATAATCATCAGAATTCAGAATTGAGGAGTAGATAGACAATAAAGATTCAGGTTGATCATTGGAGAAGCAAACTATGGATTTGGATCAATGACACCAGACTGGATTATTAGGAGGTCACGATACGAAAGACATCAGTGGATCTAAATAAAGAAAGTTAGATCTTCATAGGATTGGAAAGCTGATAAAACCGGCAATTGACGAACCTGAGATTGGATTTATAAAGATGTGGTGGAAATTCAGGCACATATAAGACTTTGGTAACCTCGATTCGATTAATAAAAGTTTTAGATGGACAATTTATATATAGGTGGATTTATAGTAAAGGTATTGCATTTTCATTGGATTGTAGAGTCAATAAGTTGGCCAATAGTGAATTCGAGATTTTGATTATACAGTCATAGTGAAAATATGATATTTAATCCACAAATATATGATTGAAGGTCAAAGATTTATGCGGGACTTAGATAATCATGACTAGATTAATGAAATGGTGGATGATACGATAGGACGAGTATGATTGGTGGATCAAATAAGATAAATAATCTCCTTCGCTGTTTGGAGTCTTAGATGGCAGTAATGCCATGAACAATTAATGAAGAAAGATAGCCTAAGTGCAGTTTGCAAAAGTGGAAGTTCAATTATAAAGGCCATTGGATTCTAAGCCTTAGGTACAAAAGAATCATATGGGAGTGAATTGATTCAGTGATGGATAGTTGAGCGTTGGAAGAGATTAGGATACTTTTAAAAAAATCTATTTAGCCACAAGGATCATTTATATATATATATATATATATAAATGAGTGCTAAAACCAATGAAACTACCCCAAATACTTTCCACTTCTTTCTATTAATTACAAAAGGAAAATTTTGATCCTTTTCTCATACCCCTACTCCAAATATTAAGGTTAGGAACGTCGAAGATGATCATGAAGATAAGATGGTCTCGTTTTAGACGGACTGTGCATATGAACCCTGCACCCTCCTATGTGTGTTCCCCGAGTAGACGTTGTATTGTTGCAAGACTTTATTTGGCTCTGTGCACTGCCTTCTTGCCTTTGGGCGTCCTATTTCGCAGTCATAGGAAAAGCTTGCTTTTAAAAATTTGTGTGGCTCAGTATCACTCCAGCTCCCTGGATGTGCTCTTTTAAAGTTAGAATGGATTTGGATTGTCTTATCCCCACGATTCTATCCTTACCTCATGCTATTCTCTCTTACCTCTTGCTGAAAACCCCATCGGGACCACTGAGCGAAATAATGGATAACCCAAAACCAATGCAATCAAGAAGATGTGAAGACTCTGCAACCTTCCAATATTTGAGGAGAACAACATCACTGTGAAGCAGACCACCCGCCAATCTCGTGATGACCAAGACAACTAGAGTACAATGGATGAATAATGATAATCATCATTTATTTAAGGGGGGTAGCACTACGAGATATAATGTCGGCAAAATCAAAGAGCAAGCACCCTGGAGACGACGACCTCTCCAAAAGAATAAAGATCTCCTCCCTCCCTTTTGCCTCCTTTAAGTGCAGACCCTCTCCCCTTCTGTCTACCCCTACGGCACAGACCATTACTACCCACCTATTAGTATGAAAATTCTACAACCATATGTCCAATAGACGATGCAACTACTCCATTCTACGACGTGAAGACAACAACGTCAAAGAGCAAGTATTTGGAAGTCTACGGCTTATCAAGAAGAACAAGGTTTCCCTCTTTCCTTTTGGTTTCTCCAAGCGCTAACCCCTGTTGTGCATATTCTCATCTCTCTGTGGAGCTAAGGAACTATACATCAAGCAACACCCCGAAAACCATTGATAGCCAATATAGCCCACGTCCAATCTTTCTGCTCTACCGGAATCTCGGGGTCGAGATTCATTTAAAGGGGGTAGATTTGTAACATCCTGAAAATTTAAAATTTGAAAAATGTGGAGCTTTTGAATTGTTTTTTGCAATATATTCTACTTGGATTTGGATCTTTATGGTGTGTTCTTAAATTTTGGTTGAAATTCCAAAATTTGGAGTAAACGGAAATATGCAAATAATGAAAACTCAAGATTATAAATGCGAATCTGGAAAGATGATCCAGTATAAGAAGGGAGAAACTTAAAACTAAAATATAAAATTTCATCATAAAAATAATAGTATAAAAGGGAATAATAATAATAATAATAATATAGGCAAAAAGGAAATATATACTTGTGTATAAAAATGAAGTTGCAAATGAATAAATAGATAAATAAGAAAGAATATATATATATATATATATGTGAGTAAAATAAATATATGTGCACATACAAAAATAGAAATAAATAAAATAATATATACTATATATACATGTATACATATTTGTATAAACATATGTATACACACACTAAATAAAAAAAGGAAAGCAAGGAGGTCAGGCCGGCCACAGCCCGGCCCAACCCCCTCTCCCGACCGCTCCCTCTGCCCGCTGGGCCCCGCTCCCGAGCGCCCCCGCCCGCTCCTTCTCCCTCCTCCCGGCTCCTTTCTGCTCCGCGCCTGCTCCGTTCAGCGCCGAGCTTCCCCGTGGCATCCATGCACCACCATCGTCCATGAGCCGTCCCTTCGCCTGGTCAGCACGCTCGCACCGCCCCCAGTTTAACCCTCGCCGCCCGCAGTCTAGCGCCACCGCCCGCGGTTTTCCTCCGCTCGATCGCGTCGGCTCGTCCACGTGGCGCCAGCCCCCTGCCGCCCAGCTCGTGCGCAGCGCAACGCTGTAGCCAGCAGCGTAGTGTCGCACACGAGTCGCTTCGTAGGACCTGCCTCAACTGCCCGGTCAAGTCGCCGCCTGCTCCAAAGCGACCGCGCGGCAGCCACGCCCGTTGCCAGCCCCGCCAGGCCGTCTACAAAAGGGCACCAAGGCCCCAGCTGAACCGCCCTACTTCACTGACCCTCCTCCCCAAAGGAATTGTGTTCTCCGTGCCTCTAATGCCGCCGGCGAGCCCTCCTTCCCCAACTCCGGCCACTCGGCAATCCGCCGCTTGGAGCCACCCCGAACCAATTCCTCTAGGCCGGAGCTTCCTTGGGACGTCGCCAAGCTATTCGTGTCCTCGGTCGAGCTCCTCCCCGCCTCTCCTGCGCCGGTGCCGAGGTCCCTCCCAAAGCCGCCGCCGTCGCTTGCCGCCGGCCCGCCACCGAGCTCCCCGGTCCCCACCGACACCCCCACCGGCCTCACCTCGGCGCGTGCAACGCATTCCTGCCGCCGCCCACTCCTCTCCGACCGCCCATCGCCGATGTCACCGCCGGCCGTACCCGCCCCCAAGCTTTCTCTGTTCCAAGCCGCCGACTCACAGCTCTTCTGCATTCCCTTCCTTCGGTGAGTAAGGAAACACCCTTGCCCGGATGGTTAGCCGAGTGAGCTCTCAGCCCAGCTACCCGGTTTCGATCCCTCATCCCGCAACATTTCAGTAGATTAGGTTTTGAATATTTTTGCTAGCTGATTTCAATGAGGAAAATCCATAAAAACTCGAGAATAATCCATAGAAGGTATCAAAATTGATTATGATGTAAATGAGCTTAATAAATATTTAATCATGGATTAATCATTATGTACTAGTAACTGATGTACCGTTGATGTTTATTTTAAAAGCTTAAATATTAATCAAGGGCATAGTAAGAAATTTAAAAAGGATGTTGTTTAGGTTTAAGCTCTCGTGGAATGATGATTTAGCCAATGAAAATTCTCTAAGGAATAAATCATAAATCCTTGCAAGTTAGTAAGATTGTAGAATTAGCCACCACATGGGTTAAACCATAACTATTATTTCTATGTCCTAAAAGTTAGGGGAATTCTTCTTGACTATTAAATGACTTTGTTTAAATGACCAAACTTAATATCAAGGCACCCTTAAATTATAATTAAATATATGCCATAACATTTGGTATGCAGCCATAAAATAAATCTTAAGAGTAGATTCGATTAAGTGATAACTCCAGCAGTTTCACAAAAATAAACGATGTGCCAAAACCATTTAAAATGAAATACTTATTTTAGAAAGCCATGATTTATAATATAAACCCCATCATTAGTACATTGCCGATAAATAAATCTCAAAAGTAGATTTAGTTAATAATGGTAGAAAAATAAGAATCGGCATTTGGATTAACATTCCACATAAAATGACTATGGTTAGATACTCAAAACTTAATAAAGATATCCAAATATTATAATACCTTTGACTAAAAGATTTATAGAATAAGTACAGATCTCATCCATCAGTCCAGTTTGCCTTTACCATAACCTAAGTTACAAGGAATACATACCCAGCCAGACTCGCACTTCGGTACCTAGGTCTAACCTAACTCATGGAACTTCCTTGATAAATACAAAAATAATAAAAGAGGTGATCAATAGAAAGATCGAACCATTATATCCTTCCACCGACCCTGTCTCAAATCACCCGAATCACCCATTAACTCATAATGAAGCTAAATCGAGTTTACTCGGATTTATTTGGATCTTTTGAGTTATTTGCCTTTGTTTGTATTCTGTCATTTAGCATGTAATTAGATATGGAAATCTTGAAGAATCAAAGGATCAGGCGTGATCAAGAGCGAATCCAAGATAAAGACCAGAAGCCCAAGAGAAAGCATTGAGTGAACTCAAGATCGCGGTAAACCGCGCCAGGCGAGTCAACACTTTGATCATATTGAACCCAGCATTTCAAAGTTATTTCCTTTTAAATTAGCAACTTGCATGCTACTATTTCATGAAATATGTTATGTTGATTTCAGCAAGTTAGTTAAATCCTGTTATTGCTATTGTTCATATTAATCTCCTTGCCAAACTTGGACATGTGAACCTTGTCGCCATAGTAATAATTAACATATGATTTCACAAATTAAGTCCCTAATTATATGGCATGCTTAGGAATGCTAGATACTTGGGGTGACACTAATGCCCCAAGGAAAACCATTCAAACTATTATGAACTTGATTAAAAACATATGGTGTGATGTCGTATGTAGTGTTGGTGCGATGCCGACACTTAGCGTATGGTGCGATGTCATACGCAACCCTTGGTGCGATGCCGAGGGTTAACTTATGGTGCGATGCCATAAGGATGGTTGGTGCGATGCCAACCATGAGCATATGGTGCGATGTCATATGCCGCCCTTGGTGCGATGCCAAGAGGCAACTTATGGTGCGATGCCATAAGGTTAGTTGGTGTGATGCCAACGCGTATGGTGCGATGTCATACGCCGCCCTTGGTGCGATGCCAAGAGGTAACTTATGGTGCGATGCCATAAGGATGGTTGGTGCGATGCCAACCATGAGCATATGGTGCGATGTCATATGCCGCCCTTGGTGCGATGCCAAGAGGCAACTTATGGTGCGATGCCATAAGGTTAGTTGGTGTGATGCCAACATGTTTACATGAATTATTTCAACTAATGGTTTAAAAATGTGATTGCAAACCTGCTAGGTCATAGGAAATTGTATGTAATTGTATTCAAAAGCACTCTTTGGCAAACAAAATAGCCCTATGCCTTTCCATTGACAAGCCATGCATGTTATATATTTGCATTCTGTGTGTTGGCTTGCGGAGCACGGGGTTGGAGTGCTCACGCTCGCTTTTGCGACAGATTTCAGAATCAGGAATCAAATCACCTCGCCTCAGCAACAAGATTGGACAAGCTGGCCGAGAAGATGAAGATGTCAAGGGCTAGGTCGCGAACCTCCAGTTGGCTGCCCGTGGGCATGTCCTGAAGGTCCCACCTGTGTGCTTCGTTCTTCCGCTGCTGCAGTTTATTAATTTCGGCCTAATCGGCCCATGAGTAAGTTTACTATTATATTTACGCTTCCGCATGATATGTATTTTGATATTCAGAACTGTAAACTGTGAGCACTATCTACTGATCCAGGGAATAGTGCAGTGAATCACAGTGGATTTGGATTGAAAAATCCGGGTCCCACAACAGGGTACCCTGCAGGCGGCTGTCGCCGTCGACGTGGCCGAAGCCTCCGCAACCCCTGATTTGGCGGGGGCTGGGCTCGTCCTCTCTGACTTCCTCCCGCGCCCGGAGACGCTTCACGCTTTTAATGCAGCCGCGGAGCGCGCCCGCGACGGCTTTGACCAACGGATGCTGTCGTCGTGCGAGGGGGACCTCCTGGCGCTCGCCCTGCGGGCCTCGGAGATAAGGGTAAGTATGTGCACTCGCGGTTGCTAAAGCACCGTCGAGCACCTGCTGACTTTCTGCCATTTCTAGATGCTTGTCCTTGGACACGCGCTAGATGAGGCCCGCATCCGGGAGCGGAGGGCCCTGGAGATCAAGCTTCGCGCTGCGAACGACGCCCACGCCACGAAGGACGAACAGCTTCACGCGCTGGAGGGCGCCCTGGCGACCACGCAGCAGGAGATCGGGGAGGTCCAGCGCGCCGCGGCGGAGGAACGCACCTCCTTTTTGCAGCAGATCGCCACTCTGGAGGAGGAGAAGATCCAGTTGGTGGAGTCCCTTGCGGAGAAGGACGGCGCCTTGGACAATGCGTCCATGTCGGCGTGGAGGGCGATGGAGTCTCTAAACCAGGCCCTCCGGGACCTGTGCGTCGACGTGCCGGACGTTACCCATGGACCGGGGGACTTGGTGGAGATGCTTGGGCTGGTCGAGGAAGGTGCCGGCGTTGCTCTCCGCAGCGCGAAGACCTTCGGCGAGCATTGCAGCTTCCTCGGTTCGTGCCTCGCCCTTGCCATGCTGCACACTCATGGGTGCAGACATGTCCATGAGCTGGCGAACCCTCAGCTGGATCTTCCTGCCCAGCCGGAGGCGCTGTCGGACGCTATTCGCTTCATCGATCCTGGCGTCCGGAACTTCCACCGACGGATCTGGGGCTATGTCGGGGAGGACGCGGCCAGGGTCGCAGTGCAGCATACGCTACACGGGGGCGGGGACCTCCTCCGCTAGCTCGAAGGAGTTCCCCGGCGTCCCAACAGCGGCGCGGGCCCGTCGGGACTGCGCGAAGGGTGAGTGGCTTGCTAGGGAAGCGGTGTACTACGTGCTTCTGCTTGTGGTCATGTAACCCCGATATTTTTTGTGGAAAATCGAAGCAGCACTCGCTCTTAATATTGTATGCTGTTTTTTTTGTTTGCTTCAAGTACGCACAGGGGCGACGCCTGTGCGTGCACGGGATTCGCGTGTTGTTTAGAGTCCGTAGACTGGCGCGTGCGGAGGCAGACCTCGACGCTACGACTTCATTTAAAGTCCGTAGACTGGGGCGTGCGGAGGCGGACCTCGACGCTACGTCTTAATTTATAGTCCATAGACTCGCGCGTGCGGAGGCGAACCTCGACGCTACGTCTTTATTTAAAGTCCGTAGACTGGCGCGTGCGGAGGCTGACCTCGACGCTACGACTTCATTTAAAGTCCGTAGACTGGTGCGTGCGGAGGCGGACCTCGACGCTACGTCTTCATTTAAAGTCCGTAGACTGGTGCGTGCGGAGGCGGACCTCGACGCTACGACTTCATTTAAAGTCCGTAGACTGGTGCGTGCGGAGGCGGACCTCGACGCTACGACTTCATTTAAAGTCTGTAGACTGGTGCGTGCGGAGGCGGACCTCGACGCTACGTCTTAATTTAAAGTCCGTAGACTGGTGCGTGCGGAGGCGGACCTCGATGCTACGTCTTAATTTAAAGTCCGTAGACTGGTGCGTGCGGAGGCGGACCTCGACGCTACGTCTTAATTTAAAGTCCGTAGACTGGTGCGTGCGGAGGCGACCTCGACGCTACGACTTCGTTTATAGTCCGTAGACTCTCGCGTGCGGAGGCGGACCTCGACGCTACGTCTTAATTTAAAGTCTGTAGACTGGTGCGTGCGGAGGCGACCTCGACGCTACGACTTCGTTTATAGTCCGTAGACTCTCGCGTGCGGAGGCGGGCCTCGACGCTACGTCTTATTTAGAGTCCGAAGACTGGTGCGTGCGGAGGCGACCTCGACGCTACAACTTCGTTTATAGTCCGTAGACTCTCGCGTGCGGAGGCGGGCCTCGACGCTACGTCTTTTTTAGAGTCCGCAGACTGGTGCGTGCGGAGGCGACCTCGACGCTACGACTTCGTTTATAGTCCGTAGACTCTCGCGTGCGGAGGCGGGCCTCGACGCTACGTCTTATTTAGAGTCCGCAGACTGGTGCGTGCGGAGGCGACCTCGACGCTACGACTTCGTTTATAGTCCGTAGACTCTCGCGTGCGGAGGCAGACCTCGACGCTACGACTTCGTTTATAGTCCGTAGACTCTCGCGTGCGGAGGTGGACCTCGACGCTACGTCTTATTTAGAGTCCGCGGACTCTGGCATACCGCGGCCCGGCACCGTTACTTGTGGATACAGCGAGCTTTATTGAACTCCCGTTTGCGCGGGCGAGCATCGTACAAGGAGGGGCTGATGCTAGTACAATCCTCGTCCAGCTTCTAGGCGTAATACCGCCGTAGCTTGTCTGCGTTCCATGTGTGGCGGAGAGTTTGTCCCTCGAGCGTGGCGAGGCGGTACGCTCCTTTTTGCAACGCTTCCGCCACGATGTATGGACCTTCCCACTTGGACTCCAGCTTGCCGACGGTCTCCGCATGGAGTGCGGTTCTGAGGATGAGATCCCCAGGGTTGAACCTTCGCGGGTATACAGACCGGTCTCGAGTACGTACTATCTGCCGCGCGTACTTCTCGACATGGTGGGCCGCACTCGCCCGCGCCCCATCGAGGAGGTTCAAGGATACGCGACGCTCCTTGTCGGACGCTTGGACGAGGACCCTCCGCGATCCAGCCTTGATTTCTTCCGGCGTCACTACCTCATCACCAAAAAGGAGTTTGAAAGGCGTGAACCCCGTCGGGCGTGTGACCGTTGTGCGAATGGACCAGAGGATGCTGTGAAGCTCGCTCGGCCACTTGCCCTTCGGCAGCCCAACCAGGCGTTTTTTGATGGCGATAGAGATAGCGCCGTTCGCCCTTTCGACCGCTCTGTTGGACTGGGGGTGCCCGACCGAGGCGAACCGAAGCGTGATGCCCATGTCGCCGCAGAACGCCTTGAACGGGGTGGCATCAAATTGCAGGCCGTTGTCCACGGTGAGTTCCCTGGGCACGCCGAAGCGACATATGATGTTCTGCGAGAGGAACCGCTGCATGGCAGCCGAGGTTATCTTGGCTAGGGCTACCGCCTCCGGCCACCTGGAAAAGTATTCCAGCGCGACGACCACGAACCGCAGGTCCCCTGGGGCTCGGGGGAGTGGTCCCACTATGTCGACGCCCCAGCGTGCCAACGGCCATACCGGGGGAATAGGGTTGAGGTTCGTCGGCGGCCTGCGGATGATGCGCCCCATCCACTGACACCCCTGGCACCGACGCACGAGGTCCTGGGCGTCGGTGATGGCAGTCGGCCAGTAAAAGCCTTGCCTGAATGCCTTGCCGACCAATGACCTTGGCGCAAGATGAGACCCGCACGCCCCCGCGTGGATCTCCTCAAGGAGCTTCTTCCCTTCTTCGCGGGGGAGGCAGCGCAGGAGCGGTGCGCAGACGCCTTGTTTGTAGAGCGTCCCTTCAAACACCTGGAAAGATCTGGCACGGTGCTGCAGACGCCGGAGCTCGTCGTGGTCCTCTGGCTCGGCGATGCCCTGCAGGAAATTGAAGATGGGCTCCCGCCAGTCGCCCTACTGGGCGATGTGGTGAACGAGGGCCACATCCCGGTTGTCCTGCGCGATGGCCGCCTGCTGCAACACTTCGTAAAATGCTCCGTCAGGGGGTGGCAGCTGTTGGCTGGCCGCCTTCGCGAGAGCGTCGGCCTGCTCATTGTCCGCGCGAGGGATGGCTTTGACCGTGACACCCAAGAAATGCCTTTCCCTCGCTCTTACAGCCGCGAGGTATTTGGCTAACTCAGGGTCCTTGGCTTGGTATGACTTGTCTACATGGCCTGCCACCAAACGCGAGTCCGTGCGGACGAGTACTCACCGCGCACCAACTGCCTTGAGCTTCGTCAGGCCGAAGAGTAGCGCTTCATACTCGGCTGTGTTGTTGGTGGCCGGGAATGCGAGGCGCGCCGAGTATAGCAGGCGCTGGCCTTCAAGCGTGACGATTACTGCGCCTACGCCCATGCCCGCGACGCCGTAAGCTCCGTCGCTGGTGAGAGTCCAGACCGGGTCATCGTGCTTCTGGGCGGGCTGAGCCGGCGGAGTCAATTCTGCGAGGAAGTCGGCGAGGACTTGGGATTTGATTGCCGTCCGTGAGGCGTATGTCAGGGAGAACGGTGCGAGCTCGGCAGCCCACTTGCCGATGCGCCCCATGGACTCCTTATTGTGTAGCATCTCTGCTAGGGGAAAAGAGGAAGGCACTGTGATCGGGTGGGCCAAAAAATAATGTCGAAGCTTCCTGGAGGCCATGACCAACGCGTAAGCGAGCTTTTCGAGCTCCGTATATCTCATCTTGGCGCCTTGGAGGGCTTCGGAAACGAAGTATACGGGCCGCTGCATGGCGCCTTCCTCTAGGACGAGGACGGCACTGACCGCTGTAGCCGACGCGGCCAGGTAAAGCAAGAGGGGAGCCTCTGGTGCTGAGGCGACCAGAGTGGGGAGGCTCGCCAGGTGTTTCTTGAGCTCGTTGAAGGCCTCCGCACAGTCGCTGTCCCACCAAAATCCGTCGCACCCGCGGAGTGTCTTAAAGAATGGCAGACCCCGCTCCGCTGCCTTAGATAGGAAGCGGCTTAGGGCTGCCATGCGGCCCGCCAGCCTCTGGACCTCCCTCGTTGTTTTAGGCGGCTCCATGCCCAGGATGGCCTCAACCTTGTCGGGATTCGCCTGGATGCCCTGACCGGATACGAGGAATCCCAGCAATTTGCCCGCCTGGACGCCGAAGACGCATTTGTCGGGGTTGAGCTTGATGTCGGCCTTCCTGAGGTTGTCGAAGGTCTCCTGGAGGTCCCGGCCATGCAAAGCAAGCTGCCGGGTTTTGACTACTACGTCGTCGACGTAGGCTTCGACGTTCCTCCCGAGCTGGGCGGCGAGGGCAAGTGCAACTAGGCAGGCAAAGGTAGCGCCTGCGCTCTTTAGGCCGAAGGGCATTCTGACGAAGCAGAAGGTCCCAATTGGTGTGATGAAACTGGTCTTGTCCTCGTCGTCTTCGGCCATGTATACCTGATGATAACCAGAGTAAGCGTCTAGGAAACTCATTAGTTCGCACCCCGCGGTGGCATCGACCAATTGGTCGATGCGTGGCAGGGGGTAATTGTCCTTTGGGCACGCCTTGTTGAGTGCCATGAAGTCGATGCACATACGCCAGGCCCCGCTGGCTTTTTTGACCAACACTGGGTTGGCAAGCCATTCTGGGTGATGGACCTCGCGAATGACCCCGGCCCGGAGAAGCTTCGCCACCTCCAGCTTGGCCGCCTGCTACCGATCCATGGACATACGGCGAAGCTTCTGTTTGACCGGCTTGGCGTCAGGGCGGACCGCCAAGCGGTGCTCGATTACTGCGCGGTCTACACCCTTGATGTCCTCCGGCGACCACGCGAAAATGTCGGCGTTATCCCGAAGCACTTGGAGTAGATCTCGCTCGACCTCCGCCGGGAGCCCTTCGCCAATGGACACGACCTGCCCCTCCGCCCCGGAGCGGAGGGCGTGTCGTCAAGCATGCCCGAGAGGGCGTGCACCGAGCGGTGTAAGCTCCGGCTGCTGACTTCGACGCGTCTTGCGAGGTCCTGGTCGCCGAAGACCGTGATCACGCCCTCCGGGCCTGGGAGCTTCATGCATAAGAAGGAGTGGTGCGGGACCGCCTCGAGGGAATTGATGGCGGGCCGTCCCAATATGACGTTGTAGGGGTGCGGGATGTCTACGACGTCGAAGACGACGTGCGTGCTTCAGACGTTACTCCTCTGGCAGAACGTAACTGGAAGGGACACTTGCCCTATGGCCTCTAGCGGTTGGCCTCCGAAGCCTTGAAGCGGCGCTCCCGATTGCTCTAGGCGGCTTCGAGGGATTCCCATTTGTTCGAGGGCCCCTGCGAACAGGATGTTCGCAGAGCTTCCCCCGTCGACGAGGATGCGCCTGACGTCATGGCCTGCGATGTGAGCCTGGATGACTAAAGGGTCTTGGTGAGGGAACTCCACGCCCCTGGCGTCGTCCAGGGTAAAGGTGATGCTGCGGGGCGGCATCCACGGCTGTGACTGGTCCAAGGGGGCCCCTGATAGGGAGCCTCCGGTGATGACGCTGATGGTGCGGTGCCGCACGCCTTCTTTGGCGGAGGCTCGCAGGGGGTCACCTCTTGGCTGCCGCTCCCGGACTTCTGCCAGGGGCCTGGGGGGTGAGACCCGAGCTTCGGCCACCACCCGTCTCAGTTCTGTGACCGCGGTGCACGCCTTTGTATAGTGATCACCGTAGCCATGCACCTCGCACCACTTGCCGCAATCCCGAAGCTCTTGCTCCGCTCGGGGCCGCTCGTCATGACCGGGACCGCCTTCACATCCCCGGCCTTCTGTCCACGATATGGGGGCAGGTTCCCGAAGGGCGTTCCCAATGCTGAGGACAGGGCGAGCCTTTTGTGGTCTGCGCCCGTGATGCCGGGGCTTGCGCGTGCTCCGTGATGAGCCTTTCGGCTCCTCGGGGCCGTCGCTTCCGGGAGCGTCCTCTCAGGGTTGTCGACTCCGGCCCTGCTTCGGGGAATCCTTGCCCGTTTGCTCCTCGCATGGCAAGCGCTTCGTGTGGGTGAGGTCGGGAGCGGGGGCGTTGCGTCTCCGCGCGTCTTCTTCGGCCCGCGCATACCCTTCCATTTTGTCGAAGAGCTTGGCGACTGTCTCGATAGGCTTGCGTGCGTTGTATTCGGCCAGGGGGCCCGGGCGGAGGCCCTGTATGGCTGCGTTGATGACCGTCGTCTCCTTGACGTCCTTGACCTGGCATCGCACCTTTGCGAAGCGCTTGAAATAGTCCCGGAGGCTTTCCGAAGGTTTCTGCTTCACGGCAAAGAGCTGGTCTGCGTCGACTCGCTCAACATAGTTTCCTTGAAAGTTGTTGTGAAGGCGGTCGCGAAGCTGCTCCCACGCGTAGATGGAGTTTGGCTCTATGGTAAAAAACCAGGAAAGCGCCACTCCTTGCAACGCGAGGGGGAGGCCCTTCGCCTTTGTGGTGTCATCTCCGCCCGCGGCTTCGATGGCGGTTTCGTACACGCGCACGAACTCACAGGGGTCTGTGTCGCCTTTGTACGACTCGATGACACTGGGGAACTTGAAGTCTTCGGGCCATGCCGCCCGCTGCAGTCCTGCCGAAAGCGGGGACTCCGGATCGACGCGCCGCAGCGGCACGCGGCTGGACGTGGGGGCGTCGCGGCTATCCGCCCTTTCCGGCGTGGGCTCTGGCGCGACCACCGGCGCGGCCTGCTGGCTCCGAGCCTCTTGTATGTCGCGGACAGCCCCACGAAGGTCCCCTAGTTCCTGCTGGAACGCTTTGAGGGCCGCCAGCAGGGCGCTTTCGACCGCCTGCGTGGGCGGGGCCGCCGGCTCGCCCAGCGGACGGGCCGGCACAGGTGCGATCGCCTCGCGAGCTCCCGAGCTGCCGGTGAGCATCGCGGCGCGGGCGACGAGGTTTGTTGTCGGAGCGCCGGTGGCGGGGTCGGTCGTCGCAGCGCAAGCGTCGACGTCCTCGACCGCAGCAGCCGATGCCGAAGCCCTGGCGCCCATGCGACGCTCTGACCCAGCCGCCTTTTTTCCCTTCGCCGCCGCCGATGAAGCTTGTTTCGGTGCCATCCTTCTTCGGACTTCAGGCTTGCTCCTGTCCTCCCCACGGACGGCGCCAACTGTTGTGGCTACAGACCAAACAGAGAGAGAGATGGTCGTGGAGAGTTGGGAGTAAGTGATGGTAATGGCTTGGGTCTTCCCCATGGCCTGTATTCCATATATACATACACAGGGAGTGCTTTTACAATTGTACCCTTACACCCGAGTATCCCCCTCTAGGGGCACTTATGTCATTACATGTGTCTCATTTCGGGCTCTATGGCCATCTAACAGGCCTGCTGGGTTTAGGTGGGGGCCACCCCTACAACACAAAGAAAAAAAGAAAAAGAGAGAAACATTATGTTAACAAACTAATATGTTCTAAACGGCTTTTAACTTCTAAAAATTAGAAACTATTGTTGTTTGAAAAGAGCCTAAGATGAATTTGCCCCGTTTTGTCATATACCAGTAA
The DNA here is from genome assembly GCA_017311315.1 of Dendrocalamus latiflorus. NCBI lineage: Eukaryota > Viridiplantae > Streptophyta > Magnoliopsida > Poales > Poaceae > Dendrocalamus > Dendrocalamus latiflorus. Next base: position 12,975,531 of record CM029648.1, on the reverse strand, counting down.
TTTTATGGGTTAGGCTTTTTTAGACGGAACACTGAGATTCTATTAAAACGTGAAACTAGCCAAATCACTAGCCAACAAAACACAAACAAAGGGTGAACATCCTCAGGGAGCACATGCTCCTCTTGATTGGAATTACAGTTCCTCCGACAATACTAAAACTTCCAATCTATTATATTATTAAAGTAAGGATAAAAAAGCCACCATGTTCACTCTTAAAAGGTAGAAATTCCCACATTAATCACAAGAAAAAAAGAAAGATCTACACCATTGACCATGGTGGGTCCAGATTATAACAGTTTGGATTAAAAGAAAGAATTTATGTCAAGTACAATCTAAATAATAACTAAAATTCAAAATAAGACAAAAGGAGTCACCACGCTTGCTCTCAAAGGGTAGAAATTTCCACGTTAATCGGAGGAAAAAAGATAAAGATCTATATCGTTGATCATGGTGACTCTAGATTATAACAGTTTGGATTAAAAGAAATAATTTATGTCAAGTACAACCCAAATAATAACTGAAATTCGGTATAAAAAATAAATAAAATTAGCAATTTGATTTTTATACGAATTCCTAAGTAAAATATCTAAATAAAATAATTCAGAATCAAAATTAAATAAAAATTAGCAATTGAATTTGTATATAAATTCAAACAAAAAATAACTGAAATTCGGAATAAAAAATGAAATAAAATTAGTAATTTTCTTATATAAATTGCAAAAAATCTCCAAATAACTATAATAAGATAAATATTAAACAAAAATTTGCAACTACATTTGCATATGAATTCCAACTAAAAATTGAAATAGAAAAACAAATTTGTAAACAAATTCCACACAGTTTCGAAGTAAAATCCTTAAATTGGAAAATATCATAATAAATTAAATAAAATCGTCAATTTTGTTTCCATACGGATTACTAAGTAAAATCCCTAAATAAAAATAATTTGGAATAAAATTAAACAAATATTCAAAAAATAATTGAAATTCTGAAAAATATAATAAAATTAGCAAATTGATTTCGATATGAAATCCAAAGTAAAATCCCTAAATAATTATAATTCCATATAAAAATAAATAAAAATTGTAATTGGATTTGTATATGAATTTCAACAAAAAAATAATTGAATTTGAAAGTAAAAAATAAAAGAAAATTTCAATTCGATTTCTATATAATTACAAAGTAAAATACCCTAAATCTTAAAATAATTTAAATAAAATTAGCAATTTGATTTGTATGCAATCTCCAATAAAAACAAATAAAATGTTGCTAAAATAAAAGTCATAACAAATATAGCATGAATAGTATCGGTGGAGAGCACGAAAGAGAGCAATGGTGTTGATTTATTTAACAAGAAGACATTGACCTATCAGGAAGCGAAGGGCAGAGGCAATGGCGGGGGAGATGAGGACAATGTTGTGCTGCCCACTTAGCTGTTCGACAATAAAAATATCGTGTTGCTAGCCAAAGTCGTTGAAGAAAACTTTGAGAGTCAAAGGAGCCAAAGGGCACAACGACGAGCTTCGGCAAGGAGGAGATGAAGCTTTGCATTAAAGATGAACTATAATGATATGGAGCCATTAGATAGCTAGAAACGTGTCATTACTGGTGAGGAGAACGACGTCACCGACGATAGCGAGAATATTCTCCATATCGTTAGACAACAACTAAAGTAGACATGTCAGCATCAATAAAGATACAAAGTCACCGTGGTTGGTGAGGAAACTACAATGCTGGGGTGGACAATGTCAAAGAAGAGCAGTGATTGATATAACAAAAGAGGGACATTAAACACTTATAACATCATGCATGTGTATATCCATGCATGCATCCATACAAACCGAAGCAGAGATGGTACACCATAGGGAATAGGCTTAGAACCACCCGCGAGAGCATGACCGTTGTCCTTGGTAGAGATCAATGACGGTTGCACATTTATGCATGTTTGATGCTACAACTATTAGCATTAAGCAACAATTAGAGAAAAATAGAAGATAACTATGTGGTGGAGTATTGTGTTGGAATAGGTAGCAGTGAAGAGATTGTATTAGAGTGGGTAACAACTAAGAGGGACCGATCAAGAATTAAATACGTTGTTGGAGGTTGAGGTAGAAAAATTATAGTGGCGAAAAGTGATGGAAGACACATGGTTTGGTAGGCTAGCCAGCATGTGAGGGATTATAAATTTAAGATAGGTTGCCTATGGTGCATCGGTGTATGCGTGAGCTATATACTCTAATACCATGTAAACTAATAAGATAATTTACCGCACATATAATCAACATATTGCTTTGAAATTAAATAGAGGTACATATGCATGCATATATTTTTTGAAAATAGTAACTAATGGAGAAAGAATAGGGATATGCAACTACATGATCCATGCATAATAGAGAGTGCTTATGTTTTTAAGAATCTCAACAATTTAGTATGCTCAATAATTTTCTTCCATCAAGCTTATACTTCAATTACATTCTTTAAGCTATATTTTTTAAAGCTTCTATTATAATTTATAATATTTATGATGTCTTAAAATTGTAAATAACCAATGAGATACGTAAACATATTATCAAACATCTAAGTTATAAAGTTTGATACTAAAAACTTTGAAACAAATCTAGCCGCGAAGTGTATGGGCCACACTACTAATTGTTACACTACTACAAAAGAGACTATACTAGATGGTTACATCATAGACAGTTCATAGGAAACCGTCTGTACTTCAACTATCACAGATGGTTTATACTAACAATCGTCTGTGATATTTTCACAGACGGTTATTAACACGAACCGTCTGTGATAATTGAGACATCACAGGCGGTTCATGTTAATAATCATCTGTGAAAGTTGCGGATATCAAAGACAATTCATATAAACAACCATCTCTGATATTGCGGACATCACAAACGGTTCTTATAACAAACCATCAGTGATATTACGGACATCACAGACGGTTTGTATGAATAACCGTCTATGAATTATCGCAGATGGTTATTAATACAAACTGTCTGTGATAGTGTCATATCACAGACGGTTTGTAGTTGGAACCGTCTAGGATAATCTGTGCTATTAAATAGCAGGTGTACATGGTCTCGACACAGATCTATCTTCGTTGTGCTGCATCGGTGGAGCGAGGCAGCTGGCTTTGGATAGTTTGGTGAAAACATATCACTTGTAGATCTATATACATCTTCTTGGTGATCATAGGTTAGCATAGGAAAAGTTTCCATAGGATTGAATTTCTACAAAATTCCTCTAAAAATCCTTTGTCTCAAATATAGTGTGGATGTAGGACTTGTTTTGGTTGGTGGCGTGAGTGACGTGCCTGAGAGGAAGCCAAACTTCTAATGATTTTTGTCTGCCCAGGAACGCTGAATTTTTGTTGTTTGGTTGGATATCCGAGTCTGAGTTTTTCTTACATATCTATACTAATATAAAAAGTATCAGTTTAATTAAACCATTTGTTATCCAACCATGTTAATACCCTTCTCTCTTGATAGTTAGATCAACGTAATCCAATGGCTAACATTGCAAGTTGGTCCTACCAGATAAATATCTACACCGTTTATTTAGTTCATCCAACATCCACAATTACAAGTTGGTCATGCCAATCCCTCTACCTCGTGCGTTCGCCTACCCGGGCACCAATGCCTCATGTCGCACCCCCAGCAATCTCGCATTTCCATAAGATTATTTCCATCAGTGCCGCCTCTCACGCCCGCAATCCATCGGCACCGCCCCAATGCTCCTCGCTCCCGTGACGCCCCCTGCTCTACACCCTACCCCCATGCTCCATCTCTCCGCGCTGCTCCGCCCATGCGCCACCGCTCCTCCCCCTCTACTGCTCTGCCCCCGCGCCGCTGCTCCTCCCACCTCTGCTCTCGCCCGGCCCCCTGCTCCACTGCTCCATCCCCTCCGCTCCCTGCCGCTACCCTCCGCTCCCGCGCCACCCCTGCTCCACCGCACTCTGTGCTCTGCCCTACTTGGCTCCTGCAGCGCTGCTTCACCACACTTTGTGATACGAACAGCCCTGATCTTCTCGACGTAGGATCACGATAACTAGTTCATGGACTCACAGCTCTTTGAAAATTCGCCAAGATACACCAAACTTTCTTCACGAGACCACGAGTGAAGAAACGTCATGCCCTCAATTCCCAATGGAAAAGCAAACACGACCTTGATTCGAGAACGATCACTCAATTCCTCTCAAGTAATCCTTGCATGGACATTATGGTGAAAAGAAATAAGCAATATGCTATTCTAGTTTCAATATGAAGAAAAGTGGTCTTGAACCCTAATGGAGGGGGGTGGCGGCTACTTAAAGGCACACCCTAACCTTACGCACGCACACTTTAGGCCTAAGGCCGAGTTCCAATCTGGTTCGGCCCAAGAGACCAAATCAAATTCTACTACTCAATTCCATAATAACTCGGATACAACTACTTGATATGGTTCGGACTCAACTCGTAAAACGAGATACATGACCGAAATTAGGTGGGTTTCGGTCAGCCCAAGTGGCACGTAGGCCGAGCACGTGTTTTCTTCTGTTTTGGAGCGACATTCAAAGAAACAGCCATAACTTTTGCGTACGAGCTCCGTTTTTGACGTTCTTGTACTTGTTTCAAAGCTAACGAAGAGTTTGATCCAAAAAAGTCCAGATCTAATTCATTCGCGAGGCTCTAAAAAATAATGCATCTCCAAAAAAATGTCATTTAGGCCCTCAAAACGGCCTCCGAAGTTTCCAGACCGCATAATCCCTCTTCTCGACTGCATCGACCTTCGTGAGTGAGCTCCTCCTCATACCTAAGCACACACAACACACTATAATTAGGTAGTAGAAAATTCTTATTAAAATTATACTCTTTAAAGAATAAATTCACCTATTGTTGGAGCTTCTTTGCTCGTGCTCGTGTAATCGGTCCTGTTGGTTCAATTGGAGGAGTTGGAGCTTCTTGCACAGGAGTGGACGAACTAGGACTAGCAGGGGTGTCCTCAGCACTTTGCCCCTCCAATCCGTGCACTACGACCCCTCCTCTACCGCATCGCTGCACTCGGCTCCCGTGGTGCTACTCCGTCACACTCCGCCCCCTTCCGATCCTGTAGCTACGACCGGTTCACTGTATGCCTAGACTAACACAAGGTTTGTGATGTCCTTCCCCATCTTCTTGAATTTAGTTGATTGTGGAAAATAAGCTCCATGATCATTATATCATAACACCTTATTGCTTTTAGCATGTAATTGCTTGACCAAGTTGACTACCTAGGAGTTTGAGTCCTTCGACCATGGTACTTTGACCATGGCTCTTCGACCATGGAGTTGTTGGAACTAAACTCATTAACTCCGATTGCTACTCGCCAAGAGAAAACACACATATGCTTTATTCCTTGAAATGACACATGCATATGATTGTGATTCATTGACTCATCCGTTACTCGTATGCCTAGTGATGACTTACGACCACTGTTCCTTGACCATGACTACTGGACCATGATTGCTCGACCATGCCACTTCGACTATGGCTGCTTGACCACGGCTTCTTGACCACGACACTTCGACTGCAACTCCAACCATGGTACTTTGATTGCTTCTCCAACCACAGCTTCTCAACAACAGCACTTTGATCACTTCTTCGACCATGGCACTTCAACCGCTTCTCCAACCACAGCTTCTTGACAATGGCACTTCGACCGCTTCTTCGGTAGTACCGCTCACACAGAGCCGATACAACCAGTCTTCGAGCACTGACCGGGTATTGTAGCTTACGAGTACCGACTGTCTACTGTATCTTAGGACCACTACATAGCTGGACTCATGACTGCGACTGCTATGACATGTTCACTCTAGCTATGATTGGTTGACTATAGCTATGACCGGTTCACTATATGCTCGAACTAACACAAGGTATGTGATGTCCTCCCTCATCTTTTTGAATTTAGTTGATTGTGAAAAATAAGCTCCATGATCATTATGTCATAACACCTTATTGCTTTTAGCACGTAATTTTCTGAACAAGTTGACTCCTTAAGACTTCGAGTCCTTCGACCATGGTACTTTGACCACTACTCTTCACCATGGTGTTGTTGGAACTGAACTCATCAGCTCTGATCGCTACTCGCTGGGAGAAAACGCACACATGCTTTCTTCCTTGGAACGACACACGCACACGATTGCGACCCATTGACTCATCCGTTACTCGGATGCCAGTGATGACTTACGACCACTGCGCCTCGACTTCGGCTGCTTGACCACAGTTGCTTGACCACGACTGCTCGACCAAGCTTTCAAGCCCACGACACTTCGATTGCAACTCTGACCATGGCTTTTCGGCCACAGCACTTCGATCGTAACTCTGACCATGGCTTCTCAACCACGGCACTTCGACCACTTCTCCGACCACGGCTTCTCGACTACGACACTTCGACCGCTTCTTCAATAGTACCACTCATACAAAGTTGGTACTACCTGTCATCGAGCACCGACTGAGTACTGTAACTTATGAGTATTGACCGTCTACTGTAGCTTACGACCGCTACGTAGCTCGACTCACAATTGCGACTACTATGACTGGTTCACTATGGCGATGATCGGTTGACTGTAGCCACGACTGGTTCACTGTAGTCACAACCGGTTCGCTATAGCTACAGCTCCTACGCAGATCGACTAATTACCGCGACAGCTACGATTGGTTCACTGTAGCTACGACCGATTTACTGTAGCTACGACCGGTTTACTGACTCCAAGGTCTTCGACTCTGGGGTCTCCGACTACATAGACTTCGGACACACTGAGTACTCGAAGGCATGAGTACTCCACACACGATTACAATTTACAACAAGATTAGTTCCAATAGGTGTCTCGATCACGGCTCTTATGGTCGTACTGCTCACACAAAGCCGGTATACCAGTCTTTGACACTAAGGTCTTCTGAGCACCGACCAGCAACTATAGCTTACGACTACCGACCAGTACTGTAGCTATGACAATCGACTGATTTACTGTAGCTACAAACACAAACACAGATCTGACTAAGTCTGTAACCACACATAGACCTGACTAAGTTAACTCCTTGCGACTTCGGCCTGCTTCTCGACCATGGCACTTCGACCCAGTACTTTAACTACGGCTCTTCGACCCGGTAATTTGACCACGGCTCTTCGAAAATGGCACTTCGACCACGGCAGGGGGTGGTGCGCCCTTTGTGCGGTCGGCAGTCGCTCGAGGGGGCCAAAGGAGGAATTTCGTGGGAGGGGGCTAAAGGGGGAATTTCTCTGTCACAGGGGTCAAAAAATGACCACGCTTCACCAGGGGTCCAGTTCCTCGACCTCCGGTCCATCATAGCTATCATATTCATTCTCAAGAACGTGATAGAATTTGTTGGCTTTCTGTCATGAGGTGTGCCTGACCATATGACTTATAAGAAATTCAGTCATGAGGTATGAAGCAAAATTTGTATTTTATTTCTGAACATATAATCAATACTTTTGACATAGATTTTACATGCATGCTTATTAGTAGAAATAAAAAGGTACACTTCCATAAACGAGAAAGCGTATAAAGCAAAGAATGCCGCTTTAACTAATTAGATCAAAGTAAATCCACTAAGGTAGTAAACCATAGCTCTTATCCATACATTTGGCGGCCATAGCGCCGAAAGATCCCTTATCCATCCGATCGAACCCAGAGAAAGGGAACAAAAAAAAAAAAGAAAGAAAGAAGAGAAAACACAGCAGGGGATCAATCCCCAATCCCCCAAACAATTGATCCATGACCTCAGCCCGTTGGATTAACCTACAAGTTTTGCCTAATGCAAGCATAATTTGATGGAACGAAGCATCATATCTGGGTGCCGATCCTACAGAAAATCCATCTCTCGAGGCTGGGAAGAGTGCCGGTGAGGATGGAAGGAAGATGGTACTCTCAGTTGAGAGGTACCGTATACATACGAAAACCAGCCTGCTCACTTAGCAGCCGTTTGTGCTCCAATTGTTTGTTTATCCAGTCGTGACCTTCCCTTGCCATATTCGATGAATCGCGGGCGCCTTCTTAGCAGCCTGCCAACGCCACGACAAAAAAGTCTTCAAGCAACACCGCTTGCCTTTGACCAGGCCTATCTACTCCTTCCATTATTTTTTATTTAATATTTTTAATTTTTTATGGTTTTTGAGATATAAATTTGATAGTTATTTTTATGACTTTATACTAAGATATACTAATAAAATTATAATATAATTTTTTTGTATAATCAATCTAGATAATTTTAAATCTATTAATAGTTAAACTTTGAAAAGTTTGATAATATGAATTATACGAAGTTAAATAAAAAAGAATAATGAGAGTATATTTTTTCTCCAAGATGCTCCGGAGTTTCAACATCGAGTGGCAGCGTTGCCGCAGCGTTGCACGCGGCCACTTATCGTGAAGGCACGACGAACTAATTTCTCACACGCACCATCAAGAAGTCAAGAACGAAGCAACCAAGCACCGGGCACCGGCCATGTCGTCCGTGAAGGCCGCGTCGTCGAAGCGCGTCATCCTAGTGCACGACACGGGCCACGGTCGGTGGTGCTGGTACAGGGTCGCCACACTGTTGCGCGCCGCAGGCCACCGTGTGGATGCGTCAGACCTCGTGGCCTCGGGCCCCGAAGCGCGCCGGCTGCGGAATGCGCCCACGTTCGAGGACAACACGCGGCCGCTGCTCGACGCCCTCCGCGCGCTCCAGGAGGGCGGTGCTGGTGTGTAACGCCCCGCATTTTTCTAACTAATCTAATCATCATAATTAGCATAATCATAATGATTAAACGGCCAAATTAATATTAAGGATCTAATTCTCTAACTCGGTTGTTGTCGCAGAATTTCAAGTCAATCATCGCAAATTAAATCAAATCCCGAGTCATTGCAAATCAAAATGTAAGAATTTATTATAAATGATTCACAAGTGCAGTATAGAGAGTCAATTACAAATGTGAATTCATCTCATACATATTCATTTACATCCTGATCAACAGAGAATAGAAATTACATTCGGATTGATACACATTCTCCTCTGTACATCAACATTAAGAAAAGACGAGGGTACACGCATAGCATCTCATACATTAGAATTCACCAACGAACCAACCCTGCACCGCTATTTCCTTGTGAGTAAATTAGTATTTAAGATGCCGAAAAAGACCGAACAAAAGAATGAATAAAACTAAATCAATCAAAGCAAGAGGAAAGAGATTGCCGTCAGAGCCCTAGAGGTTAAGTTCGGGTTGGACAGTCCGTTCATAGAGATACCTGACCGTCTGGGGGCCAGTTGGTACCTCTCAGAACCATAGGGTCATCACTCGGCGTAAATAAACCTGAGTTACTCTCCAAAGATGTAGAAACTAGCCAACTATCCAAAAATCACCAAAATACCCATGTATCCCCACAATACCAGGAAAGCCAGCAAAGCCTTTCTGGGCGCCACAATCATAGAGAGGACAGCGCAACCTTTCGAGAAGACACAACACGATAGAGCGCACACAGCCAACTGAGTAGAAGAGAAGGGAGAAGAAAGCCATGGCACCAGCCAACTCTTTTCCACTCTCCTTCCTTCTCATCCTCCAAACCCTCAAAAACACACAGCCATGGAGCGTCAGCCATCATAAGACAATAGGGAAAGCCGATTAGGAGCAAGAAGCCGAGAAGAAGCTAGACCACAGGCCACAAGACCGTCAACCCTAGCTAGGAGGAAGTCACCACCAGTCGGCACACAAGTGACCAAGAAAGCGACTACCACTAGCAATTTCCAATTCCTTCCCAAAGCAACAAGACAATCAACCGACAAAGGTATCCCACCATCCATTCTCAGTAATAGCAGCAAGTTCTTAAGATTAAATCATGCAAAATCGTAGCCAACCAGCAATCAACTGAATGACATAGCATCACTAGGGCATCACCTAGGCACCACAGAGTACATGCGCATGAAGGAAATGAGTAGAGGGGAAGAAGGTTACTGTAGGTGAGGATTGGCGGTGGTGTACTACCATTGGCTTAGTACTCACACCCAACAGCCACCCCACACTCCCTCGACGTGTGGGCGGCTTTGAGCTCTGCCGTGACTAGCCAAGGCAGCTCACCTCCATGCCCATCACATCTTGAGCCAAAAATGGAACTAAACCAAAATAGTAACACAAGCTCAACCATAGAAAAGAAAAGGGGCAACGAAAAGGGGGCATGGGAACCCGCATCCGGGTGAAAAAGGAGGAGCTAGATCCGGGCCTTAGGCCACGGGTCTGGTGGCCGGAGGGGTTGAGGTTGAGGGCATCTAGAAGCACGAGCGGAGAGGGTGGCCAGTGAGAAATGCTGATGGCGGCGAGGCCGGGAGGCGACACAAGACGGTGGAGGCATGCTGGAGCGAAATGAGGAGAGGAGACGCCGAGCTGGAGCCGGAGGCGGAGGCGTCAGGGCTGGGTAGGGCCACAGCAGTGTAGCGTCAAGGGGCCAAGGACGTGGCGCCGAGGTAGATCCAGATTGGTGCGAGGAGAACAGCCAGGGAGAGAGAAAGAAAAGAGGAAAATTGAGGGAAATCGGCCAGGTGAAAAAGAAAGAAAGAGGGGGGAAAGGAAGAAAAGAGAGAAAGAAAAAGAGAAAAAGGAAAAAGGAAAAAAATAAAATAAAAATGAAATTAGGCCAAAAATAAAAATGTGCAAACTAAAGCTGGCTAAATTCAGAAGTGCATGTTAACCGAGACAGTTATAGATATCACACACACTTAAATTTATTCACAGTTAAATTAAATAGATGCTTTAAGGGCAACATAATTAAATTGTTAAATTATTAATTGCATAAGGCTCACAGAAATTCTTATGAGGATTACTTGAGATCGTGATATAAACTTTCACTATTAACTTAGAAATCCTAAGATTCCTAAGCAATTAATCAACCATCATTTTAACATGCCACTGCATGGCTACGATTAAAATAAACCAGGAACCCTAGAAATCCGTAGATAAGTAAGGCAAATGATTAGAAACTTTATAAGAATATTTTAAGATAATTCACCGACTAATTAGCCTATACTATATTATCTCTTCAATACCATAGATTAAACTCTAGTACTCGTATAATCTACAGGCAAAATAGCGGGTCTTCAGTGGGAATTGTATCGGGGTAGCGTGGAGGCTCATAGCTTTATTTTAGACTCAGGAAAGTATTCCTTTGAGCAACTATTCAACGTATATTCCGTAAAACAAGTATTTCTATATTAATTCAGTATCACTCTGCATCAAAGCTGTGAAAAGTATTTAAATCAATGAAAGGCTATAAGAAAGAAGATAAAAGAGATAGATGGCAACTGCTTACAGAGATAGATGGCAACTGACGGAGCAGTTGGCCACTTAGATTAATTAAGAAGGTGATCAGAGGTTGCCTTGGCAGGTAACAGAGAGGCAGGTTGGGACCTCTGCATAAGAATATAATATAAGGAGTTACAAACTTCATCTGTGTGAATGGACCGTACTAAGACGCATCAACCAACATTTCGTCTAAGGGCGGATAGAATTAGTAATTCTATCAAGGTTATTATATTCTCCACATAGGTAAGTATTAATTAGGGGAGGAACCGACAAGATCAGCCAGACCAGAACCAGAGGGGGGATTCCATAGCCGCAAGAACTCGAAACTGGTAAGTAGGCCAGAAGTGGGGGATACGGATCGCAAGAACCCAGGATTGGTCAAAATACCAGAAGCGGGGTACATGAAGGTGATATATTATGCAGTTGAATGTTGGGTGAGGTTCAAAAACCACCCCAGCCAGCAGTTGCTATTGGTGTGTCTGGTACACCACCCCAGGCTGCCAATTCACTGGGTGGAGATATAATATGCTAAGATAGATATAAAAGTTATGTACTCTTATTTGGGCGCCGCATCATAGGAAATGTGAGGACCCAAGAGCCACTAGGATCAGAGTGATGATGGGCAAAGTGGTACAAGCTTGCACAATGCTATACAAATCATGAATTCATGCTTGTCTCCGGGAAAGTAGAATTACGGAAACTTATGGGGGTTTTAGCTGTTCACATGAATGTTTAGTAGTTTTCCCAAAATAATGAATCCGAAATCTTTTACAACTTAAAACCATTATTTTCTATGTATCAGAGAATGAGATGGAGTATAAAATGGGAGATGACAATAGAGTGCATATTTGTTATATAAACTTGCTGAGTACTCTCTACTCACCCTTGCTATTATTTACTTTGTTTAGAGGATAGCCAGGTGGAAACTGGCGGGGATGAGGCCTACGCAGAGGAGTCTTATTCCCAGTGGGAGGGAGGTTGTACTGAGATCGAGCCATATGAGGGTCACTCCGTATATGAGGACTGGGATGACTAGAGACCTAGGAGCAGCTCGGACTCTACTACTAGGGTATTTGTGTTATTAATGTATTGTAGTTGTATTCTTTCTCTTGTATAATTAGAGTTCTGAACTAGACTCTTTCATGGTATTGTAATATCTTAACTAAATAAGTTGTATGAACTTTAGCCCTGCATGGTGATGTGAATGTATGTAATCTTCTATCTCTAATGATTATTCTGCAGCAACACTCTGATGGGCTTATTATTCATTAAAGTGATGTTTTATCAGCTAAATCAAATAATAATCTATTGGGCCATAGTTTCGGCGACATGAGCGTCGTGCTCGCCGCTGAGGAGTTCTCGGAGAAGGAAGTAGCAACTGTGTTCGTTGCCACGTTCATGCCGGACTGACCAACAATTTTCTAAAAATAATTAATTTTTAATTCCAAATTACAGTATTATATCTATTTTCATTTTTTATAGTTTTGACCATATGTCGCTCTATGGTTGGACGACTTGGGATGGTCACCCAATCGTTGGACGATAGGTGGCCAAGTCACCTAACTGTTGGCGACTAGACCATATCACCTAACCGTGGAGCGATAAGACCCTAAGTTGCCCAACAGTTGCGCAATAATCCTCTAGTCGTCCAACTGTTGGGTAATTTTTAAAAAATATATAATTATTTTATTAATCAGATAGAAATAATTGTGGGGGTAAATGGTAAATGTTGTAGGTAGGTAACATTTAACAAATCTTATTTGTAAGTTGTTTTTCAAATAAAATGGCAGATAATGTTGGTTGATCCATTTGTGATTTTTTTAGATTGTGAATGGTACGAATTCTACTAGATTTGCAATAACATTTTGTGATCGTCGTATGTTGTTGTAGTGTGATAAATTTTTTAAAAAAATTTGCGAGGATGATTGAGTTAGCAGTGATTCATAAGTAAAAATATAAGTGATATTGCGATGCAACCGAGAATTCATACATGGAGGAGAACTTCGAATAAATGACGGAAGCAAAACAACATGACCGTTTATCCAACAAGGGGTTATATGGCACGCGGGCTAACAAACCAAGAATGGTGCGCACATGCCTTTAGAAAATTAGAAATACATGGAACATATAGATGAAGAGCATCAAACTACTGCATGGAACGTGGCCATTTGCCCTTGTGGCCAAGCTCGACATTGTAGTTCTTACCGTCGGCCATGGTCTTGGCTGCCAGTTTGCACCTTCTCTCGTGCTCCTCCTCACGAGTCTCCCGCTCCCTGCGCCTGCATGCCTCTAGGTGAGCTTGCGTCTCCTGCCAGATACGCCCGCTTCGATCTTCGCTGCAATGCCACTCCTTCATGCTCCCGCGTGCCGTCTGGGCGTCCTACTCCTTGCAGTCCAAAAGCCACTGGTTGTGCGGGTGGATCTCCTAGTTGATCCATTTGTGATAGACGCATAGTGGATTTAGAGACTACGGGAAGTGTAGAGAGCTTGTTAGTGTGTGCCATACAAGAAAATTAGTAAGGGAATGTATTATAACCCATTCTTACCGGCTACCGGTAGTGGGCCGTGTCTCAACACCGGTCGTGATAGTCCTAAGCGTAGATACTGCATCTCCAGTAACGTATGCCTAAGCTCAACCGCTCCTTGGACTTAAAGAACTTGCATGCATCGTTGCACTAGCAGAGGGGGTTGTCTCCCCCATGAGTGGGTCTTGCGGCAAACGCTCGGTGGGTACGTTGATGTATGGGTTGGGGTTGGAGGTACGGGGAAATTTGCTTCGGGGGTTTAAGGTACGGGGGTTTCGCTTCGGAGGTTCAAGGTACGGGGAGCTTTGCTTTCGTGGAGGTGGCCTCCTAGCATGCTCTACTTGCGTCGTGTGATCTTCCTAATCTTCCTCAACAATATCTGTATCTGCCTGTCGGGTGGGCTCAGCGTGCGGTGTGCGATATTCCGGTTCTACCGACACAACATCGCCCTCCGTGTCCTCTTGATGAACCACGTGTTGCGCGCCCGAGTTGCTCCCACCAACCGGATCTCCAGTGACTTCCTTCTGATATGGTTGCACGAGTAGCACGCACTCGTAACCACATCGCCGACAGCCTTCAACAAAGCCTTTCCACGTAACCGTGATCACAATCTTCTTAACTCTCACCGAATGTCCGTGGCAGACCGACTCCAAAGCCCATATAGGACAACACCACATACTTCAGGGTTCAAGGAGAAGCTGCGTGTGAGTCAGTACAGAACATCTCCGATTTAAGCATTCTCCACGTCCGGGAGTACCATACTGACTTGCGAGAAACTAAGCAAGTCAGCACTGTATGGACCTTCATAAATGGTACTAACACCATAATGCACTTTCAATGTTGTCGATTTCGACATGACTGGTTTCTCACTACAAATATTACATTTGTTAACATACATTCACTAAATACGTATCTACATATTGTCTACATTCGGATGAGAACAAAAAAGGGATGAGCCTATTACCTTCACGCGAAGACCTTTTCTTCTTATCAACGAGTTTCCTTCGTTTTTCTCTCTAACCTCATGAGCTCCTCTCCTCTTCTTCTCTCCTTCTCCTGAGCTCCTCTCCACTCATTCACTCCCTCTCCCGATTTGCTCTCCTCTCCTTCACACTCTTTCCCAAGCTTCTCTACTTCACCATGTCTCCTCCTCTCTCTCTCTCTCTCTCTCCCGAGCTTCTCTGCTTCTCCTCCTCTTCCTCTTTTTTCATCTCTCAAGCTCTTCTCGTTTTTCTTGTGAGAGAAATGATAAGAGACCCCGTGAGGGTGTCGGGTCAAAGGGAAAAGGGCGGGCTAGTAGCAAGTAGTCGCCCAACAGTTAAGCAACTTATGTCATCCAACAGTTGGACAACTAGAGGTTGCCTCGTGTCGTCCAACGGTTGGGCGATTTGCTCATGTCGCACAACCATGTGGTGACATATGGCTATTTTTGCAAAATAGAAAAATACAGGTATAATACTATAATTGAGAATTAAAAATTAACTATCTAAAAAAAATTAGCGTACCAATCGTGCCCCCACGTCATCGAGAAGGTAATCGCATTCCGCCTTTCGGCGTTATAGCGATCTGCATGCATGCGAGTGACAACCAAATTTATCATCACGTACTCCCTCAAAACCAAATCGAATTGACCAACCATTATCGATCGACAAACCATTGGCATAAGTTTCCTTTTTCTATAAGCTCCAAGAATCAGATTGGATGGACACCGTGATGGATCCAAACCACGCTCCTCCTTCCATGTTCTTCGGGCCGGTATTCCTGCGGAAGAAGCTCTACCACCTGAGCCCACCAGAGGCACGTACTAGACTTCTACTAGTTTAGTTACTAGTAATCGATTATTTATCCATCTCCTGATCAAATTAAATAGAACTAATTCCTAGCAATTGTCTCATTTCACATAATAATACTATAGGATTACACACTGGGAGAGAACCTGGTTCGGCTGAGCAGTGAGCTCCATGTACGTGGCTGACCTGCAGAGGCAGCCGCCGTTCAGTGAGGGCCGGTACGGATCGGTGAGCAAGTTGTACGCGCGTCGTCGTCAAGCAGGACCTGGGCATCATCGAGGAGCACCAGCGGTGGATGGTCGCCAACTTCCTTGTGACGGAGGTTAGGGAGATGGCCGGCGCCGACCACATGGCCATGCTCTCCGATCCGCACCGGAGGAGCTGGCAAGTCACGTCGCCGACGTCGCAAACGCCTACGCCTAATTGACTGATCGGGCGTCGTAAATTGGATGGTTCATGTTTTTCTGAACATGAATTGGACGGTTGTTGATACGACATGATTGAGGTCCTGTTTAAAACATCTTTTGTTGATAATTTTTGGTTGTAACTATTGGCTTTTGAGTGAACTGATCAATGTAGTAGCTGTTAGCTTTTATTGATGCATCAATTAAAGAAAAAATAAAAAAATTCCGTTATATCTTCACAGAACGCATAAGAAAAAGGATAAGAAACCACGTTAATAAGACAATGTGTTGAAAACGGCTTTTGGTTTATAGCAAAAACCGTTTTGAATGGACCGAAGCATTTTGAGAGTAATTGATCACATGAGGTTGACAGAAAATGGATTTGAAGTTTTTTGAAAGGTGAATGAAATTTGAAGTTTGTGTTGCAAGTTTGAGCTTGAAAAGGACTGGAGCTTTGTGAACCCCATAGACAACCCCCGATGACAATACGATGGACACAGATTCCTAGATTTTTTAAAATAATCTATTTTTTATTCAGAATTATAGTAATATGCCTACCTTTTTTTGCAGTAATAACCATCTGTCACTCCACGGTCGAACGACTAGCACATGTCATTCAACCATGGAGTGACTTGGCCCTTTACACTACAAGAAATTTGAGTATCAGTGACGAATATAGTTATGATGAGAAACGAAAATGTCATAGATTGGCTATCATTCCGTGACGATTCAAGTGATTTCGTCATTAATATGCGGGACGGTACCTTCGACGCCTAGTTTTGTGACGAAAACAAATATTTGTCACAAAATATACAGAAAACCATGATGATTGTTTATATTCGTCATCAAAGAAATTATTATTGGTGACGATTTATTGGATGACGAAAAAAGTGTTGTCAAAAAAAAGTGGCATGTGGGCCATCCTAAAAATAATAAACCGAGTATATCACCCCCGCCCTCCTCCGATACTCCGCCCCCCCCTCTGGCGCTCCCGCTCGCACGGCCCGCCTCCTCCTCCTCCACCATCCGCCTCACCCCGCCGCCGGCCTCCGCCTCCGTCTCCACCCGACCGCCGGCCTCCGCCTCCGCCTCCACCCGGCGCCAGCCTCCTCCTCCGCCCCCACCCGGCGCCGGCCTCCTCCTCCGCCCCCACCCGGCCGCCGGCCTCCTCCTCCGCCAGTCCGCCCCCAGATCCGCCTCCTCCTCTTCCATTCGCCTCCTTCGCCCCCCACCCGGCCGCCGGCCTCCTCCGCCCCCACCCGGTCGCTGGCCTCCTCCTCCACCCCCAGATCCGCCTCCTCCTCCTTGCGGCCGCCCACCACCCCCCGTCCTCCTCTCGGTCAGCCGCCTCCCACATCCTCCTCCCCGCCGGCTGCCGCCCGGCCGCCCCACCGCCCCCCGTCCTCCTCCCGACGCCTCGTCTCTCTCTGGCTTGCCTCCTCCTCCCCCGTCTGCGCTGCGGCGATCTAGGGTTTGATCCCCAACTCCGTCGCCGACGCTGCCAACCTCCCCGTGGAGGCGCTGTCGCTCATCGACGTCGCCGCCGAGGATGACCTCCTCCTTGACCTCGCCTCACCGCCCCCGCTGCCGTCGCCGCATCCCCATCCGCCCCACGCAGGTGAACGAGCGATCCGTTTCTGTGTGTTCCATTTCGGGAGGTTTTTTTTTTGGGGAATTTGGGCGTTGATTGGTGGTCGTGGCGGTTGCGATTTGGAGATCTGACGGACCGTTGCCGCGATTTTTAGGGTTGGGTGCCGAAGCTTCTGATTTGGAGCCCGCTGGCGATTCTTCGGCGGCGGGGCGGGTTCTGGATCGGGACGGCGAGGTGGAGCAAGTCCCCGAGCGTTCGGAATCTCCGAAGCAGTGGAAGGCCAAGGCTGGCGTTAACCTCTGCAAGAGCTTGGCCTGGGATGAAGCATGTTGATTATTTTCTCATTTTGTAACTTTGATGAGCTTTACCTGTTCTTTGTAACTGATTTAATTATATTGTTGGTACTTGCAGCAAGAAAGGGGATTGATCGGATGCCTCAGAGCATGGACAAGCTATGATTTGTGAGAATGCTAATGATAAGCTGCCTAATTGTAGTAAGTAGTTATATAGCTATTAGTTTTTCCAGCTTAAAATGCACTACTAGTAGTATTTAGATTATTGACAGTACGGATTTTCAAGAGTTTATGTGAGTTAATTCGCTAGTTTGTAGTCACTAGCGTATTGATTAATTTTCTGAGAGGAACTTCACTTAGAGAATGTTAATTGCTTCCTTGTTCGTGATCATGCATGATGAAAATCGCATTACAGTTGATTAATATAATTTTTTCCAAAGATTTCATCCATACTGCAGTAATAGATTTTGTGGCAAAAATGCTTTGAACTAGATTCTTCTAAACGCTTTGGAATCCCCAAACTGAAAGCATAAAGTTGATTTGTTCATATTGTTGCCTTGTTTTTCTACATCTGTAGACATATTTTATGAATCTGTATGGATTCTAGTAAAAGTAATTCTTTTTCTTGATGACTAGCTAAAATTTACTGTAATCCTCTCTGGGAGTATTAAACTTGTCGCTGCACTCTTCTGAGTGATTAAACCACAATGTATAACTCAAGCTCCATACAATGAATCAATGAATTATCTTGTCACTTGAGTTTTTTGTTGATTGTTTAGTGGTTTCTGCATTGACCATTGTTCAGTTAGTTGGGATTGCTTACTTGGTGGCTAATGTTCCCACATTCTATGTGTGCTTTGCTAACAGATTTCATACAAATGGCTCAGTCGGAACTTCTCTATATCATTACAAAGGCAAGAATTTAAAGATTCTTGTTCAATTCAGGTTTACAGTATCCAGGCTTGTTGACTAATTCATTACACTGCATAGCTAGCTATTCTGAAATATTTGTATCATTAATGTAGAAAGTCCAAGATAATGGGGAAGAACCTAATTCAATGGATCTTTTCAAGGCAAGCCATTTTAGCAGGAAAAAGGGTTATAGTGATATTGCACAGGAAGCAATTGTAAGTATATTAATTGCCAAATATTGAAATGTGCGTGTGTGACACATATATTTGAATGCTATGTTGATCTGTACACTAAGGTGTTTTTGTAAAGGAAAACTAAACTGAATTGTTGTTTAAGTATGTTATATTCATTTTTTTTCATTTTCTACAACCATGCAACACAATGTTCTGTTATTACTTATTAAAGAATGAGCTGAATACATATTATAGGTGTATACAAAATTTTTTCTTTGCTATGTCTTCAACATTCAAAGATAAGCATTATGCAATCTGTTTATGTTACAAATGGAGCATAGAATTATCTTGCATGTTTATATTGTCTCTATTCAATGCTAGTCAAAATGAGCAAGAGTTGCGTGCTACTGTTAGCTCTCAGCAGGGAGAAATCATGGATTTGAAGAGGCAAGTTGAAGAAGCAAAAGAGTCAAACAAGAGGAATGAAGAGCAAATGGCCATTTTCAAGCAAATACAAGAAAAAACTGATTCCCTTGTTTTGCGGCTTCTGGGCCAATCATCAATAGTTTGATCATCTTTGTAGTCACAGTGTGTAGTTGCTAGGCTTATTTTGAAGTATGGTAGCAATATGCCTTCTGACAAGACATACTTGTTATTCTATATGATTGTAATGGCATGTATTGGATAAATGTCAATTAATTCTATATGCTTTGATGGAACAATTCTATGGTGATTATCTGGAGAAGTATGCTACTGTTCATGATGTTTTTTTTGTCATTCATGAATGTCTGGATTAAATTTTGTGACGTTGCAAATATATTCATGATGAATAATTTCGTCATAAATTACACGTCCTGACCACAAATTACATGTCCTAGACCACATGTCATGACGAAAGCGATTGTCATAGAATGTACTTGGTGACGATACCGTACCGTCACAGAAAATATTTTATGACACTTAGTAAATCGTCATAAATATTATTGTATGACGATATATTATTCGTCATAAATGTGTACTATTTTATGACGATTTCCAAATTATCGTCACTACTTACATTCTATGACGTAGAATCTGTGACGATACGCGTGACGCAAAAAAACGTCACTATTATGCTTTTATGACAAAAATCCATGATTTTGTGACAAATACCTATCATCACCGATGCTCAGATTTCTTGTAGTGTAATTAGTCGCCTATTCGTTGGGCAACTAGTACTAGTCGCTCAATGGTGGAGCGACTACTTGCTGCCAGCCCGTCCATTTTTTCTTTGACCTGACCCCCTCGTGTCTCTCACCCTTTCTCTCGAAAGAAAACAGTAGAGCTCGAGAGAGGAGAAAAAAAGAGGGAGAGAAGGAGAGGGGAAGTGAAGAGGGGGAGAAGGTCACGAGAGGAGAAGCGGAGAAGCTCGGGAGAAAGAGAGAAAGAGAGGGGGAGAAGGTCATGGGAGGGGGAGAAGCAGAGGAGCTCGAGAGAGGGAGTGAAGGAGAGGAGAGGAGCTCAGGAGAGAGAGAGAGGGGGGAAGAAGAGGAGAGGAGCTCATGAGGTAAGAGAGGAAGACGAAGGAAGCTCGTTGAGAAGGAGAGATGGTCTTCGCGTGAAGGTAATAGTCTCATCCATTCTTGCTCTCATCTGAATGTACACAATGTGTCACTACTTATTGGTTTAGCATGTATTTAGTGAATGTATGTTGACAAATGGTAATATTTGCAGTAAGAAATCAGTCATGTCCAAGCCCATAAGATGGAAAGTGCATTACGGTGTTGGTACCATTCATAAAGGTCCATACGGTGTTAACCTGAGCAGTTTCCCACAAATTAGTTTGGTACACCCAGCCGTGGAGAATGCTCTAATTAGAGATGCCATGCACTGGCTCACACATAGTTTCTTCTTAGACCCCGAGGTGTGCACTATCGTTCTACATGGGTTTCGGAGTTGGTCTGCCATGCACATTTAGGTGGGAGTTGAGGAGACTGATATGCACGGTTGCGTGGAAGAGCTTTGTAGAAGGCTATCAGTGACGTGGATACGAGTGCTTGCTACTCGTGCATCCATGTTTGAAGGGAGTCGCAGGAGGCCCTACCAACAGCTTTCGTCCGGTTTGTGGGAGCAGCTCGAGCCCGCAGCACGTGGTTCATTAAGAGGGCGTGGTGGCCGACATTGCAGAGGCACAACTGGAATATCAGACACCACATGTTGAGCCCACCAGCCAGGCGGATGCAGATGTTGCTATGGCAGATAAGGAAGATCGCACAATGCAGGCTGAGCCCACTGGACAAGTTGATGCAGAGGAGTATGTCGACAGCATAGTACGTCAGATGGAGATTGATGATCAGACGGCCTGGGCTAAGGAGGAAGCTTTAGAAGAGGATTGCGATGACTCTTCCAATATGGATGAAGGTCTCATGCTGCAGGGATGAAATAGGGTGGATGTTGAGGGTCTTTCTATGCACCATGAGCATGAATCATGTGGGAGTACCATGGTCGGAGGTTTGGCTTCATACAGTGCTTGTTGACAAGGGATCACTGCAGGATGCCATTAAGCTATGGGCCTTGTCCATGCAGTGGACATTTTGGGTCTTGAAATCCAGCCAAGAGTAGTACACCATGGTCTGCAAGCAGGTTGGTTGTCCTTGATGTGTGCATGCACGTAGACCCAAGTACGACTCACTGGATTGTCTCCAAGGTGGAGGCGCACTCCTGCGTGCTCTATAGTCTTTTGCCGAAACATCGCAACCTGACGTTCATCTTTATAGCCAATCTCACATACAGCGAGATAGTAAAGAAGGACATGGAGGCCAAGCACATCATGGTGGATATCGAGAAAAAATTCAAGTACAAGAAGGCTTTGGAAAAGGAGGTTCAGTTCTTTCAAGGCGACTTACGACAACTTTCCTCGTATGGTCCAGGCGTCGCGAGATAGGAACCCAGGCACATTCATTACTGTGAAGGACAAGCCATCCAAAAGACCGCCAGGTTTCATGGTTTTGCATACGGCCTTCTTAGCCTTTGGTGCCTACATCGACACTTTCAGACATATGTTGTCTGTGATCTCAGTTGTCAAGACATTTCTAACTGGAAAATACAAGGGGCAGATCCTGACAACAGTTGACATTGATGGCAATAATCAGATTCTTCCCTTGGCCATCGCATTCATCGAAAGTGAGAATTTCAACAGCTGGTTGTGGTTCCTTCAACATCTGAAGAAGATAGTAGTTGAGGCATGTCCTGATGTCTGTATAATCCATTATTGCCACCTCCGAATGATAAAGACCATAAGAAAACTTCAGTAAGACCCTGAGGAGCCATTCCCTTGTCTAGACATGAGGAATAGATGGTGCATTCACCATCTGGAGGCCAACTTCTTCAAGCAGTTCCTGCAACAACTATTAATGAAGCTGTTCAAGAGGCTGGTTATGCAGAACTAGCAATGTAAATTCAATGCGCTGTGAGAGATGTTGGAGGAGCACACCAGGAAGCATGTCATCAAGAGGAACAAACGTCCAACCATTCCTGAGGTGGCACAACCCGAACGCCTCGCACCATTGTTGGAACTTGACTCTCTTGGTGTGATGTGGACGATCTCAAGAAACATCATGTGCTTCTCTCATTGGATTGAGGCCAATCCATTGGAGACGAGGTCCTTGTTGCATGATACGGACAGTGTGAGATATGGCATAATGAACACTAACCTTGTGGATGTGTACAACTGGGTTCTTAGGGGCATCTATTCTCAGCCCCTCATTGCCATTGTGGAAGACATTCTGCAAGGTACAATCGGGTATTTCAGGGAAAGGCATGCAAATGCAGCATTTCATTCAGCTAATACATCTAGGCCAAGACCTAGAAGGGTCAGTCACACACGGTCTTCGGAGCATCGTTTCAACGTGCTTCTTCAGGACAACCGGATTTGGGATGGCTCGCTCTCTTGTTGCCCACGAGGTGTGTTTTGGAGATCATGTGAATGAACTTAGCTACACATGTAACAAGCCAAAGTTCCTTCACAAGCCATGCTCTCATGTCCTTGCCACACGTGAGAGTATCAACATGGACCCATCGAACTTCATGTCAGAGTACTTCATGAAGGAGAGGGTGTTGCAGGCATGGTGTGACAAGCAGCGGGTAAACGTTGTGGCCACTGTACTAGGAAGGCCACACTACGAGAAGATGCAAGGCGCCTGTCAATGAGTAGGAACACTGGCGTGAAGTGCAGCACCACTTTTTGTTGTGTGAGTAGTGGTACTAAGATTAGAAATGCTATCATGTTATAACTTCATTTGCAAACTTTAACTTTATTTGTACTATCAATCTTTCGTTGTTAACAATGCAGGGAAGTGCATGAGGAATGCCTTCCTTTTGTAGTATGAACTCTCCACTCCTTTGTTGTCAAACGACCACTTCTTTGGTGCCAACAAGCAGGCATTTTGTGAGGGTAAAATGATCTTTTTGTATCCCAAATGAAAGACACATAATGGTCAATACGAGTGACTATAGATAGTTGAAGTTACAGTAAACCCAGAGGGGTAGCTTTTGCATAGCATCCTGACGTGACCAAATCCCTTTGATTCCGCGCCCTCCCTTTCTTCCACCTCTTTCTTCTTCTCCCATCTCTTTCTTGTTTTAGCGTCGGCCGCCTGAATCCTCGGTTTTGGAAACCAATCTCTGCATGGGATCAAATCCCTTTGATTCCGTGCCCTCCCTTTCTTCCACCTCCATAATTTCCTTCCTCCCCCTCACTTTCCTTCCCGCTAGCCACCAAATCCGGCGAGAAATCCCTCCACGCATCCCCTGCCCTGCCCTTATATAAAGGCCCCCCGAGCACCCCTTAACCCCGCACCACCTCTCACCTCCTCTGTATTCCACTACCGAGCCCCCCAAGCTTCCCCTTGCCACGCTCTCATCACCTCGGATGCCTGTGCTACTCTAGCGAGAAATTGCACCCCACCGAAGTGACGTCAAGCCCCGAAGATGGCCTCGCCAGCTTCACTGCTCTAAGGACGACTCCACCCTGTCCTTCACCGATCTCAAATGCCATAGGAGTTGCCATAGTTGGAGCGCCAGCCCGCCGCCGCCATCCGCTCATCGTCGGCCGCCTCCAAGCATGTCCTAGCCCTGCACCAAGGTAAATCGGACTCCCCATGCCTCCCTCTCTCTCTCTAGCGCACCCTCATCATCCGCCGCCATCCACCACGCCGCCAGTAACCACCACCGCAAGCGCCACCTCGCGCCGGCCGCCACATCGGCGCTCGATTGGGCGTGGCAGCAGACGTGGCCACCACATGCCGCGCCACCTCAAGCGCAACCCACCATGCCAACCGAGCCACCTCACCCGCAAACCAAGCATGCGGACCCGGTCCACAAGGACCGAGCCAACCTGTCAGTCCCTTGGCCATAATTTCCTTTAGGAAAATAATTCAACCAAAAATATAAAATTCCTTGCTAACGTCATTGTCGTAGGGATGGCCCCCACCTAAACCCAGCAGGCCTGGTAGGAGATTATAAGGCCCAGAATAGGCCATGCGTAATGACATAACTGCCCCCAGAGGGGATAACCAGATGTAAGGGTATAACTGTAAAAGCACTCCTCATGTGTATGTATATATACGAGCAAGCCATGGGGAGGACCCAGGCCATTTACACTTATCTTCATCACTCTCCACTACCATCTCTCTCTCTGTTTGGTCTGTAGCCACAACAGTTGGCGCCGTCCGTGGGGAGGACGAGGACAAGCCTGAAGACCGAAGAAGAAGGATGGCACCGAAAAAAGCTTCTTCAGCGGCGGCGAAGGGAAAGAAGGCGGCCGGGCCGGAGCGTCGTATGAGTACCAGGGCTTCGGCATCAGCAGCGGCGGACGCGGGTGGCGATGCAGGCGCGGTAGCCGGAGACGTCGACGTTCGCGCGGCGACGACCAACCCCGTCACCGGCACCGCGACGACCAACCCCGTCACCGGCACCGCGACGACCCGCCCCGCCACCGGCGTTGCGGGGACGGGCCCCGCGGTCAAAGACGTCGGCACGGGTGCGGCGGCAACCGACCCCACCGACGCAACGACAGCCGACCTCGCCGCCCCCACTGCAACCCTCGCCGGCGGCGCGGACCAGGCGGTTCGAGGTAGCCACGACGGAGCGACCGGCAGTTCGGGACCTCGCGACGCGGTCGTCCCCGCGCCGACCCGCCCGTCGGGGGTACCGGCGACCCCGCCTGCACCGGCGATGGAAAGTGCCCTGCTGGCGGCTCTCAATGCATTCCAGCGGGAGCTAGGGGACCTTCACGGAGCCGTCAGAGATATGCAAGAGGCTCGGAGTCAGCAGGCCGCGCCAGTGGTCGCGTCCGAGCCCACGCCGGAGAGGGCGGACAGTCGCGAAGCCCCCACGTCCAGCCGCGTGCCGCTGCGGCGCGTGGATCCGGAGTCCCCGCTTTCGGCGGGGCTGCAGCAGGCGGCATGGCCCGAAGACTTCAAGTTTCCTAGCGCCATCGACTCGTACAAAGACGACACGGACCCCCGTGAGTTCGTGCGCGTATACGAAACCGCGATCGAAGCCGCGGGCGGCGACGACACCACGAAGGCGAAGGGACTCCCCCTCGCGCTACAAGGAGTGGCACTCTCTTGGTTCTTTACAATAGAGCCGGGCTCCATCTACGCTTGGGAACAGCTTCGTGTCCGCCTTCACAACAACTTCCAAGGAAACTACGTTGACCGAGTCGACGCGGACCAGCTCTTTGCCGTGAAGCAAAAACCTTCGGAGAAGCTCCGGGACTACTTCAAACGTTTCGCCAAGATTCGATGTCAAGTGAAAGACGTCAACGAGACCACCATCGTCAATGCAGCCATACAGGGCCTTCGTCCGGGCCTGATGGCCGAGTACAACGCACGAAAGCCAATCAAGACGGTGGCAAAGCTCTTCGACAAGATGGAAGAATATGCCAGGGCAAAGGAAGACGCGCGGCGAAGGCAACGTGACGACTCCGACACCAACCAGGCCGGAGCCTCGGCAAAAGCCGAAGATCCGCCGAAGGGCGGTTCTTCGAAGGGAAAGCGTAAGCAGGAGTCATCCCGGGACGCGCCCGACCGTAGGGACAACCCGCATAAGGAGTCGTCCGATCAGCCCAAGCGCGGCCAACAGAGGTCGAGGCGAAACCGGTACGTCCTCGACATCGAAGGTGGGTCCGACGAGGGTGCTCCAGCGGACCGAGGCGGTCGGGGGCGCCGTGGCCGGGGGCGCGGCCGTGGCAGAGGCCGCGACGATAAGGGTCGTGGGGATTACGACGACCAGCATCAGGGACTGTGGTGCGTAGTCCACGGCCGCGGCAATCATGATACCCGCGCCTGCACCTCCATCGCGGCGCTCCGCGACAGCGTCGCTAGGGACAGGAACCCAGAGGCGCGCCCACCTGCGGTGGCCCACGTCCAATTCCCATACGAGGCCCCCATGCAGGTACAGGCGCAAGGGATGCAGGTACAGGCGCAGGGGATGCAACCCCAGGAAGGTGCCTTACGGATTCAAGCTCACGTACAGCAGCCTCGGGAGGGCCTCCTGTCGTTGCAGGCCCCGGACGCAACCTACCGCAGGGTCATTAACGTCATATCCGGAGGCTCTGCACAGGAATTCGCCTCGGCACGGCAGCAGAAGGCCTATGCGCGAAGACTACATCACGTGGCGGCATACCCAGCGCAAGCACCGCCGGATTGGGCGCAGCACGAAGTTACATTCACACCCGACGACACCCAGGGTGTGGACTTCCCTCATCAGGACCCCCTGGTCATCCGGGTCACCATCGCGGGATGCGACGTGGGGCGCGCCTTGGTGGACGGTGGTAGCTCCGCGAACGTATTGTTTGCGGCGGCCTTCGACCAGATGGGGATCCCTCGAAGCCGCCTGGGGCCCTCGGGAATCCCACTGCAGGGCTTCGGGGGACAGCCCCTGCGGGCGCTGGGCCAAATCGGCCTTCAAGTCTCCTTCGGTCGAGATGACAATGTGCGGACCGAAGATGCCACCTTCGACGTGGTCGACCTTCCGTACCCCTACAATGCCATACTAGGGCGCACAATCCTCAACTCCTTCGGCGCGGTACCGCATCACGGCTATCTGTGCATGAAGATCCCGGGTCCCCGGACCATCATCACCGTCTGAGGCGACCAGGATATGGCCCGGCGCATCGAGCCAGGCACCAGGTGCCCGCGTCGCGAAGCCCAACGACGCTCTTAGAGCCGGCGTCACAGCGCGGAGGTCCGCGGGGTCATCCATAGGCGCCTGCGCGAGCCCTGCAGATGTCTAGCGACTAGAGGCTGCGGCCGCACCAAGGGCAAACGGTCAGTATATTCACCCTTTGTAGTTGCTCACCCGCGCAAACGGGGATGTAATGAAGATCGCCGTTTGCCGCTAATCTTTCTTCATCACACACAAGCACGCGGTGAGGGCGCGCGCAGGCTTGGCCAACGCGCGCGTCCCCGCAGCATACAGCAAAGACGCACGTTCGCGTGTGCACTCATCGTCGCCAGGGGGCGGGACTGAGTATAAACCAAAGACGCACGTTCGCGTGTGCACTCACCGTCGCCAGGGGGCGAGACTGAGTATAAACCAAAGACGCACGTTCGCGTGTGCACTCGCCGTCGCCAGGGGGGCGGGACTGAGTATAAACCAAAGACGCACGTTCGCGTGTGCACTCGCCGTCGCCAGGGGGGCGGGACTGAGTATAAACCAAAGACGCACGTTCGCGTGTGCACTCGCCGTAGCCAAAGGTGACGGGTCTGAGTATAAACAAAAGACGCACCGGGGGGACGCCCTCGCGCGCACAAGTCCCCGGACTATAAAGAAGACGTAGCGTCGAGCCTAGCTCCGCACGCACCAGTCCACGGACTTTAAATAAGACGTAGCGTCGAGCCTAGCTCCGCACGCGCACAAGTCCCCGGACTATAAAGAAGACGTAGCGTCGAGCCTAGCTCCGCACGCACCAGTCCACGGACTTTAAATAAGACGTAGCGTCGAGCCTAGCTCCGCACGCGCGAGTCTCCGGACTATAAAGAAGACGTAGCATCGAGCCTAGCTCCGCACGCACTAGTCCACGGACTTTAAATAAGACGTAGCGTCGAGCCTAGCTCCGCACGCGCGAGTCTCCGGACTATAAAGAAGACGTAGCGTCGAGCCTAGCTCCGCACGCACTAGTCCACGGACTTTAAATAAGACGTAGCGTCGAGCCTAGCTCCGCACGCGCGAGTCTCCGGACTATAAAGAAGACGTAGCGTCGAGCCTAGCTCCGCACGCACTAGTCCACGGACTTTAAATAAGACGTAGCGTCGAGCCTAGCTCCGCACGCGCGAGTCTCCGGACTATAAAGAAGACGTAGCGTCGAGCCTAGCTCCGCACGCACTAGTCCACGAACTTTAAATAAGACGTAGCGTCGAGCCTAGCTCCGCACGCGCGAGTCTCTGGACTATAAAGAAGACGTAGCGTCGAGCCTAGCTCCGCACGCACTAGTCCACGGACTTTAAATAAGACGTAGCGTCGAGCCTAGCTCCGCACGCGCGAGTCTCCGGACTATAAAGAAGACGTAGCGTCGAGCCTAGCTCCGAACGCACCAGTCCACGGACTTTAAATAAGACGTAGCGTCGAGCCTAGCTCCGTACGCGCGAGTCTCCGGACTATATAGGAAGTCGTAGCGTCGAGGTCCGCCTCCGCACGCACTAGTCTACGGACTCTAAATAAGACGTAGTGTCGAGGCCTGCCTCCGCACGCGCGAGTCTCCAAACTATAAAGCAAGGCAAGCCGCGGAGGTCTGCCTCCGCATACGTCAGTCTGCGGATTGTCCGCTCTACGGAACCCTGGCGCAGCTACTTCGCCAACGGTGGCATCAACACACAGCGCATATCTTAAAATGCCAGGAAGTCCGCATATCGGAAGAATCACATGTACAAATGTCCGGCAACATTCCGGCCGCTCTAAGCCACTACCCCGCGGGTTCGTCCTTAACACGCGCTAAAGTTGGGGCCTCGCTCGAAGAAGGCCGGCTCGCCCAAAAGTCGAGCGACTCTTCGGCCCTTCGCCAGCATCGAAGGCGTCGCCGGGTTGAAAGGTCGGCCGCACGAAGCCGGTCCCAGCAAGGAAGCTGCCCGGGATATAGGTGAAAGTCAGAATGCAAGTAGCAAGTGTGTACTTTATTCGCAAAGACAAGGAACAGTACAACACACGCCTACACCTAAGCACCACGGCGTCAGACCTGCGGGTTCCCGGCGCCTTCGGAGGGCCCAGCGCCACCATCGTCGCATCGAGGGACCCCGTCCAGAAATTGGCCGAGGCTCCCCGTCCCGTAGAGCGACTTCTGGAGCTTGATCCGTGCAGCATCCGGCCCGACGTGACCCCAGATCCGGTCGAAGAAGGGCCCGAGGGCAAGGCGAGCGGAGCGGACGGCGCCAGACATCACTCCGGCCCCGCCAGGCATCTCCAGCTGGGGATCATCCAGCGCGGCGACGTGCGTACAACCGCGGTGCTGCAAGAGCGTGCACACCAAGCATGCCAACGTGTACGCGCAGTGGGTGCCGAAGGACATCGTCGCGTCGCGCACGACGTTGGCGGCATCCCCGACCCAGCGGAGCGTCCCGGCACCTCCGCTACCAGCCCTTGAAGATGGCTCTCCAGCGCTTGCATGGCGTCCTAGGCAACCACCGAGGCGTCGCCCAGCGTCCGGTTGCGCTCAGCTAGAGTCAAGGCAACCTCGCCTTTTTCCTTCTCTAGCGCGGTGACCTGCTCCAGGAGCCCGTCCCGCTCCGCCGTGAACCTTTGTTCAGCAGCTGCCGCGGTTGACTCCTGCGCCGACGCAACAAGCCCCTCGGCATGCGCCCTCGCTTCGGCGCATTCCGCTTCCAGCCGGCGAATGCGGGCGTCCTGGGCAGAGCGGGCGCCAGAGGCTTCGCGCAACTCCTCCTCGGCGGCCCGCAGCCTATCCTCGAGTGCTTTTTGGCTATGAGCATAGGCCGTTTGCAGGGCCTGCCCCAGCACAAGTATCTATAGAAGGGACAAGACTTAGCAAACTTAGCTAAACTCAGGCGTGGTCGCATGAGTACTTACCCTCACCCCAGACACCGCGAAAGCGTCCTCGAGGTGCCCCGCACCGTAGGCCTGCAGCACTTGCGGGTCGACGCTCGTGGCCGCGTCATTCACAATCCCGCGCCACGCCCTCAGCGTCTCCGGAGGCGGCACGAAGTTCGCAGGGCTCACGTGCTCGGAGGCCCCGTGTTCCGTCGGGTGCTCCCCCTCCGGAATGAGCAATGCTGTAAATAAGGATATGGGTGACCACCCCAAGGCATAAAAGCATACACCAGAGTAAGCTAAGTCACCCTACCTTCGGTAGCAGAAGGAATGGTCCCGCCGCGAGCGGAGGCCTCCGCGTTCGGGGAGGACGACGGCTGTCCCTGCGCGGCGGGCGGTGTGGCCAGAGGGGCAGAAGGCGCATAGGCCACGGGGCCCCCGGTGCTTGCGCTGGAGTCCCACAAGCTTCTGATGCCCGTAGCCACGACGAACCCCCGCGGTGTCCGGTGGAGCTCCGGCCGCACACATGGCCGTTTGGCCGGGGCAGCCAGCAGCGCCACCGCCCCCGCAGCCGTGGTTGGGGAAGACCCCGCGGCTGCTGCGCCCGGGGGCGAAGGTTCCACGGTGGCAGTCGTCGAAGGGAGCACCTCGGTCCCCGCTGCTGTTGGTAAAGACAGCACGGCTACGTGCGCCCCCGCGGAGGGCGCCTCCGGCACCACAGCGGCCGCGGTCGAGGGCTCCACCTTGGCATCGCCGGTCCGCACGGGGTCCGCCTCGGCGACTTCGGCGGGCGGTGAGGCTTCCCCCCTCCGGCTGCCCGCGGCAAACCCGCCGTCCGGGACGCTTGCCGAAGACACCTCGCCTTCGGCGCCTGCGCCACCCAAGCCCGAATCGGCGTACCTCGCCGAGTCTGACTCCGCGTCCGCCGCGCCCTCGGAAACACTAGCAGCAGGCGCGGCAGGCGCCCCGCTGCGGCCCCTCTTCCGAGACGAGGCCTTCTTCTTCTACGCTCCACCATCGTCTGGAGCGACACGGTCCGGCACGGCAAGGCCCAGGACCTCGCACACGCGGTTTATTCGCCCCAGCCCCGCCCTGGCGATAGCAGACGCGTGCTGCTCGTGCTCCCTGGCAGTGTACGGCCCCAGGAATACGCGCGCGGCTTGCTCCGCCTCCTCCAAGGAAATCCCTGAAGCAAAGGAGAATAGTATCAGCATACAACGCATTTCACGTCAACAAAGGAGGGACGCAATCGAGGCTTACGGGGACCGGGCGGCGCCGGTAGCGAGCAAACCCACGGCGAAACATTGTCGTCTCAATGCCTCTCGGCGGCAAGACGCCAGTCGTAGGCAAG
Source organism: Dendrocalamus latiflorus (assembly GCA_017311315.1). Lineage (NCBI taxonomy): Eukaryota > Viridiplantae > Streptophyta > Magnoliopsida > Poales > Poaceae > Dendrocalamus > Dendrocalamus latiflorus. Next base: position 12,944,142 of record CM029648.1, on the reverse strand, counting down.
CGGTGCCACGCCGTACATCACGTACTCTTCGGCAAGCTCGCGCATGTTGAGGCGGGCGGCCAGGCCTACGAGCCGTTTGACCCTCCGCTTGTCCTCATCATCGAGCGTTCGGCCGGGCGAGGGCTTGAACGCGATTGGTCGGCCTGTGCACTCAAGGCCGCTCCCGCTCTCCACACGGTGGTAGAACCACCGCTTCATCCAGTAAGACTCCCACTTCCCGCGAGTTGAGTTTGCAGGGAAGAGCTTCTTGCACGACGAGCGAAGAATAAAAGAGACGCTACCGAAGCTCGACAGCGTCCCGTCCTTCCGGCCCTTCGGCTGGCATCGTGCCTCGCGGAGATAGGCGAACAGCGACGCGCTGGGCCAGCACGCCCCCGAGCGCAAGGCCCAGCTGTACACCGCGAGCCGGGCCATGGCGTTTGGAGTCAGTTGCGCCAGCTCCAGCCCGAAGGTCCGCAGCACGTCGCCCACCACGGTCGCCGCTGGGATCCGGAGCCCCGCGTCGAAAAAGGCAACGAATATGACCGCCTCCGACCTCTCGGGATGCGGTTCCGTCTCGTCGCCGGTGGGCAATCGTACGTCCTGGCGCCCGGACAACTTCCCCGCGCGCAAGAGCCCTTGGATCGTCTACTCGGTCACGAGCGAGGGGCCTAGCTCGCCGGAGAACGTGCCTTCCCCCTCCGCCACCAGCCGGTCCTGGTCAGCCGCCGCCGGGTCGCGCCCTTGGAGCGTGTATTTCACCTCCAATGGCGAGGATCGCCGGCGAATGGCAAGGCCACCAACCTCCTGGCCGCGCTCGCTACTGGAGGCCATCGCTTCCCACGACGAGACTGAAGCGGTGAAGATAGCGCGAAGGTGTGGAAGGCGGAGCAGACAGGAAAGAGGGCGTAAAGGTGCGGGGACGCTGTTACGGGGGGGCTATTTCAAGCCACCTCGCCCATACCGCCGCTACTGAAGCGTCGCAATGATCCGCGTGCCGGATGCAACCGCAGCGGTGTAAAGGCTCGCCCCGCACGATTCCCCGTAATCGAAAGCGAAGGGTCGCGGAGGTCCGTGTACGAGGCGCGACCGCAGTCGTACAAGCGCCCGTCCAGCGCAACGCCCCGCCTAACGCTGGAAGGTCACGACCACAGGCGCCACCCACTGCCCGCCCCGTGTCCCCCTTGCCTAGGGAAGAGGCGAGCGGCTGCAAACACGCAACCATCCACATCCCGCCGCCCACCAGTCATAGGCCGCCGCGTGCCCCGGGCGCGTCGGGTCGCACGATACGGGAACCTAACCCTGTCAGACCAGGGGCCGGCGTGATTCCAGGAACCTGTACAGCGCAAGGCCGCATCAAAGAACCCAAGTCAGCACCCACGCGGCGGTGTCCGCAGGGCGAAGGCACCAGCTTCGCTGCCACCCGTTCGAAGGGTAGGTGACGGAGCGCGCACGTCTAGTCCGACTAGGCGCCAGCTTCGCTGCCACCCGTTCGAAGGGTAGGGGACGGAGCGCGCGCGTCTACTCCGACTAGGCGCCAGCTTCGGTGCCACCCGTTCGAAGGGTAGGGGACGGAGCGCGGGCGTCTACTCCGACTAAGCGTCAGCTTCGCTGCCACCCGTTCGAAGGGTACGGGACGGAGCGCGCGTGTCTACTCCGACTATGCGCCAGCTTCGTTGCCACCCGTTCGAAGGGTAGGGGACGGAGCGCGGGCGTCTACTCCGACTAGGCGCCAGCTTCGCTGCCACCCGTTCGAAGGGTAGGGGACGGAGCGCGCGCGTCTGCTCCGACTAGGCGCCAGCTTCGCTGCCACCCGTTCGAAGGGTAGGGGACGGAGCGCGCGCGCCTCCTCCGACTAGGCGCCAGCTTCGCTGCCACCCGTTCGAAGGGTAGGGGACGGAGCGCGCGTGTCTACTCCGACTATGCGCCAGCTTCGCTGCTACCCGTTCGAAGGGTAGGGGACGGAGCGCGCGCGTCTACTCCGACTAGGCGCCAGCTTCGCTGCCACCCGTTCGAAGGGTAGGGGACGGAGCGCGCGCGCCTACTCGGACTAGGTGCCAGCTTCGCTGCCACCCGTTCGAAGGGTAGGGGACGGAGCGCGCTCGTCTACTCCGACTAGGCGCCAGCTTCGCTGCCACCCGTTCGAAGAGTAGGGGACGGAGCGCGAGACTACTCCGACTAGGCGCCAGCTTCGCTGCCACCCGTTCGAAGGGTAGGGGACGGAGCGCGCGCGCGCCTACTGTGACTAGGCGCCAGCTTCGCTGCCACCCGTTCGAAGGGTAGGGCACGGAGCGCGCGCGCCTACTCCGACTAGGCGCCAGCTTCGCTGCCACCCGTTCGAAGGGTAGGGGACGGAGCGCGGGCGTCTACTGCGACAAGGCGCCAGCTTTGCTGCCACCCGTTCGAAGGGTAGGGGACGGAGCGCGCGCGTCTACTCCGACTAGGCGCCAGCTTCGCTGCCACCCGTTCGAAGGGTAGGGGACGGAGCGCGCGCGTCTACTCCGACTAGGCGCCAGCTTCGCTGCCACCCGTTCGAAGGGTAGGGGACGGAGCGGGCGCGTCTACTCCGACTAGGCGCCAGCTTCGCTGCCACCCGTTCGAAGGGTAGGGGACGGAGCGCGCGCGTCTACTCCGACTAGACGCCAGCTTCGCTGCCACCCGTTCGAAGGGTAGGGGACGGAGCGCGCGCGTCTACTCCGACTAGGCGCCAGCTTCGCTGCCACCCGTTCGAATGGTAGGGGACGGAGCGCGCGCGTCTACTCCGACTAGGCGCGAGCTTCGCTGCCACCCGTTCGAAGGGTACAGGACGGAGCGCGTGCGCCTACTCCGACTAGGCGCCAGCTTCGCTGCCACCCGTTCGAAGGGTAGGGGACGGAGCGCGCGCGCCTACTCCCTCTAGGCGCCAGCTTCGCTGCGACCCGTTCGAAGGGTAGGGGACGGAGCGCGCGCGTCTACTCGGACTATGCGCCAGCTTCGCTGCCACCCGTTCGAAGGGTCGGGGACGGAGCGCGCGCGCCTACTCCGACTATGCGCCAGCTTCGCTGCCACCCGTTCGAAGGGTAGGGGACGGAGCGCGCGCGCCTACTCCGACTATGCGCCAGCTTCGCTGCCACCCGTTCGAAGCGTAGGGGACGGAGCGCGCGCGCCTACTCCGACTATGCGCCAGCTTCGCTGCCACCCGTTCCAAGGGTAGGGGACGGAGCGCGCGCGCCTACGCCGACTAGGCGCGAGCTTCGCTGCCACCCGTTCGAAGGGTAGGGGACGGAGCGCGCGCGCCTACCCCGACTAGGCGCGAGCTTCGCTGCCACCCGTTCGAAGGGTAGGGGACGGAGCGCGCGCGCCTACTCCGACTAGGCGCCAGCTTCGCTGCCACCCGTTCGAAGGGTAGGGGACGGAGCGCGCGCGCCTACTCCGACTAGGCGCCAGCTTCGCTGCCACCCGTTCGAAGGGTAGGGGACGGAGCGCGCGCGTCTACTCCTACTAGGCGCCAGCTTCGCTGCCACCCGTTCGAAGGGTAGGGGACGGAGCGCGCGCGTCTACTCCGACTAGGCGCGAGCTTCGCTGCCACCCGTTCGAAGGGTACGGGACGGAGCGCGTGCGCCTACTCCGACTAGGCGCCAGCTTCGCTGCCACCCGTTCGAAGGGTAGGGGACGGAGCGCGCGCGCCTACTCCCTCTAGGCGCCAGCTTCGCTGCGACCCGTTCGAAGGGTAGGGGACGGAGCGCGCGCGTCTACTCGGACTATGCGCCAGCTTCGCTGCCACCCGTTCGAAGGGTCGGGGACGGAGCGCGCGCGCCTACTCCGACTATGCGCCAGCTTCGCTGCCACCCGTTCGAAGGGTAGGGGACGGAGCGCGCGCGCCTACTCCGACTATGCGCCAGCTTCGCTGCCACCCGTTCGAAGGGTAGGGGACGGAGCGCGCGCGCCTACTCCGACTATGCGCCAGCTTCGCTGCCACCCGTTCCAAGGGTAGGGGACGGAGCGCGCGCGCCTACGCCGACTAGGCGCGAGCTTCGCTGCCACCCGTTCGAAGGGTAGGGGACGGAGCGCGCGCGCCTACCCCGACTAGGCGCGAGCTTCGCTGCCACCCGTTCGAAGGGTAGGGGACGGAGCGCGCGCGCCTACTCCGACTAGGCGCCAGCTTCGCTGCCACCCGTTCGAAGGGTAGGGGACGGAGCGCGCGCGCCTACTCCGACTAGGCGCCAGCTTCGCTGCCACCCGTTCGAAGGGTAGGGGACGGAGCGCGCGCGTCTACTCCGACTAGGCGCCAGCTTCGCTGCCACCCGTTCCAAGGGTAGGGGACGGAGCGCGCGCGTCTACTCCGACTAGACGCCAGCTTCGCTGCCACCCGTTCGAAGGGTAGGGGACGGAGCGCGCGCGTCTACTCCGACTATGCGCCAGCTTCGCTGCCACCCGTTCGAAGGGTAGGGGACGGAGCGCGCGCGTCTACTCCGACTAGGCGCCAGCTTCGCTGCCACCCGTTCGAAGGGTAGGGGACGGAGCGCGCGCGCCTACTCCGACTAGGCGCCAACTTCGCTGCCACCCGTTCGAAGGGTAGGGGACGGAGCGCGCGCGTCTACTCCTACTAGGCGCCAGCTTCGCTGCCACCCGTTCGAAGGGTAGGGGACGGAGCGCGCGCGTCTACTCCGACTAGGCGCCAGCTTCGCTGCCACCCATTCGAAGGGTAGGGGACGAAACGCGCGCGTCTACTTCGACTAGGCGCCAGCTTCGCTGCCACCCGTTCGAAGGGCGGGGGACGGAGCGCGCGCATCCACTTCGACTTAGGCGCCAGCCTCCGCTGCCACCCGCTCGAAGGGCAGGGGACGGAGTGCGCGCGCCTGCTTCAACTCAGGCGCCAGCCTCGCTACCACCCGTTCGTAGGGTGGGGGACGGAGCGCGCAAGTCCACTTCGGCGGGGCGCAGCAAAGACGGGGGTCTTGTCCTGCGAAATCTACCCCGTTTTCCTTAACAGGCCACCTACAGTGCATCAACATACAAGGTAATGCTGGCGGGCTCCCTCAGGAACGCCGACTGTAGGTAGGCCTGTTAAGAAAAACAGGGCAGACCTCGCTGTCGCCTGCGGAAGCGCGGTGCGGGGTCAGGAAGCACGGCTGGCTGTTGATAATCGGCGCTGATCAAGCTCCCAGGAAAAATAGACCTCCTTCTGTGCATCAACATTCCCCAAGCCGCTCAGTATCACCCAGGAATGTTGATGCACGGCAGGGGCCCATTTTAGGGGAACAGCTTCTATCGCAATATACGCAGGAGCAACGCCTCACCAGCGCCATATATATACCCCAATCAGCAGGGGAACCAACCGGCGGAAGGCCAATCGACAGAAGTCCAACCGCCGGAAGTCCGCCGCCATATTAATGGTCACGACGCCTCAACGCCCGCACCACGTGGACGCCCGGAAATCCGAGCGTCGCAGCAGCGCACACGTCTGCTTTGGCCACATCGCAGCTCCGGAAGTTTGGAAAAGTTCACAGGCCGCGGGGACGGAGGGGGCCAAAGGACTCGGCAACATGGCTTCGGCCTTGTGAAGCCCTTTACCATGAGAGGCTCCTGTCGTAGGGATGGCCCCCACCTAAACCCAGCAGGCCTGGTAGGAGATTATAAGGCCTAGAATAGGCCATGCGTAATGACATAACTGCCCCCAGAGGGGATAACCAGATGTAAGGGTATAACTGTAAAAGCACTCCTCATGTGTATGTATATATACAAGCAAGCCATGGGGAGGACCCAGGCCATTCACACTTATCTTCATCACTCTCCACTACCATCTCTCTCTCTATTTGGTCTGTAGCCACAACAGTCATAAATATCTTTTCTAATAAAAAAATAATTTTGAAAATTTCTTTTATTCATTTATTTAGAATTCAAACTTTCGGAAGCTCGTTCTCCTTCATCTTAGTTCTGATTGAGCCCATTCAAATTTATAAATGCATACAAAATTTCAAGCTATCCATTTCCGCCCTTATTTTTAATATTTGGAGTTTATTTAAATTTATTTTGATTTTATTTGAGTTTGCTTGGGTATTTTCATGTGTAGACTGTGACGATTCGAAAAAAATTCTTCGACGACGATTTGCATCAATTCACAGAGCAAAGCAAGTCACACACCTCGACCATGTTGACCCCAGATTGTGAAATAAAATTATATTATTTTAAATTATATTGCATACCTAATTTTATGCAATGTATTTCAAATTCCAGTTTTAAATTTTGTTAATGCCTATTTGTTAATACCTCCTTTCGCCATTGAACCCTGTATACCTTGCACGCTAGAATAAAACTCTAGTTAATATAGTAGTATGGCTAGAGAATTTTGTAGCAAATGCCTAGACATGCGTAGATATAACTTTAGGTTTGGGATACCTTTTCACATAAAATGATAAGTTTTTAAAATGTATTCTTGACTTCGGTGAGTCAAGAAAGACTACAGAATATTTTAAAATAAAATATAAAACTTGGTTTAGACTTAGGCAAATGGTTAGGTGGTGGGTGCTTGCTGGCATGCATTGTTGTTCAATGACACAATGTTAATTACCAGGCACGAGGGGTATGTGGATAGTGACTAAGTCAATTAAGAACCGGTCTGTGAGCTACTGCTACAAAGCCCTATCGTTCTACCACAGACTGGTATGGAACAGTGCTGGCTAACTAATTTGTAGGTTCCAACCTAAGCCTCGCTGTAGGTTGAAAGTGAGCATGGCATAGGCCATGTGAAGTCTTGGCTCAAGAGGGGGTCCCGGTCTGATGAATTCCTTACTGGGGTGAACCCTTAGTGTTGGCTTGGCCAGTTTAAAGGCTTTGCATTGTAAAGGCCTTGTCATGATCTCTCCGCCGCACACCCAAGGAAGTGTGCTAATCGTATAGCAATATGAGATGATCATGTCTTATGGGTAAAACTGTGCAATCGCTGTAGAGTGTATAAACTATCCCGAATAATCGTGCCCACGGTCATGGGCAAGCCGAGTAAAGTTTTTCACAGATTAAACTTTGTTTTTCAAAATGGTTTATGAAAAGCTTATAGATGGATGGATGGAATCTATATGAGAGGTTTTAGAAAAGACGGTTCAGGTGGGATGCCCGTGGTTAGGTTGGTGTTAGGTCGGTGCCTATTCCAATGGAATTATTTTCCTTAAAGTTACTGTCTTTAACTTATAGTATTAAATTCAGCAATTTTCAATCTATTTACTGTATTTCTCTAAATGCTATTTTATGCTCAAATTATCCCTATATGCCTTCTTTTGTTGCCTTTATCATTATAGCATTCTCCTATGTGATTTGCGGAGTACATTTTATGTGCTCACCCTTGCTTACTCTGTTGCTTAGAGGAGGACGACTTTGACTATGGTGAGGATCAGGACGAACAGGCCGCGTTTTACTGTTGTTTGACTGTGGGTAGGTTTGTTGGGCTTCTTCCCTTTAATGTTTTCTTGCGCTGCTATTATTCAAATTTGGCCTATGGGCTGTAAATGTAAACTTTGCCATCAGGCCCATATTTAGTTGTTAAATAAATGTTGTTATAGTTGATATTTATCTTTATTGTCTACTATGTGCACTAATGCGATTTACACAGAGTATCCAGGACTTGTTGCTCCGAGGTCCAATAGAATGCAAATTTGCCCAAACCAAATTGGACTTGTAAGAATACGCCACGTCGGCTTAGCCTATAAGTACTACCCCTTTCACTACTAGGGATGTGAACAGTAATGACGACCCCTTTCACTACTATAAGATGCCACATTCGTCATAGATTATAATTTGTGACGAATTTGTGACGAAATTCATTTCGTCATGGAACGCGCGTCACATTTGTCGTACCGCGATGAAATTATATTTTTCGTCATAGAACTGCTTTTGTTCAATGACGAAAGGGTCCCCGTCATAAAACACATTCTGTTTTATGACGATCGGTTTTTGTCATGGATAGGGTTGTTTTTTGTCATAAACAGCCGGCACCTGCTGTAGGCCAGCGTGGCGGCTGACGTTACTGGTCCACGTGGCGGCTGACGTGGCTGGTCCACGTGGCGGATGGCGTGGCAGCTGACGTGGCTGGTCCACGTGGTAGCTAACGTGGCTGTTACCGTGGCAGCTGACGTGGCTGGACCACGTGGCGCGATTTTATTGGACCGCTTGGCGCGATTTGGTTCTCCCACGTGCCTCCTTTTTATTGGGCCACGTGGCTTAAGTTCGTCACTTGCAAATTCGTCACAGAAAGCACTTGCAAATTCGTCACAGAGACCCATATGGTTATTTCATCACAGACATCACAATTTTCAAATATTCTGTGCAGCAATTAACAATACTCAACTCAGTCATCATCACATTCCAACTAGTTCACAGAAACAACTCAGTTCACAGACCAACTCAGTTCACAGAACTAATTCACAGCACAGAATAAACTTAAGTTCTTGACCACAAAAGCTATCTTTATAACTACTCAATTATGCAACCAGTAACATTCCTTGACCAGCAACCACCACCAGCTCACATGCAAGGACCAGCAACCACCACCAGCAAGGACCAGCAACCACCACCAGCTCACATGCCTAAGAAGAGTTACCATTGTTCAAGGCCAAGATACGGCGAAGGAGCGCATTGTTCTCCTCCATTGCCTGGTTATTTTTCTCTGTTAGCTTTTCATCAACTTCTTCGCTTTTCTTCTTGAGGTCCTCGAGTTCTCCTTGTAGAGCAGCCGAAGCTTGTTTTTCAACTGCTAGTTCTTCCTGAAGCTCGCTTTCATTCGATGAAGATGATTTTGAGGGGGCGGCCGTTTTGATTCCAACATTCTTCAAGAAAGTGTTGTTGTTGCTGTTCTGGGAGAGCACCTTGGAGACCACCTGTGCACTGGTAACTGGTGTCTCACCTTCAGCAGCAGGTTCTGCCCTCAAAGCTTCCATATCAGACTGAAAATGTCCCAGGAACAATCATTAGTTGGACAGACATGAGAAATAGCAAACATATGTAACAAACAGATGAATCACTGTCAAGAAGTCTACATATGAGCTTACTGAAAGACAAACAGATGTATGGTTTTGATTATGGTGTTTAGTGATTTGGTTCAGATTATGAGCTTACTGAAAGACAAACAGTTGGGGTTTAATGATTTGGTTCAGATTATGAGCTTACTGAAAGATGTATAAGTCTAGATATGAGCTTACTGAAAGACAAACAGTTGTAACCGGGTTCAGATATTTTGCTTTGGTTCAGATTCTACCTCGAATTTTCCAGGTTCAAAAAGCTTAACAACCTTACAAAGATTATTCTTGGCATGCTAAACAAAATTAAATCCTAGACCAGCTCATATCTAGACTTATACATCTGATTATGGTCTGAACTCGGTTACAACAGATGTATGGTTTTGATTATGGTGTCAGGGGTTTAATGATTTGGTCAGGGGTTTAAAGACAAACAGATGTTCAGATGAATAACAAACAGATGTAGAATCTGAACCCGGTTACAACAACACACACACCCGTCACACACATGTGATCTGCAGTAAGAAGGAAAGGTTGCTTGTGTTACTATCATTGCTTGAGAGGGATGCACCAAAATCGGGGATTATATTTGTCGCTGAACAGGTACTGGTATACATGAATTCCTTTTATGCCATGCCATGTTGATTGTAATATCTCTAGGATCATGAGATATTGTTTCACCTATTTTTTGAGGTGCTAACTTAGGAACTTAGAGGGGCCAGCTGGCCAAGTGATCTTATGATGGGCCAGCAATACAAAATACAAATGATATAGAATAATTTACATTTTTGGTATGATCAAAGGGATTAAAAATCTGATATTCTGTTTCTCAAGGGAAGCACCATCAAGTCCGTTAGTTATATAAATGCATGCTACAGTTATGCATAATGGTGCCATGCACAAGTAGGTAACTTGCAGTCTAGAACATACATGTGATGAGCCAATTTCAAGAGGACAACTGTGTTTTAGCGAACTTCTTTCTTAATTTTTTCCTCTTACAAATGACTGGCAATGATCCATTTTAAATTAAATCCAGTAGATTATTGCAAAACCAAGATCCCAACTATCGATGTAAACCACACACACACAAAAACATATGTAACATCCCAATTAGGGAGCTAGTGTAATTTCAAAAATTTCTAAAATCTTTTAATCGTTTTCCCTGTGTTCTCAAAAGTTTTTGGCGATATTCGAATTTCTCAAGTTTGATGTCTTGCCAAAAAGCCCGATTAATAAAAATCAAAATTGAGAAAATCCAAACTTACTTGGAAGTCTTAATTTCAAATTTAAATTAGAATCTGGAAACTCAAAGCCAAGATTGGAAATTGAAAATAATATCAAATCCTTCCCATCCGATTTGCATATAAGAAGATTCAAATTCAGAAAATTTAAGATTTATTTCTCCGAAGTTCGCCAATCTTAAAATCTAATTGTTGAATCCAAAGATTTGAACCAAGTTTTCAAATTCAACATATACTCACAAATCTAGTTCTGAAATTTAAAAATTCGGAAATTCCTTCTCAATTTTTGGGCCTGGCCGGATTCTCCTCCCGGCCCAGCCGCTCACCTATTTCCTCCCCGGGCCATTTTTCTTTCTTCCTCTCTGGCCCACTCCTCTTCTTCTGCCCGGCCCGCTCCCTCTCCTTTCTCCTGGCCCAGCCGGCGTCCGTCTCCTACCTTCCGCTCCTGTTCTTCTGGTTCGTCGGCCGCACCGGCACCCCGGCCGCGCCACTCTCCGAACCAAGCCGCCAGCCCGCGCCGCTCTCCGCCTCAAGTTCCGCCTGCGCCGCCCCAGGTTCGCCCAGCTACAGCCGCCCGCAGCCCCTGGCGCTCGTCGGCCCAGCTCGCGTCGCTCGCCCCGCCCCGATCTCGCCCTGCCCCGGTTTCGCCCCGCCCCGGTCTTTTCCCCCAGTCACATCCGCGCTAGCGCCCTACCACCGGCCTAGCCCCGCGCCACTCCCCTACGCCATGCCGCTACCCAGGCCGCCGGACGCGCCGCCCATGCCCCGCACTGCTCCGCCGGACGCGCCGCCCATTCCCCGCACTACTCCGCCGGATGCGCCGCCCATGCCGGCAGTACCCCTACCCACGTCGCGCCCATGCCGTCGCCGTACGCGCGCTCGCCTATAAAGGGGCCCAAGCTCGCCTCCTTTCCACTCCTCCTCCCTCAATCCGAGCTCAGCCAGAGTGCGCCGCCGTCTTCCCCACCTCTGGCGCCCGAGCTCCCCGCCGATTCGTTGAGCCCCGACTCAATTCCTGGCGCCTGGAGCTCCTCCATCAGCCGCGGAAGCCATCCCCACCGCCACCTTGGGACCTCCTCCCCCACGGCGAGCTGTCCACGGAGCCCTCCCCGCACCGCCGCCTGAGCTCGACGCCAGCCTTCCTCGGCCTCTCTCCGGCTCCACCAAGCCTTTGGGTGAGTTCCCCGTGCCTCACTCCTGCTTACGCGCACTTCCATTCTTTCCCCCTCTCCTCCGGCCGCCGGCGCCCATTTCCTCCTCACCGCCAGCCGCCTAAGGCCGCCGCCCACCCGCCTTGGAGCCACCTCGGCCGAAGCTGCCGCCTCCGTGAGCTTCCTCGTCGCCGGGGCAACCCATTTCTTGGGTCGCCGCCACCTCCTCGGCCTTTCCCCGCTGGCGTCGCCGCCGCCATGCTCGGCGTTTCCTCCCCTCCTCTGTTCTTGCTGCTTCTGCTCTGCTCTATTCCCAGCCGAAGGCAGCTCCTTCCTCTGTCTCTCTCTTCTGTCAAATGGGACCAAGTGAAATAAGTTGTATAGCTCACCGTCTTTTGGCTAAAGTGACCAATCCTGGTATGAGGAATGTTCATGCATACAAAGACCTTGTGATTAAGATGAAGGATAAGAAAACTACTTATAAAGTCATAATAAAAATATTGATGCAATAAAATTAAAAACATACCATGAGTTAACCATCTTCCAAATGAGATTAGTATATCAAACCTTCATATATAACTAAAGCAGTGTTATACATGGTCTATTCTCATATAACGTGAATTGAATGGTTGTTGCCGTTAAAATCTAATTCGTGAACCTAATTAAGGAATTCTCTTTTATAAAGCAAAAAGGCTAGAAATATTGACCCTAATGATTGAAGTGCATATTTGAAGCTTTATAAAGATAATTTCAAAATCGACGATCGAGCGAATTGAATATTAATATCACATTCTATCGAAAGCTCAAGGGGTCTAAATGATATCTTCCCCCTCTCGATCTAAATCTACTTATGCAAACAAAGTAAATCAATTCAATGAGATTATGCCACATAAAATATTGGCTGTAAACTGCTCATCTCTAAAACCATGGGAGATATCTTTTCAAAAGTACTTAAAATAATTGTGGCACAATTTTCAACATTTATCATAGAACGCTAAGATTTAAAATAACATATGCTCACGATTAAGAATTCTTAAACAAGAGAGGGCAATCCTTAATTTTTGTCTAGCATCCAAATCTCCAATCATTATCTCAGGATTTAAATTCGATGGTTGAGAGCAATTAATAATAAAAGGAATAGCTTTATTAAGAATATCCCTAAAAAGTCATAGCATCTCTTTTTAGTAAAACATAACCGTTGGCCATCTCTAACAATTTGGTTGATCAAGCAAAAAGATTAACTTTACTCATAATAACGACTGGATTAAAATCGCCAACCCCACCATTTACTTAAGTCGCTAACATAATGATTTATTAAGTTGGCTACTGCAATCTCAAATAAGTATTGCCACATGAAATATCAAAGTTACACCGCATATTTAATTATACTCACCTTACGTATCCATATCCTAAAATCACAAAGCTCTGTCCCTCTTTGCTATCTTCGCTAACCCCTTTTTATCTGTCCCAAAGTCCTGCCCGACTCATGGAACTTCCTTGATAAATATAAATCAATAGAAGGAAAGTTAACAAGTAACAGATCGAACCTCACCTTTCCCTAATCGGCTAGTTTGGCCACTACCTTTCCCCAGAATGAATAAATGCCTGAAGTTACTTAATCATTCTGATCCTCGTTATCCTAAAATTTTCCCTCACGGTAAAGCTATTCAGACAATTCATTCTCTTACTCAAATCCAGCTACCATTGTGTCTATAGTCCACTAATCCGAATCATCCTTCTATTCTCAAATCATGACAAATGTATAATTTAAATTTAATTGGGCATTTAAAGTGTTTGGATTTATTGGTCTTTCTTTTCTTTGCCGCACATTAGAATCTGAAGACTCAACGAGGCGACAGATTCGAACAAGATCAAGACCCGGGTAAAAGCGACGACTAGGAAGTTAAGATCGCTGACTGAGCAGGCTTTGACTTAGGTCAATCAAGGCTATGGTACACCAAGCAAGGCAAGTCATCACTTTGATCATATTGATCCCATCGTTATTGCAAAACTATGTTCTTTAAAGCTATCAACTTGCATGCTTAATTTGTTATACAAATATATGTTAAAGCTTAAGGTAGCTACATGCCCACTTGATGTTGTATTAAAATTATTATGCCATCCTTTGATACTTGAATCACCTGATCCTTGTCACCATAGATATTCATGATAACTTTACTAGCTATAAGTCATATTAAATGCCATGCTAGTCTTGTCAAGTCCAGGGCGCTAGTTGTCCTGATCATCAATCTTCAAAACATAAGAATTTGTTTTGGGACAGTCATGGGATGTACGTGGCTGAATATTTTGCTACAACTGCTTTATGCTTCTCAAAACCCTAAAAATCTGCTATACCTGTCTGGGCGGGTGGTAAGAGTGGTGGGTGTGGAAGTAGCACATTGGATTGTGGAATGAACCGCCCGGACGGATTAAGGACTTAATCCTGTGATGACTTCTTCGTGTAAAACAGTACAGCCACAAGTCTGCAAAGTGCAACTTGGCTAAGTAAATCTATCGGACCCCCGGACTCATCTCATTGGTAGGGGAAAGGAGGATGCTATAAGGGCAAGAGAAGGCCTAAAGGGACACCAAGTGCAGGGTGAAGTTTCCAGCCGTGCTAGCGTTGTGGAGAGTTGCAGTCCGAATGCGCTAGTTTCCGTGGTTACATCCCGTGCAAAGTATGGGACCCACCGCAAGTGGGAGAAGCCCATAACATGAGATGACAAAAAGGGGCTCGATATTTTGAACAGTTATTGTGATGACCTACTCAACCGCATGACTAAGGAATCGTGTGGAGCAACGAGCTGATCGTCTCTTGTGGTGAAAGTGTACAAACTCTGCAGAGTGAAACTATTCGAATAGCCGTGCCCACGGTCAAGGGCGGACATGGGGTTCTCCTCGAGTTAGTTCTATTTCCAAAAATATTTGTGGGTGGAATAAAAACCTATCAGAGAGATGTACTCTGATTTGGAACTTTTCCTGGAGAGATGTACTCCAGCGGCGAAAACTAGCATTTGTGGAGGTAGCCATGCACTCTAAAAGGTGGATGTAACCTACACTACAATTATAATCGCATTCTCACTATCAATTTAGTAAAAACATGTTTCAGTTAAAATTGCTACGTCTCAGGAGATTTTCTTACTTACTGTAATTCCAAAACAATGCTTTTAGCAAATAAAAGAAACTCAAGCCCCCCTTGATAGCTTGCATCTATTATTACTGCATCCTGTGTGGTGGCTTGCTGAGTATCATCGTACTCATTCTTGCTTAATTGCTACATTCAGTCGGAAAGAACAGGATTGTCAAGCCCTGCGACGCTAAAAAGGGGTCGACAGAGCTGGAAGACGAAGAGGCCATGGACTAGGTCGCGAACCCCAGTTGGCTGCCTGTGGGCAAGTCCTGCGGGTCCCACCCGTGTGAAGTTCCGCTGCTGCATTTTATCGTTTCGGCCTAATCGGCCCATGAGTAAGGATTACCGTATTATTTACGCTTCCGCATGGTATGTTTTTGATATACAGTAATGTATCTGTGAGCACTATCTACTGATCCAGGGAATAGTGCAGTGGAATCACAGAGGATCTGGGGTTTGCTAACCCGTGGTCCGACAGAGCTGGTATCAGAGCATATCGACTGTAGGTCGTAACCTTAGTTAGCATGGCCGTTAGCTTTATGACTAGAATTATTTCTTCAAAATCTAACTGCAAAATATAAGTAGTATTACTACTCTTATCCCTCTTAGATGAATCCCTCTCATCTATTTGCTGCCCTGGCCATTTTAAACTCCAAGGCTCTCTTATTCCGAATTCAAACTAACGCGTGCCTGAGTTCTCTTCTGAAAATTTACCTTGGGCCAAAATCATAAAACCTATATTGAGTTTTAGTAACAAAAGTTGTTTATCCTTGGAAGTTTAAATTGTCAAAATTATTTGCAAAGCTTATTTCCAAGCTCATTTCAACAAACTTAAGCTTCCAAGGAAAAGTTTCCCAAAAATTTAAACCCCTGCCAATTTATTCCCAGGATTCGCCTTGGTTTCGTAGATATATGTGTAAATCTTGGTGGATTCATGTCAATCATAAGAGAAGATCAATATTGTGAACTTCAAGATGAAAAATAAGCGAATCAATTTGGGTGTTTGACTCAGCTACACGGGTGAACCCACTTGGATGATTGAACTGATTCAATGGATCGATCAGTTAACATGTTGGAAGGGTTAAAATGGGTGAACCAAACTAATGATCGGATTGACTGAATGGACAGATCAGGTTAGATGATCGGATTGGTTAGAATGGGTGGACCAATTTCAATGATTAGAATGGTTAAATAAGTCAACTCATGTAAAAAGGACTGGATTGGCTAAATAATCGGATTGGTTAAATAAATAGAGCGATATTCATGATTGAATTGATCAAAGGAGTAGACCAACTCACAAAGATCGGATTGGCTCAAATAAGTGGATCGATGGAATTTTAGAAAAGTGGGGAGTCTAATAACATTTGTTGGTCTGCAGCTTTAATAAATAGCATGGCTCCCGAAGAATGTTTACACTAGTGGGGTCATGGAATATAGCTTAACTATTGGATGGATTATTGAAAATTCTGAGGAAACTAGGAAAAGTAATAATAATCCTTGATTTATAGACTTGAGTAATAATCTTATTCTCGGTGGACGTTTATGACAATGAAATCGCTTGGAAGAAAATTTGCGGGTGGTAAGACTGATCACTTGATAAACAGATTATGAGTATACATCAATGGTGAAAAAGGTGGGATTATACTGCAAATGGTACTGGTGGATTTAAAATGTAAAAGATGTGAGTAGTATTGGTGGATTTAAAATATAGAAATCTTGAAACCATGATGCAAACAAATACGAGTGTATTTAAAGGTAAAGAATTTGGAGTAATATTCAGGCAAAAAGTTGAAGGGGATTGTTGATTAATGAGCCCAAGACTGGATTTATGATTTTATGTAGGAAAGTGAGATTCATTTGAGGAATAGGTAACTCTGATTTGGTGAATGAACCTATCGATGATACCTTGGCAGTTATATGATTGTGGATCGGACCAATGATAACAATTACTGTTTGGAGTATTAGACAACAGTCGTGCTGGGACTAATTGATAAAGGGAGCTACTTTAGATTCAATCAAGTGTACGCAAGATTAACAAGGCCTTGGATTCTAAGCCTACAAATGAAAATAGTTTGGGAGTAAATTAGTCTGTCAATATGGTGACCTGGGAGGATATTAGGAAAAAAAAGAGAAGGCTCTGTTTCCAAAACGATAATAAGAAGCATGAGCTTCGTTGCCAAAGCACTTCTTAACCCTTTCCTTCTGCTACTCCTGTCTACAAAAAGGAAGCTTGGTTTTTCCTATTTTCTCTTCCTTAATTCAAAGGCTTAAGTTCGAAGACGTCGAGGATGCTCGTGAAGATTTGGTGGCCTCGCTTCAACAAACCTAGTGTTCAGAACCCTGTGCTCTCTTGTGTGTCTTCGTGCATAGACGTTGTTTGGTCAAAAAGATTTTATTTGGCCCTGTGCACTGCCTTCTTGCCCTCGGGCATTGTATTTCGTAGTCACAGGAAAAGCGTGTTTGCAAAAGCTTGGTTTTTCGGTGTGGCTTGTGTACTGCCCCAGCTTCTGGGTGTGCACTCCTTAGAATGGGTTAGAATATCTCATCCCTGTAATTTTTTTTCCGTACCCCGTGCTAATTCCCCCTCACCTTATTGCTAAAAACCTCGTCAAGTCTGCAGGCAAGAGGTAGCAGATAGCCAAGTCAAGATACTTAAAGCTCTCCAGTCGAAAGAGGCAACATCTTGAAAAAGACAACGACTTGGAAGCTACGTCACTCAAAAGGATCAATATTCAAGTCCCCAACTCACTGAGAACTCACTGATCCCGTCATCATCAAACAAGCAAGAACACGACTAGAAGCAAGACGAAGGAACCAGTAGCTCCTACTTGCTTTAGTCCCTACCACCGCACCAAGTATTCGCTCAGACCCACTTCGCAGGGATCGATGAGAAGCAGTCATCACAACGGGAATACCAGTGGCATGACCCCAAGCAAACTTCGAAAGGATATTGTTTGCTTCTATTGCCGAGATATTGGACACTATGCTAACCAGTGCCCCCAGAAGAAGCAAGACAAAGGAGTCAAGTGCTTCAAATGTGGTGACCCAGGACATTATGCGAGAGACTGCCCTCAACAAAGGTTGAACAAGCAAGAAGAGGATATTGTAGCCATCAGCCTCGGTCTTGACAAAGGGAAGGGTGTTAGCTCCAAGTGTGCCATCCAGGAACCAACTGGACCTAACGAAGCCCCACTATCAGGTCCAGAAGAACTGCCCACTACTGCACGCGCTGAATATGGCAAGACAGGACATGACACCCAATCATGCCCTCCACTGCAGCAGGTTACATGCTCTACCTGCGGACAAACCGGACACTACAGCTACAATTGCCCAGCTCCGTATTGTCCTTACTGCAAGAAACACCATCTACCAGAAGGCTGTCTCCAGAACCTAGTGGCATGTACACGTTGTGGAGAAAAGGGACATGAGAAAAGTCAATGTACAACAAATTGCCCCAACTGTGAAGAAGACCACCCACCAGGAGAATGCCCAACGAGCAAGATCACCTGTTTTCTCTGTGAGGGACAAGACCACTGCCCCAAGGATTGCTCCATGAGCCCGTTGCTGACCAAGGCTGCCGAGATACAAAGACTGAGCCTCCAAGCTGCCACCAGATTTTTCATGACTGAAGCTGACAAGAGCAATTAGTATCGGTCACCTGTCATTTTAAGGGGGGTAGCCCGAATAAATAAGAAGTGTCAAAGCACCTTGATGTTAGGCCGTGCTACCGCTCCAGTATAAAGAGAAGTTAGCAATCAGCACTGAAGAAACGGCAAACCCTTAAAATGTCAAGCAACAAGGTGAAGCTAGCTGCAATCTATCCAGAAGAACAAGGTCTCCTATGTGGTGTCTTCTCCAAAGTGTTGATCCGCTTTTGTTTGGATGTCCTCTCTTCGGATGGCTCCAAGGAAAGGGCGTAGTGCCAAGCATTACTCTAGAACCTTTTGCTAGCCAGCTTTTTCCCACCTTGTTCCTTCTACTCCACTCGAATCTCGGGGACGAGATTCCTGTTAAGGGGGGTAGGATCTGTAACATCCCAATTAGGGAGCTAGTGTAATTTCAAAAATTTCTAAAATCTTTTAATCGTTTTCCCTGTGTTCTCAAAAGTTTTTGGCGATATTCGAATTTCTCAAGTTTGATGTCTTGCCAAAAAGCCCGATTAATAAAAATCAAAATTGAGAAAATCCAAACTTACTTGGAAGTCTTAATTTCAAATTTAAATTAGAATCTGGAAACTCAAAGCCAAGATTGGAAATTGAAAATAATATCAAATCCTTCCCATCCGATTTGCATATAAGAAGATTCAAATTCAGAAAATTTAAGATTTATTTCTCCGAAGTTCGCCAATCTTAAAATCTAATTGTTGAATCCAAAGATTTGAACCAAGTTTTCAAATTCAACATATACTCACAAATCTAGTTCTGAAATTTAAAAATTCGGAAATTCCTTCTCAATTTTTGGGCCTGGCCGGATTCTCCTCCCGGCCCAGCCGCTCACCTATTTCCTCCCCGGGCCATTTTTCTTTCTTCCTCTCTGGCCCACTCCTCTTCTTCTGCCCGGCCCGCTCCCTCTCCTTTCTCCTGGCCTAGCCGGCGTCCGTCTCCTACCTTCCGCTCCTGTTCTTCTGGTTCGTCGGCCGCACCGGCACCCCGGCCGCGCCACTCTCCGAACCAAGCCGCCAGCCCGCGCCGCTCTCCGCCTCAAGTTCCGCCTGCGCCGCCCCAGGTTCGCCCAGCTACAGCCGCCCGCAGCCCCTGGCGCTCGTCGGCCCAGCTCGCGTCGCTCGCCCCGCCCCGGTCTCGCCCTGCCCCGGTTTCGCCCCGCCCCGGTCTTTTCCCCCAGTCACATCCGCGCTAGCGCCCTACCACCGGCCTAGCCCCGCGCCACTCCCCTACGCCATGCCGCTACCCAGGCCGCCGGACGCGCCGCCCATGCCCCGCACTGCTCCGCCGGACGCGCCGCCCATTCCCCGCACTGCTCCGCCGGATGCGCCGCCCATGCCGGCAGTACCCCTACCCACGTCGCGCCCATGCCGTCGCCGTACGCGCGCTCGCCTATAAAGGGGCCCAAGCTCGCCTCCTTTCCACTCCTCCTCCCTCAATCCGAGCTCAGCCAGAGTGCGCCGCCGTCTTCCCCACCTCTGGCGCCCGAGCTCCCCGCCGATTCGTTGAGCCCCGACTCAATTCCTGGCGCCTGGAGCTCCTCCATCAGCCGCGGAAGCCATCCCCACCGCCACCTTGGGACCTCCTCCCCCACGGCGAGCTGTCCACGGAGCCCTCCCCGCACCGCCGCCTGAGCTCGACGCCAGCCTTCCTCGGCCTCTCTCCGGCTCCACCAAGCCTTTGGGTGAGTTCCCCGTGCCTCACTCCTGCTTACGCGCACCTCCATTCTTTCCCCCTCTCCTCCGGCCGCCGGCGCCCATTTCCTCCTCACCGCCAGCCGCCTAAGGCCGCCGCCCACCCGCCTTGGAGCCACCTCGGCCGAAGCTGCCGCCTCCGTGAGCTTCCTCGTCGCCGGGGCAACCCATTTCTTGGGTCGCCGCCACCTCCTCGGCCTTTCCCCGCCGGCGTCGCCGCCGCCATGCTCGGCGTTTCCTCCCCTCCTCTGTTCTTGCTGCTTCTGCTCTGCTCTGCTCTATTCCCAGCCGAAGGCAGCTCCTTCCTCTGTCTCTCTCTTCTGTCAAATGGGACCAAGTGAAATAAGTTGTATAGCTCACCGTCTTTTGGCTAAAGTGACCAATCCTGGTATGAGGAATGTTCATGCATACAAAGACCTTGTGATTAAGATGAAGGATAAGAAAACTACTTATAAAGTCATAATAAAAATATTGATGCAATAAAATTAAAAACATAACATGAGTTAACCATCTTCCAAATGAGATTAGTATATCAAACCTTCATATATAACTAAAGCAGTGTTATACATGGTCTATTCTCATATAACGTGAATTGAATGGTTGTTGCCGTTAAAATCTAATTCGTGAACCTAATTAAGGAATTCTCTTTTATAAAGCAAAAAGGCTAGAAATATTGACCCTAATGATTGAAGTGCATATTTGAAGCTTTATAAAGATAATTTCAAAATCGATGATCAAGCGAATTGAATATTAATATCACATTCTATCGAAAGCTCAAGGGGTCTAAATGATATCTTCCCCCTCTCGATCTAAATCTACTTATGCAAACAAAGTAAATCAATTCAATGAGATTATGCCACATAAAATATTGGCTGTAAACTGCTCATCTCTAAAACCATGGGAGATATCTTTTCAAAAGTACTTAAAATAATTGTGGCACAATTTTCAACATTTATCATAGAACGCTAAGATTTAAAATAACATATGCTCACGATTAAGAATTCTTAAACAAGAGAGGGCAATCCTTAATTTTTGTCTAGCATCCAAATCTCCAATCATTATCTCAGGATTTAAATTCGATGGTTGAGAGCAATTAATAATAAAAGGAATAGCTTTATTAAGAATATCCCTAAAAAGTCATAGCATCTCTTTTTAGTAAAACATAACCGTTGGCCATCTCTAACAATTTGGTTGATCAAGCAAAAAGATTAACTTTACTCATAATAACGACTGGATTAAAATCGCCAACCCCACCATTTACTTAAGTCGCTAACATAATGATTTATTAAGTTGGCTACTGCAATCTCAAATAAGTATTGCCACATGAAATATCAAAGTTACACCGCATATTTAATTATACTCACCTTACGTATCCATATCCTAAAATCACAAAGCTCTGTCCCTCTTTGCTATCTTCGCTAACCCCTTTTTATCTGTCCCAAAGTCCTGCCCGACTCATGGAACTTCCTTGATAAATATAAATCAATAGAAGGAAAGTTAACAAGTAACAGATCGAACCTCACCTTTCCCTAATCGGCTAGTTTGGCCACTACCTTTCCCCAGAATGAATAAATGCCTGAAGTTACTTAATCATTCTGATCCTCGTTATCCTAAAATTTTCCCTCACGGTAAAGCTATTCAGACAATTCATTCTCTTACTCAAATCCAGCTACCATTGTGTCTATAGTCCACTAATCCGAATCATCCTTCTATTCTCAAATCATGACAAATGTATAATTTAAATTTAATTGGGCATTTAAAGTGTTTGGATTTATTGGTCTTTCTTTTCTTTGCCGCACATTAGAATCTGAAGACTCAACGAGGCGACAGATTCGAACAAGATCAAGACTCGGGTAAAAGCGACGACTAGGAAGTTAAGATCGCTGACTGAGCAGGCTTTGACTTAGGTCAATCAAGGCTATGGTACACCAAGCAAGGCAAGTCATCACTTTGATCATATTGATCCCATCGTTATTGCAAAACTATGTTCTTTAAAGCTATCAACTTGCATGCTTAATTTGTTATACAAATATATGTTAAAGCTTAAGGTAGCTACATGCCCACTTGATGTTGTATTAAAATTATTATGCCATCCTTTGATACTTGAATCACCTGATCCTTGTCACCATAGATATTCATGATAACTTTACTAGCTATAAGTCATATTAAATGCCATGCTAGTCTTGTCAAGTCCAGGGCGCTAGTTGTCCTGATCATCAATCTTCAAAACATAAGAATTTGTTTTGGGACAGTCATGGGATGTACGTGGCTGAATATTTTGCTACAACTGCTTTATGCTTCTCAAAACCCTAAAAATCTGCTATACCTGTCTGGGCGGGTGGTAAGAGTGGTGGGTGTGGAAGTAGCACATTGGATTGTGGAATGAACCGCCCGGACGGATTAAGGACTTAATCCTGTGATGACTTCTTCGTGTAAAACAGTACAGCCACAAGTCTGCAAAGTGCAACTTGGCTAAGTAAATCTATCGGACCCCCGGACTCATCTCATTGGTAGGGGAAAGGAGGATGCTATAAGGGCAAGAGAAGGCCTAAAGGGACACCAAGTGCAGGGTGAAGTTTCCAGCCGTGCTAGCGTTGTGGAGAGTTGCAGTCCGAATGCGCTAGTTTCCGTGGTTACATCCCGTGCAAAGTATGGGACCCACCGCAAGTGGGAGAAGCCCATAACATGAGATGACAAAAAGGGGCTCGATATTTTGAACAGTTATTGTGATGATCTACTCAACCGCATGACTAAGGAATCGTGTGGAGCAACGAGCTGATCGTCTCTTGTGGTGAAAGTGTACAAACTCTGCAGAGTGAAACTATTCGAATAGCCGTGCCCACGGTCAAGGGCGGACATGGGGTTCTCCTCGAGTTAGTTCTATTTCCAAAAATATTTGTGGGTGGAATAAAAACCTATCAGAGAGATGTACTCTGATTTGGAACTTTTCCTGGAGAGATGTACTCCAGCGGCGAAAACTAGCATTTGTGGAGGTAGCCATGCACTCTAAAAGGTGGATGTAACCTACACTACAATTATAATCGCATTCTCACTATCAATTTAGTAAAAACATGTTTCAGTTAAAATTGCTACGTCTCAGGAGATTTTCTTACTTACTGTAATTCCAAAACAATGCTTTTAGCAAATAAAAGAAACTCAAGCCCCCCTTGATAGCTTGCATCTATTATTACTGCATCCTGTGTGGTGGCTTGCTGAGTATCATCGTACTCATTCTTGCTTAATTGCTACATTCAGTCGGAAAGAACAGGATTGTCAAGCCCTGCGACGCTAAAAAGGGGTCGACAGAGCTGGAAGACGAAGAGGCCATGGACTAGGTCGCGAACCCCAGTTGGCTGCCTGTGGGCAAGTCCTGCGGGTCCCACCCGTGTGAAGTTCCGCTGCTGCATTTTATCGTTTCGGCCTAATCGGCCCATGAGTAAGGATTACCGTATTATTTACGCTTCCGCATGGTATGTTTTTGATATACAGTAATGTATCTGTGAGCACTATCTACTGATCCAGGGAATAGTGCAGTGGAATCACAGAGGATCTGGGGTTTGCTAACCCGTGGTCCGACAGAGCTGGTATCAGAGCATATCGACTGTAGGTCGTAACCTTAGTTAGCATGGCCGTTAGCTTTATGACTAGAATTATTTCTTCAAAATCTAACTGCAAAATATAAGTAGTATTACTACTCTTATCCCTCTTAGATGAATCCCTCTCATCTATTTGCTACCCTGGCCATTTTAAACTCCAAGGCTCTCTTATTCCGAATTCAAACTAACGCGTGCCTGAGTTCTCTTCTGAAAATTTACCTTGGGCCAAAATCATAAAACCTATATTGAGGTTTAGTAACAAAAGTTGTTTATCCTTGGAAGTTTAAATTGTCAAAATTATTTGCAAAGCTTATTTCCAAGCTCATTTCAACAAACTTAAGCTTCCAAGGAAAAGTTTCCCAAAAATTTAAACCCCTGCCAATTTATTCCCAGGATTCGCCTTGGTTTCGTAGATATATGTGTAAATCTTGGTGGATTCATGTCAATCATAAGAGAAGATCAATATTGTGAACTTCAAGATGAAAAATAAGCGAATCAATTTGGGTGTTTGACTCAGCTACACGGGTGAACCCACTTGGATGATTGAACTGATTCAATGGATCGATCAGTTAACATGTTGGAAGGGTTAAAATGGGTGAACCAAACTAATGATCGGATTGACTGAATGGACAGATCAGGTTAGATGATCGGATTGGTTAGAATGGGTGGACCAATTTCAATGATTAGAATGGTTAAATAAGTCAACTCATGTAAAAAGGACTGGATTGGCTAAATAATCGGATTGGTTAAATAAATAGAGCGATATTCATGATTGAATTGATCAAAGGAGTAGACCAACTCACAAAGATCGGATTGGCTCAAATAAGTGGATCGATGGAATTTTAGAAAAGTGGGGAGTCTAATAACATTTGTTGGTCTGCAGCTTTAATAAATAGCATGGCTCCCGAAGAATGTTTACACTAGTGGGGTCATGGAATATAGCTTAACTATTGGATGGATTATTGAAAATTCTGAGGAAACTAGGAAAAGTAATAATAATCCTTGATTTATAGACTTGAGTAATAATCTTATTCTCGGTGGACGTTTATGACAATGAAATCGCTTGGAAGAAAATTTGCGGGTGGTAAGACTGATCACTTGATAAACAGATTATGAGTATACATCAATGGTGAAAAAGGTGGGATTATACTGCAAATGGTACTGGTGGATTTAAAATGTAAAAGATGTGAGTAGTATTGGTGGATTTAAAATATAGAAATCTTGAAACCATGATGCAAACAAATACGAGTGTATTTAAAGGTAAAGAATTTGGAGTAATATTCAGGCAAAAAGTTGAAGGGGATTGTTGATTAATGAGCCCAAGACTGGATTTATGATTTTATGTAGGAAAGTGAGATTCATTTGAGGAATAGGTAACTCTGATTTGGTGAATGAACCTATCGATGATACCTTGGCAGTTATATGATTGTGGATCGGACCAATGATAACAATTACTGTTTGGAGTATTAGACAACAGTCGTGCTGGGACTAATTGATAAAGGGAGCTACTTTAGATTCAATCAAGTGTACGCAAGATTAACAAGGCCTTGGATTCTAAGCCTACAAATGAAAATAGTTTGGGAGTAAATTAGTCTGTCAATATGGTGACCTGGGAGGATATTAGGAAAAAAAAGAGAAGGCTCTGTTTCCAAAACGATAATAAGAAGCATGAGCTTCGTTGCCAAAGCACTTCTTAACCCTTTCCTTCTGCTACTCCTGTCTACAAAAAGGAAGCTTGGTTTTTCCTATTTTCTCTTCCTTAATTCAAAGGCTTAAGTTCGAAGACGTCGAGGATGCTCGTGAAGATTTGGTGGCCTCGCTTCAACAAACCTAGTGTTCAGAACCCTGTGCTCTCTTGTGTGTCTTCGTGCATAGACGTTGTTTGGTCAAAAAGATTTTATTTGGCCCTGTGCACTGCCTTCTTGCCCTCGGGCATTGTATTTCGTAGTCACAGGAAAAGCGTGTTTGCAAAAGCTTGGTTTTTCGGTGTGGCTTGTGTACTGCCCCAGCTTCTGGGTGTGCACTCCTTAGAATGGGTTAGAATATCTCATCCCTGTAATTTTTTTTCCGTACCCCGTGCTAATTCCCCCTCACCTTATTGCTAAAAACCTCGTCAAGTCTGCAGGCAAGAGGTAGCAGATAGCCAAGTCAAGATACTTAAAGCTCTCCAGTCGAAAGAGGCAACATCTTGAAAAAGACAACGACTTGGAAGCTACGTCACTCAAAAGGATCAATATTCAAGTCCCCAACTCACTGAGAACTCACTGATCCCGTCATCATCAAACAAGCATTGGTCAAGAACACGACTAGAAGCAAGACGAAGGAACCAGTAGCTCCTACTTGCTTTAGTCCCTACCACCGCACCAAGTATTCGCTCAGACCCACTTCGCAGGGATCGATGAGAAGCAGTCATCACAACGGGAATACCAGTGGCATGACCCCAAGCAAACTTCGAAAGGATATTGTTTGCTTCTATTGCCGAGATATTGGACACTATGCTAACCAGTGCCCCCAGAAGAAGCAAGACAAAGGAGTCAAGTGCTTCAAATGTGGTGACCCAGGACATTATGCGAGAGACTGCCCTCAACAAAGGTTGAACAAGCAAGAAGAGGATATTGTAGCCATCAGCCTCGGTCTTGACAAAGGGAAGGGTGTTAGCTCCAAGTGTGCCATCCAGGAACCAACTGGACCTAACGAAGCCCCACTATCAGGTCCAGAAGAACTGCCCACTACTGCACGCGCTGAATATGGCAAGACAGGACATGACACCCAATCATGCCCTCCACTGCAGCAGGTTACATGCTCTACCTGCGGACAAACCGGACACTACAGCTACAATTGCCCAGCTCCGTATTGTCCTTACTGCAAGAAACACCATCTACCAGAAGGCTGTCTCCAGAACCTAGTGGCATGTACACGTTGTGGAGAAAAGGGACATGAGAAAAGTCAATGTACAACAAATTGCCCCAACTGTGAAGAAGACCACCCACCAGGAGAATGCCCAACGAGCAAGATCACCTGTTTTCTCTGTGAGGGACAAGACCACTGCCCCAAGGATTGCTCCATGAGCCCGTTGCTGACCAAGGCTGCCGAGATACAAAGACTGAGCCTCCAAGCTGCCACCAGATTTTTCATGACTGAAGCTGACAAGAGCAATTAGTATCGGTCACCTGTCATTTTAAGGGGGGTAGCCCGAATAAATAAGAAGTGTCAAAGCACCTTGATGTTAGGCCGTGCTACCGCTCCAGTATAAAGAGAAGTTAGCAATCAGCACTGAAGAAACGGCAAACCCTTAAAATGTCAAGCAACAAGGTGAAGCTAGCTGCAATCTATCCAGAAGAACAAGGTCTCCTATGTGGTGTCTTCTCCAAAGTGTTGATCCGCTTTTGTTTGGATGTCCTCTCTTCGGATGGCTCCAAGGAAAGGGCGTAGTGCCAAGCATTACTCTAGAACCTTTTGCTAGCCAGCTTTTTCCCACCTTGTTCCTTCTACTCCACTCGAATCTCGGGGACGAGATTCCTGTTAAGGGGGGTAGGATCTGTAACATCCCAATTAGGGAGCTAGTGTAATTTCAAAAATTTCTAAAATCTTTTAATCGTTTTCCCTGTGTTCTCAAAAGTTTTTGGCGATATTCGAATTTCTCAAGTTTGATGTCTTGCCAAAAAGCCCGATTAATAAAAATCAAAATTGAGAAAATCCAAACTTACTTGGAAGTCTTAATTTCAAATTTAAATTAGAATCTGGAAACTCAAAGCCAAGATTGGAAATTGAAAATAATATCAAATCCTTCCCATCCGATTTGCATATAAGAAGATTCAAATTCAGAAAATTTAAGATTTATTTCTCCAAAGTTCGCCAATCTTAAAATCTAATTGTTGAATCCAAAGATTTGAACCAAGTTTTCAAATTCAACATATACTCACAAATCTAGTTCTGAAATTTAAAAATTCGGAAATTCCTTCTCAATTTTTGGGCCTGGCCGGATTCTCCTCCCGGCCCAGCCGCTCACCTATTTCCTCCCCAGGCCATTTTTCTTTCTTCCTCTCTGGCCCACTCCTCTTCTTCTGCCCGGCCCGCTCCCTCTCCTTTCTCCTGGCCCAGCCGGCGTCCGTCTCCTACCTTCCGCTCCTGTTCTTTTGGTTCGTCGGCCGCACCGGCACCCCGGCCGCGCCACTCTCCGAACCAAGCCGCCAGCCCGCGCCGCTCTCCGCCTCAAGTTCCGCCTGCGCCGCCCCAGGTTCGCCCAGCTACAGCCGCCCGCAGCCCCTGGCGCTCGTCGGCCCAGCTCGCGTCGCTCGCCCCGCCCCGGTCTCGCCCTGCCCCGGTTTCGCCCCGCCCCGGTCTTTTCCCCCAGTCACATCCGCGCTAGCGCCCTACCACCGGCCTAGCCCCGCGCCACTCCCCTACGCCATGCCGCTACCCAGGCCGCCGGACGCGCCGCCCATGCCCCGCACTGCTCCGCCGGACGCGCCGCCCATTCCCCGCACTGCTCCGCCGGATGCGCCGCCCATGCCGGCAGTACCCCTACCCACGTCGCGCCCATGCCGTCGCCGTACGCGCGCTCGCCTATAAAGGGGCCCAAGCTCGCCTCCTTTCCACTCCTCCTCCCTCAATCCGAGCTCAGCCAGAGTGCGCCGCCGTCTTCCCCACCTCTGGCGCCCGAGCTCCCCGCCGATTCGTTGAGCCCCGACTCAATTCCTGGCGCCTGGAGCTCCTCCATCAGCCGCGGAAGCCATCCCCACCGCCACCTTGGGACCTCCTCCCCCACGGCGAGCTGTCCACGGAGCCCTCCCCGCACCGCCGCCTGAGCTCGACGCCAGCCTTCCTCGGCCTCTCTCCGGCTCCACCAAGCCTTTGGGTGAGTTCCCCGTGCCTCACTCCTGCTTACGCGCACCTCCATTCTTTCCCCCTCTCCTCCGGCCGCCGGCGCCCATTTCCTCCTCACCGCCAGCCGCCTAAGGCCGCCGCCCACCCGCCTTGGAGCCACCTCGGCCGAAGCTGCCGCCTCCGTGAGCTTCCTCGTCGCCGGGGCAACCCATTTCTTGGGTCGCCGCCACCTCCTTGGCCTTTCCCCGCCGGCGGCGCCGCCGCCATGCTCGGCGTTTCCTCCCCTCCTCTGTTCTTGCTGCTTCTGCTCTGCTCTGCTCTATTCCCAGCCGAAGGCAGCTCCTTCCTCTGTCTCTCTCTTCTGTCAAATGGGACCAAGTGAAATAAGTTGTATAGCTCACCGTCTTTTGGCTAAAGTGACCAATCCTGGTATGAGGAATGTTCATGCATACAAAGACCTTGTGATTAAGATGAAGGATAAGAAAACTACTTATAAAGTCATAATAAAAATATTGATGCAATAAAATTAAAAACATAACATGAGTTAACCATCTTCCAAATGAGATTAGTATATCAAACCTTCATATATAACTAAAGCAGTGTTATACATGGTCTATTCTCATATAACGTGAATTGAATGGTTGTTGCCGTTAAAATCTAATTCGTGAACCTAATTAAGGAAATCTCTTTTATAAAGCAAAAAGGCTAGAAATATTGACCCTAATGATTGAAGTGCATATTTGAAGCTTTATAAAGATAATTTCAAAATCGACGATCAAGCGAATTGAATATTAATATCACATTCTATCGAAAGCTCAAGGGGTCTAAATGATATCTTCCCCCTCTCGATCTAAATCTACTTATGCAAACAAAGTAAATCAATTCAATGAGATTATGCCACATAAAATATTGGCTGTAAACTGCTCATCTCTAAAACCATGGGAGATATCTTTTCAAAAGTACTTAAAATAATTGTGGCACAATTTTCAACATTTATCATAGAACGCTAAGATTTAAAATAACATATGCTCACGATTAAGAATTCTTAAACAAGAGAGGGCAATCCTTAATTTTTGTCTAGCATCCAAATCTCCAATCATTATCTCAGGATTTAAATTCGATGGTTGAGAGCAATTAATAATAAAAGGAATAGCTTTATTAAGAATATCCCTAAAAAGTCATAGCATCTCTTTTTAGTAAAACATAACCGTTGGCCATCTCTAACAATTTGGTTGATCAAGCAAAAAGATTAACTTTACTCATAATAACGACTGGATTAAAATCGCCAACCCCACCATTTACTTAAGTCGCTAACATAATGATTTATTAAGTTGGCTACTGCAATCTCAAATAAGTATTGCCACATGAAATATCAAAGTTACACCGCATATTTAATTATACTCACCTTACGTATCCATATCCTAAAATCACAAAGCTCTGTCCCTCTTTGCTATCTTCGCTAACCCCTTTTTATCTGTCCCAAAGTCCTGCCCGACTCATGGAACTTCCTTGATAAATATAAATCAATAGAAGGAAAGTTAACAAGTAACAGATCGAACCTCACCTTTCCCTAATCGGCTAGTTTGGCCACTACCTTTCCCCAGAATGAATAAATGCCTGAAGTTACTTAATCATTCTGATCCTCGTTATCCTAAAATTTTCCCTCACGGTAAAGCTATTCAGACAATTCATTCTCTTACTCAAATCCAGCTACCATTGTGTCTATAGTCCACTAATCCGAATCATCCTTCTATTCTCAAATCATGACAAATGTATAATTTAAATTTAATTGGGCATTTAAAGTGTTTGGATTTATTGGTCTTTCTTTTCTTTGCCGCACATTAGAATCTGAAGACTCAACGAGGCGACAGATTCGAACAAGATCAAGACTCGGGTAAAAGCGACGACTAGGAAGTTAAGATCGCTGACTGAGCAGGCTTTGACTTAGGTCAATCAAGGCTATGGTACACCAAGCAAGGCAAGTCATCACTTTGATCATATTGATCCCATCGTTATTGCAAAACTATGTTCTTTAAAGCTATCAACTTGCATGCTTAATTTGTTATACAAATATATGTTAAAGCTTAAGGTAGCTACATGCCCACTTGATGTTGTATTAAAATTATTATGCCATCCTTTGATACTTGAATCACCTGATCCTTGTCACCATAGATATTCATGATAACTTTACTAGCTATAAGTCATATTAAATGCCATGCTAGTCTTGTCAAGTCCAGGGCGCTAGTTGTCCTGATCATCAATCTTCAAAACATAAGAATTTGTTTTGGGACAGTCATGGGATGTACGTGGCTGAATATTTTGCTACAACTGCTTTATGCTTCTCAAAACCCTAAAAATCTGCTATACCTGTCTGGGCGGGTGGTAAGAGTGGTGGGTGTGGAAGTAGCACATTGGATTGTGGAATGAACCGCCCGGACGGATTAAGGACTTAATCCTGTGATGACTTCTTCGTGTAAAACAGTACAGCCACAAGTCTGCAAAGTGCAACTTGGCTAAGTAAATCTATCGGACCCCCGGACTCATCTCATTGGTAGGGGAAAGGAGGATGCTATAAGGGCAAGAGAAGGCCTAAAGGGACACCAAGTGCAGGGTGAAGTTTCCAGCCGTGCTAGCGTTGTGGAGAGTTGCAGTCCGAATGCGCTAGTTTCCGTGGTTACATCCCGTGCAAAGTATGGGACCCACCGCAAGTGGGAGAAGCCCATAACATGAGATGACAAAAAGGGGCTCGATATTTTGAACAGTTATTGTGATGATCTACTCAACCGCATGACTAAGGAATCGTGTGGAGCAACGAGCTGATCGTCTCTTGTGGTGAAAGTGTACAAACTCTGCAGAGTGAAACTATTCGAATAGCCGTGCCCACGGTCAAGGGCGGACATGGGGTTCTCCTCGAGTTAGTTCTATTTCCAAAAATATTTGTGGGTGGAATAAAAACCTATCAGAGAGATGTACTCTGATTTGGAACTTTTCCTGGAGAGATGTACTCCAGCGGCGAAAACTAGCATTGGTGGAGGTAGCCATGCACTCTAAAAGGTGGATGTAACCTACACTACAATTATAATCGCATTCTCACTATCAATTTAGTAAAAACATGTTTCAGTTAAAATTGCTACGTCTCAGGAGATTTTCTTACTTACTGTAATTCCAAAACAATGCTTTTAGCAAATAAAAGAAACTCAAGCCCCCCTTGATAGCTTGCATCTATTATTACTGCATCCTGTGTGGTGGCTTGCTGAGTATCATCGTACTCATTCTTGCTTAATTGCTACATTCAGTCGGAAAGAACAGGATTGTCAAGCCCTGCGACGCTAAAAAGGGGTCGACAGAGCTGGAAGACGAAGAGGCCATGGACTAGGTCGCGAACCCCAGTTGGCTGCCTGTGGGCAAGTCCTGCGGGTCCCACCCGTGTGAAGTTCCGCTGCTGCATTTTATCGTTTCGGCCTAATCGGCCCATGAGTAAGGATTACCGTATTATTTACGCTTCCGCATGGTATGTTTTTGATATACAGTAATGTATCTGTGAGCACTATCTACTGATCCAGGGAATAGTGCAGTGGAATCACAGAGGATCTGGGGTTTGCTAACCCGTGGTCCGACAACATAAGAGAAAATCAGGGTCAGTGATGACCTATTGGCATTATTTGGGGCTGGGTCCACCGAATTCAGTGGCACCCATGATTTCATGTTGGAAACAGCACAAGCATCTTAAAGGCACAAGGAAACAGATGTAGGGACTTACAACTGCTTCTCTTGCCAGTTCACTCAGACCATGTTTGGAGCTGGTATGGCAGGTCTTGAAGGCCTCCACCGCATCAAGTTCTTCAATTTGTTGTGTGCTCGGTTCTGCATTGTTCCTCTTCTCCTTCTGTTAGGTAGGTAATCATTTACAGCAAAGTTCTGTCAGACAAATACAAAAGAATGTTTTGGATGAAATAAACAGGTATAGTACAAGGTAATCTTTACTTACATATGCATGTAAGTGTGCGACATAGCTGCGCGAACCCGTAGCTTGATGATACTTGACATTACTGCGATTCTGCTTGTTCTTTTCACATGATTGCTACAAGAGAAGGAACTTGTTAGATAAGATCATATGTTTACAATGAGAAGAGCCTCTGCAAACTGAATATGAAAGAAGAATCTATGATAAGATACCCATACCATGTTCTTTGGATCAGACCACTTTGCAACAAGTGCCCTCCACTGTTCATCAGTCATACTAGCAACAGGAGAAGTAGTCCTAATCTCATTTGCAGGTACACCATTGAAGTATTTCTGCTTCAGCCGATAACGCATTTGTCGCACCCCCGACCGCAATACATCGGTGCATGCTTCCTCTGTTGGCTTGTGTTTTATGTTAATGGCCAATCGCCCCTAGTGATATGAAATTTGCATCATTAGTGAGTCAATTCAGGTCATGTGATATCATAGTGTAGCATAGAAAGAGTAATGCACTTACAGATAGCTTTCCCACAAAGTCTTTGTAATATTGTTCCTCTTTCTTGTACTCTTTCCAATGAGTTAGGACAGGAACCTTATCTCGAATGATGACACCAGCCTCTGATGCGAACTTGGCAGCTTGAACAGGTTCTTGTGGCCTTTTTTTGCCTTCAGCAACAGCTATGGGCATTCTCCTTCCCATAGATCTTGTCATCCTTTCCAGCAGTATTCCCTTGGTTGGTGGCCTAGGTCTCCTTGGGGGTCGCTGTGCGGGAGCTACAGAATAGAATTTTTATTTAGATGGTTAAGTTTCATGCAAAACAGCAAAAGTGATGTCATATTTGAATGTCAAAGAAACTATAACTTGCCTTCAGTGGATTGGGTTTGATCCCCAGTCTGGTCTTCACCACCAGCTACATTGTCTTCACCAGCAGCTACATTGTCTTCACCACCAGCTACATTGTCTTCACCAGCAGCTACATTGTCTTCACCAGCAGCTACATTGTCTTCACCACCAGGTACATTGTCTTCAACACTAGCATCATTGTCTTCAACACCAGCATCACCATCTTGAGGCAACTCTTCATCTTGCACATGTCTCTGTGAAGTTAGTTGCCTTTTGTATGCTCTTGTTGAGACCCCAGGAGTTATCTCCTCTGCTCGTTGAACTGCCCTCACTCTCTTTGGTTGCCTGACTCCTGGCGCCATGTTGGGATTTTTCTTCTTCCTCTTAGTACAGAGGGTTTTCCGTCTAGTTCCTTGAGGAAACTGATAAAAAAACAACTTGTTAGTGAGCTGCATCTATAAGCAAGAGCATATATTAAAGAACAGATATGCAGGAAACAACATAAAAATGCAATGCAAATATCCTCCCTCCCCACACAAGATAGAAGAAGCACCTCGATTGCGAGGGGTTGTGGCTGCTCAAAAGATTCGGTGTCATCATCATCACTATCTCCTTGAACATCATCTTCAAGGAGATACTCCGATGAGTCAGAATATTCAGAATTTGATTTCTTGTTTGCTGATTTTTCCCCCTTCGTTCTTGCAGGTTGTGTACACGATTTATTAAAAGAGGAAGCTAGATCATTGATCCCAAGTTCTTGCAACTTCCTTAAATTCTTCAACACTTGTTTATCCCGGCTTCTTTCGTATTCAGTTTGCGGAGGTTCTTACAGGAACAGCCAAATTGTAACTATTAGAACAAATAGGGAGTGAACTAAGAGCTAAGAGCTACTACTACTTGCAAGCTAGGTAAGAGGTAAGAGCTACTACTACTTGCAAGCTAGGTATGACTACTTCCACAGATAATATTAAATGTTGCATCTGCCTGCTAAGATATGTTCAGGGACTATTTCAGAGCAACAAAAAGGTACAACAGACTAATACACATGAAAATGCAACAACAGAACAGTTGCACAGACAACTACTACTTGAACAAACAACATACTACATGCACAGAGAAAATAGAGAAGAGTTTTGCTTACCTTGTGATGGTGGTTGTCCAGATCGTTTCCTACCTTGTCCCCTTGTTGCCACCATCGCGGTTGTGGCTACGCTGCGGTACTCGGCGGCGGCGGTGGTCGTAGATGTGGAAGTAGAACCGGTGGTCGTCGTCGGTGGTCGTGGAAGGGGAAGCAGGCCCGGTGCGGTGAATGACGTTGAAGGGGAACTAGATCCGTGCGACGATGATCGGCGGTGGGGAAGTAGACTCGATGCAGCGGCAGACGTCGGCGTAGACCCGAATCCGGCGCGGCGGCTAGGGTTTCATGGGGGCGAGAGAGAGGGGTACGGGGCGACCAGAGAGGGCGGTGGCGGCGAATGTCGTCAGCGAGAAAGCACTCCTGCGCCGGCGGTGGTGCCCCGGCGGCGGCGGCTAGGGTTCGGTGGGGGCGAGAGAGAGGTGGATGGGGCCAGAGAGAGAGGTGGAGGGGCGACGAGAGAGGGGGAGGTGGATAAATGGGTTGGAATTTTTTTTTGGCGCCCGAATATAGACCGCGCTCGGGAAAATGGCGCCCCTGAAATTTTTTTAGCGCCCTTGAAATTTTTTTAGATTTTTAATTAGGGAGTTTGTACAATTGAAATCACTTTCCGGATTTTTTTCAAAATGTCAATTTAAATTTTATATTATATGGCCCTGCAATTTAACCCACTTTTTCAAAATATCCAAATTAAATTTTGGATTTTTTGGCCCTGCAAATTAAACCACTTTCTAAAAATCAACAATTTTAACCAGTACATGGGATTTAAACGAGCTTCTCTAAATCTGCATTTTAGAAGTGATAGTAAGATATTCAAAATTGTAGGATACTTATTTCAAATAAATGCCACTTTCGTTCTTACATGTTATAGTTGGTAAAGTACTCAATCTAATTCAGCAGCAGCAGTAGTGGTAGTAGTAGTAGTAGTAGTAGTAGTAGTAGTAGTAGGTGTCATCTTGAACCAAGTATTAAGTAGTAGTATAGTAGTAGTACTTACTACTCGTACTACTACACCTGAACAATGTAGTAGGAGAGTTGTAAGTACACAAACTACTTATAAATTGCCACCATCAGCAGTATTTCCAGCCGTAGTAGTGCACACAGGAACATTGCTGAATCATTTACATACATCGCATAAGTCCATTAAATGACAAACCATAATTGTCTTACATCCCGACGGGGAAATGGTCCTTATAAGGGCCACACAGGCCATAAGTTATATTACAATAAAATCAGCGGAAATATCAACAAAAGTAGAACCAATACCACAGGCAAGTGACTGGGGGTTCTACCACAAACCACACTCTCGTGCACCCCTGCACCATACCCCCGATCACATCCTCCCAAAATAGTTCTTTCAGTTCAAGACAGAGTAGTTGGAGTATCGATGATACCCCAAGCATCTAATATTTCTAAGCAGAGCATATCAATAGGGACTTAATTTGTAAAGTCTTAATGTTATAGTTTCACTAGGGTGACAAGGCTCACATAACCAATGTAGGGCAAGAAGAATAGTGTATGCAGATTTATATAGCAAGGTATAACTAACATTCTGAATTTGAACATAGCATATCACGTGAAATAATAGCATGCATGTTGGTAATTTGAAAGAAAGTAATTTTGCAATACTGGGTTCAATATGATCAAAGTGTCGACTCGCCTGGATCGCTGGTGTCCTGGTCAAAGTTTGGACAAGAAGTTATCAAACAACACAAATCATCTCCAAAAATTCACATGAACTCAAAAAATTATGGTTTCGGTCCCATTAGACAGATCTTGAATTTAGATGAATTTACAAATTTGTTTCATTCAATTTGGAGCTAAAATGTAGAAGTTATGATTGGTCAAAGTTTTCTGTTTCAGTGGGGCCCAGCGGTCAGCGTCGCTCTGGTTACTGAGGCTGACAGGTGGGGCCCACCTGTCAGGTAGAAATAAAAGAAATGTTCGACCTCGGCGCGCTGCGGAGCCGGGGGCTCGAACGCGCGCGGCCGAGGGAACGGGGGAGGGAGGAGAGTTCGCGCTGATAGCCAAGTGAGCGGGGAGGCTTTGCCTACCACTATAGGGCGCTTTATTCACTTGAGGTGGCTCTGCAGCGCGGTCCACTGGCATTCTCTTGCATTTATTTTTCTTTTATCTCCTCTGTGCTACTGACATGTGGGTCCAGGTACTGTTCATGGGGTCCACATGTCAGTATGGGTTCGGTGGAAGAGTTCCACTGACCAGTGGGGCCCAGCAATCAGCGTCGCTCTGGTTACTAAGGCTGACAGGTGGGGCCCACCTGTTAGGTAGAAATAAAAGAAATGTTCGACCTCGGCGCGCTGCGGAGCCGGGGGCTCGAACGCTCGCGGCCGAGGGAACGGGGGAGGGAGGAGAGTTCGCGCTGATAGCCAAGTGAGCGGGGAGGCTTTGCCTACCACTATAGGGCGATTTAGTCTCTTGAGGTGGCTCTGCAGCGCGGACCACTAACGGGGAAATTTCAACTCAATTTTGATTCATGGAGAAGTTGTTCATTGATTGGTTTACTAGGTAAATATTCACCACTTGATACCATCATCTGCTCTGCTCTGCCTCCGCTTTGTATGTGATTTGGATACATGGTTTACAACTTTACATGGTACATATTCACCTACGACTACTCCCGAATGACAGCAACACCTTCTTAAATCTTAATCAAGTAAATTGCTCAATAAAATTGCTCTTCTGTTCAAGGAGTAATCATCGTGAAATCTTGTCTAACACCTGGACAGAATCCTCAGACAACGTGCTATTCATATGATCAGATTAATTCCCATGGCAAGGCTCCCCCAAGAACAATCATTTCAGACCACAGGTATACTTTTAGTACTCCCGCCAGCCATAGATTGAATCCGGATGAATCAA
This sequence comes from Dendrocalamus latiflorus, assembly GCA_017311315.1. Taxonomy (NCBI): domain Eukaryota; kingdom Viridiplantae; phylum Streptophyta; class Magnoliopsida; order Poales; family Poaceae; genus Dendrocalamus; species Dendrocalamus latiflorus. The sequence continues at coordinate 12,907,053 of CM029648.1, read as the reverse complement.
ACATACTTGTCCACGAATCTCGAGTTAGATTCATAGGTAGAAGAAATACGGATTACAATCTCCAAATGGGAGAAAGAAAGGAAAGAACATAGCATATATGTCCGTTGGAGACAAGCCCATGCTAATGGAGAAATGGAAATGGAAAAGGACGTGAGCGGTGACAGTTCCTGTTCGCTCGCTTTCTTGTGTCTTGAAGAATTAGAAGCATTTCCGGTGCACAATGGACGGGCCGGACTCGTCATACTCCGCCTTTGCAATCCACATCTGCAAGGCAGGATAATCAAACAGTAAGCAAATCTATAGAGCTGAACAAACAAGTACGATACATACAAGCTCCGGTGTCTGATCGTCGCGTCAAGCTCACCTACTGGAAGGTGCTGAGGGACTACTGCAGGCTGCTACATGTAGAGACTCCATAGCTACCGCCAAGGTTTGCACAGCATCAAAATATCATCAATAGTTGGCTTCAAAATCTCTGAGCATATGTCCCCAATCCTTATGACATTCCCAAGCTTTGCATAATTAAAATGTTAGCCAAATGACCTCTAGGTCATGACTTTCTAGAAGTATGATATATTATGTAGAAGCACCTCTAGGTCCCATCAGGAGACGTATCTGCAGCTCCCGTAGCCTGCCACACACAACACCACCACAACGACATGTAAGTTTCAATAGAAATGATCAAGTGCCAAGTTCCAAAACATCCAGTTTTCAATGCAAACAACACACCACACCAATATAAATGATCAAGTGCCTTAGTGATGGATTTGGCGAAGGGCTTGGAGCTCCAGACTGCAATGCAAACAACACGCCACACCAAATAAGGCAGGTGATACAGGGATGAATTCAAGCACCATTATTACGCCACTCCATATGCACATCACAATATAATAGTTCAAATAGAGTAGAGTTTACAAAGTTCAAAAGGTCAAAATGGTCCAACATTTAGCAAACAACAACAGGCAGTCCAATATTTAGCAAACAACATAAGTAACAACAGGCCTGAGCATATTTAGGTGGCTAACAGCAGCAGCCTGTGCATCCAATGCTGGCACACTCAAGAGGTCAACTAGCTTCAGTTTTCGGGTGAAGCCATGTGGATTAACTGCATCTCAAATGGAGCATATGTAAGTAACATTTGGCAATAATATAAATGACAACACACAAATATTATTGGCAGAAAACCAACTAAAGAGGAATAAATATGTACCTTGCGTATCCTAGAAATCATCATCTTCATCGTCGTCGTCTAGGCACATGTCATCATTGTTCTCATTGCCACCATCACTACAGTATTGCAGTACAGTTTCATCTTCATCCTCATCCTCACTATCTTCAGGAATTGTAGCTTGCTTCTTGCTTCTTATGAGGTCTACTAAATTAGCTTCAAGTATAGTGGCTTCTCCACCCTGAAGATTGTGCGTAACCTCATGAACATCACCTTCTTGCACTTCATGCTCAGTATCAGAACAATGATCATCCTGATGCACATCATGACTGGGTTCATCTTTTTCAGCCACATCATAAATATTCCTATGTTCAAATTTTTGCACAACTCGCCATTCTTTGCCTAAAGATGTGTCTTGCAAGTAAAATATCTTTCTCGATTGAGTTGCCAAGATGAAAGGGTCAGTCTTGTACCATAATGACTGCACATTGATGGATTTGAAATGCCCGTCATCTCGAATGCCTCTTGTCTTGCCACCTTGGTTGTACCAATCGCATCGAAATAGAACCACAGACCGACGTGCTTCAAAATTGGAGTTATATTGCAACTCAATTATCTCCTTAAGGACACCATAAAAATCAATGTTTTCCCCATCATGTGTACCTTCGGTCATTACACCACTATTTTGTGTCTGTAGGTACTTCTCACGGTCCATAGTGCTATACCGCACTCCATTAACAATGCAAGCTGAACAGGTCTTGACTCGGAGATCTGGGCCACATGAAAGTGCATACAATCCTTCACTAACCTCTTCTGGCTTCTCCGCCCATAGCTTCACAATCTGGGGTGCAATAAAAGTACTCAGATCACCAATTATATATGGCTCCTAAACCATTTATGAAAGCTGAAAACACAAGGTCTAGTGACTTACATGTCTCCTAAACCATTTTGGAAATCCTTGTTCAAGCCTTTTATCAACATCATGTGCACCTTCTTTTAGTAGCTCTTCCCTGTAGATGCTGCAAGACAAACTTTATTCATAAGAAATAATTTGATAAATTTGTAATAAAACACACAATAATTCCAAAAAAAGTAAATGATACTTACTCCAAATATGGCTCAACTTCTTCACAGTTATTTAGCACATACCAAACTAACTTGTCCATGACACCATCATCAATGTATTGTACCCTATTAGATCCAACAAGAGTAACACCATGCATAAAAACAGAGGTGTCATCAAACAATGGACCATCACCTCCACTACCATCATCCTGGTTAAATCTAGTGTCAACATCCTCCATGTACCTTGAACAAAAAGTCAGCGTGTCACTTGCAACATAAGCCTCAGCAATTGATCCTTCCGGCCTAGCCCCGTTCCTTACAAAATTCTTCAAAGTGCCTAGTCGCCTTTCTATTGGGTACATCCATCCATACTGAACAGGACCTCTAAGCAGTGCCTCATCAGGAAGATGGACAGCCAAGTGCACCATGACATCAAAGAAGACCAGAGGAAAAATTTTCTCAAGCTTGCTTAGGATCAATGGGATTTCTGCTTTCAGCCGCTTCACAACATCTATCCTTAGATTTCTACTGCACAATTCCCTGAAGAACTTCCTAAGCTCTGCAACTGCTTCATATACATCCTTGCTGATAAGTCCTCTTAGGCCTGCAGGTATGATTCTTTGCAGGAGTATATGGCAAGAATGTGTTTTCAGCTTCCCCTGCACCTTGGAAGAATCGGCACTTACGAATCTTGCTAGGTTCGCTGCATATCCATCAGGAAACTTGATACCTTTGAGGAACTTGCAAAACTCGATTCTCTGATCCTTCTTCACGACATACCAAGCATGTGGAACAGCGACTGAGTTGCCATCCTGCTGTAAGTGCAATTCAGGTCTTATGCCCATATCATGTAAATCTAGCCTAGCATTGGTTGTGTCCTTGGTCTTGCCGTCGACATTGAGTAATGTGCCAAGAAGGTTTTCACATATGTTTTTCTCTATGTGCATCGCATCAAGATTATGTGGAAGCTTCAAATATTTCCAATGTGGCAATCTCCACAACCCAACTTTGCGGCTAAAAATCACTGGACCTTCGTTACGCTTCCTTTTCTTAGTTGCAGGATGCTTCCCTGGCCTAACATCTTTCACCTTCTCTAGCTCCTCTTGGACCTCCTCTATAGTGAACTTACCTGGCTCAACTTTGTTTTCGCGCTGTCCGTCAAAAGCCAAGCTTCTCCGCCAAGCATGTGTCCTTGGAAGGTATCGACGATGTCCAATGTAACATAACTTATTCCTTATTGCCCGAGACAACGGATTCTTGTCACAATGAATACATGCATAATAGCCTTTTGTTGTTCGCCCTGATAAGGTGCTCAACGCTGGATAATCATGTATACACCACAACACGGCAGCACGAAGCTTGAACTTGTTACCAGTACATGCATCATAGGTATCGACACCCTGCCAGAGATCGAGCAGTTCTTCTATTAGGGGCTCAAGGAACAAATCAAAATCCTTTCCTGGAGATGATGGACCTGGGATGAGTAAAGACATAAAGCAGTTTGCTGGATTCACGCATTCCCATGGTGGGAGATTTAAAGGTGTCAGGAGCACAGGCCACATGCTATATTGGGTACTCATGTTGCCAAATGGATTGAATCCATCTGTAGCTAAGGCAAGCCTCAAGTTCCTCGGATCAGTTGCAAAATTTGGATACCTGCTGTCAAAGTCCTTCCATGCCTCCCCATCAGCTGGATGGCTCATTACATTGTCGACTGGCGTCCTCACTTTCTTGTGCCATTGTGTTTCCTCAGATGTTCGTTTTGAAGCAAAAATCCTCTTCAACCTTGGTATAAGTGGAAAATGCCTCAAAACCTTATGTGCAACCCGCTTGCTCCCATTAACATCTTGCCATCTAGATTCCTTGCATACTGGGCACACATCCACCTTGGCATAATCCTTCCGAAACAACACACAATTGTTCTTGCACACATGGATGTTATCGTATCCAAGGCCCAATTCACGAAGATATTTCTTGGCATCATCATATGATCTTGGAAATTCACACTGAGGGAATGCTGAGGACAACAACTTCATCATTACGGAAAAAGCTGTATTGCTGATTCGATAACGAGACTTGATATACAGTAACCTCACCAGAAAAGAGAATTTTGAATGGCTAGATCCCGGGCCAAGTGACCGCTTCGAATCTTCAAGGACTCTTGCAAACCTTGGCTGTTCTCCATCTGCCTCTACCGCTGCGTACAAATCTCCTATCATCTTTGGCACTCTGTTATCCTCATCATAATCATCATCCGCCACATCCACATGTATCCCTTCATCATGATCAAATCCATCCACCTCCTGCTCTAAATACTCAACTACTTCATCATCTGCCGACTCTCCATGATGAATCCACCTGGTGTATGCAGCTGACATTCCATAAATGTGTATGTGGTCATCCACCTCTTGCTGAGGCCGTAAAGTTTGATTAAGACATTTGCGGCACGGACAAAGTATATGGCTGTCTTCGGGGTATCTTTCACTAACAAATTGCATGAATTGTTGAACTCCAGTTATATATGCAGGTGTGAACTGTCTCCCATGAATCCAACTTCTATCCATCTGTTTGAACAAATTTCCCAAAAGGTGTTACCTGATACAATATGTGAGTCCAGTTTCCATCTCTTGGGCCAGAACAATGTCTTAGTACATTATCAACTCTCATGTAAAATAATAGGAATAAATTATTACATCAGATAGGCAATGAATCAATTCAGTTGCCATGTTTTTACTTTTATTGAAGATCCATCTGTTACATTTTAATCAAAGTTGCCAGTGGACTGAAATTAATCAGCATAAGGATCAACATATTTATTTTGACAGGCTAACAAGGGAGCATTCCTATCAGCATGCACGGATGCACCAAGTGAATTGTCTCCCATTTACCCAGCTTCTGTCCATCTGTTGTAGCATAAGTATGCAAATTCAAATAAAACAGTCGAAAGTGACAAATCTAACACTAGAACAAATAATATACAGTCTGCTATACGTAATTGATTTCTTTTTTTGTACAGCAACCGTTGATTTGCATTGAAATTTGTTAATAGGGTGTGTACAAATCTGTAGTGTATATGACCTATAAGAAGTTGTTGAGGTGTACAAACTTCTTTTCCTTCCCTCTCCCCTTGTTCCCTTGTATCTAATATGAATCCTTCAGCCTCATCTCCATATCAACATAATACACAGTCCTATAAGTATGCAGGAACTAGCTAGAGAGTTATGAACACAAATCCAACACCGGGAACTAGTGAGCTATTACCAGGAACCACGAATCTAATACTAGAAGAAGGTACACATACCTTTCAGCGATGAACTGGAACGGCTCGGCTGCAGGGCGCCTCTGCCGCGGCACACACCTGACCGGGACGCCAACGCCGCCGCGCCCGACCGGGAAAGCTCCGCCGCCTCGCCACAAAAAGGGCGCCACAGCCACCACACCAGACCGGGGCGGGGCTCCTCCGCCGCAACGCCCGACGGGGAATCCTCCTCCTCCGCCGCCGCGCCCGACCGGGAAAGCTCCGCCGCCTCGCCGCAAAAAGAGCGCCACAGCCACCACACCAGACCGGGGCGGGGCTCCTCCGCCGCAGCGCCCGATGGGGAATCCTCCTCCTCCGCCGCCGCCTCTCCGCAAGTCAAGGGAGCGGACAGAGATCCAAGTTTACTAGACGGGGATTCCAATTTGAGTCAACGTGGAGGGGAGCCAGGGAGCATACGGTACTACAATATTTACAATGAGACACCAACGCAAGTGATCATGTAGCGCAATGGTAAAGCCGTTCTTTGCTCTCTACAGGTCCCGGGTTCGATCCCGACCTTGAACGTTTTTTTGCAAAATATTAGTCGCGGGACCCACTGTTACACGTGACTGCCACGCAGGTCGTCCAGTCCCATAATACACGTGGCAGATCGCTGCGGACAATACACGTGGCATGATGGGCCCGGGCCCCACAGTAATACAAGACATGGACAAGGGGTGCCCGGAGACTTATGACGAAAGTATGTTCGTCAGCTATCTTATAATGGTTTAATGACGAAGTCGTGTTCGTTACAGTTCGAAAATAGAGCGTCAGAAATGAGTAATGCGAGCCGCGCGTGTCATCTGTGACGATATCTGTGTTGTTCAATGACGCGTTTTTGAGTTTCGTCATAAATAGTTGGTGCCCGAGGTCCGTCACCAATGCTCCATGACGAAACACAAAATTTCGTCATAGTTAGGCACTGTTCAGTGACGCGATTTTCATTCGTCACGAGATATTCGTCATAGATGTGCACATTTCTACTAGTGTTTGCAGTATGTTTTCCTACACCACGACTACAACACTACATCGCTAGCATAGAGAAGCAATGGGAGGAGATCGCTCGACTTTCAAGGGTTGCGGCAAACTGAGACATACAAGTGGAGCGTACCAGGAGGCCACCTCCCTGAAGTGAAGCCCCTGTACCTCCAACCCCAACCCATATCTCAACGTTCCCACCGAGCATTCGCTGCAAGATCCACCTGTGAGGGAGACACCCTCTTTGCTGGTGCAGGGACACACGCAAGTTTTTCAAGTCTAAGGAGTGGTTGATCTTGGGCATGCATTACTGGGGTTGCCGTTACTATGCCTGGAACTATTCTAACTGGTGTTGGGATACGGCCCGCTATAGGCAGCCGATAAGGATGGGTTACAGTACATTCCCCTACCAGTTCTCTTCTATGCATGCACTAACAAGCTATCCCCTCTTCCTGTAGTCTAGATCAACTATGCGTGTACCACAAATGGATCAACCGAGAGATCCACCCGCATGATTAGTGGACTCTGGACTATGAGGAGTGGGACGCCCAAACAGCACGCAAGAGGATGGAGGAGTGGCGGCGCAGCAAAAATCGAAGTGAGCATATCTGGTAGGAGATGCAAGCTTATCTAGAGGCATGCATGTGCAGGGAGCGCGAGGCTCATAGAAGGAGAGTAAGAGAAAGCGCAAACTGGCAGCCAAGACCAGGGCGGCTGGCGAGGACTACAACACCGACCTTAGGAGGAAGAACAAATGACCATGTTCCACGCAGTAGTTCGACCCTCTTCATCGATATGTCCCATGTATTTCTAATTCCCTAAAGGCATGCATGTACCATCCTTGGTTCGTTAGCCTCCGTGCTATGTAACCCCCTTGTCGGATCAACTGTTGTGTTGTTATCGTTATACCATTTATCTGAAGTTCTCCGCCGTGTATGAATTCCCTAGTGCATTGCAATATCACTTACATTCCTACTTACGAATCATTGCTAGCTCAATCGTTCTTACAAAATTCTTCAGAAATTTATTGCACTACAATAATATACGATGATCACAAAATGTTATTGCAAGTCTAACAGATTTTATACCATTCAGAATCTACGAAAATCACAAACAAATCAACCTATATTGTCTGCCCTTTTTTTAAAAAAAAATAACGACCTACAAACAAGATTTGCTCAATGTATTATCTACAAAAATTGTCATTTACTCCCCTGCAATTATTTCTATCGGATTAATAAAATATAATTCTTATTATTATTTAAAATTACCCAACCATTGAGCAACTAGTGGCTAGTCACTCCACGGTTGAGCCACATGTGCTAGTGTCTAACTGTTGGACGACTAGCCCATGTCATCCATTCGTGGAGCAACAGATGTGTAACGCCACTGCGTCCGCTCTACCATTGATCCACGTGGCGACAGAGTTGGCACGCCAAGAGATGCTTTATCGCCAGCCAAATAGGTGCCAGCTCCTGCCAAGCATCTGGTGCGGAGCCTGTGGCGGCAGGGGAGGGAGGAGAGTCGGGGACATCGGCTGCAAAGCCTGTTGATGCAGCGAAGCTAGCGATTGATGCTGCTGGCGATTAGGAGGGCGAGGGTAATATCGAGCTCAGATGCAGATGCAGGCAAAGGAATCAAGAATCCTAAGCGGATGCGTACATGGATTGGAACTAGGATTGATTCCTTGCTTTGTTTCGTCGTTCATATTTTCTTGCTTTGATTGTTGCTTCTTTGTTTTTTTTCTTTTACCTTTTTTGTAGGTGTTGTAGCTGTGAAATGGAATACCAAGGTCATGGAATTCTAAGGTCCATGACCGGCCCAAGTCTGGTTTCGGTCCATATGGAATATTGGGCCTACCTGATCCAAAAGTCCAGACCAATCTAGGCCCATTAGCGTCCCTAGCGCCATCTTGCTCCCTCTGTACTTTTCTATGTAAAGATTATGTGTGTTGATTGAACCTGTTTAGTTTGCTTTCTTAGTCCAATCTATATGGTACCCGTATCTTTGCGGTTAACAGCCGCGGTGTTGGAGTCACGGAGAAACAATTTCCATGTGCTACCATCTATCAGGGCAGTACTGCACCTTGAGATTCACTAATTTGGCTGACTAGCTAGTCCCCGAAGGGGAAATCCACCCATTAGCTGAGACGCATAGGATGCCCCTCGGGCTATTGGTCCATTTCGACTTCCATAATCAACACACTGGTATGGTGATTAGAGAGGTGAATATGAACCCAAACTAATTCTGAGGCTTTCCAAAACTTTTTCCTTTGAGTGAAAGGAAAGTGCTTCACTGTAGTAGCTTTGGAAGCTATGACGATCAGAGACAAGTAGTCACATGGAAAGAACCGATCAAAACTGAGCAAGACATGTTTTGACAACTCTCGGCAGTTTGACCTCTACAGATATAGAGGTCTAACCTCTACGAAGGGGCCGGTTTGACCTTCAGGCTAGTCATACCTCTATTTTAATAGTGGTCAGACTGCTATGAATATTAAAATCAAGGGATGAAGAGTAATTTCAACGCTATTTCATATCCAAAAATCCATGCATCATTTAATCGGTTGATCCAATGATTTGAAACTTTGTGTGCACCTTCTCTAGGATGTTAGGAACCTATTCTACTCAACGATCAAGAAAATCATTGCTAAAGTTTAGTCCTTTTTTGTTCGAAGGAAGGATGCATTAAAACTGAGCAAAAGAGGAAACTTCGATCTGCCCTTGCTCATGAGTCTTCGATGGTTTAGATAACCCGAGATGGGTTCTCACATGCCATAATAAGCTAGAACATAGCAAGAATTCAACCCAAAACACCCATAAGAGCAAAACCCAAAAATCACCTTTCTTATAAGAAAAATCGAGCAAACTCAAGAACTTTCTCTGGATCATGCCTAGATGGATGTGATCTTATATCCAAGAGATATTTCCACCTTTTATACATCTTTGGCATTAGAAAAGCTAACGAGAAGAGAAATCCAAACATGGAAGCCAAGAAAATCAAAAACACATAAGGGGATTCATGGCACAACTCACTTGAGTAAAGTTTGGATATTCATTTTACTTGGAAAGAAATATTTTAGAGCCAATCCCTTAGGATAGTAGAGCTCTAAGCCTAGAGAACACACACAAAATGCTCAAGCATAAGGAAACCCTAGCCCTAATCACTCAAGTCTCTCACAAGACTTAACTCAACACAAAGCTTATACAGTAGAGGTTACAACCTCACACAACCAGCCACTCCTTAGTAGATCACATCACTTATATATGGGAAAACCCGATAACCCGCATGAAAATGGGTTTTACACTCTCACTCAATTGCACGACTTCTAAAGGCTCTACAATCCTGATAAGACACCCCAACCACAAAGACATGACCTGAACCATTTAGACGTCACTCCACTCATTTGCCTTCACGACGATGTGATGCCAATGAATTGTCGCTATTGTACGCCTACATCAAGGCCGTCACCACTTGAAACGCCCAAGTTCCATGGCACACCAATATCACTTTACAATCCATGATGCCCAACATCTTGTGATCATGCTCGTCTATCTGCTCCGAGGAATGTCACCACTTGAAAAACATAAGTTCAATTGGCACACTATGTGCAAGCATTGCATGTTCAACATCCTTATCTTTCTCCCGTACTTTTTGACTTGAGATATTGCTCCACCCGGACTTACGCGATATGTCATGGCCTCTGGACTCCTTCCGTAGCCTCAGTCTTGCTGCTGGCCGCAATAATAATCAAAGCACCTGCACACCAAAGAACAAAGCAATCAATCCGAGTAAAAATAACATGCACCTGACTCTCCATTTGTAAACCATATGCATGGATGCACGGTATGCCTCACACATGTATGCACTTCCCCATAACTAACACTTGCACAACACCCGCCATGACTAACACCCAAACCAGACTCAGACAACATATACTTCACTAGGGCTGATCTGACCATCGCACACAAACTGGTCAAACAGCCCAAACAGTAGGTGGTCACACAATGCAAACTCATTTCACAAATTCAAAATGAAGTAATGAAATCAATACATGACCAATGTTAAATACTCATCATTGACGTAGGGTTACCACCACATGGCCCTTCAATCTTCCCCTTGATGGGTAATTTGACAAACACCCCAAAGGCAACAATGTGTGTTTGAATTTTTGGAAATTTAAAACTCACAAGATGCAAGAGTCACTAGTAGTCCAGATTTAAAAGAAAGCAAGAACATGACCACAGTGGCAAGATGTGGAATGGTGCTAAGACACAGAAAGAGCAATTTTCAACAAAATCTCCATCCACTCCTAAAATAGCACAATCTTGCTCATGGTCCAAATAAAAGAATAATTATTCATCACGCCCATTGTCATATTAAGATAAAGCACAAAAAGTGCAAGTAAGAATAAATGCAATTGACCTAAGATGCATTTTTTCTCACATAAAAGCTCATTTTACTCTAATGCAACCTCACAAAGCTCATTTCCCCCTTTTTAACCTTTCTAAGCATGTTTCCCTTTAGAAAACCTAATGCAACCTCACAAAGCTCATTTCCTTATTTTACCCTTTCTAAGCATTCTCCCCTAATCTGAATATTTTCGCCCTTTTGACTACAACCAAAATTTGCCTTGATCTTTCTCTCCCTTTTGCCAAAATAGCCATCAAGGGAAAGGGGCTATGCAAGATCATTACCACTCCCCCTCAAATGATGCATAAAAATACTTGTAAACAACATGAAAGCAAGAAGGAGTATGTATGCATGAATGAAAATGCATAATCTAAAAGAGCTTTGAAAATTATCCAGAGTGGGGTTAAAGATAAAGATACCAATTGAAGCCACAAAATACATACAAAGCTAGCTAGATCATGATAAGATATATATATATATATATATATATATATATATATATATATATATATATATATATATATATATATATATATATATATATATATATATATATATATATATATATATATATAAGCAATCTGGCCAAGATAGCATAATTTAGAGTATTCAATTTAGTTTCATGTTAAGCAAGGCTTCAAAATTGATAAGTTTAACTAAAAGTATCCAATATGAGCTAATCTATGTTAAGAAGGCTAAATGGTACTAAGAAGCTCAAATTGAATTATTTAAAGTGTTAGAAGTCTAATTTTAGCCAATTATAATCAAGTAGTAGATAAAAGCCATTCTTGAAATTTTAGAAATCATTTAGGCCTTATCTTAGCAAAGCAAGTCCTGAACTAGGAGCCATCTACAACTACCTCCTAAGCTTAAGCCATTTTTACATTTTTATTATTTTAGCCAAGTACTAGATCTCAAGCCGTACAATGACCATCCCAAGCAAAAAACTTAATAGAGTGGTCTTGGTCATCCAAAACCCCTCTAAATTTATGCCTAGTGCAATAGCAAATAGTCTCATAAGAAAGATTTGATAAGATCAGTTTTTCATAAAAAATAGATCATTTTTATCAAGTTAGGCACTAGTTAAATGATCAAAACATGCTTTTCCAAAGAATTAACAAAGTACTAAATAAAACTCAATAAGGTATTCAAAATTTAATAGAGCATTTTTGACATGGTATATATCGGAAAATGATGACTAGAGAGCAATTAATCAAAAGATCAACACTTACAAACTTAAAAGATACCAATTGCAAAAATTGATACCACTTGTGAAATCAAGTTCAGGTTGACAAGTTAAACTAGCATGGCAAATATTTAATCATACATACGAAAGCATGACAAAACTAACTAAGAAGGCATAACATGGAAATGAGCAATATCAAGTTAAGATTACATCACAAATAAGTAATAGCCAAAGCTCATATCTAAATACACAATTTACAATGCAATGCCATATATGCATGATGAAAAAAAGGAAGCAAGATTTAAAACTCCTGCTATCTGCAAGAACTACTTGCAAATGAAAAGCAAGAGTGAAAAGCAAGAAAAAGACTCTTGCAAGAAGGAAAACCTCTCCACCAAATGGTCTCTAGCCTAAAGAACACACAATGTCAAGGAGCAAATCAACCATACTAGCCAATCTACTACTAGAAGCTAGTAAAAAAGAAGCAAGCCCAACCTAGATTGGGTAAGATATCCTGAGAATCTAGTGAATAAGAGAAGTTCCTAAGATAGACACAAGACATAGGTGTGACTCTCAACACCCTGAACTGATATAAAAATCCTAACACTGGATGTGATGTAGTCAAAGGTAAGCAAGCCGCACCTTAAGAAGTGATAGCCATCACTGGATGCCCAAGAGTGAGGTAGGAGACCCAAAGAAACTGACATGATCCATATGATCTCTCCTCACTTGTAAAGCTTACATCAAAGAGACAGAAGAAGTATGTGCCTCAGTACCGGGGTTAGTGACATAAGAGTGAGGAATCAAGTATTGAGACACACAACCACTAGGTGAAAAAGAACCGATATGAGGGTTAGCATAATGCACATGAAGGTTCAAATGAGAAGATCCAACAACAAACTTAGAGGCACGCCACGAGGGGATAACTTGATGAAGAAAACGAGTGCCATTTCTGGGAAGTGATGAATGCCATTCTTAAAAGCTCCATGTTGTAGACCAAAACAACGGAAATCCTTCCTTGGGGCAGCGTGTGAACCAAACCTAAATCCATGAAAAACAAGTCCACGACGCCATCAAAAGCCACTAGTGTTGGAATTTTTGCCCTAGAGGCAATCATAGAGATGATTATATTTCATTATGATCATGATTTATTAGATAATATGTTATCTTGTTCCTTGAATAATATTGTTAATATTTATTATTAAGTATGTGACTTGATTGTGAAACTCTATATTTCTATGATGACTATTCTCAAATGAACCCTAGTTAGAAACATATGAGAACACATATGAATAGACTAGCATATGTATTGGCTGATGACCATGTTTCACGGGTCATAGATATGAAGATATCAAACTAATAATATGGACACATGTTAGCGAACATGGGAGTTGGATCAACCCACCATGAGACACTGTGAGAACATTGCATTCTTACATGTCATCATTTGGTCTCATTTACAATGTGCATGCTATATCCTTAAACTTGAGGTCGTCGCACATACTCGTGATGCATAATGGATGACTTAGGGGTTCCCAAATACTACTCCGTAACAGCTTTTGGGTTTTGTTATAATGCATGCATCGAGGCATGGTTGATCAAGATAGGATTTGCCCCTCTATATAATGGGAGAGATATCTCTAGGCCTCTCGAGTGATTGGATTCCAGAAATGCATGGCCATGCTACTCACGGTTAAAGAGTTAATCGTAGTATGAGAATTCAAGTCATGTGATCGAGAAAGAGTGGTCAAGCTAACCAATAAGGATGGCATGCACTCACCTTGAGCATGACCGATATCGTGAGACAAAAGAAATGCATATAAGTTTTGTTGAGGTTCGTTCGATATGATATTTACGTATACTTGGGAGTCGGCATGTTTTACTGGGGGCCGCAACCGATTAATAGATGAGTAGGAGTACTTGGGCCATGTCCAAGTGTATGTGAACATATAGTGTCGCACACTTAAAGGGTTAGGATATAATTCAGATGGTGATATGAATTTATGTGGGTCACGAGTTCCTAATGGGCCTCAAGTTCGAGGCCCATCATGGATGCCTATTGTTAGACCATGTGGATGGTCATAAGTTTAGTGATGATGAATAATTGATATTTGGTTTGCTTTGGAATTTGTATTTGTGAAAATTTTGGTTGATCGCAGTTGAAGATTTCAAGTCCGAGTGGTTTTGATCTACTTTGAATAGTTTCAGGCCAGTCCGATCGGGTCTGAGTGGCAACAGAGTATCGTATGATGCTCGAGCGGAAATGGAGTATCGAATAGTGTTCGAGTAGTATCAGAGGATCGAACAACTTTGTGATGGGTGGTCGAACAACTTATTCTGATTAGTAGACTTTGACCATGTCCAGCTTCGACCACGTTGACTTCGACAACGACTTCGACCATGTCCGACTATGTCCACATCTGACTTTGACTATGGCCTTTTCAACAACGCTAGGTAATCGGTAAGCTTCAATCTCGACCAGCGAACTGGTCATAGCTATAGTACTTTTCCAAGGTCGTAGCTACAGTTGCTTGTCTATGGTCATAGCTACAACAATCGGTTGATAGTCGTCGGCTTTACTGGTTGTACTCGATAGTCGTAGATTTTACTAGTCAGTAATCGTAGACTTTATTGGTCAGTAGTCATAGACTTTGGGGTTGGAAGTTAAAGACTTTGTGCTTAATTGTCGTAGGCTTCATGGTTTGTACTCGTAGACTTCATGGTAGTTACGAGTGCTTTAATTCTTTCTATCTTCAAGTTCCTCGAGTAGTCTTGTTTGGCCAGTGGTATGACTAGTTGGGGCAGTTGATCGTAGTATTTGGTAGTTGGAAGGACTCAATACTTGATAGATAAGGTTTTCACGGTCGTGGTCAGCGATCAGGTGTCGGAGATTTGTGGTTGGTGCGTTGATACTGTAGTATGTGCAGTACCTAGTGATCGATGGTGTAGCAAATGGTTGGAGATTGGTAGTTATGGACTTAGCGATCTGGTGCTTTTGCGATAGCAATCGGTACTCGATAGTCAGTACCCGGTGGCTCTGTGGTTGGTAGCGATGCGGATGTTTTGCTGAGTGTTTTGAGCGGAGCGATGGTAATTCCTGAGTAGTTATTTTTCAAGTACTCATTGAGCTAGCGATCATAATGTGTGGCCTAACATTGATTACTGGATAGCGATAGGATGTATGATCATGGATGACCTGGTTGATGGTCGTGGAAGGTTGGTTCTTGTCTATGGATAGACAAGGGTGTGTTTTGAGTGTGTGTGTGTGTGTGCTGATGTCGGTCAAGTTGTGTAGAACTTGTACCGAAAAAACGTTCTTTGGTCTTTGCATGTGCAGGTGGGTATGGAGACGATCATGATCGGTGACGAGGAGGATCAAGAGTAGGATGGGGAAGTCTAAGGTCCAGGCGATCGTGGATGTCACGTGAGGTGGTCGGTCTCACGCTGGAGCACATGGAGATCAAAGGTGGTGGTTCGTGACGAAGCTACTGGTGGTGCGGTCCAGAAGGCTTTGACACGAGCGATGATGGTTCATGATGAAGATACAGGAGGTGCTGTCCTGGAGGCTTCGTCACGTGTTGGGTTAGGAGATGTGGATAGACTCCATAACTGCGAAGATTGAGAGAGTTACGGATATAGTCTGTAACATGGAAGAGATAGAGATTTGAATAAACCTGAGTTAGGAAGGGTTTCGGGTCCCTTGATTTGAGAAAGAGATAGAATTTGGTGTTTGTGTTTGAGGCAGACACAATTTGGATATTAGCCTATGAAAGCAAGGAAGGCTAAGGGCTAATGTGTGACTTTTTAGAGAGTTCTAGTGTGGTTTTGAGAGAGCTTTTGTCGAAAAGGTTTTTAGGGGTGCTTGTGAGGCTACTTTGTAAATCCATAAAACTCCAGCTCTAAGTTAGTCTTGAATCCATCCGGTTCTTGATTTGTGTAAAGTACATTGGTGATTGCTGGTAGTTTGGATCATACGACGACGAGCAAACCAATTGAGTGAAGCAGTCGAACAGATCAATCAATTGAGCAATGAGGCCGAATAGATCGATTGATAAAGTGGTCGTACACTGGGCATCTGATCAGATGATTGGTTTCTGAGTAGTCAAAAACATCATCAATTGTCTGGAAACTTGAAAAGGTGGCAACAATCATTCACCCCCTCTGATTGGAGTAATCGATCCTACACCTATAAATAGAGGGGCGGTGGCATAGGGTTTGTAGAGAGAATTCAAAATTCCCGAAACCCTAGTTGCCACACCTTCCCCATCTAATACTATGCAGCCAGCGCTAGCACTACAGCGCGTGGTGTTCCTTCCTTGTACGTGTGGATACCTTAGAGATGTTGATGCGAAGCTTTAGCACTAGGATGATCCACAACTTGTCACGACATGAAGGAGTTAGAGGACGAGACGTGCGGCTAGTACGACTACTACTGCACCAACACGCTATATCTACTCTACTTCCACTATAAGTCTACATATCTAGTGGTAATCCCATGATCTATTATTAGTGGAGGTTGCTTATTTATGTGGTAGAATTTTTGAAATTGTGCTAACGTAGCCTACCCATAGCGCATCAACTAGAAGATGGATCAAAGAAGCCATCAACAAAGCGAGTTCTCAAGCTAAGCTCTTTAGTATTCATGTCATGAGAAAGACTATGAACATTTGGAGATTTAGAAGCACATGATCAATGCATGCGTTTGGTGCACCTAAAATAAAACTCCACAAGATGCCCATCATTCTTACAAAATGAGCAATGGTATAAAAGTCTAAAGGTAGACACGACCCTAGGGGACAAAGTATGACTCTGGATCAAAGGAGAAGTTCCTTGGGACACACAAGAAGAGCCACCATTACTTCTGGTACATGTCGACACTAGGTGCACACATGCCATGAGATAGGTAATGTGTGTTCCTAGAAGCTTAATGATGCATTTGACGCTTGTGTTTGACACGGCGAAAGCAAAACTCAAAAGTGTATCCATCTTCCATACAAAAGATGCAATGATACTTCTTCTTAGAAAGTGTAGTATCATGTAAGGAAGAAGCACACTTGTCCTTTGAAATCATTTGGACAACACTAGAAGAATCACAAGACTTGGCGCTCATATCATTGCATACTTTCTTCAAAGACCCAACTTCTTCTCTTAAGGAAATGCAAGAAATGCAAGATGACAATGATGCAAGCATCAACTTTAATTTGTAAACTAGCACAATTCTTGCAAGAAGGTAAATCATTCGTAAGCAATTTTTTATTCTCTAATCACATGCTACATGGGTTAGCTCTAATCTCAATAATTTCAGCCCTAGCATTCTCTAATTGCTCAAGATGATTGGAAATGTTCAATTTCAACTTTTCATTTTCAGTTTTAAAATTTTCTAAGTGTTCTACATTGTGAGAATGAGCCAATTTCATATTTTTCATTTTCAGCATGCATGCTTTTGTAAGAATCACATTCATTGCTAGCCAATGACCTAAGATTGCCAATTTCTATCTTACCACTATTAAGCTCATGAAGTAAAGAATTATAAGAATCACATGGCATAGCAACCTTCAAATTTAAAGATTTATTTTCAGATTTTAAGCATGTGAGGGATTTGTTCATGTTACAGAAGTCCTTGATGACTGACAAGATTCACAAGGCATAGGAGATTTCAACCTACCAATATCAGCAAACAAATATCTATTTTCTCTTTTTTAGTATTTCTACTTTATCCCCAAGCTTATGCATTCTAGTTGCTACAAATAATGAGCACTCAATGGGTTTCTCCTTGCTTACCTTACATAACTTGTGTAGGACACCATCCACGGAAAGATCCTCAAGGAGCTCCTCATACTAATCCTTGATCGTGACTCCACAATGTCCAGAGCTCTTATTCTCCTCAGGATCCAAAGGCTTCTTATCCCTAAAACTAGGACAATTGAAAGAAAAGATCCACTACAAGCTTTGCAAAAGAATTTTTCTTCAATGCCTAGGCTTTCAACTTGAGCTCAAGTCTCTCATCACGGTAGACATCATCGGGAAAGAAATCCCGACAAGAATCAAAGAACCGCTCAAAAGTCCTCATCCTACTAGTCATGCTTAAGATCGAGTAAGATCTATAAAAGACCAAACTGGGTTCTGATACCACTTATAGGATCGAGTATAGCGACTAGAGTGGGTGAATAGGAGCCCAAATTAATTTCGAGGCTTTTCAAAATCTTTTCTTTTGAGCAGAAGAAAACCTTTTAACTCCAATAGCTATGCCGGCTATGAAGATCAGTGACAAATAATCATAAGAAAAGATCCAATCAGAACTGAGCAAAAAACATTTTGACAATCCACCAGTGGTCTGACCTCCATAGATATGATGGTCTGACCTTCGTAGATACAACAAATAATCACTCAAGTCTCTCACAAGACTCAACACAAGGCTTATATAATAGAGGCTACCACCTCACACCAACTAGCCACTCTTTAGTGAATCAAACTACTTACATATAAGGAAACTTAGTAACCCTCATGCAAATGGGTTTTATACTCTCACACACTTACATGCCTTTCAAAATGTGACTTACAAAGGCTTTATAAGCCCGATAAGACACTCCAACCACAAAGACATGATCTAAACTACTTAGGCTTGCGCTGTGGTTTTGCAAACCTTCACTCCATCTAGTTTTGGACAATTTTCCAAATTGCCACCCACCGGTCCTCACGACGATGTGATGCCAATGACTTGTCGCTAAGATCGTATGTCTACACCAAAGCCGTCACCACTTGAAGCGCACAAGTCCCATGGTATACCAATACCACTCCATAGTTCATGATGCCCAACGCATTGCCATCAGGATTGTACGTGTGCTTCAAAGAACGTCACCACTTGAAACACGCAAGTTCAATTGGCACACTATATGCAAGCATTGCCTCTTCACGATCCTCGTCTTTCTCCTGTGCGTCTCGGCTTGAGATGTTACTCCACCCGGACTTACGCGATACACTATGGCCTTAGGATTCCTTCCATTGCCTCAGTCTCGCTGCTGGCCGCAATAATTATCAAAACACCTACACATAGAAAAACAAAGCAATTGATTCGAGCATAATGATATGTACTTTATTTTGTATTAGTAAATCATATGCACGAACACATGGCATGACTCACATTTGCATGGACTCCCCTATAACTAACACCTGCACAACACCTGCCTCGCATCCTGCCTACGCCACGACAAAAAAAAGCCTTCAAGCCACACCGCTTGACTTTGACTTTGCTCCAAGATGCGCCGGAAGTTTCAGCATCGAGTAACAGCGTTGCCACAGCATTGCATGCGGCCACTTATCTTGAAGGCACGACGGACTGATTTCTCACATTCACCATCAAGAAGTCAAGAACGAAGTAGCCAAGAAGCAAGCACCGGCCATGTCGTCCGTCCCGGCCGCGTCGTCTCCGTCGTCAAAGCGCATCATCTTGGTGCACGGCATAGGCCACGGCGGGTGGTGCTGGTACAAGGTCGCCACGCTGCTGCGCGCCGCGGGCCACCACGTGGACGCGCCAGACCTCGTGGCCTCGGGTCCCGACGCGCGCCGGCTACGGGACGCGCCCACGTTCGAGGACTACACGCGGCCGCTGCTTGACGTGCTCCGCGCGCTTCCGGAGGGTGAGAAGGCGGTGCTGGTGGGCCACAGCTTCGGCGGCATGAGCATCGCACTTGCCGCTGAGGAGTTCTCGGAGAAGGTTGCGGCCGCCGTGTTCGTCTCCGCGTTCATGCCGGACTGCACCAACCCCCGCCCCTACGTCATCGAGACGGTATGTGCAATCGGTTGTTTCTGTTGTCGCTAATCGAGCTGATGTTATGTTACTTGCCATTAGTTTTGGGAGTATGCACAATATTTCTTTATCTGGCGATCTTAAGATAGAAATTTTATGGCCATCTCTAGCATGCATCTCTCTCAGGAATTGGCTTATGTGCTAAGGTGCAGAATGTACTGTGGCATATTGTCATGTTGGTAAAATGGTAATTGTATGTCGACGTTTAAACTCTAAAAAACTAGCTAACACTAGAAGACACTAGGCCAATAATCGCAAAATAGCGTTAGTGTCTCTCTGACAAGCGCTCCTGGCCCCTAGACCCAACTTATCACCTCTATGTTGAACATTTGTCCCCCTTCCGCCCCCAATTTTGCACGTCTTTGTAGTACTGTTATGAAGCTAAATCTCTCGTCAAATTATTTGTCCTATTTTCTTTAAATTTTCAATAACTATTTATTAAACTAATAAAATATAGCAAAAAAACCATAAACTACAATCAAACTAACAGGTCCATTGCTTTCTGGAGCAAGCATTGAAACAGCTGCCTCTCAAATCAAACCAAAATTGCAATAAACAACACTGGGCAGCGGCTGACGTTACTTTCTTCTGTCTCTGTGTGAAAGTTTCCCCTGTTGGACTGGATGGACACCGCGTCACCGCGACGGACGCGGAGCACGTCCCTCCTTCCGTGTTCCTTGGGCCGGAGTTCCGGCGGCAGAAGCTCTACCAGCTGAGCCCGGATGAGGACTACACGCTGTCCCAGAGCCTGGCCCGGGTGGGCTCCTTCTACGTGGCCGACCAGCACCGCCACCCGCCGTTCAGCGAGGGCCGGTACGGCGCGGTGAGCAAGGTGTACGTGGTCTGCAAGCAGGACCTGGGCAATGTGGAGCTCCACCAGCGGCGGATGATCGCCAGCTGCCCCGTGGCGGAGGTGAGGGAGATCGCCGCCGCCGACCACATGGCCATGTTCTCCGCGCCGGAGGAGCTCGCGGGGCACCTCGCCGAGGTCGCCAACACCTACGCTTGATCTGGTCCGTTCATTGACCCTCGTGGAGTGATTTCCCCAGGGCAGCCTAATTTGTTTTCCAATGGTTAAGCATGTTCGTCCATCGAATTCATGTGTAATCTTAATTCGTAAGCACGCAAAACCAACCAGCTATAATGATAGTCACGTGTAGTTAATAAATAATAACATCATGCGTGGACTGTGCACGGGGATGTTGGCCTTTGTGTTTAAGAATTAAGGCATGGTTTAAAGTGCCATGGATTTTAGATAAAGTGATACTATATCGGCTGTGAGCTTTTTTATATTCAATTAAGAAAAAACAAAAAATTAAAAAAATACCATTATATCTTAATGGATAATGCAAAAAAACCTAGAAAAAATTATGTTAATAAATTAATATATTCTAAATGATTTTTAACTTCTAAAAATCAGTAACTATCGTTGTTTGAAAAGAGCCTAAGATGAGTTTGTCCTGTTTTGTCATATACCAGTAATTTTATGGGTTAGGCTTTTTTAGACGGAACACTGAGATTCTATTAAAACGTGAAACTAGCCAAATCACTAGCCAATAAAACACAGAGGGGGGACATCCTCAGGGAGCACATGCTCCTCTTGATCGGAATTACAGTTGGTCGGACAATACTGAAACATCCAATCTTTTTATATTATTAAAGTAAAAGTAAAAAGAGCCACTATAGTTAGGGATAAAAACGGATCGGATAATTTCCGACCGACCCGGATGAAAACAAATACGGATTGTGTCAAATTGGATTTCCTTCGAATAATTCTCGGATCGGAAACAAATACGGATTTGTTTTTGTCGGAAACAAATACGAATACAGTAGGCCTGATATCCAGCGAATACGAATACGATTACGGATTATCCGAGTAATACAGAATCGGATATCTGGGATTTCAGCCCAACATTGCCCAGCCCAACCCAGCCTCTCTCATCTCCCCTGTCACCTACCCACTAGCCCAACCAAGTCATAAGCCTCCATTACTATTAGGCATTAAGTTCCCTAGTCATATTAAATTACAAACACCATTAGCAAATATTTATGTTTATTAAAATAAATTTAATATTGTTGGTAGATTAAAATTTGTACCGATTAAATTTATGTACTGTTGTTTAAATCATTTTGACGCAAATCTAAATACTTAATTAATTTATTAGTAACATGTAAATGGTAGAAATCCATTAAGAATTATTTAGGACTTTAGAGAAAATTAACTGCCATTTGAAGATTTAAAATATGTACAATTGTATGACTATTGTGGATAAAAATACTTATGCTTGTTTAGATTTCATAAATGTTTTGACAAGATAAACTATTTATGTGTTTCATTGATTTTGGATGTATAGTTTAAGGGGTTTTCATGTTCCGATAAATATTAGTGACCATATTTGTTTCGATTCGTATTCGCTCCGTATCTGTATTCGATATTATTCATATTTGTATTCGTATCCGAGGTATCCGTATTCATATTCGCATCTGAGAAAAAAAATAAGAAAACAAATACAATAGAGGCATTATCCGTCCGTATTCGATCCGTTTGCATGGCCCCCACCTGAGCCTATCTGGTCTACTTGGGAGATTGTAGGGCCCAATATGATATGTGTGCCCTCCTAGGAGATACACAACTGTAAGGGCAATATTATAATTATGCTTTATATATTTGTGTTTGTGTGTGCCCTGAACGTGGAGATGGGGTAGGCATTGTTCACCCATCACAACCATTACACTACTCTCTCAGTTTATTGTTTGGCCAGTAGCCACAACAGTTGATGCTGACCGTAGGGACGACAGAGAGCAAGCTGTGGATTTCGAGAAGTGATGGTGCCCAAGAAAGCATCATCGGTGATGAAAAGGAAGCGAAGCACGACGGCGGCGATCGCGAATGCCAGGGCCTCGATTGGTGGGCTGCCTGCGCTGACATTGGGGGGCGGCGCTGACGGTGACATCGGTGTGGCGAATGCCGACGTCGACATTCGCAGGGGCACAGTCGACCACCATGAGGATCGCTGTGGCACAACCGTCGGCCCCGCCGATGGCGCAATGGCTGATCTCGTCAGTGGCGCCCGGGTCAGCGGGAGCATTGACGCCGACAATCACACCGGCATGCCCAGTGACCCGGGATCTAGCGCGGGGGCGACAGGTGGTCCCGACGGTAGCATCAGTCTCATCGTCGACCGTGGGGCCAGTCGTGCTGGCGTGCCGAATAGCTCCGGCAAGCAAGCTATAATTGCCAGCAACCCTGCAACACGCACCACCACTCAGGCAGGTGCGACTTCCCCAACGACGGAGAATACTTTGTTGGCGGCCCTTGGGACGTTGTAGCGTGAGCTAGCAGACCTCTGAGGGGCCGTGCAAGAGATACAAAAGGCTTGAAGCCAGCAAACGCCGCTGGCAGCGATGGTGAAAGTCACACTCGACCAAGCGGATAGCCGTGAGGCCCCCCTCCGGTCGCAGCACACTCCGACGCATAGACCCAGAGTCCCCACTCTCCGTCGGCCTGCAGCAGTTCGCATGGCTGGAAGGCTTCAAGTTCCCAACTGTCAAGCCGTAGAAAGGTGATACGGACCCTAGAGAATTCGTTCGGGTGTACAAGACGACCATCGAGGCCGCAGGCGGGGATGACTCCACCAAAGCGAAGGGGCTGCCACTCACCCTGCATGGGGTAGCACTTTCTTGGTTCTTCATCATAGAGCCAAACTCCATATACACGTGGGAGCAAATCTGCAACCGTTTGTACAACAACTTTTAGGGTAACTACGTTGAGCGTGTTGACGCCGACCAACTCTTTACCATCAAGCAGAAGCCCTCGAAAAAGCTTCGAGAATACTTCAAACGCTTCATCAAATTCGCTGCCAAGTCAAGAATGTTAATAAAGACCACAATCATCAACACAGCGATCCGAGGCCTTCGCCTGGGGCCGCTGGCTGAATACAATGCACGTAAACCGATAAAGACGGTTGCCAAGCTCTTCGATAAGATGGAGGAATATGCAAGGAAAAAGAGGACACGCAATGATGCAGGGGCGACAGCTTTGACACCAAGCAAGCGCAGGACTCACCAAAGGACACCTCCAACCGCAAGCAATGTAAAGTCTAGAGGGACAGATATGTCTTCGACATTGAAGGCATCCCTGAGATAGCATCCCCATTGGTCAGGGACGGGGTCGTAGAGGTAGCGTCCGCAGGCGAGGCTGGGGCCATGAAGATGGAGCGCATGGCGAAGGGAAGCACCAACAGCACAGGCTTTGGTGTGAAGTGCATGGCCGTAGTGACCACCTCACTCGAACATTCCCCACTATTGCGACGCTTCGTCAGAGCGTCGCCAGGGACAGAGCCTTAAAAGCGGGGACCTCAGCGGTGGCTCACATGCAGCAGCCCCCAGAGGGCCTTCTATGGATACAGGCCGTTGAGGGATGCCAGCGCCACGTCATAAACGTCATATCCGGAGGCTCGTCGCTCGAATTTTCATCTGCACGACAACAGAAGCCTTATGCTCGTTGACTGCATCATGTGGCGGCGTACCCTGCCCAGGTGCCGCCGACCTGGGAACAAAATGATATCGCCTTCAAAATCGCCGATGCAGATGGAGTTGACTTCCCTCACCAGGATCCTTTGGTGATCCAGGCAGCCATCGTAGGGTGTGACGTTAAGCGTGTTCTGGTCGACGGAGGTAGCTCCACAGACATTTTTTTCATCCAAGCCTTCGACCAAATGGGAATCCCTCGAAGCAGACTAGGGCCCTCGGAGATCCCGCTCCAAGGCTTCGGTGGCCAACAGCTGAAAGCCCTGGGCCAAATACACTTGCAAGTGTCCTTTGGGCAAGGCGATCATGCGAGAAGTGAGGGTGTCACCTTCGACATCGTCGACCTACCCTACCCATACAATGCTATCCTGGGACGCCCGACCCTCAACGCCTTTGGGGCGGTCTTGCACCACAATTTCCTTTGCATGAAACTTTCGGGTCTATAGGGTATCGTTACCGTGTTTGGCGATCAAGAATAGAGCTTGGTACGCGAGGCCCCCTCCGAAAGGTATACACTGTCAGAGACACCCTTGGCACAAGCACGCCCTTCGCCCCAGGGTGGACGCCCAAGCCCAGGCCGGACGGCTGAGTCAAGAGAGTCTCCCTGCATACTATTGACTAACAAGTCTCCATCGGCGAGGGCCTCTCTCCAGAGGTTGAGCAGGAACTGCTTCGGGTTTTTCGTGACAACGTCGATGTTTTCGCGTGGACTGCGCCATCATCGAGCACAACGTCGTGGTTCGTCCTGATGCTAAGCTGCTAAGCCAGTCAAACAAAGGCTTCGGCGTATGTCCCTCGAGCGCCAGTAGGCGGCTAAAGCGGAAGTCGTGAAGTTACTCCAATCCGGAGTCATTCGTGAAATGCAGCACCTGGAGTGGCTCGCGAATCCAGTGCTAGTCAAAAAGGCTAGTGGTGCATGGCGCATGTGCATTGATTTCACTGCGCTCAACAAGGCATGTCCAAATGACAATTACCCGCTTCCCCGCATAGACCAACTGGTGGATGCCACGGCGGGATGCGAACTCATGAGCTTCTTGGACGCATACTCCGACTATCATCAGATCCATATGACCAAGGATGACGAAGTCAAGATGAGCTTCATAAAGTCGGTAGGGACATACTGCTTCGTCAGAATGCCCTTCGGCCTCAAGAACGCGGGACCCACATTCACACATCTGGTGGCCCTCGCCCTCGCTTCCCATCTCGAAAGGAACATCGAAGCCTACGTTGACGACGTGGTTGTCAAGACCAGGCAGGTTGCCTCCCACGATCAAGACCTCCAGGAAACCGTCGACAACCTCTAGTAGGCGGGCATCAAGCTGAATCCAAACAAATGTGTCTTTGGCATGCAAGCTGGAAAGCTACTCAGCTTCTTGGTGTCAGGGCGAGGGATACAGGCGAACCCTGACAAGGTCGATGCAATCCTCTCCATGGAGCAACCCAAGACGACAAGAGAGGTCCAGAGGCTCACCGGTCGCATGGCCGCTCTCATCTAGGGCAGTCGAGAGAGGCCTTCCGTTCTTCAGAATTCTTTGCGGGTGCGACGGGTTTAATTGGGATGATGGTTGCACGAAGGCTTTCGACGAACTTAAAAAGCATCTTGCAAGCCTTCCTACTCTAGTTGCCCCGACACCAGAGGCTCCGTTGCTATTGTACCTCGCTCTACGACAGTAGTAGTCAGCGCGGTCCTTGTCCTTGAGGAGGGATCCCTTGAGTGACCCGTGTACTTTGTCTTCGAGGCCCTTCAGGGCGCCAAGACACAGTACACCGAGCTAGAAAAATTGGCCTATGCCCTTGTCATAGCCTTGAGGAAGCTTCTCCATTACTTCCTAGCTCATCATATCACCGTGCCTTCATCATTTTCCTTGACAGAGATGTTGCACAATAAGGAGTCCACAGGCCGTATCGGCAAATGGGCGGCCTAGCTCGCACCCTTTTCTTTGACATACGCTTCACGCACGGCCATAACGACTCAGGTCCTCGTGGACTTTCTTGCCGAGTGGACCCCACCGGCTCAATCGCAGGCACAGCTACCAGTAGACCCGATGTGGAACCTTCACACTGACGGAGCCTACGGTGCCTCGGGCGCCAGGGTAGGTGCAGAGATCACTACGCTGGAGGGCCATCGCCTGCTATACTCGGCCACCTCAGGTTCCCGACGACGAATAACACAGCTGAGTATGAAGCACTGCTTTTCAGCATCGCCAAGATCAAGGCCCTCGGCGCGCGGAGGGTGCTCATGCACACCGACTCGCGGTTGATTGCGAGCTACATTGACAAGTCTTACCAGGCCAAGGACCCTGACCTAGCCAAGTATCTAGCCGTGGTAAGGGCGAAGGAGCGCCATTTCTTGAGCATCACGGTGAAAGCTATTCCATGGACGGACAATGAGCGCGCTGATGCACTCGCCAAGGCTGCCAGTCAGCAGATTTCTCATCCCGCAGGGGCGTTCACCAAAGTTCTAGCCACCATAGCAGTCGAGCATGACAAGCGTGATGCAACCCTTGTTCACCAAATCGCCTAGCAAGGCGACTAGCGCAAGCCCATCTATGGCCTCCTGCAGGGTATACTCAAACCAGAGGACCCTCTCGAGCTGCAGCGGCTACAGTACCAGGCTAGATCTTTCGACGTCTTAGATGTTGTTCTCTACAAGCGTTGGGTTTGTGCACCACTACTACAATGGCTCCTCACCGAAATTCATGCAAGGCTTTGTGGCTCACACATTGCGCCAAGATTCCTCGTTGGTAAGGCATTCAGGCAGGGCTTCTATTGGCCAACGGCCATTGCGGATGCGTACGACCTCGTGCGCTAGTGCTAGGGATGCCAGTGGATGGGAAGGGTCATCCACAGGCACCCATCAATTTGCAGCCCATCCCACCGGTATGGCCACTAGCGCGATGGGGCATCGACGTCGTCGGACCACTCCCACATGCCCCAGGGGACTTGCGGTTCATTGTAGTCGCCCTTGTATATTTCTCCAGATGGCCCGAGGCGGTCGTGCTCAGCAAGGTAACTTCTGCATCGTTGCAGCAGTTCCTCTGGTAAAACACCATTTGCCGATTCAGAGTGCCGAGGGAGATCACTATCGACAACGGCTTGAAATTTGACTCCGCGCCCTTCAAGGCATTCTGTGAACACATGGGCATCATACTTTGATACACCTCAGTCGGTCATCCACAGTCCAATGGGGCAGTCGAGCGAGCAAATGGTGCATCCTCCGCCGGGGTTAAGAAACGTCTCGCAGGTCTCTCGAAGGGCAAGTGGTCAGAAGAGCTTCACAACGGTCACGCACCCAAATGGGTTTACGTCATTCAAGCTCCTCTTCAGTGATGAGGTAGTCACGCCTAAAGAAATCAAGGCAAGTCCAGGGAGAGTCCTCACCCAGGCCCCGACGGAAGAGCATGCGCTGTCTCTAGGCCTCCTCGATGGCGAGCGAGTTAGTGCCACCAAACACATTGCGAAGTATGCACGCCGAACAACACGCACATACGATCGCACCATCTACTCACGAGAATTCCAGGCAGGAGACCTTGTCCTAAAATTGGCATTGCACGTGGCGACGGTGGGCAAGCTAGAATCCAAGTGGGAGAGCCCCTACATCATCACAGCATCTCTACAGCATGAGGCGTATCGTCTCACAACTCTGGAGGGATGGAATCTCCGTCACACATGGAATGCAGATCGCTTGCGGTGATATTATGCGTAGATTTGAAACTAGCAAACGACCCCTGTCAAGCACCTGCTTGTCACAAACATCAAACATGAGGACACAGCTCGTGGCAAATTTTCCTTCAAGGCACATTTAGCCATGTAGCATCGTTTTACATGACATCCACAAGGTATACACAGTGGGCTACAGGCACGGGCGTAGGGCTTTGGCATCACACCTACGGATCGATGCCGTGCTCGGAGCTGGCCGCACCACCTTCATCTCACCGCGGCACTCCGTCAAGCCAGGTCCCGAGGTCTCCACCACCCTGCAAGCTTCGCCTCATGGCTACCTTCGCCACGGCCTCGCCGATGTAGTCCCATATGCGTTGATGGATGGCACGTGTGGAGCACCGGATCGCGTGCGCGGCTCCAGACATGACTCTGTTCCCAGCAGCTAGCTCCAAGCACGGAGTAACCAGCTCGCCAACATGCAGGCAACCCCAGTGGTGGAGAAGACCAAGGACGATGCGCATCGTAACGAGTAAGTAGTGGTTGCCATAGGATCGCGCAGCCTCTCCAATCCGCCGAAGCATGCTTGACATGTCCTCGGGCCCGAAGGTCTGGGGAGGCACCACAACAACAAGCTTAGAGAGGGTGTTCTCCAAGGCCTCCATCGAGCTCCACGCTGTCAGCGAGGCGTCACCCAGCGCCCGGTCTTTCTCACCGATCGCCACCATCAGTCAAGCCTTCTCTTCTTCCAGCCCGGCAATCTGCTGTAGCAGGCCTTCACGTTCTTCAAAAGTAGTACGCTGGGTCCGCTCCACTAGGGCATGCGCATTGGCAATAGCCTTCGCTCCCTCGGATTCGAGGAAGCGAATGCACTTATCCTTGGAGATCCTCCAACTCCGCGGTGTTGAATCAGTCCTACAACCCACTTCGTTCGCAGGCCCTAGCCACCTGCAGGGCAAGGGTAAGGGCCTGCGTGGCATGAAACGGTTAGCGACGTCCCTACAAACACGAGTACAAACACGGAGGGTTGGTACAAGTACCTTCATCTCCGTTGCTTCCAGAGCGCTCTCCAAGAGCTCTACTCTACACAACGACAACATTCGGTGATCCAGGCTAGCATCCACACTTTTCGCAGCTCTATGCAATGCTCGTAACGCCTCCGAACATGGCATGAAGTTGATGCGGACCAACTAAGGATTAGTTGATGCGTAGGGATGGCCCGATCTTTCCCGGTACGATCAGCGAGGTTCCTTCTCCTTGGATAGAGTCTTCTCTTTATCTTGATGCAGCAAACAATATTGATAAGGCCAATTTGCACTAGTATGTAAGGCGCACACTAGAAGCAATCCGTCGAACTCCCCAAACCGCGAATTTAGCAAAAAGACACGAATTAGAAGAGATGAACCTTGTAGATTCAATGGGCAATCTCAAGAATCTCCTATTCTTGCTTTGCACCAACTCAGCAAACTCCAAGCGAGAAAACCTTGCAATCACGCAATCTGGCCACCACCAACCATCATGGCGATTTTCTCCTTTATTTCACAAGTATAAAAACTTATCATATCATAGCCTAAGTTACAATGGAGCTAAGGCACTGACCTTATATTGGTGCACAATGTACAGCCTTGACTAAAACTTACGCACAACCTGGCCTAAGGCCGAACCAAACTCTAATATGAACTAAAAAGGAAATATCTAAACTGCTTCCATCAGATTCTTGCTCAATTTGCGACATGACCATGAGGATTCCATGGCTGGAACCTTACCTATTGTTTTAATGTTAGACTTCCTATCTGACCCGAACCGAATCCGAACTGAATTTAAATCTGTATATGTTTTCTTTTCTTGTTCAAGGGGCTTCCAAATCCGTTTGGAACCTGAAAAGGAATCCTTCTCAACCTTTGGAAAAGCATGGTGTGTTCATATTTTACCCTTACTTGTATTGCAATACTCGTACTCTTTATGTTTGGTAGGTCTCACGCGTCTCTCCGGACAGCTCGTGCAGCATCCAATGAAATTGACATAACTTTGTGTAGGAAACTCCAATCAAGCGCCAGTTGATTTATTGGAAAGTAGACTTCATTAACTTTCCAAATATGTATTTTATGTGCATTAGAAACCTCAGAATTGGCATTGAGAACTTCATGAACATTATGGACAGAACTGCAATCATGAGAACTTGATTGATCTTGTGTATTCCTTTTTAGCCAAACTAACTTTCTTTCTTCTCCATCCACACCTCTAATTCCATGCATTGTTGTCTTGTTTGCACTGTGCAAAGGAGGAATCACATAAGCATCCGCACGAACTAGGATATTCTTCTCTCTCGCATAACCGATTGCTTCTTTCTACTTGCGCAATTCAGCACTACTAAGTGTAGGATCGAAATCGGCAACAGAGGGGGGTGAATGTTGCTCTCAAAAAAAAATTTGTCCCCCACAAGTACCCACGATCAACTTTTATCTCCGATAGCTATAAGGAGCTACGAAGATGAAGATGAACTGCACCAAGAAATTCAAAAGTATTTGACCGAAATTTGCATTCTGAAATCTGGACTTGACAAGATAAAAGAGCTACTTGAAAAGGCTGAAAACTGCAGCAAGAAAAATAAATGCACTACGCTGAAAACTGCACTTCATGATGGCTAAAAACTGCACTTCATATTGGCTGAAAACTGCACTGAACAAGTGCTGCACTAGGCTGAAAACCGCACTTCATGTTGGCTGAAAACTGCACTTAACATTGGCTGAAAACTGCACTGAACAAATCCTGAAATCTGCAGCCAACAAATGCTGAAAACAGCAATGAAGAAATGCTGAAAACAGCAGCTAACAAGTGCTGAAAACAGCAATGAACAAGTGCTGAAAACAGCAGTTAACAAGTGCAGAAAACAGCAATGAGGAGATGCTGAAAATAGCAACTAACAAGTGCTGAAAATAGCAAGCAGTAAAATTCAGATCACCACCAAACTGAGAGAAGAGATGAAATTCAGCTGCAATGATTTGCTCAAGAGAACAAGGAAAGGAACTAAATAGCAGAGGGAGCCCAAGGCTCAAGAGAAATCACAAATAGCTCAAGGAATTCAGATTTTAGCCTGAAATTGACAAAATACAGAGAGCTGCCAAAAATTCCAATTGCCACTCCATCCCCAATCCTTTGACCATGAAACTTCTGGGGTATATTAGCAATAGCAAGGGGACCTCCCAGACCAGATATCAGCTCAAGCCAAGAAGGGGATCAAGATTTAACTCAAAACCCTAGAAAACTTGAAAAACTTCAGAGATAGATCCAAAAAGCCAAATTACTCATAGGTCTCAAGTCCTTTGCTCATTAATTTTTGCAGGTATATTAGCAATAACAAGAGGACTCTTCAGACCAAAAATCAAGTCATCTCTCAAAGGGAATCAAGTTTTCACTCAAAACCCTAGAATCTTAGTTCATGAACAGAGGAAGGCCAAAACTGAAATCTGAGAATTAAACCAAGTTTGCTCTTCGGGAAATCGATCAAATGATCTTGTGGCACTAACCCATCATAGAGCAACTCATTTTGGGCCTTCCCAACAAGCAAGAACTCGAAAATCAAAAAGCTCAAAAATCAACCAAATGGAGCAACGAAGAACAGAGAGAGCACGAACAGATGAAAACTTCAGATTCTCATTCCAAATCAAAAGGGGATTACAAGACGTCTCGATACACCTGGACATTAGAACAAGAGTTGATTACAAGCACATCACTCCATCTTCTCCCTCTCAATCCTCAAATTCACCAAGAGCTACACATGCATCTTGGGAGGAACACAACACAGAGAGGTCACATAGAGAGCATCGAAGGGGAAAACCAGGGAACACCCACCTGCTGCCCACACCCACTCTCAACTACTAAAGCCTAAAGCCAAAACAAACTCTAAAGCCTATTTTGACTAAAGGAAACCCTAATATTCCTTGAAGTGTTCAAGAGGGCATGCAGCCCCTCCATCCTTTTTATAGCCCACGGCTAACGGGTCTCCACCCCGTTACGCCCGCTAAGTCCAACGGAGCCCGCTCCCGCTTGTGCAGCCACGCGAATTTCCCGATTCGCCCCTCGTGCACCTTCCGGGAAGCTTCTGCGCTCCTTGCCTCGCACGCCTCGCAACCACCTCGAGTCTACGTCGTCTTCGACACATCCCGACCGTTCTGACCTCAGCACCACCTGCGCCTAGTCCGGTCCACCGTGTCTCGCCACGACTCCGCCTCGACGTCCTGCAGCCACACAGACAATAAACACATCAAATAGCACCGCTCGATACATGAAAGCGTCAATACCATCATACTTACCATTGAAGACGTCCAAACCTGTCGAATCAAGGAATATGCATCCTAATCCCATACGACCAAGTTTGACCAAGTCCGACCGAGCCCGATTGCGTCATGCAACGACTCGACTCCGAACCACTCAAACCAAACTCGACTATCCTAAACCTTTGTCAATTACTCATCACTCACATGGAGTCACGACCACGTGGTCTCTCACTAAGCCTTGTAGCTTTAGATTGCATAGATGAAGCACAAATCAATGTAGCATTCACACTCTTGGCCCCATCAGAAGTCCACCACGATTAAACACCGGGTCTCCGACCCGATAGCTTTGATAGGGGTGGGTAGTGATGACACGTCCATAGCGGGAGCGGCACTCCCCCCGTGGCCAGTTCCATCGCTAGACCCCTGTGCACGCCACGGAGACCGTGGGCCCACTGACGCTGACAACAGTGTCAGTGAGTATATTAGGGAAAGTCTCGCAAAGTCGTGAGAAGAAAAGGAAGTTTTTATACCTGCATCGCGGATAGAAGACAATCGGGAGTTGGCGGCGCCTGTGGTCACCAGATAAGCGACGGTGGTGGCATCCTCGGCAACCCTCACCACGGAGTCTGCTTCGAGGCCGACAGCTTCCGCCTTGGAGTCAGATTCCTCTGAAAGCGTGGCCACCGCCACTTGGAAACGCTCGCTCATCACCGCTGGCGAAGCCATGTGAGCCATGTGAGGAGGCTTTGCACTCACCTCCCACATCGGCATTGGGCTCACGACAGCTGTAACCTTCGTCGCCTCCATTGCCTACGGGCCCCTTGTCGCCCACGTGCTACTCGCCGGTAGCGCCGTGGTCTGGCTCCGCCTCCAAGTCTGAGTTAGCGTACTCAGCCAGGTCGGAGTCGGTACCCGCAGTGGCCTCAGCCTCAGTGGGTTCGTCGGGGAGAACGGCTACCGAGCTTGATGGTCGCGGGGCAGGAGAGCGAGCCCTTCACCGAGGAGGAGAGGCCTCCCCCTAGCCGTCGCTGTTGTGGGCGCGAGGCCGACCAATGCAAGGCACAGCACGCTCCAGCACGGGGATGTCGAGGGCTTCGCATACATGGTTTACCCGCCTGATGTTCGCAGTAATTGCCTCTCGGAGGCTGTGCTCCTTGGCCACATACGGCCCAAGGAACACCGTTGCGGCGCGCTCCACGTCCTCGAGGGTAAGCCGTGCCAATAAAACAAATTAAACCTACGACCTACAGGATAGCCACTTCATACGCAGCGAGTGTAGTCGAAGACTTACTTGGCTTGGCGGGCCTCGCTAACGACGCGACCGTGGGGCGAATGCTGTCGTTGCGGGCGGGGCCAGATTGCATGTGCCATGGGTGGGCTAGCAGAGCCACACCATACATTAGATACTCCTCCGCGAGATCTCGCATATTGAACTGGAGGGCGACCCCCACTAGCCTCCGCACCCGATGTTCATCGTCGCATTTGAGAGTCACCGAAGGGTACGTGTTGAAGCCCATCAGGTGCCCCGTCAACCTCAACCTGCTGCCAGTTGGCCTCCTACTTTGTCCGGGTTGCGTTCACTGGAAACAACTTCGTGCACGGCGAATGCAGCACGAAATTCACGCTCTTGAAGTTGGAGTACTCCATTCGTCCAGCTTCTTCGGCTGGCATCACATGTCATGAAGGAAGGCGAACAAATACGTGCTAGGCTACACCGTCTCGGTTCGCGAGGCCCAATAGTACACAGCCAACCGAACTAGAGCATTCGGAGTCAGCTGCAGCAGCTCCAGCCCATACAACCACAGCACCTCGCCAACAAACATGACAGAGGGGAACTAGAGCCTGGCTTTAAGATATGAGAAAAAGACCACCACCTCCGACTCCGCGGGTTGGGGCTCCGTCTCATCGGCGGAGGGTAGCCGAACCACGTCGCGGTCTAAGATCTTCCCTCAGCCGCCAAGCTCTGTTCCAGCAGATTCAAGCACACGCCGTTGAGCTTTCTCACCGCACTCCACCTTTTGTTTGTCGTTGATGGGTCGTGTCCGACCAACCTGTACTCCGCCTCAGTCGTTGATGACCCACGACGGCTAGAAGAACTGCCGTCGCTTGACGATGCGTCATCGCTAGGCCGGCGGGAACGATCATCACCATGGGCCATTCTTGCTACAGTTCTTCAGAGGATGGCCGGTGAGCGGCAAACAAAAGGGTGCTTTTGTCTGGCCTGGTCACGACACCGGCTACCAAATGGGGCCGGCAAAAGGGAGAGATATGGTGGCGGTGGACGGCGGCAACGAGTTTTAATTCAAGTTGAGCAATTTGAAATTACTTATCATGGCAAAAGCTAGTCTACACATATGAAGTCATGATAAATCTAGCATATCAACACAAATCATGGCAAGGTGTAAAGCATTGAGAACATGTCATATCAGGATAATAATCAAGGCTCAATGTAGTTATATTACAATGCAGAATGCTGAAATGCAATAAAATCCAGCTCCCCTCAACATGAGATGCAACTTTTAGTTCAAGTTGAGTTAAGTCAATATTAAGCTCCAGAAGCTCCCAAATGAACTCCCCCTGAACCAAAGCAGTAAATACGAGAAGCTGGCAAAGAAAATTCAAACGGGTAGTCCTTAAAGCATAGATAAGATGTAGAGGATACTATGGCTCAGACAGACTCTCATCTACCCCACATGACTCCAAGACTATTAGCTGACCGTAAACCACACACTAGAGAGCAAACACGTACCATGTCTACCCGAGGGTGGCCCGACCCTCGCTAGAACCTACAAGCAGTGAGTGAGCTCAATCTAGTGAGATAAGAAGCAGCTAATAAGAAGCATCCTGGAAGCACAAGATAAGAGTAAGAAGTCTAAGCAACTAGACAAGAGAAGTACTCTAACCTATGCTAGAAGGACTAAGCCCGACGCACCCCGAAAGCAATGCAAAAAAAATGAGACAGAAACATAATCAATATAGTAAAGCAGTAAAGCCCAAAGCTCCCCCTCACTACAGTCCATAAGGACAAACCACCCCAAGCTCTCCCCGCAGAGCTGAAAACCTCGAACTATCCAATGGCTTGGTGAAGATGTCAGCCAACTGGTGGTCACTCTCCACAAACTGGAGCACTATATCACCCTTCTCTACATGGTCTCTAAGGAAGTGGAAGCGGATATCGATGTGCTTGGTCCGGGAATGCTGCACTGGGTTCTTGGCAATGTTAATTGCAGAAGTGTTATCACAAAAGAGTGGAACACTATCGATAACTAACCCAAAGTCCCGCAGGGTCGAAGCCATCCATAGCACTTGGCTACAGCAACTGGCTGCAGCAACGTACTCGGCCTCTGCGGTGGACTGTGCAACACCGGACTGCTTCCTCGAAGACCAGGAAACAAGAGAAGTGCCAATAAATTGGCAGGTGCCAGAAGAGCTCTTCCTATCTATCCTACAGCCAGCGAAGTCTACATCCGAGAAGGCTATCAAGGAAAGACAGGATGAGGAAGAGTACCAGATACCATAGTCAATGGTAGCTCGAAGGTACCGAAAGATGCGCTTCACCGCCTGGCGGTGAGATACGCGAGGAGAAGCCTGAAAACGAGCACACAGACACACGGAGAAGTGTATGTCTGGTCTCGAGGCAGTGAGGTAAAGAAGAGAGCTGATCATACTTTTGTACTCTTTCTGATCAACTGGCTCGCCGTCCTCATCTGGGTCAAGATAGGCTGTAGAAGCCATGGGAATCGACACAGGCTTACCATCACTCATGTCGAAACGCCTCAGGAGGTCACGAGTGTACTTTCCCTGATGAAGAAATGTACCCTCCCGAGTCTGCTTGATTTGGAAGCCAAGGAAGAAGGTCAACTCGCCCATCATACTCATCTCAAACTCGGTGCTCATGACATCCGAGAACTGTGAAACCAGAGTATGGAAAGAGCCGCCAAAGATGATGTCATCGACATAGATCTGGACGAGCAGAAGGTCAGTGCCATGTCGGCGGATGAACAAGGTCTTGTCAACTTTACCCATCTCAAAACCATGACTTAACAAGTAGGACTTAAGCCTCTCATACCAAGCTCTAGGGGCTTGCTTAAGTCCATACAAAGCTTTGGAAAGCTTGAAGACATGGTTTGGGTATTTGGGGTTTTCGAAACCAGGAGGCTGTCGGACGTAGACCTCTTCCTCAATAAAACCATTGAGAAAGGCACTCTTGACGTCCATCTGGTAAAGCTTGAAACCCTTAGAAGCTGCAAAGGTAAGCAGGATTATAATGGCTTCAAGTCTAGCTACAGGGGCAAAGGTCTCCTCGAAATCTAGACCCTCAACCTGGGAGAACCCCTGAGCTACCAGTCTAGCCTTGTTCGGAATAACCACTCAATCCTCGCTCTGCTTGTTCTTCAACACCCACTTAGTCCCAATAATATTGTGACCTCGCGGGGGCTCGACAAGCGACCAGACCTTGTTTCTCTCGAAATTCTCTAACTCCTCATGCATGGCATTAACCCAAGACTCATCGGAAAGAGCATGAGAAACATCTTTGGGCTCAAAGGAGGCAATGAAAGCAGAATGGAGACAGAATTGAGATAAGCCAGATTTTGAGCGAGTCACACGCTTGAAAAGGTCTCCAATAATCTGCTCGGAAGGATGAGCTTTCTGAATGTGTCTAGGAGGTCCTAGATGAGATGAAGAAGTGGCCTCTACCTCATGAGCAGAAGAGGTAGGAACAGAGCCACTAGCTCCAGAAGACGCAGAAGGCAAGGGCTGATCGCCTCTGGGTGCAGTGGAAGACGGCACCTCAAGGGGTGGATGAGGGACTGGATCGGGTAGACAACCCTCATCTCCATCATCCTCATCATCCACGAAGATGGGCTCGGACTGCTCTAAAGAACCTGAGATATCGGGCCTAGTCCCCGGACTGGCCTCATCGAAGGTCACCTCACAGGTCTCTACCATTTTACTAGACTCGCAGTTCCAAACCCTATAAGCCCGCGAAGAAGGCGAGTAACCTAGAAAGATACCATCACAAGAACGTGACTCGAACTTGTCTAGGTTCCCTGACTTCAAGATAAAGCACTTGCAACCAAACACACAAAAATGAGAGACGCTGGGCTTTCGCCCGTATCTACACTCATAAGAAGTGCGGTGCAAGTGTGCCCTAAGAAATACTCGATTTGAGACATGGCACGCGGTAGCTATAGCCTCAGCCCAAAACTTCCGCGGTGTAGAATACTCATCAAGCATCGTCCTGGCCATCTCGACCAAGGTACGGTTCTTCCTCTCCACAACGCCATTTTGTTGTGGGACGTGCGGAGAAGAGAACTGGTGCTCTACACCTGTCTCACCACAGAAACTCTCGAAGTAGGAATTCTTGAACTCCGTGCCATTGTCACTGCGGATCGCTCGTAAGGCACCCGGGAGCTCAACAGAAAGCCTACCGAAAAGACCTCAGAAATGTGAAAATGTCTCATCCTTCGAGGCTAAGAAAAACACCCAAGAAAATCTCGAATAGTCATCGACCACAACAAGAACATACCACTTCCCTCCGGCTGACTGCACTCGAGCTGGTCCAACAGTGTCCATATGGAGCAGCTGTCCCGGTGCATCAGTCATAGTAACTGTGACCGGGGGGTGAGAAGCGGCAACCATCTTGCCGTGTCAGCAAGGAGCACAAACTAGATCTTTGACCATCTTGAGTTTCGGCAAACCACGAATGAGATCGTGGCTGCTAACTCGAGTCAAATGGTCAAATCCAATATGACCAAATCTCCTATGACAGAAGGTCAAATCACGGGACTCTGAGGCAACCAAACACCGGAGAGGATCACCAGAAGAATCAGAAAAATCAGCACGAAAGATCCTCCCATAACGAGAAATCCCGCAAACCAGACTACCCGAAGTATCAAGAATTTTGCAAGCGTTTTTCTTGAAGCTCACCTCGAAACCGTCATCGGTAAGCTGAGAAACGGAAAGCAAATTGTACTGCAGCTTACTAACCAAGGCAACATCCTTAAGAATAAAAGAAGCATTAACATGCACAGTACCTTTGGCGATGACGCGCCCAGACGAAGCGTCTCCGAAGGTGATCGTCTCATCACCTGGAGCGCGGGCTAGGGAGGAGAACCAACGGGAGTCTCCGGTCATATGACGAGAACAACCAGAGTCTACAAGCCAAACCTTCTCCTTCCCTACCCGGCGAACCTGAGTCAAACAGAGAGTAAAGTCTCAGTACTGAGATAAATCAAGAGAGATTTTGGCACCCAATACCGAGTAACACGTGGAGCAGATGAAGTAGTCAAACACGACTGACCTCTATCTACCCTACGCTCTCCGTGACTCAAAGAAGCAGAAGGTCTATGAGCAGACCTGAAGCTGTTGCGGGGTCCGACTGCTACAGGAGAGTGAGTTGGAACACCGGCAACCCGCTGATCACGCCGTGGGTAACTGTCTCGACGGGGGAAACGAGATGTACCCTCAGGACGGCGGAAGTCACGACCCGGAGCAGCATGAGGACGAAAACCAGAAGACTTAGAAAAACCAAGTCCTCGATGCTGCCCAAACCCGTCAGAAGCAAACCTGGACCTTGTGCTAGTCTTAGGTGCACTCAGGATCTGGGGCTGACCCTGAATACGCCTAAGTGCCTCTGCACGGTCTCTTCGCGCAATCCTGGCGCGCCTGAAGCATCTCTCGATCGAGTGCCCATCCTTCTGACAGAAGGTGCAGTGGTACTTCACCTTCTGAGAGGTGGAAGTAGCACGAAGAGGCTTCGCCTTCTGAGAGGCCGAAGCAACAGGTGGAATCACCTTGCTGTCAGAGATCCCTTGGACAAAGCCCGCTGATTTGAATTTAACCTCATCAGATCTGGGCTCAACCTCGATCACACCTCCTACGATGGGTCGGAGAATAGCAGGTGGATGCTTCCTCATATCCTCATAGAAATCATATCCTAGACCTTGATTGAACTTGCAAATCTTGGATTGGTCTAGAATAAGATTAAGCTTCTTTTTGCCGCCTACAAATCTCTCGAGAGTGTTCATAAGATACTGACACTCCCGAAAGAGAGAGGTGCAAGAAGAGCAGGGGGAAGAGGGAACAGCAGGGGGTAAGGAAGCAGATGAAGAACCAACAGTAGAGGAAAGAATGGCTTGTGCCCGCAGATCCAACTCAGAGGGTACAGTCCTACTACTAGCCAATTGGTTCACGTCGCTAGGCATCTTGGCCTTACCCTGGGGCGTCTCCCCCACCTTAGCAATCACATCACAGCAGGTTGGTGGCTTCTCTAGTTGGTCCTTAGTTAGCTTCACATATTTTTTCCTCCAAGGCAATCATGTCAAGTTTTAGTTTGTTACAGTTCATGCAAGGTGAGCTAACAGGGTCCTTAGAAGCAGTTTGAGCCAATCTATTGTTGTCATCAACTAATTCTTGAAACTGCTTGGAGACAGATTCAAGTTCAGCAGTAAGTTTGGGACAGTTTGAGCAAGAGGTAGTTGGCTCACACAACCAAGCATATAACTCAGAGATTTTGTGATCTGCCCGTTTTAGGTTCATCTTTAAATTATTACAATTTTCACAAGGCTCGGGCAGATCCAGAAGCATGGAATAAGATCCTCTAGCAGCAATGTCCTTATCTTCACATGAGGTGGGAGAAGTAGTCTCATCAGTAGTAAGTAGGGTAACAGCCATCCTACTCAACTCTAACTCAGCAAGCAGACTAACATTCTCCACCTTAAGAACATCAAGCTCAGAAGACAAACTATCATGAGAGGTCCTTAGTTTCTCCATGTCTCCAAGCAAAACAGGGCATATATCACAATCGTCACGGGAGGGAGCAGATCTAAGTGAAGTAATCTCCCGTGACAGTCTATCTACTTCCTTCTCTAACTCGGTACACCTAGACCTAGCTCTAGCATGAAATCCACCTAGCTTAAGAAAAGCATCATTTAGCTGGTCATAAGAAGGGAGTACCTCATCCGAGTCGGAGTACAGCTCGTTGTCGCTGATCTCGCCCACAAGGGCCATGAAGCACATGCCGGAGAAGTCGTCGCCGCCATCCTTGGGCACTTGGTCACCCGCCTCGTCGTCGTCGCTCCATCCCTCCACCTCGCTGAGGTCGAGGTCGTCGAATGCGGTGAGGACGCGGTGGAAGAGCTTCTTGGCTTTGCCAAAGTTGCGGAACTTCTTCTTTCCCGGCGTCTGAGCTGGAGGCTTCTTGTTGCGGTTCTTGTCGGTGTAGTCGTTCTTGCCTGAACCGCCGTAGTCGTTCTTGCCCTTCTCCAGCTTGGGGCAGTTTGCTCGGATGTGATTGGGGCCACCACACTCGAAGCAAATCACAGGTCCTCCCCTCTTTCTGTCTCTCCTACCCTTGTAGGCATGGGAAAACCTTCGGGCTAGGAGGGCCAGCTGATCATTCGCAAGCTGCTCTAACTGATCATCAATTATGTCACAGAGAGCAGCGAGGGAGAAACCGCAAGAAGAATCAGAAGAAAGCCCGAAAGAAGAAACGGGATTGGTGACCAAAGCCATCGACTGTGACTTCGACCGACGAGAGACAACGTCAATCTCGTGAGTCTTGAGGCACGAGTACAGCGCGTCAAGAGTCAGGGTCGAGAGGTTTGTCGTGTCTTTGATGGTGGTCACTTTCATCTCCCAAATACGCAGATCGAGTGCCGCGAGCATCTGACGAGCGTTGTCCGAGTCGGGGTATGTGAGACCGACCGCTCGGAGGTTGCTCAAGATTTTGTGAAATTGCGAAAAGCACTCGTCCAGGGACTCACCAGCAAGCATCTCAAATTTGTTGTATTCGCGCTTGAACTGGTCCTGTCGAACCGTCTTGATTTGGGTGGTGCCCTCATGGTATGCGTCGAGGGTCACCCAGATGTCGTAGGCGGATGACAGGTGAGATATGCGGTCAAACTCGCTACGACTCAAACCCTGGATGATGATGTTCCTTGCCTTTGCATTTGCCTCAACATCAGCCATGTTCCCGGCATTGATGTTCTCATCGACAGGAACAACAAACTGGACCTTGACCTTGCGCCAGATGGCATACCCCTGAGCCTGGATGTATGTTTCCACTCGGCTCTTCCAGAAGGGTAATCGATGCCATCGAAAACGGGCGGCTTGGTCGAGTACTTGTCCGTCGCCATGGCTCTTGAGACCGGTTAAGATCTATTGATTAG
Organism: Dendrocalamus latiflorus; assembly: GCA_017311315.1. Lineage (NCBI taxonomy): Eukaryota > Viridiplantae > Streptophyta > Magnoliopsida > Poales > Poaceae > Dendrocalamus > Dendrocalamus latiflorus. The sequence goes on along the minus strand of CM029648.1, from coordinate 12,865,498 downwards.
AGCTAACCGGCTCTGATACCAATTGTAGGATCGAAATCGGCAATAGAGGGGGGTGAATTTTGCTCTCAAAAAAATTTTGTCCCCCACAAGTACCCACGATCAACTTTTATCTCCGATAGCTATAAGGAGCTACGAAGATGAAGATGAACTGCAACAAGAAATTCAAATGTATTTGACTGAAATTTGCATGCTGAAATCTGGACTTGACAAGATAAAAGAGCTACCTGAAAAGGCTGAAAACTGCAGCAAGAAAAATAAATGCACTAGGCTGAAAACTGCACTTCATGATGGCTAAAAACTGCACTTCATATTGGCTGAAAACTGTACTGAACAAGTGCTGCACTAGGCTGAAAACTGCACTTCATGTTGGCTGAAAACTGCACTTAACATTGGCTGAAAACTGCACTGAACAAATGCTGAAATCTGCAGCTAACAAATGCTGAAAACAGCAGCTAACAAGTGCTGAAAACAGCAATGAACAAGTGTTGAAAACAGCAGTTAACAAGTGCTGAAGACAGCAATGAGGAGATGCTGAAAACAGCAACTAACAAGTGCTGAAAACAGCAAGCAGTAAAATTCAGATCACCACCAAACTGAGAGAAGAGATGAAATTCAGCTGCAATGATTTGCTCAAGAGAATAAGGAAAGGAACTAAATAGCAGATGGAGCCCAAGGCTCAAGAGAAATCACAAATAGCTCAAGGAATTCAGATTTTAGCCTGAAATTGACAAAATACAGAGAGCTGCCAAAAATTCCAATTGCCACTCCATCCCCAATCCTTTGACCATGAAACTTCTGGGGTATATTAGCAATAGCAAGGGGACCTCCCAGACCAGATATCAGCTCAAGCCGAGAAGGGGATCAAGATTTAACTCAAAACCCTAAAAAACTTGAAAAACTTCAGAGAGAGATCCAAAAAGCCAAATTCCTCATAGGTCTCAAGTCCTTTGCTCATGAATTTTTGCAGGTATATTAGCAATAACAAGAGGACTCTTCAGACCAAAAAACAAGTCATCTCTCAAAGGGAATCAAGTTTTCACTCAAAACCCTAGAATCTTATTTCATGAACAGAGGAAGGCCAAAACTGAAATCTGAGAATTAAACCAAGTTTGCTCTTCGAGAAATCTATCAAATGATCTTGTGGCACTAACCCATCATAGAGCAACCCATTTTGGGCCTTCCCAACAAGCAAGAACTCGAAAATCAAAAAGCTCAGAAATCAACCAAATGGAGCAACGAAGAATAGAGAGAGCACGAACAGATGAAAACTTCATATTCTCATTCCAAATCAAAAGGGGATTACAAGACGTCCCGATACACCTGGACATTAGAACAAGAGTTGATTACAAGCACATCACTCCATCTTCTCCCTCTCAATCCTCAAATTCACCAAGAGCTACACATGCATCTTGGGAGGAACACAACACAGAGAGGTCACATAGAGAGCATCGAAGGGGACAACCAGGGAACACCCACCTGCTGCCCACACCCACTCTCAACTACTAAAGCCTAAAGCCAAATCAAACTCTAAAGCCTATTTTAACTAAAGGAAACCCTAATATTCCTTGAAGTGTTCAAGAGGGCATGCAGCCCCTCCATCCATTTTATAGCCCACGGCTAACGGGTCTCCACCCCGTTACGCCCGCTAAGTCCAACGGAGCCCGCTCCCGCTTGTGCAGCCACGCGAATTTCCCGATTCGCCCCTCGTGCACCTTTCGGGAGGCTTCTGCGCTCCTTGCCTCGCATGCCTCGCAACCACCTCGAGTCTACGTCGTCTTCGACACATCCCGACCGTTCTGACCTCAGCGCCACCTGCGCCTAGTCCGGTCCACCGTGTCTCGCCACGACTCCGCCTCGACGTCCTGCAGCCACACAGACAAGAAACACATCAAATAGCACCGCTCGATACATGAAAGCGTCAATACCATCATACTTACCATTGAAGACGTCCAAACCTGTCGAATCAAGGAATATGCATCCTAATCCCATACGACCAAGTTTGACCAAGTCCGACCGAGCCCGATTGAGCCATGCAACGACTCGACTCCGAACCTCTCAAACCAAACTCGACTATCCTAAACATTTGTCAATTACTCATCACTCACATGGAGTCACGACCACGTGGTCTCTTACTAAGCCTTGTAGCTTTAGATTGCATAGATGAAGCACAAATCAATGTAGCATTCACACTCTTGGCCCCATCAGAAGTCCACCACGATTAAACACCGGGTCTCCGACCCGGCAGCTTTGATAGGGGTGGGTAGTGATGACACGTCCATAGCGGGAGCGGCACTCCCCCCGTGGCCAGTTCCATCGCTAGACCCCTGTGCACGCCACGAAGACCGTGGGCCCACTGACGCTGACAACAGTGTCAGTGAGTATATTAGGGAAAGTCTCGCAAAGTCGTGAGAAGAAAAGGAAGTTTTTATACCTGCATCGCGGATAGAAGACAATCGGGAGTTGGCGGCGCCTGTGGTCACCAGAAAAGCGACGGTGGTGGCATCCTCGGCAACCCTCACCACGGAGTCTGCTTCGAGGCTGACGGCTTCCGCCTTGGAGTCAGATTCCTCTGAAAGCGTGGCCACCGCCACTTGGAAACGCTCGCTCATCCCCGCTGGCGAAGCCATGTGAGCCATGTGAGGAGGCTTTGCACTCACCTCCCACATCGGCATTGGGCTCACGACAGCTGTCACCTTCGTCGCCTCCATTGCCTGCGGGCCCCTTGTCGCCCACGTGCTACTCGCCGATAGCGCCGTGGTCTGGCTCCGCCTCCAAGTCTGAGTTAGCGTACTCAGCCAGGTCGGAGTCGGTACCCGCAGTGGCCTCAGCCTCAGAGGGTTCGTCGGGGAGAACGGCTACCGAGCTTGATGGTCGCGGGGCAGGAGAGCGAGCCCTTCACCGAGGAGGAGAGGCCTCCCCCTAGCCGTCGCTGTCGTGGGCGCGAGGCCGACCAATGCAAGGCACAGCACGCTCCAGCACGGGGATGTCGGAGGCTGTGCTCCTTGGCCACATACGGCCCAAGGAACACCGTTGCAGCGCGCTCCACGTCCTCGAGGGTAAGCCGTGCCAATAAAACAAATTAAACCTACGACCTACAGGATAGCCACTTCATACGCAGCGAGTGTAGTCGAAGACTTACTTGGCTTGGCGGGCCTCGCTAACGACGCGACCGTGGGGCGAATGCTGTCGTTGCGGGCGGGGCCAGATTGCATGTGCCATGGGTGGGCTAGCAGAGCCACACCATACATTAGATACTCCTCCGCGAGATCTCGCATATTGAACTGGAGGGCGACCCCCACCTGCCTCCGCACCCGATGTTCGTCGTCGCATTTGAGAGTCACCTAAGGGTACGTGTTGAAGCCCATCAGGTGCCCCGTCAACCTCAACCTGCTGCCAGTTGGCCTCCTACTTTGTCCGGGTTGCGTTCACTGGAAACAACTTCGTGCACGGCGAATGCAGCACGAAATTCACGCTCTTGAAGTTGGAGTACTCCATCCGTCCAGCTTCTTCGGCTGGCATCACATGTCATGAAGGAAGGCGAACAAATACGCGCTAGGCCACACCGTCTCGGTTCGCGAGGCCCAATAGTACACAGCCAACCGAACTAGAGCATTTGGAGTCAGCTGCAGCAGCTCCAGCCCATACAACCACAGCACCTCGCCAACAAACATGACAGAGGGGAACTAGAGCCTGGCTTTAAGATATGAGAAAAAGACCACCACCTCCGACTCCGCAGGTTGGGGCTCCGTCTCATCGGCGGAGGGTAGCCGAACCACGTCGCGGTCTAAGATCTTCCCTCAGCCGCCAAGCTCTGTTCCAGCAGATTCAAGCACACGCCGTTGAGCTTTCTCACCGCACTCCACCTTTTGTTTGTCGTTGATGGGTCGTGTCCGACCAACCCGTACTCCGCCTCAGTCGTTGATGACCCACGGCGGCTAGAAGAACTGCCGTGGCTTGACGATGCGTCATCGCTAGGTCGGCGGGAACGATCATCACCATGGGCCATTCTTGCTACAGTTCTTCAGAGGATGGCCGGTGAGCGGCAAACAAAAGGGTGCTTTTGTCTGGCCTGGTCACGACACCAGCTACCAAATGGGGCCGGCAAAAGGGAGAGATATGGTGGCGGTGGACGGCGGCAATGAGTGGTGTATATGGTAGCAGTGCGCACGGGGGTGGTGGTCAAAAGGCAACGTTGTCACAACAAGTCAAGTGTAAAGGACAGTGACGCAATGGCTACAACAACTTTAAAGCCCGTTCGGCTCCCCCACGATTGGGAAGCGCAACTGGCAAAAACTGACAGCACATGACTCGCCAATCGAGTGCGTACACGTGTCCTACAAATGCCACAAATGGTTGCACGACCACAGTCAGAGTTCAACCGGCACCGCATGACGCGCCAATAGCATTCAGCCGCGTGTCCCACTATGCGCGAAAAGGCGATACGACTTCGATTAAGCTTCAACACACCTTCAGACTGTAAGGCCCATGACGGACTGCATCACAGGCCGTAGGGACGGAGGGGGCCAAAGGGCTCGGCGATATGGTTTCGGCCCGTGAGAAGCTCTTTTCCATGAGAGGCTCCTGTAGTAGGGGTGGCCCCCACTTAAGTCCATCCGGCCTATTTGGGGGATGGTAGGGCTCAATATGATATGTGTAATGACATGTATGCCCTCCTAGGAGATACACAACTGTAAGGGTAATATTCTAATTATGCTTTATGGAGATATATATATATGTGTGTGTGTGTGTGTGTGTGCCTTGAACGTGGAGAAGGGGCAGGTATTGTTCACCCATCACAACCACTACACTACTCTCTTAGTTTACTGTTTGGCCAGTAGCCACAACAGCCACCATGATCGCTCTCAAAAGGTGAAAATTCCCACACTAATCGGAAGAAAAGGAGAAAGATCTACTCCGTTGACTATGGTGGGTCCAGATTATAACGGTCTAGATTAAAAGATAGAATTTATGTCAAGTACAACCCAAATAATAACTGAAATTCGAAATAAAGCAAAAGGAGTCACCACGTTTGCTCTCAAAGGGTGGAAATTTCCACGTTAATCGGAGGAAAAAGATAAAGATCTACACCGTTGATCGTGGTGGCACTAGATTATAATAGTCTGAATTAAAAGAAAGAATTTATGCCAAGTACAACCCAAATAATAACAGAAATTCGGAATAAAAAATAATTAAAATTAGCAATTTGATTTCTGTATGAATTCCTAAGTAAAATATCTAAATAAAATAATTCAGAATAAAAATTAAACAAAAATTAGCAATTTAATTTGTATATGAATTCAAACAAAAATTATTGAAATTCGAAATAAAAAATAATATAAAATTAGTAATTTGATTTTGATATAAATTCCAAAATAAAATCTCCAAATAACTCTAATTAGATGAAAAAATTAAATAAAAATTGGCAACTGTATGTGCATATGAATTCCAACTAAAAATTGGAATAGATAAAAAAACAACAACTTTTGTAAATAAATTTCCACACAGTTTCGAAGTTAAATCCTTAAATTAGAAAAATTCATAATAAATTAAATGAAATTAACAATTTGGTTTCCATACAAACTACTACGTAAAATCCCTAAATAAATATAATTTAGAATAAAATTAAACAAATATTCAAAAAATAATTGAAATTTGGAAAATATAATAACATTAGCAAATTGATTTTGATACGAATTCCAAAGTAAAGTCCCTAAATAATTATAATTCCAAATAAAAACAAATAAAAATAGTAATTGTATTTGTATACAAATTTTAGCAAAAAATAATTGAAATTCAAAGTAAAAAATAAAAGAAAATTTCAATTTGATTTCATATATTTGCAAAGTAAAATCCATAAATGTTAAAATAGTTAAAATAAAATTAACAATTTGATTTGTATGCAATCTCCAATAAAAACAAATAAATTGTCAATAAAATAAAAGTCATAACAAGGATAGCATGAATCATATCGGTGGAGAGCACGAAAGAGTGCAATGGTGTTGATTTATTTAACAAGAAGACATTAACCTATCAGGAAACGAAGGGCAGAGGCGATGGCGGGGGAGATGAGGACAATGTCGTGCTGCCTACTTAGCCGTTCGACAACGTTGCTAGCCGAAGTCATTGAAGAAAACTATGAGATTCAAAGGAGCCAAAGGGCACGACGACGAGTGGTTTGCATCAACATTAATGAAAAAGTCAGTGTTTAAATAAGCTTAATCGTGGGAAAGCTTCGGCAGAGAGGAGATGAAGCTTTGCATTAAAGATGAGCTATAATGATATAGGGCCATCAGATAGTTAGAAATGTGTCATCACAGGTGAGGAGAACGACATCATCGACGATAGCGAGAAGATTATCCATATCGTTAGACAATGACTAAAGTATACATGCTGGCATCAATAAAGATACGAAGTCACCGTGGTTGGTGAGGAAACTATAATGCTGGGGTGGCCAATGTCAAAGAAGAGGAGCAATTGATATAACAAAAGAGGGACATTAAACACGTATAACATCATGCATGTGTATATTCATGCATGCATCTGTACAAACAGAAGCAGAGATGGTATAACCATAGGGAATAGGCTTAGAGCCACCCGCGAGAGCGTGACCATTGTCCTTGGTAGAGATCAACGACGGTTGCACATTTATGCATGTTTGATGCTACAACTGCCATCATTAAGCAACAATTAGAGAAAAATAGAAGATAACTATGTGGTGGAGTATTGTGTTGAAATAGGTAGCAACAAAGATATTGTATTGGAGTGGGTAACAGCTAAGAGGAACCGATCAAGAATTAAATACGTTGTTGGAGGTTGAGATAGAAAAATTATAGTGGCGAAAAGTGATGGAAGACACATAGTTTGGTAGGGTAGCCAGTATGTGAGGGATTATAAATTTATGATAGGTTGCCTATGTTGCATCGGTGTATGCGTGAGCCATATACTCTAACACCATGTAAACTAATAAGATAATCAGGCCCGGCTCTGAGCCTAGGCGGCCGAAGCGACGGCCAAGGGCCCAAGCCATCAGGGGCCCAAACAATTCATGTATATTAGTATATGTATAGTATATTGTGAAGGCCCACACATACAATGATACAAGCCCATGGGAAAAGGAGCGTTGATTGAAGTCTGACGACCGAAACGTCGCGCCGTCGTGGACTCGCTGCCGGGGCTTCGTGTAATCGCGTTATCGTCTAGTCGCCTTCTCCGCTTCTCGCCCTCGCAGACTTGCAGTCTTGCATAGTTGCACTCAGGCCTCAGCGTCGCGTCGTTGCCGGTTGCCCGTGGTCGTCCGCCCTCTGCGGCTCTGCCGTTAGTGGGCAGTGGCTCGTTGCGACTTCTCGACACTCTCCCTGAATTGCCGCATACATACAGGTAATACATGATCTGAATTCTGATACGTTTGACCAAGATCTGAATTCCGAATTTTTGATCTATCTATCTCTGAATTCTGAATTTTGGATCTATCTATCTCTAATTTCTAAAATTCTAATCCTATGTATTTACTTTCCGTCGCAATTTTAGGTCTACCGTCTACGCATGTTGCCTACGCAATTCTGAATTTTATGAACTATATACATGCTCCCATTTACCTCATACTAGTACTAGTATATGATTTCTCATGTTAGAAGTAGCAAAAAAAAATTGGCCTAAAGGGCCCTTGCTTTCGTAGTGTCCAAGGGCCGTAAAATCTATAGAGCCGGCCCAAAAAGATAATTTACCGCACATATAATCAATGTATTGCTTTGAGATTAAATAGAGGTACATATGCATACATATATTTTTGAAAAGAGTAACTAATGGAGGAAGAATAGGGGTATGCAACTACATAATCCATGCATAATAGGGAGCGCTTACATTTTTAAGAATGTCAACAGTTTAGTATGCTCAATAATTTTCTTCCATCAAGTTTATACTTCAATTACACTCTTTAAGCTATATTTTTTTAAAAGCTTTTATTATAATTTATAATGTTTATGATGTGTTAAAATTTTAAATAACCTATGAGATACGTAAACATATTATCAAACATCTAAGTTATAAAGTTTCATATTAAAATTTTTGAAATAAATTAGCCACGCAAGTGTGTGAGCCACACTGCTAATTGTTACAATATAAGAAAAGAGCTTCCTTCAGCTCCAAAGCTGTGTTAGGGATAGATCGTAATCATTTCCTTCTAGTGTGGCTGACCAGAATGATGGTTTGCAACAGCCAAGGAGATTGCCGATGCATTACACCATGAATGCAATCCGTCGTCACAGCATCCTCTGGGCCCATATCTAGTGCCAATTTCATGGAAATCAGCAGGGCCATCTTCATTTGTGCATCCTAGTATGACAATGGATCCATCGGTATTTATGCCGGCACTTAACAGCATCACTCTTCCTCCTGACTTTGTCACAAGTTTGCTGCTGTTGAGATCCCACGACAAAATGGAAGATTTCACAAGGCTACCACAGAACCCACACTTCCGTGAGCTGCAGGATTGTCCTCCAGAATTTCGCGAAGGAAAGGCTCAGGGACTCATGGTCTCATTTGCTAACATGGCAGAAAGCAAAGAGAATATGCGCATTCAGGAAGCAGCACAAGTTTTTGAGGATAAAATGAGCAGCCTCTCAGAGTTGGAAGAGAATGGGTTTGAAGTTGGCGCCCTGAAGGCCTGTCTCGGAAACCTGCTCCGTATAAAAAAATAGTCAGATGGATCGCAAGGACAAGAAGGCAAGTTTGGATAAGGAATTACTTGAGAAGAAGTAGCCAACAGTGAAGTGGAGCAACAACTGAAGGTGCTCGACGTATGCATCAAGGAGCTGGAGCAGATAATTTTTGGGTTTCCAAGAGAAGGCGGCATCGTTCGCCGCGCAGAACGTTGGTATGGATGGATCAAAATGCACACTTAGCTGACGTAATATATACCAACATTTTTTAGCATCTTACATACACAGAGTTTTTACGATTAATTTAGATACACAGAGTTTTTTCATTGCTAATGCCATATAGCTTTTCAATTTTCTCTTCTTATTTATACTACTGATACTACTGAATAGAACAAATTAGTTACAAGTCTTTAATGGTGTGTTACCACCAGTAAATACTAACTTTAACACAGAAAAAAATACAACTTTTAATGCTTCCGTTGCATACAGTCACTACTCTGCTAACTCATTTACTTAGCCGTTACTTGGACTCATAGTGACAACTCACGACCACTGAGCCTCTTCGATGGCTTTTTGACTACAGTGTCTTCGATTGTGATGTCTTCAACCACAACTCTTTGACCTGCTACTCGACTTACGAGTACTTTGACCACGACTTCTCGACCACAACTCCGACTGGGTATTGTAGCTACGATTGCCGACCTACGACCACTGCAGCTACGATCACTGCACAGATCGACTCATGACTGCGACTACCAAGTACTCGACACACGAGTACTTCACTCCGACCACCTAGTACTCGACACACGAGTACTTGATACATGACTACTTAGTACTTCACACATGAGTACTCGATACACGACTATCTAGTACTCGACACATGAGTACTCGATACACGACTGCCTAGTACTCGACACACGACTACTTAGTACTCAACATATGAGTACTCTACTCCGGAGTCTCCGACTGCTCTCCAATTCCGGGATCTTCGACTATACAGTACTCGACACACAAATACTCTACTCATGACTACCTAGTACTCGAGCACCGACCACACAGTATTCGAACACCGACTACATATGACTACAATACGGTACTCGAGTACTGATCACACAGTACTTAAACACCGATCACTATCAATAACAAGATTAGTTTCAGCACAGAACACAGCAAATTGTTTGAAGATTTCAAAGCTCCAAGTCGATGCTCGTCGAGGAGTCATTCGAGTCTGCTGAACGCGATTTCAACAGCACTGCTGCTGCACTGTGGTAAACATGCTGACAATAGTTACTACCGCAACTCTGTCTATATGATTCACTGATGTAGTTCAATGCATGAGGGGAGTAAGGCAGCGAGCTCTGTTCCCCTACGCTTGAATTCATGTTGTACTTTATTAACTTTGTATATACATGCTTGCCACATGAATCTGGGAGACGATCTCACTCTGCCCCATCTAGCATGCTGTTGGTCAGTTATATATAATGTGGGTTGCATTTGTTGCCCATGGAAGTTATATGTAGTCTTAGAGTCAATGTTGCAATGTCAGAAACCAGAATCAACTGATTTTTTTTTAAGGGAACTAATCCGATTGTTGAAAAGAACCTTTTGTCGAATATTTGCAACAATGAAAAGGGTTCTTATTAATTTAAGCCATTTCTTGTTTTCAATGATGAACAGGAGTGAACAACTTTAACATACTGAATTACATGGAAGCTGCACGCCCACACCCAATCTATAAAAGCCTGTAAATTATATGCACGTCAAGTGTATATATAACGATAGCAAATAACGATCGGTGCAAGTCTGGCTAGCATTTCTCGTCGGCGGCCGTGGCGCGGTGCAGCTGCTCCGCCTTGCTGCTGGCGGCCGGCGTCGCCCACATGGCGCAGACGAGGTAGGCGGCAAGGTTGAGGACGCTGAGCGCGGCGAGCAGCCAGTAGAAGTTGTCGAGGCGGCTGCGATTGATGGTGTCGCCGAGCCAGTGCGTGCAGCTCTTGACGAGCGAGACGAGCACGCTGCTGAGGAAGAATCCGAGGGAAAGCGTGGTGAGGAAGAGGCCGGTGCTCATGGTCTTCATGCCCTTGGGCGACCGCGTGATGAAGAAGTCGAGCTGCCCTGTGTAGATGAACGCCTCGCCGGCGCCCACCAGCAGGAACTGCGGGGTCAGCATGAACACGCTGATCGGCAGCGCTGGGTTCCTGATTCCGTTCGTGGCAGTCGCCGTGGCTGCGGCGGCGACGGCGAGGCGCTTCTTCTCGCAGACGGCGGCGGCGGCCATGCCGATGATGGAGAAGGCCAGGCCGATGCCGATCTTCTCCAGGTTGGTGAACCCATGCCGGCCGGTGAGGTTCCGGCAGAGCGGGATGAAGACGCGGTCGTAGATGGCGAGGGTGAGCATGATGGCGCCGACGAAGAAGACGGTGAGCGAGGCGGCCGGGATCTCGAAGCCGCCCATGCGCCGGTCCATGGTGGTCGCCTGCTCCACGGAGAAGGTGATCATCTGTGCGTAGATGGTCCAGAACAGGATCGTCGTCGCCCACACCGGCATCAGCCGCGCCACCATCTTCACCTCCTCCACCCGTGATACCGAGCACAGCTTCCACGGGTTCGTCGCCGGCCTCCCGTCGGGCCCCATCTCGTTGTCGTCGTCGCCGGCCATCACTGCCGCCCTGTCCAGGCACGGGAACTGGGCGGTGTGGGTGATGCGGCCGTGGTCGGGGCGGTCCTCGTAGAGCGCGGCGGCACTCAGCGGCTTCTTGAGGCCCCGCTTCCGGGCGGCGGCGACGAGCACCTGGAGGATGTGCACGATGGGGCTCCCGGAACCCCGCTTGTAGCGGTACCTCCTGGTGCCCGAGAGGAAGACGGCGATGGCGACAAGCATGGCGCCGGTGCAGATGCCGTAGGCCCAGCTCCGGCCGACGTGGTCCTGGACGTAGACGAGGACGGTGACGGCGAGGAGCGTGCCGAAGCTGATGAAGAGGAAGAAGCGGTTGAAGAAGAAGCCCATGGCGGTGCGCTCGCGTTCGTCGCGCTCGTCGAACTGGTCGGTGCCGAAGCCCGAGACGCTGGACTTGAGGCCCCCGGTGCCGAGCGCGATGAGGTAGAGGCACACGTACAGCACGCCCATCTGCAGCCCCGTGGCCTCCTCGCACGGCGCTGCGCCCCCGCACGGCGGCGGCCGCAGCTGGCGCAGCCTCGTCGACACCGCAAGGAGCCCCGTGCCCTGCACGTACGAACGAACGATGGTTAGGAGAACGCGCGCAAATATATATATATATGCATATGTGACGTGAAGCCATGGTAGGTGCATGCGAGCGTACGAGAGCTTGGACGAGGGCGAAGATGGCGATGGTGAGGTAGCGGCCGAGGAAGGAGTCGGCGAGGAAGCCGCCGAGGAGGCAGAGGAGGAAGGAGGTGCCCATGAAGTCGGTGACGATGTTGGCGGACTCGACGCTGGGCAGGTGCATGGTGCCCGTCAGGTACGTCACCAGGTTCACCGCGATGCCCATCGTCGACAGCCGCTCGCACAGCTCGATCCCGAGCACGAGCGCCGCCGCCACCCACCCGCCCGTGCTCGCCTTGTTCGCCGGGCAACCCCGGTAGTCCACCGCGTCCTGCACCTGCAGGTTCCCGCCGCTCCACGGCCTCTCCATCTTCCCATCCTATACGTAAACCCATGTACTATTAGCACTGCATGCAAATCTAGGTATTACTATCACTATTAGTTATGGCACTAATTCTTAAGCTACATATGAACAACATGCATATGTATGTACAAACATCTTTGACGAACCATTTATGCTAGCTTGTGGACGAACAACGTTGTACAAGCCCAGTAGTTGAACACTCGATCAAAGGCAAATTAGCTAGCTAGCTAGGCAGCCAGATCCTTGCAGGTATATGCTGCTGGAAGGAAGAATATTGCTGGGTTTGCTTGCTCGACGACCTTGCAATCTCCCCTTTTATAAGCGGGAAGATGTGCACATACACGATCAAACTGATCAAGGCAATGGATCGAAAGGGACCTCATTTGGTGGCTACACCCCTAGATCTTTCTTCTCTCGTTGTGGGGGCAGCTAATGGTACAATAATGTAGATCTGCGCACATAATATTCCAATGTGCGAGTCATAAGGCACAAGAAAGTGCTCATCAGCTTGTACTAGCTAGTGTGTTGGATGGTCAGAGACTCAGGGGAGGAGAGCTGCTCCTGAGACGTGGAAACCAAGGAAAGTGAGCAGAGGTGAGAGATCTCTGATGATGATGATAAGGGGGTTAGAGTTCAGGAGGGGACTCCTCTGGGGACTGACCCCATTGAGAGGAAATGGGGTCAGTCCCGGATGCCCGACACGTGTCTGGGAGCGCGAATCTCGGCTCCGCGCCGCGCCGTCTCCTCCTTTTCTCCGCGCGAAGCGAACGCCTCTCCCGTCTCGCGAGCTCCGCCGCTCCATTCCCCTCCTCCGCCGCCGTCGCCGAGGCCCCTGCTCCTCACCTGGACCGACCCCTCGCCAGCCCCCACCAGCTGGACCGCCGCTCGGAGGGCCGCCGCCGCCAAGGCCGATGCGCGGCAGCTCAGGGCCACATCTGGGAGCGCGGCGCCGCCTCCAACAGGGACGACGTCGATGCGGCCGTGCGCCACCTCTACGCGGGTCGGGGACGGCGTGCGACGCGGAGGTGCCGGCGGCGGTGGAGGGAATCGTTGCGAGTCGACTGGGGAGGTGCCGGCGGCGGACGGCGGGCGATGCAAAGGTGCCGGCGGAGGGAAAGAGGAAGGAAGGAACGGGGAAGAGCCGAGCGTGGGGCGGGCGGCGGGCTCGAGCTCTCCGGCGTGGTCGAGGCGGAAGACGAGGGAGGTGGCGTCGGGCTGCTTCCAGGCGACGCCGCGCTCCCAGATGCGGCGGCCCTCCGAGCGGCGGTGAAGACGGCGGTCCAGCTGGTGGGGGCGGGCGAGGGGTCGGTCCAGGTGAGGAGCGGGGGCCTCGGCGACGGCGGCGGAGGAGGGGAATGGAGCGGCGGAGCTCGCGAGACGGGAGAGGCGTTCGCTTCGCGCGGAGAAAAGGAGGAGACGGCACGGCGCGGCGCCGAGATTCGCGCTCCCTAACACGTGTCGGGCATCCGGGACTAACCCCATTTCCTCTCAATGGGGTCAGTCCCCAGAGGAGTCCCTTCCTAGAGTTCAGGGTTTCGTTCTCAAGGGGAATGTTCTGGGAGCTTCAACACAGCATCTGCAATGGTGCCCTCCATGCCCACTAGTGATCACAATAATGCACATAGCTAGCAAGCACGAGAGAGACGACCTACTATGCCCTGCGTGTGAGGAGAGAGAAAGCAAGGATCACGGGTTGACCTCCATGTCCACCTTTTTCAATTTTTCACATGAACTGTGTAGATCATTAGCTGATAAAATATTTGATTATAAGGTCCTCCATTGTGGCTCTCAAAAAAGGAAGGAAATTAAGTAAAGGTCCTTAATTATAAGTCGTGTATCCATTGTGGAGAAAAGGCTAACGTACAAAAGCATTGAGTTTCAACAAGAAAAATAATTAAAAGGCCGAATCCTTTGACACTACTCCAGGTTGCTCAATATGAGAGCCCTACACACATGGAACCTATAACTTCCTGTTCCAAATAAGAAAAAAAATATAACACGAAAATTGGAACTTATAACTTCCTGTTTCAAATAAGAAAAAAATATAACACGAAAACTATGGAAATGTACGGGACTATGGCTTTTCCAGTTGTATATGGATGTCCATATACTACCACCATCATGAAATGTGTCTCGAGATTCATACAAACTTTCAAAATTCAAGCCACACTATCGCATCTTCTTTTCTTTTGCACGAATCTTAAGACACTTTGGAAGGATAAGATAGTATATGGACATCCGTATACATATAGAGTTGCTTTTCTTGAATATCCACTATTTATTTGCTTAAAAGTCCATCAAATTTATTTAGGTGGAGTACCCAAGCACTTCCTAATTTCTTAAGATTATTTGTAAGAAAAATATATTTCTCCATCGAACATATATACTACATTCCCATAATTATATAATATCTAATTTTATGACAAAATTCAGGGACGAGATAAGTATATTTTACTAGATAAAATACTAATTCGTCATGGGAATTTATCAAATGAGAAATAGCCTTAAAACAAGGAATGTAAAATAATAATCTTAGCCATTGGATTTTTTTAGGACTCTTAATTAGCCATTGGATTGAATCTAGATGGCTCATATCAAATACCAAGAGCCACCAACACTTTCGAAAACTCCCCAAGAATAATTCCACTTACACTTACGTCCTGCCACTTTCTAGTGATACGGGAATCCACTTCGATTTACACTGAAATGCCCTAGAAAATTTCAAACATTTTATGATTTTTCCTGAATTTTTGAGTGAATTTTGAATCCTTTCCCAATTCGGAAATTCCCGGTGAAAACCGCTTTCCCTTTTCGCCTTTGCGCTTTCTCTTCTCCTTGGCGCCCTCTCCCTTTCCACCTTCTCCCTCTGTTTGCGCCCGCGCTACGCGCGCAGCCCCTCCTCGCCGTTTGCCGCGCCGGCTCGCCGCCAGCGGCCGTCCCCGACTGCACCCGACTCCGGTCTTCCCTTCTGCCACCTGTGACCCACCCGTCAGCCCCTGCTTCTCCCTCCTCCGCACGACTGCCCATCTCTGCCGCTCACCTGCTCCCGCACTCCTGTCCCGCGCATTAACTCGCCGCAGCGCCTTGTCACGCCCCGTCGCTCGGACTCAACTCCCCGCCCACCCCCGCAGCTTCCCCATGCCGCCTGCAGAGCCGTAGCACTGCCCATCTCGCGCCATTACTACCCTCGGGCAGCCCCGACCTGCTCCCTTGTCGCCAGCTCCCTCCACGCCTTCTCAAGCCGAACCACCTCCGCCAGAAGTTTCCCCACACTCCCTAGTTGCTCCCCAAGCAGCCGATTGAGTTCTGATCCGCTACATCGCCGTCGATCACCTTCTTCAACTCCGGTGATCTCCCGAGCTTCATTCTTTCGTTTCTCTTTTAAACTCTAATTGCATTCGCTGACTTGCTCCCCTTTGCTTCTTGAACATGATGGTGGACCCCGTTGTCCGAGAGCGTCTCTCCCCTGCCCTGGCGGCGAAGCTTGCCGTCAACCAAAAGGGGGCCGCCGTGACTAGCCCGCTAGAGAGCTTCCTAACTTGAACCACCGCCACCATTGAGTTCCCCTCACCCTAGAGATGCCTCAGACACCGCCAAATTGCCTGGAGCGCCGCCGATGGCCTCTGGTGCCAGAAAATCACCGTCGTCTTCTCTCCGGCCATTCGCAGCCATCAGACCTCCCTGTCCCTCCCAAAGCCCTGAAATGGATCCCTCACCTCTCAAGGCACCTCGTGCCACCCTCGGTTTCGGCCGGAAGGCGCCGCCGGCGGCGTTCTACTAGCGCCATCGTTCTCAGCCTTTCAGCGAAGAACGACGAGCGGGAGGTAGACGACGACTACGTGGACGCATCTCAACCGTCCATGTTTTTGTTGCCGTCTAATCTCAGCCGCCGGTTGGTCTCTTTCCTCGGCTGTCCGATCCCACTTAACACATCAGATCTGGAACGCTTGCTCGCACTTCATCGGTGCCGCCCGCGCTGGCCACGTGTCGGCCATCCAGTGCGAGGAGGCATGCGCGCTAGGCCTTCGGCCACGCGCGTGCTGGGACCGAGGCCACACGGCCCGCTCGACTGCGCAGGCCGAATTTGTGTTCGGGCCACACTGTAGCAAAAGGACGGCCCGACACTGTTCATAAGAATTTTCTAGGGTTTTCTAATTTCTAAAAATCTAAAACATTAAATAAAATCCTAGAAATTCCCAAAAATTTCCAAATTACACCATCTTACTCATTTTGATGCCCTGAACCCATTTTGACCTCCAATCCACCAAATTCTTACCAGAAAAATTCAAAAATCCTCATTTGAATTTTAATGCATTTTACTCCTTTTAATAGATTTATTTTTCCTCGTTTGATTAGGCTCAAGCCGGACTTATGATATTTTTGTGTGTTTGCGCTAGCTTCGGAGTTTCAGAGGCGACAGTTCAAGGGCAAGATCAAGGAAGCGCGGTTTACGAGGTTACCGAGCTAGTCGAGTATCAAGGCAAGTTGCAAATCCTTGACCATTTTGAATCCCATGCCATTTAAATTATGTAATTATGGTATTTGCATTATTGTTAATTGTGAAATGTTAATTGCTTAAAATAAAATGTTTAGAATGACCTAATATTTAGATAATACCGACCACCGACAAATGCCTTATTGAATTGTAGCCCTACCTTTGTCAACCCTAGAATTGCTTTAAATATGGTACAATACTTGTAGTATATTTTATTTTAATGCAATTTTTACACTACTAAGGTTGTGGCTGCGGGCCTATAGATTCAAAAAGTCGGGATCTAGAGTAAAGGAGCTGTGGGACACCGCGAGACGGTCTTCACCCACCACTTTATAAGTTGGTTGCCTCATAAAAATGTAAGGATTAGACCCTTGCGCCGAGCAAATGACATATTGGCCGCTTAACCACAGGTGTTGACTTGTCAACCCTAGTTTAGTAGCTGCTCAACTCGAGTGAAATCCTACATTGGTAGTTGGTGTGAATCGGCAAATCCAGACTAGACAACGATAAGTCTCCACAATTCGGGCTTGGCATTCCGTGCTGGCCAGCGGATACCCGAAGTTGTGCGAGCCCCTAACCTATCGGGTAGAGTATATACCAAGGATTGAGCAATGAAACGACCCGGTTTCTTAACTCAGTCATGAGGGTTAAGAATAATTGTGGGTAAAGTTGGGCAACTCTTCAGAGTCAACAAAAAAGTATTCGAATACGCCGTGCTCCCGGTTAATGGAATTGTGTCTATTGGGTGATTCCAGCAGCGAGGCATAAGTAGTTTTCATAAGTGATTTAAATTGATTAGTTGAATAATCAACTTTGAAGAAACCCCCTTAATCTTAAGGAGTAGACTTTGGTTTTTGGTTTTCAAAGAGGTTTACAAATAAAAGTGCATCCACTTCAACTAATAAAACAAGTTGATGTGACCACGCCTCAAACACATACGAAGATCGGGACCCCATCGCCTCATCACAAGTATACTCTTATTCCTTGTTGATCCGTGCAATTTAGCTAAGTTAAGGTTTTCCCTTGTAACTTGCTGAGCTGGATAGCTCACGGCTTGCTAGACCCTTCAGAGTTTCAAGAAGCCAATGAAGGTCAGCTAGTCGAGGATGCTCCTGAGGAGCCGTTCTTCGATGAGGATCCGTGGTTTTAGGTCTCAGTTGCACTCGAGCTTCCTGGTGTTTAATTTGTGTATTGTAATATATTTCGGGCTTGCACGCCCTCTGCAGTAAAACTTGGTTGTTAAACCATATATTGTAATCTAAGTTGGTACTTTTGCTGTAAGTATGTTCTGTGATGATATTCTCTTGCTCGACGCTCCGTAACTGGCCAAGTTTGGATAGTTGCGGAATACCAAGTCCTGGCGCCCCTGGAAACGGAGGCGTTACATACACCATCCAAATTTGAACTGGTGGTTGATATTTAATTTCGACCTTGTTATTTTATTTTAATGCTAGTTTCTACCTCATACGCTGCATTAATTCTTCGAAATACTAACTAATGTCACACTTCATATCAGCAGACAGTCCAACAGAATAAGAATATTCTTAACTAACCTATGGTCGTTGAAATACTCATGCGATTATAGCCACTTCTTTTCACAGTTTTCCTCATCTCATGACCTACTGTTTAAGATTTCATTAGCTTAAGACTTCGTTTTTTTATAGTACTTTTCTGGTTCAAAATGTTTTATCTGATGAAAATAAATAATTTTAGTTTTGAAACCCATAATGATTTTTATCAAGAATACTGATACATACCCAATTGATTGCACCTACCGATCATTTGAGAGTATGTATCTAGAATCTTTAGAAGTCGGATTTGGGCCATTCGTACATCACTTTCCGTCCCAATACGCACTTGCATGGTTCGACTTTTTTTTTTCCCTTGATATAGTTCAAAAGCTATCTATAATTTATGCCTTAACTAACAGTGTGATAAGCTAGTTTGGGTGGGTTCTTTTCAGATGGAGCTTATGGCTATGGCTTATAGTTTTTTGTCCTAGTACGAGTGCTTATGTGAACAAACCGAATGTCGATAAGCTGTTTTAAAAAGATCATCCCAATAAGCTGCTATGAAATAACGGTGGAGAGGCTGTCCCGTTTATTTGTTTAAGGAAAGTCATAAATCATAAGTTAAAAGCTTGGTGCATGATCTCTA
Organism: Dendrocalamus latiflorus; assembly: GCA_017311315.1. NCBI lineage: Eukaryota > Viridiplantae > Streptophyta > Magnoliopsida > Poales > Poaceae > Dendrocalamus > Dendrocalamus latiflorus. The sequence goes on along the minus strand of CM029648.1, from coordinate 12,846,542 downwards.
GATAAGTACCTTCTTATCCAGTGGCTACATCTAGGGAAACGACTTAGCTTCCAAAGAGAAGCGTTGATATCTTTTCATGCACACCATGAGATTGAATGCCTCGTGAGGGACCATATAAGAATATCTAGGATAATATTGTGATGAATCATTGCCAAGTTTATGAAGTTGGAATTTGAAATTTACAAATTTTACATTTTGTTAGGTTTATTGCCAGATAAATCAGTTTGACCACTGGCTAACCACCAGTCTGACCGTTGGCTTGCTATTGGTCAAATAGCCGGTATGATTATGATAGTAAGACGGTTGATCGGTATGGCTGGTGTTTTGTTGCCGGTTGCATATTTTCATAACATGTATTTTTGCACTGGTTGTGACTGGTCTAACCAACCCCTAGTTGGTAGTCAGACTAGACATGTAAATGATAGAAATATCTCATGGAGATCAAATTCTATCCATCTAGACAATAGGTCTTCACGGATTTCAATGTTGCTCGGTTTTGGCCTAACCTTGAATTTTCTTGATCTCAAGGGTTTTTTGCTTTGAATCTTTGGAATATTTTGCTAGTTTCAACATGTGGGAATACATTTAAAGCTATCTTAGCCATCCTGTAACCATGAGCAAGTCATATCCTAAGTTTTCGGTTATTGCCCGATTTTGATTCCACTTTTCTTATTCTTAAGAAAGGTACAAACTTTGATAATGGTTGAAGTGATTCTTGGTTGGAATAAGTTCTTCAGTCCCTAAGTAAGGTGTGTACAAAGTTTTATCTCATTTAGCTATGGATTTTTGGAGTTACGTCAAAAGTGGTTTGGATTCAAGCTAATTTTCTGTTCTAGAAACAAGGGAGCGGTTATACCGCTCCTTGGCCCAATCGTACCGCTCGCCGGTTAGACCGTAATCTTACCACCGGTCAGACTGCTAGAGCACCACCGTCAGATTGCCGTGTAGCCACCGGTCATACCGCTCTGGTGCATAACCTTGCCCTTTGGTTTTTGAGTTTTTTTTTTACTTTGTTTTTGGCTTTCAATTCTAATCTCTACAGCTCTATAGCTACTAGAGTGTGGAGTTTGAGAATAATTAGGGAAACATTTGTAAGATGCTATTCATCCTTTGTTGCCATTGCGGTTCTACACCTAGCCACACACATGCATGTGTGTATGCATGCATGTTTTAGTTAATGATGCTCCAGGGTGCATGGTCGTCCTCTTCTGCCTACCTGCCATCCCTTCTTTTGGAGGGAGCTCCCCCACCATGCATTCATGAGAAAAAAGCAGCCTCCCTTTGCATCTCCTCCTCTGGTTGCATCTCCCCACTCTTTGCATGGGCCTCTTCTTTTCCTCTCCTTACACCTGGCCCTCCATTTTGTTGATTTTCCTGTATAAACCCCCATGCAAATATATGGGCGGGCTGTTCCAACCTTTCTGTTCCTCATGCAGCAGAAAGGATCGGCCGGCCGGTATCTTTTTTGTCAAAATTCAGTAAAAAGATGTAGCTAGCTAGGGTATCTACCCCGTGCTTGATGCTGACAAGTTGTCCAATGCAAGCCTTCCAATGTAGACCCTAAATCCTAGCCATGCATCACTCGCATAGTATCATAGTAGTCAGTCATAGCATTTCCAGTTCTCTGAAGCCATCGAGTGTGATCGTAATACGTGCATGGAAGATTAATTTTGTATGGCTAATATTGTATCTTTGCTAGTAGCCATGTGTGCATGCATATACCTAGCTTGTGAAATCTATAGCTAGCTAGCCAGCCGGTTAATTAATTCACAAAATTAGGCGAATCATCAACCAGACTTGTTTAATTCCATATGTGGCTAGCATTAATAAGTGATCAGTATTGTACTCCTGATGAATGAGAATTAGCAAAAAAGAAAGATCAGTATAGCATATAGGGTATATGCACAAAGTGGAAGCAGGCGCCACTTGGTGGCCGTGAGGTACTTGTCGGTAGCTAGCTGTAGGCTGCATCTCATGTGTAGACCCATGAACAGTTGCACCGATCTATTTTGCGTACCTTCCAATTGCCAAAAAGGTTATGATAGGTTATTGGATTTGGACCTAACTTATATATATAAAAAAAAAGGAGCCAAAGAGAATGTTACCAGACATACGAGCGGAAGCATTCCGGCCCGCGCGCGGTGTCCACGTCGCCCCCAACGCTCGGCCGGCCGGCGCGTGGCGGAGGAAATTCGCGTACGGCCGGCCGAGGCATTTTTCCTAGGTTTTTCGAAAATTACGTAAAGGTCCTCCGTTATCGCAAAAAGGTCCCTGCATTTTTTTCAATAAACCCCTGCATATTTTTTTTGCTGGGTAGCGACCCGAGGTTTCCCGTAATTACGAACAGGCCCTTACTTCTTCCGAAAAGGCCCTCGGTTTTTTACGAAAAAACCCCTCTGGTCTCCTTTTATTGCGAAAAGGCCCACGATTTTTTTGCGAAAAAACCCCTTCGCTTTCTTTTTTCTGCGAATTTTTTCCTCTTTTACTTCAGTCCACACGGTGGCTGGCGTGGCGTTTCGCCACGCCTACGTGGCTAGTGAAATATATATGTAGAAGCTTGGAGGAATAGAAGATTTTACAGGAATGTAGCTGTTGACACCTTTTGCATGCACGATTGCTTCTTATTTGATTTTTCAATCTGCCTTAAAATAGATGGGGGATAGAATACTGGCGGATATCACCGATCTCTGTATAAACCAACCTCTTTTCTCGTATATAGAGACATGCAAATGCCCTGAGTACAAATTTAATGTTTCAGATACAAATATGGAATGGATACAGATCAAATTTGCTTGGTGTGGATATCGTTAACAACAAAAATATATGGTTTGTTGTGTAGAATTCCTAATTCAGAATGCATACATCATATGGTTTCAACTTCTACATTGTTGTTATTGCTGAACGGAGACAACACATTCAACTGTCATATTTGTATTAAGTTGAATTTATAACTATAATAATTTCATGTATTTGGGGAATTTAAACAAATTGTCATGATATCAGATACCCGTATTGTTGACTTATCGAATATCTACCGAATATCCAAATGATACGAAAGAGCGCGTATTAATTAATTACTCCCATATACTACAAAAATATAGACCAGAAATATGAATTCAGAGCATTCCTTAAAGAATGACAACCCATGTTGTCGAATATAATACTGGGTTAGGCGGATATTATCTATACCCCGTTTCCACCCTTACAATATTTAGCTCCCCAGATAATAATTTCATTACTCCTTTAGAGTTTAGACACCACTAAATATTCCGTACAAACAAAGCACTACACAGTAGTAATTAGTTACATCTTAAACCCCTAGCTTTTCCTCTGATCAGTACTCTGGAAGCATGGAACCTGACCTCTCTCTGGTTGCCACCTGTTAGTACTACTCTTCATGAGTAGGGATGACAATTGTACCCATTTACCCGTGTATCCATAGGTAAATACCCTAATAGAGTTGGATATGAGATGTTTTCTTTGCCCACGGACATGAAAATATGGGGAATTCTCTGCCCATCGGGTAAACAGGCACGGGCATAGGTGAGCTCCACCCGTACCTGTCTCGCCCATTTACCCGCGATATAGACGGACATGTGGGCAGTCAACACTCAACAATAGCACTGGAAATGTAAAACCCTAGTCTTCTTCCCCAAGACCCAAACCCAACTCCTGAGTCATCGCCAACACTCGAAGCGCCAAAGCCCTCCCCCAAATCTTTACATCCACCGCCCTCATCCTCCTTAGTCCTCTGATCCGGCTGCCTCCCACTTCCTTCTCCTGGTCGGTTGCTGCCCGCCCCTCCCCTCGCCCGGCCGACCCCGCACTTCCGCGACTCCTCCTCACGCCCATTGTTGTCCCTCACACCCTCCTCACCTCTAGAGTCTGCATCCAGATCTTCCCCCATGACCCTGTCCTCCTTACGGCAGATCGTCGCCCTCGTCCTCCTCCTGACTGCCACCAGTCCTCACGGCTTCCCGCCTAGCCTCCTCCTCAATGCCAGCCCGAGCCCGACCCCCTCCCACTTGGCCTCGTCCTTAACGCCAGTCGTTGTGCTGACCCCCTTCGACCTCCTACCACCCGGCTGCCTACTCGCCCCCCACCCGGCTGCCACCCCTCGGCCCTCCACCCGGCCGCCTTCTTGCCCCCACCCGACTATCGCCCCTCGCCAACCCACCCAGCCGCCCCCCCTTGTGCCCCACCAGACCGCCTCCCCTTGTCCCTACCCGTCCGTCACCCCTCACCTCCCCTTGGCCCCTACCCGGCCACCTGCTCGCCCCCAACCAATCACCTGCTTGCCCCTCACCCAGCCGACGCCCCTCACCGTCCCTCAGCCCCCCACCCAGCCGCCTATTCACCACCAACCGACTACCTGCTCGCCCCTACCCAACCGCCGCCCCTCGTCCCCCACCCGGCCACCTCCCCTTAGCCCTCACCCGGTCGCCTGCTTGCCGGATTCTCTTTATTTAAATCAACTTTTCATTGCTACTTCTTGAAAGCTGACACCTTAGGTATGCTCAATATTCATCTTTCCTTAACGTTTTTTATTCTATTGCTGCATACATAGTCACATGTCTATCCCTGTATACTCATGTTTTCATATGTGAACAAACTCATAAGAGTAGTTACAATTTGTTGATGTGTGAGGAACTTTGTCAATTTGTATTCCCATTGTAGTTGTTGAATGTGCGATACACTGGTGATGTGTGAATCTGATGCACTGTTATGAAAATTACTTTATTAAGAACATATATATTTGATGCGAATGTGATGCTTATATGTATCTGTATATGTAAATGTGATGCTATTATATT